>JBBDGP010000181.1:0-1200000 GCA_037952835.1 Lithobates septentrionalis
GATACCACATGTGAGACTTTTTGGGAGCCTAGCCGCGTACGGGACCCCGAAAACCAAGCACCGCCTTCAGGCTTTCTAAGGGCGTGAATTTTTGATTTCACTCTTCACTGCCTATCACAGTTTCGGAGGCCATGGAATGCCCAGGTGGCACAAAACCCCCCCCAAATGACCCCATTTTGGAAAGTAGACACCCAAAGCTATTTGCTGAGAGGTATAGTGAGTATTTTGCAGACCTCACTTTTTGTCACAAAGTTTTGAAAATTGAAAAAAGAAAAAAAAAATTTTTTTCTTGTCTGTCTTCATTTTCAAAAACAAATGAGAGCTGCAAAATACTCACCATGCCTCTCAGCAAATGGCTTGGGGTGTCTACTTTCCAAAATGGGGTCATTTGGGGGGGGGGGGGTTTGTGCCACCTGGGCATTCCATGGCCTCCGAAACTGTGATAGGCAGTGAAGAGTGAAATCAAAAATTTTCACCCTTAGAAATCCTGAAGGCGGTGATTGGATTTCGGGGCCCCGTACGCGGCTAGGCTCCCAAAAAGTCCCACACATGTGGTATCCCCATACTCAGGAGAAGCAGCTAAATGTATTTTGGGGTGCAATTCCACATATGCCCATGGCCTGTGTGAGGAATATATCATTTAGTGACAACTTTGTGCAAAAAAAAAAAAGTGTCACTTTCCCGCAACTTGTGTCAAAATATAAAATATTCCATGGACTCAATATGCCTCTCAGCAAATAGCTTGGGGTGTCTACTTTCCTAAATGGGGTCATTTGGGGGGGTTTTGTGCCACCTGGGCATTCCATGGCCTCCAAAACTGTGATAGGCAGTGAAGAGTGAAATCAAAAGTTTACACCCTTAGAAATCCTGAAGGCGGTGATTGGTTTTCGGGGCCCCGTACGCGGCTAGGCTCCCAAAAAGTCCCACACATGTGGTATCCCCATACTCAGGAGAAGCAGCTGAATGTATTTTGGGGTGCAATTCCACATAGGCTCATGGCCTGTGTGAGCAATATATCATTTAGTGACAACTTTTTGTAAATTCTTTTTTTTTTTTTGTCATTATTCAATCACTTGGGACAAAAAAAAAAATATTCAATGGGTTCAACATGCCTCTCAGCAATTTCCTTGGGGTGTCTACTTTCCAAAATGGGGTCATTTGGGGGGGGGTTTGTACTGCCCTGCCATTTTAGCACCTCAAGAAATGACATAGGCAGTCATAAACTAAAAGCTGTGTAAATTACAGAAAATGTACCCTAGTTTGTAGACGCTATAACTTTTGCGCAAACCAATAAATATACGCTTATTGACATTTTTTTTACCAAAGACATGTGGCCGAATACATTTTGGCCTAAATGTATGACTAAAATTTAGTTTATTGGATTTTTTTTTATAACAAAAAGTAGAAATATCTTTTTTTTTTCAAAATTTTCGGTCTTTTCAGTTTTGAGCGCAAAAAATAAAACCGCAGAGGTGATCAAATACCATCAAAAGAAAGCTCTATTTGTGGGAAGAAAAGGACGCAAATTTCGTTGGGTACAGCATTGCATGACTGCGCAATTAGCAGTTAAATCGACGCAGTGCCAAATTGGAAAAGACCTCTGGTCCTTAGGCAGCATAATGGTCTGGGGCTCAAGTGGTTAAGAATCAATTTAAATAACTAGGCTGCAAGTTGAAGGGAAGGACCTCCAAGGTGATATTCTCTAAAATATTGCCTGTGCCATGCACAACACAGGAAAGGCAGGGGGTGATTAGAGAGCTGAATGCATGGCTTAAGATCTGGTGTAAGAAGGAAGGGTTTGGGTTTCTAGAACACTGGGCTTTTCATTGGGGTGCAACCTATATGCTAAAGATGGTTTGCACCTGAATGGAAGGGGGTCTGCTGTGCTGGGGGAGAGGTTTATGGGAAGGTTGGAGGAGTATTTAAACTAGGATTGAGGGGGGAGGGTGAACTAGAATTCAATTGGGCAGGCAGGTCAGTTAGGGGTTAGACATTACTGGAGGGTGGATTGGTGATAGATGGGGGGGGGGGGTTTGTTATGGCAGGTGACAAAGTTCCCATGTTGCAAACAACCATTGGAGATTTTAGTGCTATTTGTACTAATGCATTAAAGTGTTCACCAATGCCAGAAGTCTGCCAAGCAAAATAGGTGAGCTGGAAGCTCTGTTGCACGAGGAGAGCTATGATGTAATCGGTATTGCTAAAACTTGACTTCATTCCTCACATGAATGGGCTATTAATATTTCTGGCTATGCGCTCTTTTGGAGAGACAGGGTAAAAGGGAAAGGTGGTGGGTTCTGTCTCCGTGAGAAAAGATCTCAAAGCGAGTGTGAATGAGGACCTAATTGATGGAGAGTGTGATGAGGCTGAAGCATTACGGGTGGAACTGCATATAGATGTGCATAGTTCAAAGTTCATTGGAGTTTGTGTTTAGACCAGCCAATGTTAATTGAGGAGGTGGAGACTCAGGTCTTTGCACAAATGGAAAGGGCTGGGGCAGTGATAATGGGGGATTTTAACTACCCGCAATTGTCTGGAGTAATGGCACTGCTGGAACAGTTAAAGGGCAAAAATCTATAAACCTACAATTTATGGTCCAGTTTATTGAGGCCCCAACTAGGAATGATGCTCTGTTGGACCTGGTAATCTCAAACCATGCAGAGCGTATTACTAATGTTCATATACTGTAAAGGAACATCTGGGTAGCAGTGACCATAACATGATTTCATTTGATGTTGGCCGCAAGCAAAAAAAACACATACGGGAAAGATAAAAACTCTTAACTTGGGGGCGTGGCTTGGATGGCTTCCCGGGCAGACGTGTCTCTCTGAAGCTCCGGCCTGCCTGCACACAGCTGGAACCTGCTCTTTTTCGGCATCAATTATGGGCAACCGCGCAAAAACAAGGAAGCGGACCCCAGGGGACACACCACCCGCTCTTCCTTGGTCCCCCCGCCGCTCATCACCGAGTATTTTGGGCAGGGAGCTACGGCCGGACAGCACGAGGCCAAGATGGCACCATGCACAGCAGCCGCTCCCTCTCCTTCTCTACAAGCCTCCATGGACCGCAGAAACAACGGGTACGGATCCGAAGGTGACTTGCCAACTGCACACTCTCCGATCCCCCCCTGCCGACCTCTCGATCGGCCCCCCGGCCACCTCCGGAGGACATATACTGAACAGCCTGTCACAAACTTTTCCCCCATGCCTTGTAGGACCCGCACCCTCTGTATCCTGCGATCGGCAATCATCCCTCTCCTGAGACTCCTATGCTCCGGACTGGGACCCCCGTTCTCTACCACAACGCTCCAGCTACATAGGGACAGAACCCCCTCTCTCTCCCCTCTCCAGAGAGATGCAGTCCAGGCTCCAGCACCTCCCCAGGCCCCACGGCCATCAGGACTCCAGGTGGCTTATTCTCACACGGGGAGTCCGCAGGGCCCATCGATGACCAAAAAATCCAGCACTACTCCCCCTTCACTACCACCTCAGAGGGGATCCCCGATGCCAGCTTCCTACTCGGCCGTAGTGCAGGGCTTCCATGCTCACGCCACACCGGACTTTGACCCTGACCCTGAAGCATGTACATCTTGGCGAGATTACGTCCGTTGTATGCCCACAAAACAAGACTTCCGTATGCTCATCCAAGAAGTAAGGGATACTTGTAGAACCGAGATTAGCATGCTTCGCACTGACCTTCATCAACTGTCCACTAAAGTCACATCTCTGGAGGAGGAAACATGCAACACTAAAATTTAACTCTCGCAAATCCATGATCGCCTAACCTCACAAGCCTCTACCCTTAGAGACTTCCAACGCCATCTTGAAGACCTCGACAATAGAGGTAGGCGTAACAATATTAGGGTCCGAGGCCTTCCGGAGGCGACCCAGGAGGAAGATCTGAATGTGACTTTGCAAGCATTTTCAACAGCATTCTAGGTCGCCCGGAACATCAGCGAGTTAAGTTAGATCGAGCACATCGAGCTTTGCGCCCCGTGGGCCAGGATCCAGACCACGAGATGTGATTTGTAGGGTGCACAACTACACCCTTAAGGAGGATATCATGAGAAAGGCACGAAATTTGCACGCCATTGATTTTGACGGGGCCTCCATCCAACTTTTCCCGGACTTATCATGGATCACCCTCCAACAAAGACGATCCTTACAACCTCTTCTCACCCTGCTAAAAGAACATGACTTTCGCTATCATTGGGGTTTCCCCTTTAGCCTTACGGCAAAAAAAGATGGGAGGTCTACAACCCTCCGATATCCAGAAGATCTTCAATCTTTCTGCAGGGAATTGAATATCCCGGTCCCACATACCCCTGGGTGGGAACCGCTGCCGGTACCCCCACCTCGTCCAGACCCCTGGATTCCAGTCCCTGGCCGGAAACGTACAAGACCGCGCTCTGCGGGCCCTTCCCCACCACCTCGTCAGAGTTGAACTGCTGCTTCTTTACATCCCTTCTCCACCTTGATGTCTGATATCAGACTTATTCTGTCTGTTTTCTGTTTTTCTACCTGAGAACCCGCAGATATGTCTTGCTCATCCTATTCATCCATAGCTTGGGCCTATTTAGCGAGAAGGTTTTCTTTTATGTTAACAATACATGTTTGACTGTGACTATAAGCATCAGATCGAATTCGTACAGCTAGCCGGGATATACCATCCCCCTCCCCCTTAACCCTCCTTTCTCTCACACACCCTCTCTCTCCCTACCTTCTCTCTCCTTATTCCCTTTCTTCTCCTCTCCCCCCTTTTTTCTTTTTATTTACCTATTTCTGCTCCCTTTCTCCCCCTCTCCCCTCCCTCTTACCCTTTTGCCCCAGGGGGAGTGCATGGCTGGTTGGGAAGGATATCCCTCCCCTTTTTCTTTCCTTCTGTTTAAGGACAAGCTTTAGGGGAATATTATGAAGAGGGAAAACCCTTATACCTTTTTTACTTCAATGCTTTTGAATCCACAGACTACATTTTATTAATGCTCAATGTTCCCCGAATTAATAGTCTCATCGTTTTTTGATTTTTCGGGTCATAGTTATGATTATAGATATGTCGGTTATCAGTTGATAAATGCAGGTTCCATGTTTCTTTTGTTAATCAGTTTTTCTTTTTTGAATTTTGATGCAGGCAGGCCCGGAAGAGGGTCACCCCCTCCTTGGGTCCGTCCTCTCCTCCCCCCCCCCCCGGGATCTCCGAATGGCTCCCTTCATTTTCTATGACGGTGGTACTTCTGCCTCCTATGTCAGAGGGGGCCCTCCGGAGTTTCCCAGCTTACCATTCGTGTAGGTGGGTTATACTGTGAATGGTTAACTAACCTTGATCTTGTACTAATTTTTGTGTTTTGTTGTTTTTTTGTTTTTTTTTTTTTTGTTTTTCTCTGCATCTTTTCTACTGTTTTTTTCCATTCCCCTTGTTTTGTTTTTCTTCCTCTTAACCTTTTTGGACACCATCCATCTCCGGGACCCGGTTCTTGCTCGGGGGGTCGCAGATCTCCAAACCGCACCCACCATGGAGATTCGCTTCATGGACCTCCTAAACGCAGAGGCTCTACTAAATCCCCTAGGTAAGCTACTGTCCCCCCCCCCCCCCCCCCAACGTATCCACCATGATTGACATATTTTCACTAAACGTAAAAGGCCTTAACTCGAATGTTAAGAGAAGCCTAGCATTACGAGAGTTTAAACAGTCTAAGGCTGACAATATTTTCATTCAGGAGACACACCTTGCTAAAATGGGCACCATGACATTTGCGCGAAGACACTATCCTCACATATACCAAGCCTCTGGTCCACATAAACGAGCAGGGGTAGCAATCTTTTAAGCAAGGTTCCTCCTTCCAGTTACAATCTCTATATTCAGACCCATTGGGACACTACCTCATCCTCCGAGGCCTTTGGAAGGGTGCTAATCTCACTTTATGCAATGTCTATGCCCCAAATACGAATCAAATTCCCTTTTTGTCCAAGGTCTTTGACCGCCTGTTTGAGGCCCCCCATCAATACCTGGTGATTGGAGGGGATTTTAACCTCATCCACTCCCCGAGTCTTGATAAGCATTCTGTGGGTCAGGGGAAATCCCAAGTAACTATTAATAGAAAAGCCACCCAATTTCCCCAACTAACTAGAAAATATGCCCTGTTCGATACATGGCGTACCACCTACCAATCAGCTAAACAATTTACTTTCTATTCCCATCCCCATAAGTCCCACTCACGACTAGATTACTTTTTTGTCAATGCTCCGACTCTGCGAACGTGCATGGATTCGGATATTCAGGCTATCTCATGGTCGGATCATGCCCGATTACGCTCTCCCTGGCACTCTCCCCAAGCTCCTTCCGTAAATGCCATTGGCGTCTGAACGACTTCCTACTTAAACATGATAAATCTAGAGTAGAATTGGAACAAACCCTGAAGCTGTACTTTGCGAAAAATTGTTCCCCTGAGATTTCCGCCTCATCTCTGTGGGAGGCCCATAAGGCGGTCTTCCGAGGCCATTGTATCTCACTTTCTACTGCCCTGAAAAGGAACGCTAATGCAACACGCTGTGCCCTTTTAAACAAACTTAAACATTTAGAAGCGTGCCTGCTCTCATCCCCGTCCCTAGCGATCCTTAGAGAACTCGTTAGTGTTAGGGCAGGATTGAGAGATATTGACCTGGGTAAGATAGAAAAGGCGTTGATTAGGCTTAAACAGACGTATTACGACAAAGCCAATAAGCCACACACGCTCTTGGCGAAACAGCTTCGCGACAGAGCAGCAACTACCACTACACATCTTGGAGACACAAATGGTGTCCTTCAATCTCACCCGAACAAAATAGCACAGCTCTTTCATGATTTCTACTCTACCCTGTATAATGATCCAAGTGTCCCGCACAACCCATCCCCTCCTGACTTGTCCCAGGCCATCCATACCTATTTAGCAGACACGGATACCCCTAGGCTCACCTCATCTGCTCTAGAGACTCTTAATGCCTCTATCACAGAGGAGGAAGTAACAGAAACGATTAAACTATTGCCAAATAATAAAGCCCCTGGACCTGATGGACTACCGTACCTTGACTACAAGACGTTCCTACCACATTTACTCCCCCACATGACAAATCTCTTTAATTCATTTCTCTCTGATACACCCATCCCCAGAGATATGAAAAATTCCTACCTTACACTAATCCCAAAACCAGGAAAGGACCACACTCTTCCGGCCAATTACAGACTTAAAAATTTTTACGAAACTGTTGGCAAACGGATTAAACAACTTCATGCCATCCCTGGTCCATAGAGATCAAGTGGGATTTATCCCTTGTCGACAGGCCGGAGATAACACCCGAAGGGTCATCGACTTGGTTGAGGTTGCGAACAGGAACACAATGGAGGCAATACTACTCAGTCTGGATGCCGAAAAAGCCTTTGACAGGCTGGGCTGGCCTCTCCTGTTTGCAACTCTCAACCGGGCTGGTATTGAAGGTCCATTCCTACGAGCTCTCGCCCACCTGTACTCGGGGCCCCTACGGCCCAGGTCAGCACTCAATTCGCCACTTCCCCTACCTTTCTGTTTTCTAACGGAACACGCCAAGGTTGCCCACTTTCCCCTCTTCTATATGCCCTATGCATTGAACCTCTAGCAGCCCATATCAGAAATAACCCAAGTATTTATGGTATCCCAGTCCGCACTAGAGATTTTAAGATTTCCCTATTTGCGGATGATGTCCTTCCTACTCTCACCCAACCTCATATATCTCTTCCGAACTTACAGGCTGAGTTGGATAGATATAGCACCCTCTCGGGTTATAAAATTAACAGTTCCAAAACGGAGGTCCTTCCTCTCAATCTATCCCCTCAAACACTTTCACATACATTTCCTTATTCTTGGCAGTCCTCTTCTTTAAAATACCTCGGGATACATATTACACCCACATACGACACTCTATATAAGGCTAACTTTCCCCAAATGTTTACCTCTATCAGAGCCTCCCTAACTAAATGGAAATCTTTGAAATTGTCCCTTTTTCGGTAGACTTGCAACCCTGAAGATGACGATACTACCCAGACTTTTGTATCGTTTTGAGACGCTCCCTATTCCCATTCCATCCTCACACCTAAAAAAAAACTTCAGAGTGACCTGATTTTTTCTGGAACTATAAGACATCGCATTGCTAGATCGGTTTTATACGCTCCTCGTAATCAAGGTGGACTGGCGTTCCCCAACATAGCTAAGTACTACTTAGCAGCCCAGTTAAGACCTGTAGCCTCCTGGTGTACCCTACATGCCTATAATAGGTGGACACAGATTGAGAAGTTATGGTTAGCCCCCATCCACCCAAACTCCATGCTTTGGAGTTCTGATATACCACCTGGCGGCGTACAACTGTTAGGACCAATGGCTCTCTTACGCACACTATGGCGACGTGCCAAATCGAAGTACCCGCTTTCTACCACGTCTTCCCCAGTCACCTCATTTCTATTTACACCCAACATTCCTGACAGCTTAACCTCACAGATGTCTCATTTCTGGATGGATAAGGCCCTATTTCGTTATGGCCAGTTAATTGATCCTAAAACCAGATTGTTAAGATCCTTCCGAGAACTGCAAATCGCTTTTGATATTCCTAAACAGGCTTTTTTTTTAGTTACCTACAACTACGCCATTATGCACAATCACTAGTGTCAAACTTAAGATTTTCTCCCTTAACGGACTTCGAAAAGCTATGTTTAGAGGGTTCGTCCCCTAAGGGCATGATCTCCCGCACCTATCAGATTCTGGTCACAGATTTCTCACCGGATGGGCCGCGACATTCATATATGGTTAAGTGGGAGCAGGCCTTGGGTACAGATCTATCCTTAAAGACCTGGCAATCCATATAGACCCAGGCTACTAAAAGCTCCATATGCACGCTTTATAAAGAGAATCAATATAAGATTTTATTTCACTGGTATCAGACCCCTGATCTGCTCCACTCCATATACCCCGCGGCCGATTTCCGTTGTTGGCGATGTTATAAAGATAGGGGGACGTTATTTCATGTCTATTGGACCTGCCCTCTAATCATCCCCTATTTGGGTATGGTACAATCCTTACTCCAGTCCATCTTTGATACTAGGGTGCTCCTCGATCTGAAGATTTTTCTTCTGGGCCTCCCACCTGCCACCTTCTCTAAAATATCAAAAAAACTCTTAGCCCATGTGCTTACTGCAGCACGCTGTTTGGTGGCCCTAAAGTGGAAAAAGAGGGAATCCCCCTCACTGTCTGAGCTGCACTCCAGGATCAGAGATGTTAAGAGAATGGAATATCTTACGGCCTCATTAAATGATACTCTTGATAAGCATAACCATATTTGGGAACCCTGGGTCCTGTTGGAGACTCCTGCAACCTAATGATCTGTGTCATTTGCGTATTTATGGCCCGTTCCTTCTTGGGCTGTCCTGGGCTCTGGAGGTTGATGGTTGTCCTTTCTTCCCTCTCTCTTCTTCTTTACTCTTTTCCTTTTTTCTTTTTTATGTGTTTATATATTTGTGCAAAGGGTATTATTGGATATACTGTTTGAGATGTATAATAATCCAGTAAACTCATTCTGTTTAATCACTAAATGTTTCCACCGAACGGCTTTATCGTTCAATGTTCAGCTGATTGTCTGTCAAATTGAACTGTGATATTACGAACTCTATTTTTTGTACCCAATGCTGCAGATTTGTATATTTTTGGGAAAAAAAAATAAATAATAAAAATGGTCAGTTAAGAAAAAAAACGCTTAACTTTAAGCGAGCAAATTTTCCAAGGATGAGGCCTGCTGTCCAGTACTTAGACAGAATATTAGCACCATTGAACACAGAACAGAAATGGGAATTCTTCAAAAAAACTGTGGAGTATACTCCCATGGGCAATAGGTTTTATTTTTAGCATTATAAACGTATGTAGCTCACGGCCAATTTAAAGCTATAAACAATAAGAAAAGCGCTTTTAAAAAAATATAAAAATGAAGGAACACTATTTGTCATTTTAAATGTTGCAAAGAATATAACAGAACAATGTAAATGGGAAAGGGAAATCAAGGATGCAAAAATTAAAATTGAACGACAGATTGCAAAAGATAGGACTAACCCCCAAAAATTATTGAAATATATTAATAGTAAAAAGGTCAGGTCTGAGCAAGTAGATCCTTCACAAAATAATCGATGGGTGACTGGGGACAAAAAGAAGGCAAATTTATTAAATACATTTTTCAGTTCTGTGTACACAAAGGAGCATGGGGGAGCTCAAGTCCATAATGGGGATGGTATTGCCCCAAATGATCCACAATGGCTCAAAAGGGATATGGTCCAGAAATATTTAAATTAAGGTCAATAAAACACCTGGACCAGATGGCATCCACCCACAGATCCTATAAGAATTGAGCTCTGTCATTTCAAAGCCATTGTTTCTAATTTTTAGGGAATCCTTAATGAAGGGGAATAGTACCACTGGATTGGCGTAGGGCCAATGTGGTGCCTATAGTTATAAAGTAACAAAGACTTTACTAAGTAACTATATACCTGTTTAACTTCTATAGTCGGGAACATACTGGAGAGTTTAATAATAGACCACATAGATGAGTTCTTGCTGAAAAAAAAAATATTTTAAGCAACAGACAGCATGGATTCACAAAAGACACAAGTTGTCAAACAAATCTTGTTTCTTTTTATGAAGAGGTAAGTAAAACCTTGGACAGAGGGGTGGCTGTGGATGTGGTATACTTGGACTTTGCAAAAGAGTTCGATACAGTTCCCGCCCCACACATGACTAATGTGTAAGGTAAAGTCTACAGGCTTGGAAATATCAGTTTGTAAATGTATAAACTGGCTAAAAGACCGAATTAATAGTAGTGGTTAATGATTCTTACTCTGAATGGTCTAAGGTTATCAGTGGTGTACCCCAAGGTTCAGTGTTGGGATCCTTTTTAATATCTTTTATAAATGATATAGGAGCTGGGATTAAAAATACCATTTCAGTCTTTGCAGATGACACCAAACTATGCAGTGGAATAACGTCCTTGCAGGATGTCTCCAATTTACAAGCTGACCTCAATGCACTAATTGGGTGACTGTGGCAGATTAGGTTTAATGTTGACAAATGTAAAGTTATGCACTTGGGGGCTAAGAATATGCATGCATTATACATACTAGGGGGAGTACAACTGGGGGTGTCTGTAGTGAAGGATCTGGGGGTTTTGGTAGATCATAAACTCCAATAACCTGCAATGCCAAGCTGTGGTTTCCAAAGCGAGCAAAGTCCTTTTGTGTATTAAGAGGTATAGACTCCAGAGAGATAATTTTTGACCTGTACAAATCGTTAGTAAGGCCTTGTCTGGAATATGCAGTTTTGGGCACCAGTTCTCAAAGGATATCGGGCAACTGGAGAGTGCAGAGAAGGGCAACCAAATTGATAAGAGGCATGGAGGAGCTCAGCTATGAGGAAAGATTGGAGGAACTGAATTTATTCTCTTGAGAAGAGGAGATTAAGGGGAGGGATATGATCAACATGTACAAATGTATATGGGGTCCATCTAGTGAACTTGGTGGTGTTCACTTTACGGTCAACACAGAGGACAAGAGGGCACTCTTTACACCTAGAGGAAGAGATTTAATCTCCAAAAACAAAGGTTTCTTCACAGTAAGAGCTGTGAAAATGTGGAATAGACTCCCTCCAGATGGTTCTGGCCAGCTCAGTATATTGCTTTAAGAGAGGCCTGGATTTTTTCCTAAATGTACATAATCTAACTGGGTACTAACATTTTATAGGTAAGGTTGATCCAGGGAAAATCTGATTGCCTATAGGGGGGTGGGGTGGGAAGGGATTTCTTTTTTTTTTTTTTTTTTTTTTTTTTTTTTTTTCCCTGCTGTAGCAAATTGAATCATGCTTTGCTGGGTTGTTTTTTTTTTTTTTGCCTTCCTCTGGATTAACTGTGGATATGGGATAGTATATTTAGATGGTTGAACTAGATGGACTTGTGACTTTTTTCAACATGACTGTGTGTGAGATATACATACATACATACATACATACATACATACATACATACATACATACATACACATTTTTTATTTATTATTCTGCCAGTTTTTTTTTTTGTACCACTGGGGAAATTTTGCACTCTTCCTGTCTCTGTGGCGCACCCAATTGAAGGCTAATCCCTTCTTGGTCGTCAGAGGGAACCAGGAGAACTTCTTCCTCCTTCCCCCCCTTTTTTTTTTTTTTGATCTTTCATTTGAGCAAGGCATTTGGTTTATAGGGCGTACACACGGTCGGACTTTGTTCAGACATTCCGACAACAAAATCCTAGGATTTTTTCCGACGGATGTTGGCTCAAACTTGTCTTGCATACACACGGTCACACAAAGTTGTCGGAAAATTTGATCATTCTGAACGCGGTGACGTAAAACACGTACGTCGGGACTATAAACGGGGCAGTAGCCAATAGCTTTCATCTCTTTATTTATTCTGAGCATGCGTGGCACTTTGTGCGTCGAATTTGTCTACACACTATCGGAAATTCCGACAACGGATTTTGTTGTCGGAAAATTTTATCTCCTGCTGTCCAACTTTGTGTGTCGGAAAATCCGATGGAAAATGTCCGATGGCGCCCACACACGGTCGGAATTTCCGACAACACGCTCCGATCGGACATTGTCCATCGGAAAATCCGACCGTGTGTACGGGGCAATAGACTGTGAAATACAAAATCTCATGTTAGTTTTTAACATTTACTGGTAGTTGTTCTCCTCTTTGAATTCACCATCCATGTTTTGTAGCCCAGGTTTGAAACTGTTTTATCAGAAATCACAACTGTAAGAAATGAGGCCATTTATGCGATAAAGAACTTAGAAAAATGGATGAAGCCAGAGCCAGTGCAAAAGAGTATGGTATGTTTTAATTTGCTCATCCGGCAAAAAATACAAATGGGTCTGTAATTGTATTCAGGTGGGTAACTTTTTTTTTTTTTTTTTTTCTCCCAAACTAGGCTTCCTTGCTGGATAGCTGCTATATACAAAAGGAGCCAGTAGGTGTTGTCTTGATTATTGCTGGATGGAGTTTACCAGTGCAGCTTTGCCTTATACCTATGGTTGGTGCAGTGGCTGCAGGTAGATACAATGATGAAATGTGTAAAAATACTTTTTAGGCATTGGCTTTTTAATGTAAGAAAAAAAAAATGCTATTATCAAAATTAGTGATCCCCTGCATCAGCATTTCTCGGCAGGCACCCAAGACAGATTTGCATAAGTTTCCAGCAGAATGACCACTAAAGAGGAGACCATTTTCACCACAGATGGATACACCAAAAGTGGTTGCGGAAGCTTCTGATCTATCACAGAGCTACTTTAGAGCAGCTGGCTGAGGAATTTTGATTCAAGCTGCAAAACTGTCTCCTTACTCAAATCTGTCTCATGTAAATGCAAAAGGAGGCGTACATAGTGTAGTATTTTAACCAAGCTAAATTTATTAAAATAAGAATGCACTTACAGAATGCATGGTAACAAAACAGCGTGTAGCTCCAACAGTAAGCACACCCGAGCTTGCACCCGGCTTGCGGAATGACATAACGTTTGGGGCCCCCCCAACACGTGATGTCATTCTGCAAGCTAGCACGGATGTGCTTGCTGTTGGAGTTGCAGGCTGTTTGTTACCATGCATTCTTATTTTAATAAATTGGCTTTGTAAAATTCTACACTACGTGGGCCCCCTTTTGCATTTCAAACCCTTTTTCGGAGGGTATTGCCTTAGGAACTTGGAGAAGTCCTATTTCTGTGGATTGTAGTGTATTTTGCTGCAGAGCAGCAAGGAGTTCTGTAATCTCCTTGTAAGATCAGAAAATCTGGTAAGGAGCTTTAACTGTTTGTGGTGAAGAGGCATCAGAAACACTTTGGCGGTGGTGTGATATTTTCCACATAAGGAGAGAATACTGTGGAGGATTATAACCTGGGCATTATTTTATGCACTTTAATTGCATTTCTATTTTCATTCATGCTCTTTATAGATTGACTTTTACACTTTAAATGATGTTCATGCACTATTGATTTATTTTATTACACATGAAATGGGTTGCTCATCTTTTGTAATATAATATTGTAATTTGGACAGTGCACTTTATTTTACAGCATTTTAGCTTGCACATGATTGGATGATAAAATCAGCATAGCCTTCCCCTTATTTCAGAGTTTCCCCTCAGATCTGCAGCGATCTACAGCGACTGCACTTCCAAGTGCACTTGTAGTGCAACTCATAACATCCAAAGCGAAAGCTAGAACACCAACATTTAAAAAAAAAAAATCAAAAACCGAATTACTGAGTTGGAAAAAGGATCACCCTCCCCATGTCTGTATTTAGTTGAACCACATTTTGCTTTAATTACAGCATTTAGTTTGTTGGGAGATGTCTCTACTAACTGCACATCTAGACTTTGCAATATTTGCCCACTCTTCTTTGCAGAACTGCTTAAAGCCTAACTCTTAACAAAAGTCAGGTTTCCATTCTCCCTCACTTCAGGTCCCAGTAAAATCTATTTTTTTTTTTTTTTTTTTTTAAGAGGGGTGTGGTTGTTACTGAGACGGCAACATTGCAACCCCTCACAAAGGCTTTAAACCTTACTTGCGCTATCCAAACCAAATAGTTTTGGTTGGGCTTTATGTAAATTTTTAAAGTAGTTCAACGTATATTGCATATAATATAGATTAACAAAACTGTCAGACTGCTCAGCACTGTTATGTTTTATGTGATCAAAAAGATTTGATGGTAAATGCCAAGCAGTAAAAAAAAAAAATTAACGGGAAAGATTACAGTTGTGGAATAATTTTGAGGGCTTCTCATTTCAATGTGTAGTTAAAGTAGTTGCCTAATACCAAATTTCCAACATTTTCTTTGTGTTGACAGGCAATTGTGTAATGATGAAACCTTCAGAAACTTGTTCCCACACAGCAAACTTGCTGCACATGCTCCTTCCCAAATACATGGATAATGTGAGTGTGGAATTGTATTAGTTATTGTATATGCTGATGTAGCGCTACCCGCACAGGAGCCACTGGTAGTTTGGGTCCTCTTCTCTTGGTCTAGCCCCGTGTGAAGCCTCATCCTCTTTGACACCACCAGTATACCTTTCTGTAAACCTCCTCAGGCACAGACTGTATTGACAGGTTAAGGTCCTAAAAGTATAACGGAATATATTGGCACTTTAAGACAATTGGCAATCAACATATTAAAGATATAACTGACCTCTCAAGTTCTTTAGTAAAACGATTCAGACTCCAGCTTATGCTGTGACCCCCAAGAACATAAACCAGTAGCTCTTCGTATTAGAAGAAATGCCCCAAGTGGCCGACATTGAGTAATACAAACAGACCAAACTATACCACTTGAGAGCTCTCAAACAAGGAAGCTAGGTTTAGGCCTGCAAGATGAAACTCTTCCTGTTTTGGCTATGGGGCAGGAAGTGAAGGGAAAACTCTGCAATGGGACCCAAATGGTGGGGGGGGGGGGAGCTATAACCCTCCCTTGCTCTATCCAAAATGGTGGGGGGGTATGTTTTTTTGCCTATAGTTCTACTTTAATAAGAATATTTTACAGTCTCCTTGAAATCCCCACCCTCCCTCCTTTTTAAAGTTACCAAAGACAGCACGGTTATGAGCCCATCTCTGTCTAGGGCTGGTTTAAGGAGCATTTTGGCAGAAAAACTGCATGTAAACCAGACATTCCAAGCCTTCCCGTGAGGTGCGGTAGTCTCATGCATATTTGCAGCGGCACCCGTAAGCGCCTCCCGATATCCCGGGAATGATCGGTGCGGCAGGGAAAACCGCCGAGAACACCGATCTCCCTGTATGGATTTTTAGCTGAGATTTATCTCTATCTCTTATCTCATCTCTCTCTCACTCCCTCCCCCAACAAAATCAATACATAAAAAACGGCCACATACCCCCTTCCCCAGGAGCACTGTGAAAAAATATTGAAAGAGTGATTTAAAAAAAAATTGTTGGGGGGTGGTGTGGAGCACCACCTCCCTGAAATGAGTTATTGCAGGTTGGGATGTCTGTGTAAACATATCTAAATGCTAGGCGTGTTTTTAGTGCTTGAGGTGTTTTATTCAGTTTAATGGGCAGAATACATTTTTATTCTGGCCCACAAGCTTGATGTGCATAAACACGGCTTAGGCACAGTTTTGAAGTTGCTTTTCTCCTAAGGAAAAAAGCATTTAGAAGTACCCCAATGTGCTTGAAGCCTAAAGGCCCATATACACACTTTTGATTTTTGGACGTCAATTGTGTTACGACGACCGATCGTCCACAAATCTTACCGTTAATACGGTGCTTTCCACAGCCGATTTTACTTTTTCGTCATACAAAAGCTGGATGTGCAGACTATAAAATTTGTCGGATGTGAACTCGTCTGATTTTGCGTACAAAAAAAATCTTAAGAACAAGACTACGCATGCTCAGAAATGAGAGAATACATACAAAACTATTTAACACGTTGCGTCACTTCTGATGTTGTATTCTGTCAAACGAAAATTCTCGTATTGTTAGTAACCTCTTCACTTTCGACATGAGACTAGCATGCCACAAAAATTGGACGTTCTGTCGTACAAAAATCAAAGCGTGTGAGGCTTTAGTCATGCTCCAGACTTCCCATGTCTGGCTGGGAGGATGCCGCTGTCAACGAGAGCTCACTGGATATGAAGGGGCTGTGCATGGAATATCTGTCATCCCTGGGCCAAGAATGGAGCAGTTGTGCCATGCAATAAATCAACAAAGAGCAGTTGCTTGTAGCAACCAATCAGGTTTCAATGTTCAAACTGTAATGGTAAATTTAGAATTCTGGTTGGTTGCTAGAGGCAACAGATGCTCCCTTTTTTGGATTGGTATATGAAAAATATTGGTTAGTTGCTAAGGGTAACAGATGCCCCCATCACTCCAGTCTTTCCAGCTCTGCATAAGGCTGATGCATATCCACAAATATTCTATCCGCCCCTGGCCAGGTCTATGCACTGCTACAGGAACCTGCGCTTCTGCATGCATCCCCTGATCTCAACAAAACTTACCTGCCTGGAGGAGCACTTGCTATTCTGTGCACGCTGCACCTGGTAGGAGACAAAACACAAGCAGCATTAGGGAAACCATGACGGGTATTTTAAAAATTGAAATACCCAGCAAGTGACACGGGATTTGGATTTTAAGCCCCCCCCTTCCCACGCCCTAAGGCAGCTGCCTTCAGGACTGGCTCCCCATCATGTGACCACTGTGATAGCCACTTTCAGTGGTCAGAATGGGCAGTCCTTTGTGTCCCCACACACACTCTCTCCTGTGCAGTCCTCAGCTGAAAACGTAATTGTCAGGAGTGCATCACATGCAAAGAGCACAGCTGACAAGATTTTGGCAGGATCAACAGGAATTTTCCTAGGTCATCCTCCGGCACAGGTTATTTCAGAGATGGAGCTGCCCACCTGCTGAAGAAAACAATAGAACTAGAGTTTCAAAGCCCTTCAGTAGCTCCCACCCATCAGGAGATGAAGACGTAAAGGCATAGGGAGAATGCCTGCCAATAGGTCACACAGCCCCACACCTTTCTACCTCTTATTCCGTGACCTTATGGGCTCTTCAATCAAATGCCCTCTATTAATATCCGCTAATCCCCCCCCCCCCCACCCCCTTACTTGTACCAGGCTGGTGGTTCTGGCAAGCCAAGACACAGGTTCCACATTCAGTAGCAAAAAGATTTATTTGCCAGTGCAGTATTCGTGTTGAGCCAATTGTTCCCGTAAATTTCTTGTTCAATTGTTTTATTGAAGGAGAAGAATAGGTGATACAAATGCAAGATCACTAATGGACTTAAAGACAAATAAGTTGTACAATGGTAGCCATATAAGGCCACAGTTAACATCCAAAGAAGTCAAGAGTGAATAAGCAGCACTAAAAATACTGTAAAGTTGCATGAGCAATATGGAAGTACAGGACACAAATATGCAGTCCATACATAAATATTTAAGGAGAAATGTACTAAGGATCAATAGAATACAATGTGAAAAAAAGGCTTCAGTCACTAAAGCAACAATGGTGTAAATGCTCAGTGTATTTTAAAGCTTTGGGATTTGGCGGGTTCAAAATGGGGGAAGTATGGGGAGGGGAAAAAGGGGGGGGGAGCTGGACCCATTTAATCTAGGAGTAGTGCAACAGTGTGGTTGAAAAGGTACAATAGAGATGCATATAGGTCATCATGCATATGAGCAGCATCAGCACCTATTATCAAACGGCTACCAGAAAAAAAGAGGGAGAGTCGGGTAGAAGAGGAAAGGGGAGGGAAAGCCCCAGGTACTGCCATGGGAGGATTGAGGCACATCTCTTGGACAGGAATGATTTGCTAATCACAGAAGCAATAAGGATTCATCAAAGTTAAGTGGGAGATAATGGGTCACCCACGGGGTCCAGGAGGCTTCAAATTTGGCTACTCTGTCCATAATATCAGCCTCTATTTTTGCATGCGTCATGGCTTGTGTGACCTTGTGCTTGGTTGCGAGGACACAGAATAGGGGTTTCCATGCCTTTGCCAAGACCTGTTTGGTCACGGTTGTATGTTTGCATTTTAAATAACATTGGTGTGCCCTAATGCCTTTCCCCATACAATGCTCTACCAGTGTACTGCAAACTTTATTTCAAATCTAAGGCCTAAAAGGCCACACAATGAAGATTCTCTGTGGGTTGAGAACAGGTAAGTATGGCTGGTCGGGGATGCTGAGTTAGGACATTGGGGTTGGGGCCCACAAAGGATAAGGACAATAATGGTGCAGTTACCGTTTTTAAAGTGTATGCCCTATTACTACCAACAAGTCTGCTTATTGCTCACACTAAATGCATTCTCTCAACTGACATAATCCTAAGTGTACCTAGTCTTTCCTCCCCTATGGTCCCTATTATCCATGGACCAAAGTTTAAAAGCACTTTACAGCATTCATGTTAACTATTTTTAATATATTGTATTGCTGCATATCTGAGCTTTTCAGCGAGTCAGTTTGCCTGGTACCATGTTACTCTAGTACCATGTTACTCTAGTACAGAGACTTATCAATTCTTTTTACAAAAATAAACAAACATGTATAGATCTATAGTGGTTAACAGGTGGGTTGTTGTTTTCTCTTATTCAAATATAATGGGCCTTATGTACAGTATACTTTGTAAGAACAGAAGTTATTTGACCACAGCCACCAATCTGATTCACGCTCTTATAGCAAGCCTGCAACTGATTGGTAGCCGAGGAGTAGGACCTCTTTAGTTTTAGTGACAATACGATCATCAATCATGTCTTAATAGGGAAGCAGTTTTTTTGGGTATGAAGTGCCTAATGTGACCAATTTTAATGTATGTGCTATAACTAACTTTTTTTTTTTTTTATTCATTTGCGGTATTTCAGAGCTGTTTCCAAATGCTTTCTGCAGGACATGGGGATCTGCTGGAAATTCTAGAGAACAAGTTTGACCATATCTTCTTCATAGGTGTTGAACCTTTTTTATATTTTTTTTTTTTTACATTGGTTTAGGGCTTGTGGGAGAGTCAAACACCCTCCATCCCTACACTAATCGTGACTGGTGGTGCCAGGATGTGTATTTAGAGCTGAAATCTACTCTTTAGGTAGCATATGGACTCACTAAGTATTAGTATCTTAAAGTATAGATTTCATCTAGAAATATTACTGTTTGAATCATTGGCATTCTTTAAGATAATATTGTTTTGCAGTACATCAGAGAAGATGATGAATGGCTTTTTAAAGCATACATGATAAAAGCCTGTCATAGCCAAATAACAGTATGCACCTCAGAACAGACACTATAGTTGACCCCTGATCCTCTTTGTGGAGATATTATATAAGTAATGTCCCCTGTGTTCCAGGTGATCGTTTGACTGGCAAGCAGGTGATGCAGGCAGCAGCCAAACACATTACACCTGTTTCTTTGATTCTTGGAGGAAAAAATCCCTGCTATGTGGACAAGTTATGTGATCTTACTTTGACTGCCCATAGGATTGCATGGGCTCGATTTATGAATGCTGGTCAGAATTCATTGGCTCCAGAATATTTGCTATGTCATCCACTCTTAAGGGACCCTCTGATTCAGGAACTTGAATTGTGTGTCCATGAATTTTATGGCAAGAACCCACAAGAGTCTGAGCATTATGGGCGTATAGCAAGTGTTGAACACTACAAAAAAGTCAAAGATTTTTTATCCTGTGGCAAAGTGGCATTTGGGGGTCAGACTGATGATCGTGAACGCTTCATAGGTATGTAAAACAATTATGAAGCAAATCATCTATTTTTTTTTTTTTTTTTTTTGTATTGGTATTTGCATAACCATTGAAATTCTCACTTTCCTATCTGTGTTTTGTAGGATGCTAATTTTCTGTCGCCACCATATTCTGCATTTTGTCAACAAATTAGGGTTGTGGCATATTTTCTGGAGTAGGGATGGGCGAACGATTCGGCCTGAGTATGAGATAGGGCCGAACATTTGCCTGTTCTGTCGTTTGCCGAACACCCGCATTTGCAGAGTGTTCACCCCGAAGAACACCCTGCAATGCGCTGTGCACTGCACAGTGCATTCTGCACCCTGATTGGGCAAAGCTTTGCCCAATCAGGGTGCAGTGTAAGCTGGTTGAGAAGCGGGGCTGGGTAGCTCTGGCTTCCTTAACAACTGATGATTGGCTGAATTGGGGGGGGGGGGGGGGAGACTTTTTTTTTAATAGACTTGTCAAATTGTTTCTTGTGGTTATTACTGTTTGAAACTTTTTTGGTGAATGGGTCGATGTACCCGATGCCCATTCACATAGTGGGGGCCTTGTTAAAGGGGGGGCTTCCAGATTCCGATAAGCCCCCCAACACACCAGACAACCACAGCCCAGGGTTGTTGGTAAGGGGTCCTTGTCCCCATCAGCATAGGGTGCCAAGGTGCTGTGAGGGGCTCTGCCCATTTTGAGGGCATGTGGCCTAGTATGGTTCAGGAGGGGGGTGCGCTTGCTGGGGGGGTCAACCCACACCATTTTTAACTTTATTTTTTTCAATAGCCGGGTGTCGGCAATTGTAACCGAGTCATTTTTTTAAATGGAATTTGACTTCTATAAAAAAAGGGGGGGGGGGAAATGTCATTTTTGCTGTAGCGTGTTTTATGCATGCTGCAGATGTGCCACTTTACAGGCACATTAAGGAGACACCCCCCCCCCCCCCCCCCCCCCGGGCACTATATTTAAAGGAATTTTTCATTTTTATTGTTGTATTTTAAGCATAATTAAAATCTCGTGAAAAAAACAGTAGTTTAAAAAAAAATTATTGATACATGTCCCCCAGAGCAGTACTTAGACCCCCATACCCCTTTTTATGGCCAATTACTTGCATATAAGCCTTCAAAATGGCCACTTTTGATTCTACCTGTTCGGCTTTCATAGACTTCAATGGGGCTCATTTTAGAACATTCCTTCTGTTTGTGGCAGAACTCCCGAACAGAACAGGGGGGTGTTTGGCCCATCACTATTCTTGAGGACCAGAATAACGCCAAAACATTCCGATTATGCCTTGTGTTTATGCAGCTTAAACAAAACCAGTCAAAAAGGATTTTTTTTTTTTTTTTTTTTTTTTAAACTAAGCTGAGTTTAGGGTCTCCGATCTGGCATCTGTGTCCTCCATTTTGTGTATTCCACTGAGGTTGCAGGTCAGGCTAGGAGTCCGACCTCACTCCATGTAATCCTGCAGAATAAGGTGAGAAAAATCTCAGCCACTGCACACCATACAAGCCCAGCGTGTAATGGTAGATTACAGCCTTAGCCTAACTCCATCCAAGCCTATCTCCCAACATATTTCACCCCAACCGCGGGGCTTTGTCATGGAGGACCTGGGTGGGTGGGGTGAAGCATGTTGGGAGAAAGGCTTGGATGGAGTTAGGCTAAGGCTGTTATCACCCATTACGCGCTGGGCTTATATGGTGGGTGAGTGTGGTGGCATTATTTAAGGATCTAAATCTCCACTTTTAAAGAGAGACCAAGTCGCAGAAAAATTGAGTATTCTTAATGCTTACTTGCACCAGTTTTCCCTTTTCATAACTTGTAATGTGTTTCTGAACTTGCTAGCACATTTGACTAGTCTGTTCCCTAGCACAGCTCCCTCCCTCCTTACACGTCATAGCCCTGTCCTCCTTTTAGGAGTGTGCTGGCTCCCTTTGTCTCCCCACTTATTCTTATTTGTAGTAACTGGAGGAGTGAAGGGGAATACTACAGAGTGACGGCTCTAAGTCTGATGGGACTGCTGACATCGCATCCAAGATGGCAGGACAAACCAGCAGTCTCAGGTCTTTTAGATGTCTACACAAGGGGGTCTTTCGCAGGTAGACAACATGCATAAATGCACATATAATCTTATGGAGAGAGTATTGCTAAATGAATGGTCTGGCAACTGTTCTAATGGTGCAATGTGTGTACAGTTACTCCCTTTTATGACAAAACCGTTTAGAGTGTTCTATCATCACTGAGCTCAGGTAATGGGTAGGACAGCCTTAAACTGGCCATACACTGAGCAAATTCTGTCCAGTACCTAATAACTGGCAGAAATGTGATCATTGGTTGGCCCTGTCAGCACTGCTCCGCCCAACATCCTTCAATTGGAAAATCAAAGGGGCTGGGCAGAAAATTGACAGGTCACGTGACCATGATTTTTCTCCTATCTCATATTTTTTCTTTGAAATAATTGGCTATCCTAAAGCAAGTAAAGTGTTATGCACATGTTGGTGTTTTTTTTTTTTTTTTTTTTTTTGTCACGGTTTTCCTAATATTTCTAGATGTGGGATTTAAGGCTAGATCTTTTTAAATAAACACTTGTTTTTTAGCCCCTACAGTGCTGATAGACGTGAAAGAAACTGATGCCATTATGCAACAAGAAATTTTGGGGCCAGTGCTGCCAATCTTAACGGTGCAAACACTGGCAGAAGCTATACAGTTTATGAACAGAAAGGACAGACCTTTAGCAGTTTATGTCTATTCTAATAGCCAAAAGGTAAGATTTATTTTTGCCCCCTCAAAAGTTTAGCATAATTTCTTGAAAGTCATCAAAAAACTACTTTGATTACATTTTCATTAGTTTACAAGCCAACCATGTCAGTCTCCAGATTAAAGCGGTTGTAAACCGCAGATGTTCAAAAAGAAAAAAAACCTGCAAGGCAATGGCATAATGTGCATTGCACATTATGAAATGCTCACCTTGGAACGAAGTCCTCCAGTGCTGTAAAGTTGCTGCTGAGAGGGCTGACATGTTCCAAGTCTTCTGGGTTCATGAGCTTCGGTGCTGTGATTGGCCGGGGCCACGATGACATCACTCGCATGTGCGCGGGAGCCCTCAGTTCTGGCACAAAACTCTGAAGTTCCGGCAAGGTATGCCGGACCTTCAGTGCTCATGCGCCAGTGATGTCACTGGCTGCATGCAGGGCGAATATCATATCAGATATTTATTTTACCTACAGGTAAGCCTTATTTTAGGCTTACCTGTAGGTAAAAATTACCAAGTGGGGTTTTCAACCGCTTTAAATGGAACATATTTTGTAGCTTCTCCTAGTTACTAACTGTATATTGCATAGTGAAATAAGCATCCTTGCTGGAAGACTTCTGAATGTTACATTACACAGCTGCAAAGGGTTTTTTGTAGTCTGAGAAATTTAGATACAACTGTATATATGCCTCTACAATCCAAGTATGCCAAAACTCTTTTCTATGATCTATTCCTCACTACTCCTCTACATCCCAAAATCCACACACACCAAAAGTGAGAACCCGCTAAACTCACTTAAAGTGTTTGTTACCCCCCCAAAGAAATTAATTAAAAGATGCGGTTCCCTTTTTAAAGCAAACAGTGTTTGTGCTATGTAACTTGGCCCCCTGTATCGCCTGAAATATCTAGCTGATCCTGCCTGGCTATACCCTCCCCCCTGTAAACTGACCACGGTATATCATGGCTGCTGAGCCCTAACACCATGGTCAGTTTGCATGCCTACGTCATCCACAGCCCTGCTCTCTGCTCTCCTGTGTCCTTCTCCGCCCTCCCTGCCTGTCTGCTCTGTCCACTCCACAATCTTCCCCTCCTGGTGCAATCACATCTATAATATGTGTGCCTGTGCTGTATAAAAAAAGCCGATTTTATAGCGTATAACAGAGCATCTTCCGGCACTCACGTGACTCCTGAATCTCTCCTTTGCATTTGGCTAGGGTCAGTGTCACTACTGGTAGCATGAGGCGGTACCTGGACTCTGTATAGAAGTTGCACAGGCAGTCCCAACTCCTCCAGGATGGCACATCTGCACTTGCCATGAGGTTTGTGCCTCCCAGCACAGTCTCAAGAGCATGGAGATTTCAGGAGACAGGCAGTTATTCTAGGAGACCGGGCTGTAGTAGGTCCTTAACCCATCAGCAGAACCGGTATCTGCTCCTTTGTGCAAGGAGGAACAGGATGACCACTGCCAGAGCCCTACAAAATGACCTCCAGCAGGCCACTGGTGTGAATGTCTCTGACCAAACAATGAGACTGACTTCATGAGGGTGGCCCGAGGGCCCAACATTCTCTAGTGGACCCCTTTGCTCACTGACCAGCACCGTGGAGCTCAATCATTTGCGATTGAACACCAGAATTGGCACCCTGTGCTTTTCACAGATGAGAGCAGGTTCACCTTGAGCACATGTGACAGACGTGAAAGGGTCTTTAGAAGTCATGGAAAATGGTATGCTGCCTGTAACATCGTTCAGCATGAACGGTCAGTAATGGTCTGGGGAGGCATATACATGAAGGGACACACAGACCTCTACAGGCCAGACAATGGTATCGGGATGAAATCCTTGGACCCATTGTCAAACCCTACGCTGGTGCAGTGGGTCCTAGGTTCCTCCTGGTGCCCAACAATTCCCAGCCTCATGGCAAAAGCATGCAGCCAGATCCTGGAGGATGAAGGAATTGATACTATTGAATGGCTCCCACACTCGCCTGACCTAAATCCAATAGAACACTTCTAGGACATTTTGTTTCAGTCCGTCCGACGCCGCCAAGTTGCACCTCCGTCTGTTCAGGAGCCGATTGATATCCTGGTCCAGATCTGGGGAAAAAAAAATACCCCAGGACACCATCCGTCGTCTCATTAGGAGCATGCCCCAATGTTGTCAGACATGCATACAAGCATGTGGGGGCCATAAAAACTGAGTACCCTTTTTGGGTTGCTGCAATGAAATTTCAGCAAAATGGACTAGCCTGCTGCATCACTTTTTCACTTAGATTTTTGGGGTGTCTTTTTTAATTCAGCACTCTGTAGGTTGATAGTTTTGATGGAAAATGAAAATCATGTGGCATACTTTTGCATGAAATTTAATGGCATCCCAGTCTTACTCTGTAAAGATTCAATATTGAGTTGGCCCACCCTTTGCAGCTAGAACAGCTTCAACTCTTCTGGGAACGCTGTCCACAAGGTTTAGGAGTGTCTGTCTATGGGAATGTTTGGCCATTCTTCCAGAAGTGCATTTGTGAAGTTAGGTGCTGATGTGGATGAGAAGGCCTGGCTCGCAGTCTGCGCTCTAATTCATCCCAAAGATGTTCTATTGGGTAAGGATCAGGAGCCTGTGCAGGCCAGTCAAGTCCCTCCACCCCAAACTTTTATTTTTATTTTTTAATCCATGTCTTTATGGGCCTTGTTTTGTGCACTGGTGAGCAGTCATGTTGGAACAGGAAGGGGCCATCCCCAAACCGTTCCCACAAAGTTGGGAGCATGAAATTGTCCAAAATGTCTTTATATGCTGATGCCTTAAGAGTTTCACTGGAACTAAGCAGCTAAACCCAACTCCACACCATAATTCCCCCCCCCCCTTCCACCAAATTATTTGGACCAGTGCACAAAGCAAGGTCCATAACAAGCGCACGCATGTACGCATAAAACCCTTTAAAGTACAGTTCCTTTCTTCACGCAGCCAGGTACTGCACTGTAGGGGGAAGAGGGCATGTCACACTCCCTCTCCTATTACTTTCCCTTTTGCCGAGGCTCACCGAGCTCTTTACAGTGCCGATGTACAGTTCGGCGGGAGATGAGGATCATCGGACAGCCCTTCTCTCCCATGATCCCACGGCACACCTGAGGACCTATGGCGGCACCCCAGTGTTCTGCGGAACACCGGTTGAGAGGCTGGCCTAGACAATCCAAAAACATATGCTGCAGATGCAAAGAGAAAAAAAATAGCAGAGGTAGTTGCACATAAGGACCCAAAATATTAGTGAATTTATTCGGATAAACCCTAGCTTCATAAATTAGCTTATACTTGGACATAGCTTCAGCCATTAAAGCCAGGAGCATTTTGGTAGTGGGAGGCAGCCCAATACATTTTAGTTTTAAGGATGCTAGCATTGTGCCTGTTGCTTTTGGTTGCCCTTTTTGTACCAATCAGTCTGTGTTTCTTGTTCTAAGGTCATTGCAGAAGTCATGCAGAAGACGTCTAGTGGAAGTTTCTGCTCAAATGACAACATGATTCAATGTCTGTACACAAGGTTGCCATGCGGTGGAATAGGTTTGTATGTTTAAGCACTGTTAAGGCAAGATACTTGTTGGTTATAACAGAACAAAGATTTTCTTCTGATGGAATAATGCATGGTTCTATAAAACGAGGAGTGGGGAAGCGTAGAGATTACATTTTACAGTGCAATAATGATATTTCGGTAAACAAGTACTTCCTCAAGGTGACTGACAATCCTCAAGGGGACTGACAGTATTAACAAATAATATACAAATACTATTTGCACAATGGAAACCTTTCAAAGCTGGAGACTTGAAAAATGACAACGGCTATTTGGAAAATGTATGATTTCACTGTCAATATTCTTGTCAGTTTAAAAAAAAAAAAAAAAAGTTTAGTTGCGCTTTAAATGGCATATTTTAAAGTATATCTAAACCCAAGAACAAAAAACATAATATATTGAATCTTTCCAATCTGTAGATGTGCCTGCATTATTTTTTTTATTTTTTAGGCCAAGTACATTTTTCTGCAAGTACAAAAAAATGCCTGTAAATCTTGCCAGATATCCAGTGTCCTTTGGAACTTCCTTTGCACTCTCAGTTATCAGCCAGCTATCTTCTCTCTGTAAACTACAATATCCCTTGAAGCAATAGAGATGAAGAGAGGAGCAGGCATTTGAAGTCCAAATCAGAAGAGCAATCTAGGGTAATACTGTTTCGCCATAGATACAGTGAGTGAACGTTGTCACCATAGGACAGAAAGTGTTGAGGAGCAGCAGAATCTCCAGGTGAAAAATAGGGCGGGAAGCAGGGCCGTCTTTAATTTTGATTGGGCCCTGGGCAAACATTTTCTTGGGCCCCCCCCCCCCCCTCCATTCTGAGACATACAAAAAATAGCAGGTAGACTCAAAATCAGTTTACTGCAGCAGATCACGCAGCGATTGCAATTGTTTGCCAGAGGTTACAGCCTATCATTACTGCTCAATGACTGGTTTCTAGAGGTTACAACACATAATTTCTGCTTGCCGATTGGTTGCTAGAGGTTAATGTACATTATTAGCGCTCACTAATTGGTTGCTAGGGGTTACAGCACATCATTAGCACTTACTGATTGGTTGGTAGAGATTAAAGCAGATCACTACTGTTTGCTGATTGGTTGCTAGAGGTTCATGCACATCATTACCTCTCACTGAGCAGTGGAGCAATCCCAAATAATTGAGCAAGTAAAGGGGCACATTAATACACATACTACAGGAGAGGTTCAGAGACTGCGGACATACAGCAGGAGACAACAGAGACTGTGGACATACTGCAGGAGACAATCAGAGACTGCGGACATACTGCAGGAGACAATCAGAGACTGCGGACATACTGCAGGAGACAATCAGAGACTGCGGACATACTGCAGGAGACAATCAGAGACTGCGGACATACTGCAGGAGACAATCAGAGACTGCGGACATACTGCAGGAGACAATCAGAGACTGCGGACATACTGCAGGAGACAATCAGAGACTGCGGACATACTGCAGGAGACAATCGGAGACTACGGACATACTGCAGGAGACAATCGGAGACTACGGACATACTGCAGGAGATTACCAGAGACTGCGGACATACTGCAGGAGACAATCGGAGACTGCGGACATACTGCAGGAGACAATCGGAGACTGCGGACATACTGCAGGAGACAATCAGAGACTGCGGACATACTGCAGGAGATTACCAGAGACTGCGGACATACTGCAGGAAACAATCAGAGACTGCGGACATACTGCAGGAGACAATCAGAGACTGCGGACATACTGCAGGAGACAATCAGAGACTGCGGACATACTGCAGGAGACAATCGGAGACTGCGGACATACTGCAGGAGACAATCGGAGACTGCGGACATACTGCAGGAGACAATCGGAGACTGCGGACATACTGCAGGAGACAATCGGAGACTGCGGACATACTGCAGGAGACAATCAGAGACTGCGGACATACTGCAGGAGACAATCAGAGACTGCGGACATACTGCAGGAGACAATCAGAGACTGCGGACATACTGCAGGAGACAATCAGAGACTGCGGACATACTGCAGGAGACAATCAGAGACTGCGGACATACTGCAGGAGACAACAGAGACTGCGGACATACTGCAGGAGACAATCGGAGACTACGGACATACTGCAGGAGACAATCAGAGACTGCGGACATACTGCAGGAGACAATCGGAGACTGCGGACATACTGCAGGAGACAACAGAGACTGCGGACATACTGCAGGAGACAATCGGAGACTACGGACATACTGCAGGAGACAATCAGAGACTGCGGACATACTGCAGGAGACAATCGGAGACTACGGACATACTGCAGGAGACAATCAGAGACTGCGGACATACTGCAGGAGATTACCAGAGACTGCGAACATACTGCAGGAGACAATCAGAGACTGCGGACATACTGCAGGAGACAATCAGAGGCTGCGGACATACTGCAGGAGACAATCAGAGACTGCGGACATACTGCAGGAGACAATCAGAGACTGCGGACATACTGCAGGAGACAATCAGAGACTGCGGACATACTGCAGGAGACAATCAGAGGCTGCGGACATACTGCAGGAGACAATCAGAGACTGCGGACATACTGCAGGAGACAATCAGAGACTGCGGACATACTGCAGGAGACAATCAGAGACTGCGGACATACTGCAGGAGACAATCAGAGACTGCGGACATACTGCAGGAGATTACCAGAGACTGCGGACATACTGCAGGAGACAATCAGAGACTGCGGACATACTGCAGGAGATTACCAGAGACTGCGGACATACTGCAGGAGACAATCAGAGACTGCGGACATACTGCAGGAGACAACAGAGACTGCGGACATACTGCAGGAGACAATCGGAGACTACGGACATACTGCAGGAGACAATCAAAGACTTCGGACATACTGCAGGAGACAATCGGAGACTGCGGACATACTGCAGGAGACAATCAGAGACTGCGGACATTATACAAGGGATGGTCAGAGAACTTTCAGCAATGCACAGCTTTACAGTTAAATAACACAGCTCAGGGTTTAAACAGTCAGGCATTCTATGGGTGTAAGGACATACCTGGCCAGCCAAACTCACTACATACATTCAGGACTGTGGGCGGGGTTTCCACTCTATGCTCTCACTAAAGCAGCTGGGAGCTCCACTGATGCTTTGTTGGGTGGGCCCTGGGCCCACATCACCCATGAATTGTCGCCCTGATGACAGCTTTGCAGAGCGCACAGAGGACATGGGAGGATGTATTCCGCGCTGGCCAGCTGAGAGGGGCGGGGCCGGGAGCTCCACTGACGCTCTGACCCCGCCTACGTGCAGCCTGTGCACTGTGTATAGAGCGCCTGTAGTGAGAGCGTCATTGGAGCTCCCGGCCCCGCCCCCGGACCTCTGTATTCACCAGCCAGTATAGAGGGGGCGGGGCCGGAAGCTCCACTGACACTCGCACTCCGATCACTGGCTCTCAACACAGAAGCTCTTTTCCGAGTACACAGGCTGTACGTGGGCGGGGTCAGAGCGTCAGTGGAGCTCCCGGCCCCGCCCCCTCTCAGCTGGCTAACGAGGAATACATCCTCCCGTGTCCTCTGTGCGCTCTGCAAAGCTGTCATCGGGGCCCCAATTCACAGCTAGCGCGGGCCCCCCAACAAAGATTGGGCCCGGGGCAAGTGCCCCGTTTGCCCTGCGCTAAAGACGGCCCTGGCGGGAAGCTGCGTCTCTGCTAGAGGTACAAGACTGACTTTACCGCACTGAGGGGCCAATTGATGGGGCCACGTATTGTAAAATCTTGGATGAGAACCTTCTTCCCTCAGTCCAGAACATTAAAGATGGGTCATGGATGGGTCTTTCAGCACGACCATGACGCAAAACATACCGCCAAGGCAACAAAGGAGTGGCTTAAGAGGCACATTAAGAGCCCTTTCACACTGGTGTGTTGGGGGCGTAGGCGGTAAAGCGCCGCTATTTTTAGCGGCACTTTACCGTTGTTTTAGCAGCACTTTTCTGCCGCTAGCGGGACGCTTTTAACCCTTGCTAGCGGCCGAAAAAGGGTTAAAAAAAATGCCTGGAAAGTGCCGTGGCCTAGCCAGTCTCGAGACCTTAATCCTATAGAAAATTTATGGAGGGAGCTGAAACCTCGAGTTGCCAAGCGGCAGCCAAGAAACCTTAAGGATTTAGAAGATCTGTAAACTAGAGTGGACTAAAATCCCTCCTGAGATGTGTGCAAACCTGGTCACTAACTTCAATAAACGTCTTACCTCTGTGCTTGCCAACAAAAGTTTTTCCACCAAGGTGTTTGCTGAGGGTTTCTCCACCAAGTACTAAGTCATGCTTTGCTTGGGAATCAAATACATACTGAACAAACTCCATTTATAACATTTGTATCGTGTGTTTGTGGTTTGTTTGTTTGGTTTTTTTTTTTTTTTTTTTTTTTCTGGATTTTTGGTTGATAGTCTCCATCGTTTAAAATACACCTATGATAAAAATTTATAGACCCTTCATTTCTTTATAAGTGAGCAAACTTACAAAATCTCGAGGGGATCAAATTTCCCTACTGTATGTGCAGCTTGTGTGGCTGGGTTTAGAGTAGAGTAAGCCTGTTGCTGTGCAGTGCATGGAAAAAGCACAGGTTCACGCTAACAAACTTCTCTGCAGATTTAGGGCTAACCTTTACATCTACTGTTTTTTGTTTTCCTTTTCAGGCTTTGATATATATGTTGTTTTTCAGGAAACAGTGGAGGTGGATTCTACGGTGGCAAGTTCGGCTTTGATACCTTCTCTAACAGTCGTGCCTGCATGCTGCGCAACACTGCGGTCGAGTGCGTTACTTATCTCCGATACCCTCCCTATGCTGAGAAACAGCTTCATCTAATGCAATGGGCCTGTTCGCTTTCCAGAACTAACAGCTGGTGCAACATTTTGTAGGAACCAAGAAGAAAATGAGCACCTTTCCACACATCTAGTTACTACATTCAGTGCCCTGTGCAGGCATGTGAATGTATGCATGGATTTTTTTTTTTTTCATGTCCAGATGTCACTTGCGCACGCTTTTTCAGCAGTATATGGGAAGACTGATTTTAGGGACTCGGTGGGGCAGGGGGGTATGGGTATTATACACAGACAAAGTTCTTGGGAATTTGCATACCTATACGGAATGACAGAAATGTAGGGCACAGATATTTCCCTTGTTGAATTTGATCTTCTCACTTTCTCTTACTGAATGGTTTTACATGTACTGTCATTAGCATATCTTTTTTTTTTTTTTTTTAAACCAAACATTTACTTGGCTTTTAAAAGGCGAGGACTGTCCAACACCTGAAATGCTTACATCCCATATTTATAATTCTGTATGCGGTTCATATATATACATTTTTTTTCAATTAAAGTATTACGTTTTCATTAAACGGGTATGCACGCATTTATTATTTCTTTCCTGATTTGCATAGATAACATTTAGTTTGTTAAAAGCTCATGGAGTACATTTTTTAAGAAAAATAACATTGGGTGCAAATCGGGCTGCTAGTCGGGAAGTTCTGTGCAACAGTTTTGTGTATTTGTGCCACCCACCCCAGCTCTTGGCATCTTGGGTAGCAAACTGAGATGCTTGTGTAGAGATTTACCAGAGGAGATGAGAAATGTTCACTTAAATTGAATGCACAAGTAAGCAGGCCCCTCTGCCTCTTTCCCTAAGCCTGTACCTTCCTTGCCCAACACCATACCAAGGCCTCAACATGCTTGATTCTAGACACAGTACACTTTCTACTAACAGGGGCTGCTTTCAGCTTGTCTATTGATGTTGCTAATGTCGGCAACCTGGAGTCATGCTGTCCTCTGTTGCTAAAGTATTTTCCTTCCTTGGAGTCCTCCTTTACTTTGTTTGGGTGTACCTTGTTCTCTGCTCTTTCAGTTGAGGTGCTTACTACAGTAATGCATGACTTTTTTTTTTTTTTTTTTTTTTTATAGCCCAAATTACCCCATTTTAATATAGTCTGGTCACAGAGGCCACAAGCACTCTCCCACACCTTCTGTAGCAGATTATGTGCCTGACTTTTAGTGGCTTCTGTATCATCAGCCACAAAGACTGGTAGTTTCTAAAATCTCTGCCTGAACCCCAGAGGCGTCGCCAGGGGGTGGCTATTGGGGCTACAGCCCCGAGCCTGGGGCTAATAGCCCCGAGTCTCTAGTCCCTGTCCTAGAATGCCGGGGACAGGGGCGGAGTGCGCCGTGGTAGCGCTGGCTCCGGCTGCAGCTCCGCCTCCACACCCGCCTGACTCCACTCTTGGTCACTGGTTGCTATAGCCGCCTAGCGGCTAGCAACCAGTGACGTCACTGCCCACACTTCCCAGCATTGAAAGCGGAGGAGGATTGCACTTCCTCCTCCTCCGCGCTAGTGCTCAAGGGCAGGGCCGGCCCTACCATGGGACCTGGTGGGACCATGGGTCCCGGGCGGAAGGTTCTGAGGGACAGCACATTGATGGCTAGGTGACGGCAGAGCACTCGCTGCTATACCCGCACAGCGGACCGCCGCCCATCCTTTCCACGGCTCCCCCCTACTGCTGCTGACATGTCGGGATGACAAGAGAAAGTCAGCTGACGGGTAACAGTGTGAAGGGGAGGAGCTTCCTGCTGTACAAGAGGGATCGCTGGAGGCGCGGCTGACACTGAGAGAAAGTGTCAGCGCCATTGATCTCATCTCCTCCACCCCCGCCTGTGTCTAACCCTCCTCACCAGCCCTGCCTGTGTCTAACCCCCCCTCACCAGCCCTGCCTGTGTCTAACCCCCCCCTCACCACCCCTGCCTGTGTCTAACCCCCCCTCACCACCCCTGCCTGTGTCTAACCCTCCTTACCAGCCCTGCCTGTGTCTAACCCTCCTTACCAGCCCTGCCTGTGTCTAACCCTCCTTACCAGCCCTGCCTGTGTCTAACCCTCCTTACCAGCCCTGCCTGTGTCTAACCCCCCCCTCACCAGCCCTGCCTGTGTCTAACCCCCCCTCACCACCTCTGCCTGTGTCTACCCCCCCTCACCACCCCTGCCTGTGTCTAACCCCCCCTCACCACCCCTGCCTGTGTCTAACCCTCCTTACCAGCCCTGCCTGTGTCTAACCCTCCTTACCAGCCCTGCCTGTGTCTAACCCTCCTTACCAGCCCTGCCTGTGTCTAACCCTCCTTACCAGCCCTGCCTGTGTCTAACCCTCCTTACCAGCCCTGCCTGTGTCTAACCCTCCTTACCAGCCCTGCCTGTGTCTAACCCTCCTTACCAGCCCTGCCTGTGTCTAACCCTCCTTACCAGCCCTGCCTGTGTCTAACCCTCCTTACCAGCCCTGCCTGTGTCTAACCCTCCTTACCAGCCCTGCCTGTGTCTAACCCTCCTTACCAGCCCTGCCTGTGTCTAACCCTCCTTACCAGCCCTGCCTGTGTCTAACCCTCCTTACCAGCCCTGCCTGTGTCTAACCCTCCTTACCAGCCCTGCCTGTGTCTAACCCTCCTTACCAGCCCTGCCTGTTTATGTCTAACCCTCCTTACCAGCCCTGCCTGTTTATGTCTAACCCTCCTCCTCTACCCCTGCCTGTGTCTAACCCTCCTTACCAGCCCTGCCTGTTTATGTCTAACCCTCCTTACCAGCCCTGCCTGTTTATGTCTAACCCTCCTTACCAGCCCTGCCTGTTTATGTCTAACCCTCCTTACCAGCCCTGCCTGTTTATGTCTAACCCTCCTTACCAGCCCTGCCTGTGTCTAACCCTCCTTACCAGCCCTGCCTGTGTCTAACCCTCCTTACCAGCCCTGCCTGTGTCTAACCCTCCTTACCAGCCCTGCCTGTGTCTAACCCTCCTTACCAGCCCTGCCTGTTTATGTCTAACCCTCCTTACCAGCCCTGCCTGTTTATGTCTAACCCTCCTCCTCTACCCCTGCCTGTGTCTAACCCTCCTTACCAGCCCTGCCTGTTTATGTCTAACCCTCCTTACCAGCCCTGCCTGTTTATGTCTAACCCTCCTCCTCTACCCCTGTCTGTGTCTAACCCGGTCAGTGTGGTTTAGGTAGGTCAGTGTAGGTCAGTGTGAGTCAGGTAGGTCAGTGTATGTAGGTCAGTGCATGTCAGATAGGTCAGTGTATGTGGGTCAGGTAGGTCATTGTGGGTCAGGTAGGTCAGTGTATGTCAGTGACCGTGCACCTCATGGAGTTCATACCCCATCGGCATGTAAGTATCCATTTGGGGTAGTGGCGTTTCTGCCCCCCCATATGCACAGTTACCCTGTTTCTTTTTTACCATGCATATTGCACTCCATCTAGAACAGCCTTCCCTTTTTTCTTTTGTCTTTAGATAATGGTGCTTAATTGCCCCTGAAGAGTGTTTTGATACACGAAACGCGTCGGGCTTACGACATGCACCCAACAATTACTTCCCCTCTTACTGGGTCTACCAATCCCAAAGTTCCATTTATTTATTTACTTTGTGATGTTATGCAATTTATGGACATTTCACCTTTCATACCATTCGCTCTGCACCCCCTTTTTTAGGGGCTTGTTACGAATGTTTACAATGCACCAAACAGGGTGTATCTGTATATGATGTGACAGTCAACCCATATTGGGGTCACCATTATGTCATTATTTTACTATGTATTAATAAAATGGCTTGTTTTTGATGGTGACTGACCCATTGGCCTCATTTGCCCACCTCATTTAAAGTCCCAAACTTCCTGTTTTTTGTGTATGTCAGGTAGGTCAGTGTATGTAGGTCAGTGTATGTCAGGTAGGTAGGTCAGTGTGTGTATGTCAGGTAGGTCAGTGTATGTCAGGTAGGTAGGTAAGTTTAGTGGTCAGCATTGATGGGCACTGGTAAGCCAGGCAGCAACCAGCAAGTCAGCGTACCCCCGCCACACAACCACACAACCCCTTCGCCCAACCAAAAAAACCCAGCACCACTAGAGGCCCCCCCCGTGCCGGCCTTGGACTTTGGGCTGAAGCCCCTGGTCTTTTTGCCACCTAGCAACGCCCCTGCTGAACCCTGAGGTGTTGCAGCCCACTCCTGTTACTCCCAAGGAGACCATTTTGGCTCTTACTGATGCAGTGTGTAATACTCTGAAGCCACAGGACCAGCCTGTTGCTTCTACCATTGCTATTGCTAGCCTTGGGTCATTTAAGACTTTTAAGCCTGCAAACCCTTTTATCATTTTTCATCCCCATTTACATCTTCTAAGTTGTCGGCCCCCCTAAGTGCTTGCTGGATTTGTATCTGGTGACATTTTGTTAACAAATGGTCTATTCCTTCTCTGGATTCAGCCATGCTTTGCCATAACAGGATGACTGCCATAACAGTGGAGGATAATCCTGCTAACAAGGACCCAAGCAAATGAGCAGTTTGAAGACTTTTCAAGGGCTCTGTTCTAGATGGTGGGTCCTGCCCTGCACATGATTATGGCTGTATCTTTACTTTGTCAAACCACATCTACCTGGTTAAAATACCATAAAGGATTTGACTACCACTGTTGATTCCTTGCTCCTTTTAACATGGAGCAGATGGCTGTAGTGTTAAATTTCAGCTGTGATGGTTTACTGGAAGCCTTGTTATAACCAAAACTAAATAAGAGTATATAAACCTTTTATGCTAGCACTCAATACTTGACCATATATACATCACTGTCTCACTGGATAGCTCTTGGTGTGGTGTCTCAAAGCAAATGGCATAATTGAAACCAAAAAGCAGGAGCACCAGAGGGTACTAACCTTAAGAGCCCTTGCACACTGGGGCGGGGGGCGGCGTTGGCGGTAAAACGCCGCTATTATTAGCAGCGTTTTACCGCCGGTATGCGGCCGCTAGCGGGGCGGTTTTACCCCCCGCTAGCGGCCGAGAAGGGGTTAAATACCACCGCAAAGCGCCTCTGCAGAGGCGCATTGCCGGCGGTATAGCCACGCCGTCCCATTGATTTCAATGGGCAGGAGCGGTAAAGGAGCGGTATACACACCGCTCCTTCACCGCTCCGAAGATGCTGCTGGCAGGACTTTTTTTACCGTCCTGCCAGCGCATCGCTCCAGTGTGAAAGCCCCAAGGGGCTTTCACACTGGAATGCAAGGAGCGGCACTTTCGGGGCGGTTTGCAGGCGCTATTATTAGCGCAATAGCGCCTGCAAACCGCCCCAGTGTGCAAGGGCTCAAAGAGTAGCTTTTATATGAGGACAAACTAAAGTGTATTTACGTAAACACCAAAAGCATATTGCATACGGAACCTCCAAACGCCATTTTAAAAACAAAGCATGACAACGTTGTCCTCTTAAAACCCCATGAGTTCCGGGCCCATCATACCAACCTACAGTGTAGTAAGACCAGGGAAGATCTAGTCAACCCCTTAATGCCAAAGTCAGGCTTCAGATTAAGACCAACCGCAAATGCATTTGCATTATACGCTGCGGTGCTGTATAAATTCCCTGAAATTATGTTGTAAAGATTATATAGCGACAGCAAATTGTATCCCATGATGTATGAAAAAGAAACTGAGTCAGGCTAATATTCATTACCTGCTGGGTTATATTCCATCATTAGGTGAATGGACACTGGTAGACCAAAGGTTTTCAGACAGGAAGTGATCCCCCTATATAACGCCTCCCATACAGGAAGTACTTTAGTTTTTTACCAGTGTCTGCAAGGTGGATGGCACGGTTTGTTTGAGCTCTCTGATCTCCAGGTCTCTAGTCCCACAAACCGTTCCAAAAATCGACCGATCGGATCCATTTGACAGGCTTTTATGCTTGGATAAATGGTACCCGAGCCTCGCAAAGAAGACTCAAGAGCCTGCGAGGTTTTGCCTGTAATGTGGCCTCTGGGTGCTGGACCCTGTGGAGTGGAATCCTGGACACTACAGCGCTAAGGCATTTCCTGCAGGGTGTTGTACAGGTCCAAGGGAGTGGACCATAAACATGAAAGTGTACCCAGTCCTTGAAGGTCCAAGTGACAGGAACCCGCCATGAAGGGTGAAGATTGGGCTCTTAGTTCCTAAGTGGCCCTGCACCTGGACATGTAAGTGAAACCTCTTTATTTTATTATTGTGAGGTGTCCCGGTGATTGTAATAATCAGTCAAGCTAGCTAGCTAAAGGCTAGACACCTGTGTGCGGTGACCATATGGGGGAGTTCTGGGCTAGCTGTGGGTGTTTGCAAAGTGTACCTTTTTTGCTTGTATCTGGCTGTTTTTTTTTTTTTTTTTTTCCTGCGCCATTTCGCCTTGGTTCACCATGGCGCACGTGCGTTCACAAGAGCGCCGCTGGGCTCAGTGGTTTGCTTGGCGGCCATGGCATGCGCGGATTCGCGCACATGCGCTGTAGCCTTTATCTGGGCGCACAAAGATTTGCACTGTAAGCAAATGGTCTCGCCGGGACTGCGCATGCACGCATAGAACGTTCCGGCGCACACCCAGCTTATTTAAGCTGTGCATGCCAAGCATGTGGTGCTTCCAGAAGGCAGCTGTGGGACACGAGTTAAACTTTTTTTTGCTAGAAAATTACTTGGAGCCCCCAAACATTATACATTTTTTTTTTCTAACACCCTAGAGAATAAAATGGTGGTCATTGCAATACTTTCTGTCACACCGTATTTGCGCAGCGGTCTTACAAGCGCACGTGTTTTTCAAAAAAACTTTTTTGAATTGAAAGATAAGACAACAGTACAGTAAAGTTAGCACAATTTTTTAATTTTTTATATATATATATATTGTGAAAGATGTTATGCCGAGTAAATTGATACCCAACATGTTGCGCTTCAAAATTGCGCCCACTCGTGGAATGGCGACAAACTTTTACCCTTAATCTCCATAGGCGACATTTAAAAAATTCTACAGGTTGCATGTTTTGAGGTAGGAGGTCTAAGGCTAGAATTATTGCTCTCGCTTTACCAATTGCGGTGATACCTCACATGTGTGGTTTGAACACCGTTTTCATATGTGGGCACTACTCACGTATGCGTTTGCTTCTGCACGCGAGCTCAGTGGGACGGGGTGCATTTAAACATACTGTGTGTATTTGTGTGGATGGATATGAGAGATGGATGTCTAATATTTTTTTTTTCTTATTTATTTTACCTTTTTATTTTTACACTGTTCTTTAAAAAAAATAAAAAATAAATTTGTCACTTTTATCCCTATTACAAGGAATGTAAACATCCCTTGTAATAGAAAAAAGGCATGACAGGACCTCTTAAATATGAGATATGGGGTCAAAAAGACCTCAAATCTCATTTACACTAAAATGCAATAAAAAAATGAAACAAAAAAGTCATTTTGAAAAAAAAAAAAGGCCCTTTAAGAGCTATGGGTGGAAGTGACGCTTTGACGCCACTTCCGCCCTGTGATGGTATGGAGACGGGTGGGGGCCATCTTCCCCTCACTCGTCTCCATACCTAGCAGGAAGAAGGATCTTATCTCCACTGCTGCTGACGGCTCCATAAAGCGGCGGAGGGCACCGGAGCGTGGCGCGAGGGGGGGCGCTCTCTCCCGCCACTGATTAAAAGTGAGCTCATGAATCTGAAACCGGACTGCCTGCCGAGAAGAGGATACCAGGGTTATGGCAGCTAGCTGCTGCCATAACAAAGATATCCCTCTTCAAAGTTAGGACGTATATCGGCGTGCGGTGGTCCGGAAGTAGTTAAAGGCTTCCTTTTCTTTGGCCGGTTCAGCTATTCAGCCAACTGTTGCAGCAATTTGTATTTGCCAGTCCGTAAAGGATGAAGTCAAACGGCCGGATAGGCCTAACCAGGAGGATGATCTGCCTGAAAGTGAAACAGATATTCCTTGAGTGCTCTGTTTTGCTGTTGATGCGTTTAAAGTATTCAATACAGCAGGTTTCTCATCTGGCTCTCTTGTCTGTACATATGCGCAGACTTTTATGGCTTAAAAACTGGTCAGCCGAGCTTCCTTGTAAAAAGTATTGGCAGGTTTCCCATTTCATGGGGAATGTTTATTCGGTGATCACTTGGACAAATATATCCAAAAGATTTCCGGAGGAAAGAGTTCTCTACTTCCTGTGAAGAAAAGCACCAAACGTCCCTAGTTTAAAAACCCAGGGACTGCTTCCTCAATTGTCTCGGCGTCAGGGTGGTTCCACCGCCAACAGGGTGCTAGGGCCAGGGGCAAGCTGCAAGGCCAGGGCCACTAAAGGCCCTGGGTCCAAAATTCTTCTAAACCCAGCACCAAGCCCTCCTTTTGAGGGGATGCCCCCACTCCATCGGGTGGGGGGGAAGGCCGCTGCACTTTGCGGACATTTGGAAAACAACAATTCAGGACAAATGGGTCACCTCAATTATATCTCGTGGTTACAAGCTGGAGTTACGGGGGGTGCCCCCTCAGAGGCTTCTAAGATCCAGCGTTCCCTTGGATCCTCCAAAAAGAAACTTCTTGCTTCAGGCACTACATCATCTAGTGCATCAAGTAGTGATTGTAGAGGTTCTGGTAACCGAAAGGGGCACAGGGTTTTACTCAAACCTGTTTACGGTTCAGAAACCAAACTGGGACACAAGGCCCAATTTGGACCTGAGGTCCCTGAACAAGTATCTATTGATGCAATCCTTTCGGATGGAGTTTGTCCACTCAGTAGTAACCTCACTCCAGAGGGGAGACTTTTTAGCCTCCATCAATTATAATGAAAGCGTATTTACACGTACCTATCTTTCAACCTCATCAGAGGTTCCTATGTTTTGCAGTAGAGGTACATCATTTTCAGTTTGTTGCTCTACCCTTCGGGCTGGCTACAGCTCCTCGGGTGTTCACAAAGGTCCTAGCACCAGGGCTTTTTTTCAGCTGGAACTTGGGGGAACGCAGTTCCGGCACCTCCAGCACTGAATGTATTAAATGGCAAGGAGTGCTGGAGGGTCTATTGATGCTGGCTGCTGGGGGATCTATAGTCGCTGGAGGGGGTATTGTTGCTGGGGGGTCAGTCGTTTTTGGGAGGGATCTACTGTTGAACACGGGGTCTATTCTTGCTGGCTGCTGGAGGGTCTATTGATGCTGGCTGTTGGGAGTCTATTGCTCCTGGGGTGTATCTATTTGTGCTATGGGGGTCTATTGTTGCTGGGGATCTATTGTTGCTGGCTGTTGGGAGTCTATTGTTACTGGGATGAATCTATTGTTGCGGGGGGGTCCATTCTTGCCGGGGGGTCTATTGTTGCTAGCTATTGGGGATCTATTTTACTGCTTTTCTTGTTATTAACAAATTACATAGAGGGGCAGTACTGGGAGGTGGGTATGCAGTGGAAACAAGGGGGTGACTCGGGAGGGGGGGTTCCTGCACCTATTCTCTGAGAAAAAAAGCCCTGCCTAGCACCAATACTGGGTCTTTTTAAGGGCCCAAGGGATCCTGGTGCTCGGGTATCTGGACGACCTACTGCTCGGAGATCACTCAGTACAGGCTCTAGAACAGAGCATAATATACACAGTGAGGTATTTGAAAAGCTTAGGCTGGATCATAAATACCGAAAAAGTCAGCCTTGAGACCAGCTCAAAGTCTAAAATCTTTAGGTCTGATTCTAAACACGGTCCAAGCAAGAGTATTCTTGCCACCCGTAAAGGATCAGGTGTGTCAGATAAGGGGCACCAGACAACACTCCATTCAGCTCTGTATGAGTCTTCTAGGGAGGATGGTATCCTGCTTTGAGGCAGTGCCCTATGCCCAGTTCCATTACAGGCCTTTACAACAAGACATCTTGTCTTGGAACAGAGGAAGAAAAGCCCTGGATTATACAATGTGCTTATCTCCTCGGGCATGCTTAAGCCTAAACTGGTGGTTGCAGGATTAGAACCTGCGAAAGGGAAAATCCTTTCTCCCAGTAACTTGGAGAGTACTGACTACAGATGCCAGTCTCTCAGGCTGGGGAGCGACCCTAGACGGGCTCACAGCTCAGGGGAAATGGCCAGGGACAGTGCAGACCCTAGGAAGATTTATCATAAGGTCTGGAAGATTTTTATATTGCTTGGTGTAAAGCCAGAAAATGGCATCCTCGGAAATATGTGATTGGGAGAATTCTCTTTTCTACAGTCAGCTGTGAAAATCAAATTGGCTTTGAGTACAATCAGAGGTCAAGTTTCGGCCCTATCAGTATTCTTCCAAAGGCCTTTAGCCTCCCCTTACCTGATACGAACCTTTATGCAAGGGGCAACTCTCTTGCTTCCCCCTATTAGGTCACCTATGTGTCCTTGGGACTTGAACTTTGTGCTGTCTGTGTTACAGAAACAACCGTTTGAACCTATTAAGGAAATTCCATTAGACTTGCTGTCACACAAGCTAGCCTTCCTGATGGCTATCACCTTGGCTAGAAGGGTGTCTGAGTTGGCGGCCCTTTCATGCAGGGAACCGTACTTGATCCTTCACCATGACAGTGTGTTACGACCTGTTCCATCCTTTTTGCCAAAAGTGGTGTCGGCCATTCATTTTGCCGTATAAGTTCTGATGCCTATTGTTTGGTAGGGTGTCTCCCTCCCCTCAAGGCTATTGCTCTGGGACGTCCCAGCAGGTAATGAATATTAGCCTGACTCTGTGTCCCATGATTTATGAAAACGAAAATAGGATTTTTACGTCATACTTGCCTCTAAAATCCTTTTCTTTGCGTACATCATGGGACACAGAGATCCCTCCGCTCTTTTTTGAGGATTTAGTGCTTGCTACAAAGCTAAAGTACTTCCTGTAAGGGAGGGGTTATATAGGGGATCACTTCCTGTCTGAAGACCTTTGGTCTACCAGTGTCCATTCACCTAATGAGTATAACCCACCAGGTAATGAATATTAGCCTGACTTTGTGTCCCATAATGTACTCAAAGAAAAGGATTTTACAGGCAAGTATGATGTATAAATCCAATTTGTAATGCAATTAGGATGGTAGTGCTGATGCTGTAGATATATTGCATGGATACAAAATTAACTAATGAAATTCAGGGTTTGGTAGATCACATAGTCAGTATAGTAAGAGTAGACCTGATCAGGAACCACCAGCTGGGGGCACATATTACCCTTTTAAGGATTCCAGTTTAAGTTAGTAACACTTGGGTATCCACACAACTCTGGCAGTTTATCAAGGGTATCTACAGGCCATTGAAACTGACCACTTCATCGGCTTAACATGCATAGGGAGCTAGCCATTAGTTTCCATGGTGTACCAATTGCCCAAACCTACAGCCAGGTTTGCAGAAATCCAAGCGTAGGAGGATAAGATGGGCTCAGCAATCATGGAAAGCACTCACTGTTCATAGCATTCGGAAGCACTGTGGCATAATGTAGAGAATTTAAGATTACTGCAATGACAGTCCTTCACTTGCAGGATTAGTCTCCGCACCACAATCACGCCTCGTAGCCCATTGGTTACATGCAACTGCCCGGAGGCTCTCACCCATCCAGTGCTAGGGGATTCAGGCCAGAGCACTTTGCTTCATTCAAGGAGCCTGTGTTGTCTGAGTTTTTTCCCACAAGCCTCCTATCGCATGTACCAACGGTTTGTTCATATGTTTGGGGCACTTTAGCTAAAGTGCTGGACTATGGAGCTCCTGTGTAGGAAACCTTTGATCTGCTTGGCCTTTGAGGTACAACATTCTTTGAACCAGCTCTTAATAAATATAAACGTCCCCAGGGGAAGAAGCCTGTTTATTTCTAATCCCCTCAACATTTAGGGTTGAGACCTACCAAACTTGGTTTTCTGTTCACTGACATATCCTTTCTTCGCATGTAGGTATGCTCCCACTTTCCCGGAGGGAGGGGGCTCCCTGGGATAGCTTGCATTCCAGATGCCTGAGTACACAAGATTTTTTTTTTTTTTTAAATCTTTTTATTGAGTATAAGACATGCAAACAGAAAAACAGTAAACCTGCTACAGCATTAGGCCTAGACCCATGCAGGGGCCAGTGCCAGCCAGCAATTGGGCTTCTTCCATCAGTGACATACAGCTGTAGCACGTCTACAAGAAAAGAACAAACAACCTAGTGCTGTATTGGCTCCTGCTCAATTGAAATATCTAAGGATCAGATCATTCATTTGAGACCCAAGGGACAATAATGGATATCAAATAAAACCCATATCAGAGATTACAATACAAAAAAGTCACCCAAAGTATCAAAATCACATCCACCCATAGAGTGGTATTATGTACATGCTCAATCAGTCTGCGGTTGCCGTGGAGGCCTCTGCCAGCCATTTGGCCCACACTGTACCGTATTTTTTGGGGCATCCTCTATTTTGGTAGGTTTCCTTAGAGTGGTAGTACTTTATTGACATGTGTTTTCCATAGCAATATTGACGGCGGGACACGTTTTTTGCAGCAGAGAGTGATCATTTTTCTGGCATAGAAAATCAGGAGTTCTATCAGAGTTCTCTCCGCTATCCTGGGGGCTAATTCTTCTACTAAGCCTAGAAGGCATATCTGCGGGGTTGGGGCTATATCTATCCCCCACCACTTCTTGTATTACAGATATTACTTGTGACCAGTAGTTTTGAATTGCTGGGCAGGACCAGAAGATGTGTAATAAAGTCGCCCGGATCCCCAGTACACCTCCAACACTCCGAGGACAGGGAGGATCTCATTTTATTCAATCATTACGGGGTAATATATGCCCGGTGTAGTATTTTGTATTGTATGAGGCGGTCATGAAGTGAGACCAGGATTTTAAAGGGGAAGTCCCACATGTCCTCCCAATCCTCGGAGTCCAGTCCCGGGATGTCTTGTGTCCATCGTTGATGGAGCTTTGACAGATCTGGAGAGGAAACTCTAAGGAGATGTGCATAGAGGACCGAAGTCGGTTTCATGGTGCATTCATATCTTGTGACCCTCTCCAGATTGGATTGCACTATTTGCGTGTCGTTGGGTAATATTTGGGCTTTAAACGCATGAGACAGTTGCATATAGCAAAATAAATGCAAGGGGGGAACATTATTGTGGCATACTAGAAGATTGAAGGGGTGTATTGCCGTGCCGGTGGTGAGGTCTGATATCAGTTTAATACCACATCTGGCCTATATTTTGGGGTCTGGTAGTGAGTAAAGATGGTTTAAGGTTGGGTTGTTCCATAGGGGGCGTGTGGGGAGACTGCATTCCATGGGAACTTCTCAAGTCCCAGTCCTTGGATACACAAGATGATTTTTACTCCAAACTTGTTTACTGTTCCCAAGTACAGAGGGTTTTTGCCCAATCTTGAACATTGAGGCGTGGAAATTCTGGCTAATATTCACCAGATTTGTCATCACCTCCCCCTCAGTTTCTGTGGACATACTTTGTTTCAGGTTCTCATCTTTCCTCATTTTGGCAATGCCACTGCAGTGACATTAGTCAACCATCCATAACTGCATGTTCCATCTTTTTCATCCACGTACATTCCAGGCCTAAACAGTTGGCAGGCAGGTGGAGGATTTCTAAACTTGGTAGGTTTGTATCTAGAAGCGGTACTCTGGTGGCTCTGTGAGATCATTACACCTCGATCTATGCATTTCTTCCTCTGAAATCTTTGCAGGATTTATTTGGAGGAAATTCCAGTAATGCTCAAGATGGGACCAGGTGGATTTGGTACGCCAACCTGGTATGACTTCTAGCAGATATGTTGAGGGTCCCGCCAAAAAAAACTATTTCATCTTCTGCTTCTCAGTTGCTGGCTTTAGCGCCATGGTTGTTGAAGCCTAGCTTCAAGGGACAGGGGCATCTCTCCTGAGACCTATAATGCTCAAGGCTAGGAAGTCCACTAGGCCTACCATTGTACATAAAAACCCTATATGTGCTTATGTGTTGTAGATGAGCCGTGTTTGATATGGCTTTTTGTTGCCCTAGATCAGTGATGGCGAACCTTGGAACCCCAGATGTTTTGGAACTACATTTTCCATGATGCTCAACTACACTGCAGAATGCATGAGCATCGTGGGAAATGTAGTTCCAAAACATCTGGGGTGCCAAGGTTTGCCATCACTGCCCTAGATCTACCCTTGATTGCTGGACTGGGGTTTATCCATTTTGCACTGATTTAATTGATGGCTTGGTGCCCTCTAACCTCTTGCTTTCTGGAAACATATTTTGCACCATTATTAATGTGGCTGTCCCTAGTGAATCTTGCTCTGTGAGCCAATATTAACAGGTTAGTAGTATAATTTAACCTATGCACTTTTTAATGGAAATTGGCCTTTGATAAGTTTGCCATACCTTAATTCTTCCACTGCATATACTCCTGTAAAGGTTTTGCTTTTCTGTGCCTCACCCCTAAAGATTAGTCTACCCCCAGGGAGGGATTTTCAGCCTGGCATCTTGGGATTGATCTCCCATGTGGCTTACTGCCATCTTGTAGTGGGTAAAAATTGACTTGGCCAAACGAACAGTTGCAGAACTTCTGTAAGGCTATGTCATTCATAACTGACATGTCTCACAATGTATAAAGGGTCTAGATTCACATGAAATATTTTGTGTGTGCATATACAGACGATGCATGCCAAAGTGTGCATACACAAGAGAATGACTCAGAACAGTACCCCCTCAATTCCCCCCTCTCTCTCTGTTGTGATCTTTGGGAAAGAATAACTTCACATTAAAAACAGCTTGCTCAGACTGGGTTGGCTTGTTTAAAACTTTTACAGCTGGTTGAGAATACGGAAAATAATATAAAGTCTATAGTCTGGGCCCAGGTGAACTTTAGAATAAGAATGAATTTAAAGGAAAATTTGTTCAATATAAAATTTTCATCTTCTCTGAAGACCTTGGGAAAATGAAAAGCAACTCATGATTTCTTTCAGATAGACAACTGAATTGAAACGTGCAGATACCTTCATTGAGTCACTTCAGAGAGAAAAACCAAAGCTTATGGTCGGGAAAGAGGATATAAGTTGATAGTGGTGGGAGGGTGGTTTACAGGAGCTGATAGAAGAGAAAGGGTGATAGAAAATAAGAATGGCAGGGGAAGCAGAGAAGAAAAAGGAAACTAGCAGCATGTTATTCAAGCTTGCCAGCAAGCATGAAGAGCTGAAATACCTTTTTGTGTAAACTAAAGTTGGCCTTTGTAGAAATTGAAAAAGCATACGGCAGTATATACACAACTTTTTCAAAAATGTGGTGTCTATCCTTGATTATCCTATATCTAGTAGCAATTGAGCTCCATCCAAAGCATAGAACGGGGAAGGGTTAGCATTTTAGTTGGGGAATAGTTTTGCCCATGTGACTGGAAACCTGAGGGTGGTGGAGTGTTAAACTTCTGCTTTTATTGCTGTCCGCACCTTCCTGTCCTTGTGATGAGTACTTCCCATATCTTGTACTGGTTACGCTAGAAAAGGAAGCAAGGGAAAATTTCCCCAATGGTTCACAAGCAGACATAAAAACATTGCAGACTTTTCACCTCCTTTTTTTCTGCTTAATCCTAAAAAAATAAAAAAAAATGGCTGGTATCATGCTTTGTTTATTAGCACCTCAACTGCATACACATGTTCTAAATAATTTCTCAAATCAATGTCGAATTAAACTCTGTCATTAAAATATTATATCTGCTTTTGTTAAATATATGGGGATCCTGCCATGAAAGTCCTTATTCAGGCAATTCCTGTTATGGGGTGACAACTGTCTTCCAATTATGGAAAAAGAGATATAGTATTTGCGCAGGTGATGAATCATCAAAAAAGCAGCTGGCAACCACACAACAGAACACTTTGTGTAAAAGCATGAAAAACAAAAAGATGGCCGTGCTAGCAACTTGTGGGCAATATAATAATGATCAGTCCATAAAGTGTCAAAAAAAATGAAGAAATCCTTGAAATCGTGTCTCGTGGGGTAATGGATAACAAACACCCAAAGTGCACCTTCCACCGTGAAAATAAAAGATGTGCCTTTACCGGATAGCTAGGCTCCACGTTATAGGAGCCTAGTAAGACATTGATTCACACATCATGGAAGATCAATCCATCGGAAACAAACGAAAATGGCGTTGAGGCCAACCTTGCTGGTTTATTCCTTTTCACTGGGACTCTGATCATCCACGACTGCCCATGGCCCTTTGCACCCTAATATATAACTGTTAAGGCAAGGGAGAAACCCGCAAGGTTGGCCTCAACGCCATTTTTGTTTCCTAGGATGGATCCTCCATGATGTGTGAATCTATGTCTTGCTAGGCTCCTATAATGTGGAGTCTAGCTATCCGGTAAGGGCACATCTTTTATTATCACGGTGGAAGGTGCACTTTGAGTGTTTCTGTCATCTATTACCCTACAAGACATGATTTCAAAGGATTTACTTTATTTTTAGACTGATTATTATTATTCAGTTACCGTATATACTCGAGTATAAGCCGAGTTTTTTAGCACATTTTTTTGTGCTGAAAGTGCCCCCCTCGGCTTATACTCGAGTCAAGCACCTTTCTGGTGCAAAGAATGACATTTTCTGAACTGAATTTGGGGCCCCGTATCTCAGGGCCACTTGGTGCTAGGAACCCCAGATTTGGTATGCAAACCCAGTGGAACTAGTACTATAATATATCCAAGCTGGGGTTCCTAGCACCAAGTGGCCCCGAGATATGGGGCCCCAAAATCGGTTCAGAAAATGTCATTCTCTGCTGCAGAAAAATGCTTGACATTTTCCAAACCGACTTTGGGGCCCCGTATCTCGGGGCCACTTAGTGCTAGGAACCCCAGCTTCGGATATGTTGTAGTGCTAGTTGGACTGGGTTTGCACACCAAATTTGGGGTTCCTAGCACCAAGTGGCCTCGACATATGGGTCAACTGTGTCCATCTGCAGCAATGTCATTTTGGGACCCTTTGGGTCCAGAGACCCCAAATTTTGGCTGCATCTAGAAACCCTTAACTACCGAGTTTGAGGTTCAGGGGACCTATGGCTGCAAATGGGCACAGTGAAGCATGCAAATAGGCACAGTGAGGCTGCAAATGGGCATTGTTGACCTTCTTTTCCTCTTACAGTAACTCTGCATTTCTCACCCTAGGCTTATACTCGAGTTAATAAGTTTTCCCAGTTTTTTGTGGTAAAATTAGGTGCCTTGGCTTATATTTGAGTATATACAGTATTATATTGTTCACAAGTTATTAGCGCGGCAATCTTTCTTTATCGTACATCATGGGACACAGAGTCTTAAGTAATTACTTAATGGGTTATAGGCCACCTTCAGGTGTTGACACTGGTAAACCCAATCAAAGGAAGTTTACTCCCTATATGACCCCTCCTCCTTCCAGGAGCACATCAGTTTTTTTGCCAGTGTCTAAGGTGTTGGTCACGAGTGAAGAAGTGCTCTGAGGAGCTCAAGGAGGGATCCATGCTGGATTTAAATTCCTCAATAAAACTAAGCCAGATCCATCCAGAAGTGCCACTGAGGCCTAATATGGATGGTACCTGGGACCTCGTATCCAAAGCATGAGATTTTGCCTGTAATGCCTCTCTTTGTAGGGTTGGACCTCAGGAACCCAGGGCTTAGGTCTTGTTACATTACCTCAAGCTTCCTGATGGGGTGCTTGTACATGACCCAAGGCAGTTGGACCCCCGTTTTTACATGCCCAGTCCTTGAAGGTTTGCTAAACGTTGCCCGCCGTGATGGGTGAAAGTTGGATTTTCTATCAATTCAGCAAAATCCTGTGGCGAGGACAAGGTAAGGGAAGAAAACTTAGATATTAAAAACATCTATGCATTTTCTTTCATTTAAGGAAAAAATTTTGTCATGCATTAAAATCTCCACTAGATGGAGTCTATGCACATACCTTACTCTGTTGTCTCACTGTTTGCTCAGTTCCGTGTCTGGCTGCACAGCGTGTGGAAGGAGATTTTGCAAACAAACAAATCTGCAAAAAATGTCTTTTTACTTCCCCTGATGGGACCAGAGGGTTAGGTGGACAGCAGCGCTGCACCCCCTCTCATTACCCCCTGTGAGGGATGCGGACGGTCCCGCTATAGTTTGTTACTGTAGGCTGTATTTTTACACAGGTCTGTGCCTCACTGCAGGAGGCTCTGCCGCCCCTCCCCCCGTCGTGTTTGGTCTGGGACCCGAAAAACGCTGCGCGCGGGAAACAATTTAAATAAAAAGGGGCGGGATTTTTCAGAGGGGGCGGGGCCTTACGCAGTTGCAGTGAAACGTCCACGAGGACGCACGGCAGGCTAATAACAGATAAATACAGCTGTGTCAGTCTCTCCTCTGCTGATGAGGAGGAAACAAGCTGCCTGCACACAGGGACACACGAACTGTGGGACACGTATGGGTTGCAAAACTGGCAATCCTGATACAGGAAGGACACTTTTTTTTTCCCTGCACTAGGCTGAACTTTATAGCAGCTTTAAAAGTCATGACTATTTTCAGCGATTTAGTGCAATGTGTATAGGGCCTCTGTTTTTGTATAGAGTAAAGGTTTCACCCCCAGGCATTGGGATTTTTCATCCTCCCCTGAATTACCAATTATGGCAACTCAGGATGAGCCATTGGAGCAAATTGATGGTGCAGCTGCCTCTCACATCAGCGGCTTTAATCGCATCCTCCATTCAAATGGATAGGAAGCGTACTAGGTCCCCCTCCCCCGCTTCAGCTTTGCAAGGGGAACAGTGGGCACACAATGAGGTTTTCCCATCAATCGATCAGGAAGAGAAACAAATCGATGATTCTTCTGCAGAGGAAACAACGGTAGATGAATCTTTTACAGCTTCTCAAACTGAAAAATTGCTGATACAATCTCTTACAGAAATGGTTCGTTCCACTTTCATGCTGCCTCTAACAGAGTCTCATGAAAACTTGGCTTCTTCCTTAGGTTCTTTAAAACCTTTCCATCCTTTGAATGCGTTTCCTGCACATGCATTATTTGAACAGCTTATGTTTGCAGAATGGGATAAACATTTTCTCCCTCCTAAGAGGTTTTCAATTCTCTATCCTCTGGAGGAGAAATTCTCCAAAAGATGGAAAGTACCAGCAATTGATGCTGCAATTTCCAATGTGAATAATAACTTAACTTGTCCTGTAGACAATGCACAGATGCTTAAAGATCCAACAGATAAGTTGGAATCCCTGCTAAAATCTGCTTTTTCCATAGCAAGTGCCGTCACTCAGCCTGCAGTCGCTGCAATAGGCGTCTGCCAATCCCTAAAGGACCAATTTAAACAGGCCCTTATGCAGCGTACACACGGGTGGACTTTTCGACCGGACTGGTCCGACGGTCTATCTGACGGACTTTCGGCGGACTTCCGACGGACTTTCCCAACGAATCGACTTGCCTACACACGATCACACCAAAGTCCGACTGATTTGTACATGATGACGTACGACCGGACTAAAATAAGGAAGTTGATAGCCAGTAGCCAATAGCTGCCCTAGCATTGTTTTGTGTCCGTCGGACTAGCATACAGACGAGCGGACTTTTCGACCGGACTCGAGTCCGTCGTAAGGTTTTGAAACAATGTTCCAAATCACACACGGTCGAATTGTCCGTCGGACCAGTCTGGTCGAAAAGTCTGCTCATGTGTACGTGGCCTTAGAGAGCTTCCTACATAACAAGCTCGGGATTTGGCTGAACTACCTAAGGCATTATGTTTTGCCATAGATGCCATTAAAGACTCTATTCACCAGGCATCCCGCCTTACGCTTATGCTTGTACATATGCGCAGAATCCTGTGGTTGAAAAATTGGTCAGCTGAAACACCAAGTAAAAACCTCCTAACTGGGTTTCCCTTTCATGGGAAGCGACTGTTTGGAGAAGACTTGGATAAATATATGTGTAAAAGGGGATGATTAATGCGCTACCCAAAAGAAATGAAAACAGCTGCAACAAAACCATGTGACAAAAAGGGAAAACAGATTTAAAAATAAATTGTAGCGCTAGAAACACACAAAAAATGTTAATAATAAATAAAATTCAAAGTGCATATAGACGTAATGTCCCAGGAAAAGCAGATATGTGATCCAAAGGAACAAAAAAGTCCACAATGAGAATGGATAATCCGTATATCAATCCTGTCTGCTTCTCAACCTTCAGCTGGTGTAACATCAATTAGAGCGAGTAGATAGAATACGCTTACCAGAGAAGTTGGATTCTACTGCCATGAGCATAGAATCAATGGAGCTTAATGCCACCCAGGGCGAAGTGGTGAAGAGTTGGAGGCAAGGGTAGAGCCTCTACCGGGCCGGGACGTCCCCTCTCTACCAACAGGAGCAGAGCCGAAAAATGGGTTCCAGAAGACGTAGTGGTTTCTCAGTTCCCCAGGGTATGTGGAAAAAAGAAGAGATGCTCCCACATAGTATAACTTCTGGGTGTTTTTATTCATAAAAAACCACGATACATATAAAAATGTGATCACAAAGATAAAATAAAAAGCAGTGTATAGGGTCTATAAAAAGCCGCCCTATGCGTTTCGGTCCAATGACCTTCAACAGGGGCAGGTCCAATGACTCAAGGGGTGATCATACACATACCCATAAAAGAGCAAGGTCTGGGGTTTTATTCAAATCTTTTCATGGTACCAAAACCAAATGGGGACCTCAGACCCATTCTAGATCTAAGAAAGCTAAATTAATTCCTGAAGATCCGCTCCTTTCGCATGGAGACAATCAGGTCGGTAGTTTCTATCCTTCTAGGAAGAGAACTTCTGGCTTCAATCGACATCAGGGATGCATATCTGCATGTCCCTATATTTCCTGCTCATCAAAGGTTTCTGCGGTTCGAGTTAGAACAGCAGCATTTTCAATTTGTAGCCCTGCCCTTCGGGCTAGCCACAGCACCTTGGGTGTTCACCAAAGTGCTGGCCCCACCTCTAGCCAGGTTAAGGGCACAGGGCATAACAATTGTATCGTACCTAGATGATCTATTACTTATAGATCAATCCTGACTCGTTTGGAGAAAAGCGTACGCACTACAACAAAGTATATGAAAAGTTTGGGTTGGATTCTCAACCTAGAGAAATCTTCCTTAATACCGCTAAAAAGGCTGGAGTACTTGGGTCTGATCATAGACACAGCCCAGGAAAGGGTGTTCTTGCCTCAAGCAAAAATCAATTCCATAAGAGAGCTGGTGGGGAGGGTCAGGTCAAATGGCAATCCCTCTATTCGCCTCTGCATGAGGTTGCTAGGAACCATGGTAGCTTCATTCGAAGCAGTTCCCTATGCCCAGTTCCATTTAAGACTGTTGCAAAACAGCATCCTGCCTGCTTGGAACAAATCGATTCAAGCTTTAGACTTACCAATGCGGCTGTCTCCAAGAGTGGCCCAAAGCCTCACTTGATGGTCATTAACCCAGAATCTGCTGAAAAGGAAATCCTTCAGACAAGTCATCTGGAAAGTGGTAACAACGGATGCCAGCCTTTCAGGCTGGGGAGCAGTACTAGAAAAGACAACTGTCCAAGGACAGTGGTCAAGAACCTAAAGAATCTTGCCCATCAATACCCTAGAGATTCGGGCAGTACGTCTGGCTCTAAAGGCCTGGACTTTCAGGTTACGGAATTGTCCTGTCAGGATTCAATCCGAAAATGCCCCAGCTGTGGTCTATATCAATCACCAAAAGTCTCTCAGCACAGCGAGAGGTGAACCATATTCTAACTTGGGCAGAAAGGAATAGTAGATGCCTTTCTGCAATCTTCATTCTGGGAGTAGAGAATTGGCAGGCGGACTACTTAAGTCGCCAGCAGTTATTCCCAGGGGAATGGTCTCTTCACCCCAAAATATTTCGGGCTGTTTGTCAAAGATGGGGGACTCCGGACGTGGATCTTCTAGAATCCAGAAATCGTAAAGATGGCAGTGGAGGGCCCATGGTCCCTCCCACTACGGCCAGATCTGCTCTCTCAAGGGCTGATATTCCATCCTTCCTTAACGGTGTCTAAATTTAACGGCTTGGCTATTGAAACCCACATTCTAAAGAAACGTGGGCTTTCCGGGTCAGTTATCTCTACCTTGATTAATGCTAGGAAGCCAGCTTCCAGAACTATATATTATAGAGTCTGGAAGGCTTATGTTTCCTGGTGTGAATCCAAGGGTTGGCAGTCCAGTGGCGTCTCCAGCTTTCATATTTAGGGGGGGCACATGGGGGGACAGGGACAAAAATAGGGGGGCAATATAAAATGCAAATATATATATATAAATATATAGATATATCTATATCTATATATATATATATATATATATATATATATATATATATAGATATATCTATCTATATATATTTTATCTATCCTGGGGCCCTTTACCCCTTTACTACGATCCCACAACGGCCCTTTCACATGTTCTGCAGTGAGCTCCCTTCCTACTGTATTGGGGCCCCCCCCCAGGGTGACAGAGAACAAGAGATATATGTCACCAGCATACCAAGAAAATATAAGGGTCCAAAAGCAGTGGGAGAACTATCAGGGTTGCAAAGGTTGTCTTGCCACCGGGCCCTGGTGTTCTGTCACTGTGGGGTTCCCCAGCCTCCTCTTGCTGTCCTGCCCCTGCTATTGACAGCGCTGGTCTGGCATTTCTTGGAATTTACAGGCTGGTTCTCCTGTCCTAAGGACGGGAGAAATCAGTCTGTTTTTTTAGTAACTGAGAGTCCTGGTGGAGTCCTTCCTGCAACTCACTCTTCTCCCTGCCAATGAGGATGCAGGGGAAGGAGCAGATCGGGCGGCCATGGTTGTGTGAGCGCTTGCATTATGCAGTGTCAGCGAGCAGAGGGAGGGGGGAGGAATCACCCGCAGGAGCTGACTGGGGACGTTCTCCCCCTCAATAGAGACTGTTACCCCAGCGGTGGCCCGAGTAAGATGCGGCACATCCGATATGAATACAAACAAAAAGAAATTGCCTTTTTGTAAAAAAAAAAAAATTAAAAAAAAAATTTTTTTTGGGGGGGGGGGGGGGGGGGGCACATGGTGGGGCCCAGCATAATGTTGGGGGGGGGGTCAGGGCCCCCTCTGGCCCCCCCCTAGGGTCGCCATTGGTTGGCACCCTCGGAGATATATCATAGGCAGAATTCTTGCCTTTCTATAATTAGGGGTAGAAATGAAATTGGCCTTAAGTACTATTAAAGGCCCAGTCTCAGCTTTATCGGTCTTATTTTAAAGGCCACTTGCTACTCATTCTTTAGTCCGGGGCTTTATACAAGGGGTGACGTGGCTTAACCCGCCCGTTAAAACCTCCCTTGAACCCTTGGGACTTAAACTTAGTTTTGTCTGTGTTACAAAAACAGCCATTTGAATCAATACAACAGATTCCCCTAGTCCTTCTGACAAGGAAGTTGGTATTTTTGTTTGCTATATCCTCAGCAAGGAGGGTTTCAGAATTTTCTGCTCTTTCTTGTAAAGAGCCATATTTGATTTTTCATGAGGACAGAGTGGTGTTACGCTCTCGTCCAGGCTTTTTGCCAAAAGTAATTTCAGGTTTTCACCTGAACCAAGATATTGTCCTGCCATTGTTTTTTCCAAAACCATGTTCCAGGGAAGAAAAGTCACTACATTGTCTTGATGTGATGAGAGCAGTGAAAATCTATTTAAAGAAAACTGCTCAGATTCGTAAGACTGATGTCTTATTTATTCTGCTGGAGGGTCCTAAGAAAGCACAGGCAGCGTCGAAATCCACTGTCGCTATGTGGATTCGGCAAGTGATAATTCAAACTTATGATTTAAAGGGTAAGATTCCCCCATTTCAAGTTAAGGCGCATTCTACCAGGTCGGTTAGTGCTTCTTGGGCAGTGCGTCATCAGGCCTCCATGGCTCAGATCTGTAAGGGTGCAACTTCAGTGCATACATTCACAAAATTTTATCAGGTGGATGTAAGGAGGTTCAAGGATATCGCCTACGAGCGCAGTGTGCTGCAAGCAGCAGTATAGATCCTCAAGTCTGGGTGTACCCTGCAGGTTGTTTTCTCCCACCCCTCATGTGGCATTGCTATGGGACATCATGTTAAGTAATTACTTAAGGCTCTGTGCCCCATGATGTACGATAAAGAAAATAGGATTTTTATTACAGCTTGCCTGTAAAATCCTTTTCTTAGAGTACATCATGGGACACAGAGGTCCCTCCCCTCTTTTTTGGGATTTAAGTATATTGCTTTGCTACAAAAACTGATGTGCTCCTGGAAGGAGGAGGGGTTATATAGGGAATAAACTTCCTTTGATTGGGTTTACCAGTGTCAACACCTGAAGGTGGCCTATAACCCATTAAGTAATTACTTAAGACTCTGTGTCCCATGATGTACTCCAAGAAAAGGATTTTACAGGTAAGCTGTAATAAAAAATCCTATTTTTTGTTTTTCATGTCTTTCAATTATGCCTCTGCATTGTTATCACTTGGTCATTTGCCTTTGCCAACATACCTTGCATAGTTATAGAGCTGGTTCACACCAAATGCAGTCCAGTGCATTTTTATTCTGCATAAAAAAAATGCATGGACAGTGTTCAACATGGATTCAAATGGCCCTAGTTCACAAAAGTGCAGTTAACAAAAGTAGAACATGCTGTGTTTTATCTGTACCGAATGCATCAAAAAGGCCTTAACTGAGGTGAGGTAACGGGGAAAAATACAACGTATCAACAACACGCTTTCACTTTCTAATCCCCTTACTTTGACCTCTCTAGATCCAAAATATTATGTTGTCCTTTTATGGTTCTGGATAATGCCTAACTAGTCATGGAGTACGCAACTTCTGTTTGTTTATGTGCTTTCCCTGTGATTTCTATATTTGCAAAACTCAAACATATCTTTAAAAAAAAAAAAAAAACGACTGTGCTTGCAGAAATTGTGGTGTGAACTGGCCCTTACCGTTCTAACTAAGAAGCAGGAGGAAGTGGCTGCAAAGTAGCTAAAGGAGAATAGCAACAGTACTGATGTATTAGAAACAACAATAACATGCTTACAATACCCAGTGCTGCAAACTAAATGCAATCCACTTATTGTAGGGTTTATGTCTACTTTAAAACTTCCCTTTCTATATTTGTTTTAAAATGTGTTTACAGCTGGAATACTGCTTAGGAAACTCTGAAAAATGTAATTACCTTTTAAATGGAAAGGACAAGGCAGCACACTGTTTGAATTCTGAACTATGTACGCTACTACAGTTTTGAGAATTTGACCAAGCAAGTATCAAGTTGCAATTTCTTGGTGTTTAATCTTTCATTACATGTATACAGAATAGTAAATAAATACACAAACAAAATATACAGAACATGAAGAAAGGAAGACTTGGACACTTAGTAGGAATATGGCATGTGTGACTGTTAAACTTGTTACGTACATCACTGTGTGCTCAAACTAACAATACTTCTTTAGTGCAGGCATTAGATACCTTTGATACTGTGCTCATGGGTCCCAAGGGCACTGACCTCTACCCAAATTGCAAATAAGCTTTCTCCCCACCATTCTTTAATCCAACAATAAAGCTTAGGGGCCGATAGGGACTGTGTTATTTCAGCTAATAAGGCTTAGCCCCACTTCAGACAGTATTTGAGGCCCTTTTCTACAGAGCAAACCCAGGTTCCATGAACTTTCATGATACAGAAATACAAGTATTATCAAAGAAAATGTCTGCACCTCAAGGTGCCTACACCTTGGAAGTATTGTTATGCCACGTTACACACGAGCGGACTTTTCGTCGGACTGAACTCCGAAGGACTTTTCAACGGAGTTCCGACGAAACGGACTTGCCTACACACGATCACACCAAAGTCCGATCCTTTCTAACGTGATGACGTATGACTGGACTAGTAGCCAATAGCTGCCCTTGCGTCGTTTTTGGTCCGTCGGACTAGCATACAGACAAACTGATTTTTCGATAGGAATCGAGTCTGTCTGAAAGATTTGAAACTTGTTCTATTTCTAAGGTCCGTCAGATTTTTAGACAGAAAAGGTCAGATGAAACCCACACACGATCGAATTGTCCGACGGATTCGTCCCGTTGGACCTTTGATGCCGAAAAGTCCGGTCGTGTGCACACGGCATAAGACTGGATACACTGATGTTTATTGGTATTGAGCACTAAGTGCGTGGCTGGAAAAGTGTATGAAATAGCATGGGTCTGTACATACTCATATGATTCCTTTGTGCTGCACCAAAATGAAGATAACCTGAAGAAACCAGGCTGGATTCCAGTCATTTACAAGTACACCTATACACAATTAAGTTATAGTACATAGCAGGCATCATTTGGTATCTGCAAAATGATCACAAACCTTTTCTAAGAGGGGCTGGTCTTGGGTCCAGCAGCACTTATTAATCACTGCACACTATTCAGCATCACTTTTAGTTTTCAAGATTTTACTCTCACAGATTTAATATATCAATGAATATTAAACTTCCTTAGTTCTAAAGATGTTAAAGCGTAAGTAAACCCATTGATTTATCAGTTTAAAAAACAGTTAAATTCCTGGAACGTGCCGGAAATGTAACTGTCGTATTGGTTGTGCTCTCAACCAAACTGTCAAACCATCCAATGGCTGGTGTCATAACTGATCACATATGCAGCACCATGGCAGTTGAAGATTAAACAGAAGATGGCAGCTTCCTTGGCTGAAAATGATAGGAGGGTTTACTCCCACTTTAAAGTTCATTTTATTTCGATAGCTGGGCCCATAACTCATCAAAAATGGCTTTTTCTCGGCAGAAAATATGCAAACTACCAGGGGGAACAAAACCCATAGAAAATGTTGAGTTGTCATGGCTGCATTCTTGTATATTTTGTCTCAGGTCTTCCTTCAGCTTTGGCAGCATATCTTGCCAATGTGAAGAGATAATCACTCAATCTGCAAGTAAAAATGCATCAGATTATCATCTAAAGTGTAGGAGTTATCAGAAAGATTAACAGGTGATTTTACTCTATTTCCATATTTGGCAACTTTCCTTTAACCTCTTTTTTCCATAGAATGCCTCCATCAGGTTTTTACTGCTAACCAGTTAGAGACATATTTACTCTCACTTCCTGTCGGCAACCATTTACCAGGAAGAAAGTGAGTTCAACTTTTCAATATCACAAATTAAAAAAAAAAGGTTTTTGGATTGACATACACTTTTACGGCTAAGTTTACCACGTGCAAAAAAAAAAAGAAAAGTAAAAAAAAAAAATTCAGTCAAATTGATAAATAATAAAAATGTGCATTTTTATATTGTTTGCATTGGAGCTTACAAAGCATTACAACCACAATTCATGGATTGCGGGTGCAATGCTCTGGCTCCTGCAGACTATTCTTTCAGCCGCACAGACCTTCAGTTAGAGGGCTGGAAAAGTATCAATGGTCTACAAGGGCGATGACGTCATTGCACTTCTGCTCCATTGATAATTTCCCCAGCCCTATAACTTTAGTCTTGTAAGGCCCCTTTCACACATGCGGACCGTTCAGATCCGCCTGTCAGTTTTTTCAGGCGGATCTGAACGGTCGCTCCATACAGCTCTATGGAGCGTCGGAAGTCATTGGTGACATGTCCGCTGACATCCGATCTGCCCTGATCCGATGTGCAAAATCCAGATGGATGGATACCCTATTTTCCATCTGTCTGGCGGATCGGATCGGATGAAAACGGACAGGCGGTCCGTATTCATCCGATCCCCCCATAGGGGAGAGCGGACTCTCTGACAGGTCTGTCCCTGCACAGAGTGCAGAGACGGACTTGTCATTCGCCGGCTCAGCGGGAATCAACAGAGCGATCCCCGCTGAGCAAGCGGAGTAGTAAAAACGGACAGCCCGATGTGAAAGGGGCCTACCTCAGTATGGGCCTGAGCCAGTGCACTGCATCCACAATCCACTGATCATGGTTGCAATGCTTTGCAGGCTCCAAAAATAATAAATGCATATTTTTTAATCAATTTAGCTGCATTTTATTAAGAAAAGGAAGACTTAGTCACTGCACTTGTGCCCCATGCTGTAGTTTTTTTTAAATAAAAAAGCTGCTGTGATTTTGAACTGACTCCTGTCTTATGCCCCGTACACACGGTCGGACTTTGTTCTGACACTCCGACAACAAAATCCTAGGATTTTTTCCGACGGATGTTGGCTCAAACTTGTCTTGCATACACACGGTCACACAAAGTTGTCGGAAAATCCGATCATTCTGAACGCGGTGACGTAAAACACGTACATCGGGACTATAAACGGGGCAGTGGCCAATAGCTTTCATCCCTTTATTTATTCTGAGCATGCGTGGCACTTTGTCTGTCGGATTTGTGTACACACGATCGGAATTTCTGACAACGGATTTTGTTGTCGGAAAATTTTATATCCTGCTCTCAAACTTTGTGTGTCGGAAAATCCGATGGAAAATGTGTGATGGAGCCTACACACGGTCGGAATTTCCGACAACTAGGTCCTATCACACATTTTCCGTCGGAAAATCCGACCGTGTGTATGGGGCATTACACTGCCTTATATCCTTTTATAAAAATAGCATTTAGCTAAATTAAAGCTTAATTTGTTTCTAGTTGTGGATGAAGTGGGAAAAATATAAGCTCTAAACCTTCCCCCTCCAGACTTTCCATTTGGTATAAGTTATCTAGGCTAATGTGTGCGACCAATTTAAGTGTTACTAAAGTCAAACTAAACTAGTTACTAAAGTCAAAAATAACAAACATGTTATACGGTACTTACTTGCTCTGTGCAGTGGTATTGCACAGAGTGGCCCTGATCCTCCTCTTCTGGGGTCCCCAGCAGCTATCTTGGCTCCTCCTTTTTAGGGCTAGCATAGCCAGCCGCTGGATATGGGGAGAACGTAGTCTGCACGCTCCTGACCTGTGTGTTTATAGAGCCGCATTCCATAGACTTACACAGTGGGACTTAGCCCCACCCTACACTTTTTCTTCACTGCATTTGATTGACAGCAGCAAGAGCCAATGGCTCCTGCTGCTGCTCGAATGCTGTGTAAAGAGGAAAAGAAGGGAGAATAGATGCAGCCTTAAAAACGTTTTTTTTACCTTAAAGCGGAGTTCCACCCTAAAGTGGAACTTCCGCTCATCGGATTCCTCCCCCCCCTCCGGTGCCTCAATTGGCACCTTTCAGGGGGGAAGGGGTGCAGATACCTGTATAATACAGGTATCTGCACCCACTTCCGGGAATAGCTAGCCGCAAATGCCCGCCCACCCCCGTTGTGTTCTGGGAAATACACAGTTCCCACAACACAACGGGGACCAGTGTAGACGCGCAGCGTGACATGCGCAGTAGGGAACCGGGCAGCGAAGCCGCAACGCTTCACTTCCTGATTCCCTGACCGAGGATGGCGGTGGGGGCAGCCGAGAGACGAGCGATCGATCGGCTTCGGCTGCCGACATCGCTGGACCCTGGGACAGGTAAGTGTCCATTTATTAAAAGTCAGCAGCTGCAGTATTTGTAGCTGCTGGCTTTTAATATTTTTTGTTTAAGTGGACCTCCTCTTTAATGCAAACAATGCGTTAAGGGAAAAAAGTTTTTTAGGTTTAGTAACACTTTAAGGTTCCTTTTTTTTAATTCTCCTGAATGAGTGATTGCACCTGACCAGATGCTATGAGCAAATGCACCAACAATTTATTCTCCACAAATTAAAAATAGGCTCCAGGATAATGGTGCATTTGGTCATTCACTCATCACTGACAGGTCCCCTGTACTGAGCTATGAAACTACAGACAATAAAAACATAGGATTCCCTAATGCTAAAAGAAAAAGACATTTGGAATCTACCACTAGTATGAATGACAATCCAGCAGGACTTGTTTCCTTAATATACACTGATCGTTATGGACACAAGATCCCTCTGATGGGAGCCATCGAGTTTGAATTTCTTTACCTGTTTAAGTATTTTCCAATGTTTGGATCTGCCTCTCCTTTTTGCAGCAATTTGAATGTACTGAAAAAAATACGACAGTTTTTTTTTACTGTTATTGCAAGAAAGACAATTTCAGCATTTTAACAAATATTATTGTAACCATATAAATTGTGGTGAAAGAAACAAGGGGGCTGCCATCGCTGACCTGTCTTTCCTTCTGAAAATGTCTGGCTGCAATGCTAATCTAACGGCTTCAGTACTCGGAACTGGCATGCACATAAGATATTAGGACTTCACTAGGAACTAACTTGTGGCATGCTTGTGCAGGGTCAGTGACGCCAAAAGTAGTGAAGGCATGGATAGCCAGACAAGGTTTTTAGAAGGCAATGTTACCCTCTGTACTTCTCTCAGAAAAGGTTCAGAAGTGGGAGGAACTTACACTCTCTCAGCTCTTCGGCATACAGCTCTGGCCACATGCAAGGATGCACTAGCTTTACCTCCTGACTAGAGAAAAAAAAAAAAGGGAAAAATGTTAATAAAGGCAGACATGTGAACAGTGTTCTGTTTATTTTTTTTAACCCTTTGGCTACCAGGGTACATTACAAACATTCTGGTATTCAAGGGGCTAAAACGAACTCACGGCTTCTGATGCACCAACGAGCTTGGTATTGCTTATTTTAAGCCAGCGAATGTAAAAGGTGCTCCGGGAGGCTTTTACTTTACACTACAAAGAAGGTGCTGCTGCCCCCCGATGCCCATGGTGGCTCGCAAGCCCTCTCATTACGTCAGGGAGCCTGAGCTGCTGTGAAATGCCTCAGCATGCTGTGTGGGAAGAGCTTGGGGAACATCCATTCCCCAATCTTCTCTGTGATAAATGAACTCAGAAGCAATTAGCATTCAATCACTTCCAGGTTCAAAGCTGTCATTCATTAGCTGCAGTAAAGGGCATAGGTGAAATTGAGGATCTAATAGAAGGAAAAAAAAAACCTGGGAAAAAACCCCTGTCAAATTCAAATGTGCTTGTGTTCTGTAAATAGCAATTGTGCCACACATGTGGGGTGTCGCTGTGAATGTCATATTTCTAAGCCAGAATTCATGAATAACTCCAAACTGTTAACCGCTTAAGGACCAGCCTACATGTTTAAAACAGGTTTTTTTTGCTAGAAAATTACTTAGAACCCCCAAACATTATATATTGTTTTTGTTTTCTAACACCCTAGAGAATAAAATGGCAGTCGTTTTTTTTGCACCGTATTTGCGCAGCGGTCTTATAAGCGCACTTTTTTTGTGAAAAATTCACTTTTTTGAATAAAAAAATAAGACAACAGTAAAGTTAGCCCAATTTTTTTTTATATTGTGAAATATAATGTTACGCCAAGTAAATTGATACCAAACATGTCACGCTTCAAAATTGTAAACATCCCTTGTAATAGAAAAAAAGCATGACAGGACCTCTTAAATATGAGATCTGGGGTCAAAAAGACCTCAGATCTCATATTTACACTAAAATGCAATAAATTTTTTTTTTTTAAAAAGTCATTTAAAAAAATGACATTGAAAAAAAATGCCTTTAAGAAGCGTGGGCAGAAGTGACTTTTGACGTCGCTTCGCCCAGCAGTGTCATGGAGACGAGTGGGCGCCATCTGAGCCTCACTTGTCTCCAGGCCGAGGAGGGAGATGGACGCGAACGCCTCCGCCGCTACCAACGGCTCCGGTAAGCGGCGGAGGGCACCGGATCGCGTCGGGAGGGGGGGTCTCCTTTCCCGCCACCGATAAAAGTGATCTCGCAGAAAATCCGCTGCAGGGACCACTTTTATCAGAAAGCGGATCGCCGCACGAAAACGGGGATACAGGGGTTATGGCAGCTAGATGCTGCCATAACAACGATATCCCCCTTCAAAGTTTGGACTACATCCGCGTGCGGCGGTCCGGAAGTGGTTAATATGTAAAAGGCTTTTAACTACCTCCTGCCCGCCGTATATTAAAATGACAGCAGGACTCAACCCCGTCCCAGGCTGTGATTGACAGCAGCAGGAGCCAATGATTCCTGCTGCCTCAGCAAAGCCTGTGAGACCTGAAAGTAAGGGGAGACAAGAGCTGCAAACAGGCACAGCGCTGCATCAAATGAGGGCTCAGGTAGGTAAGAAGGGTAAGGGGGGATACTGATGTCTAAACATTTGTTAACGTAATGCAAGGAATGCATTAAGTTAAAAAAAGTTTCGGGTTTTTAACCACTTTAATCCCCAAACTCATGGTTTATCTGTTTACTTTTATGATCGCTTTGCATATATGTTTGAGGGGTGGGCCCCTGGCTCTTTAGGTGCCTCTGTACATGGCATGATGTGGGGGGGGGTGTATACTGACTGTGCCTTGGTTTTTGGCCATGAGAGGTAGAAATCTGGTGCACATACATTATTATTGTAGATATAATCATGTGTATCTGTCCTTTATGGAGCTATGCATTGTGTGAGTTGTGTGTGTGTGTGTGTGTGTGTGTGTGTGTGTGTGTGTGTGTGTATATATCTATATATATTTTATATGTAAGCTCATATACTTTATTGTATGATCCATCTATTCTATCACCAATGATACTGATGATGAAGTGGCATTAATTGCCTGTGAAACATGTTTAGTCAAGCCACCCCTGTCTCACTGTGGAAGCAGCATCTAATTCTCTCTCCAGTTCGACGGACATATAAATGTGTCGACGAGCAACGATATTTAGGGATGTGGATAAATGGCGTTGCTATTTGGTTGCTATTTTAGTGCTAGATTACCCTGGTGGTTGGGGAGGCGATAAAAACACACAAACTGCAGGATACGCTATGAACCGTGGTTGGTAATCTGACTCAGTATAACAATACCAATGGATGCCAGTTTTGTCTGTTACAATGTGAGTTTTTTAAATCTTTTGGTTCTTAATAAATGATTGCGATGAGCACTATAAAGTCTTTTGACATCCCTTTATAAGCTACACTGTGCCCTCGGTGGAGAGTAACCACAGGTGTATGGAGACGGCTGCGTGAGGAGAGATCAGTCATCATACATTCAAGGGAGTTTAAATTTGGTGCTGTTTATGACTTATTAGAACACCAAGGTCCATCCAAAAAGCACACGTGGGTGCAATTGAAGTGGGATACTGAAAGGGTATGATTGCCGACAATGAAGGAATATTCAGTTTTGAGTATGGTTCCCACCTCATCCCTTTAAACGCGAACACATATTAACTACACAAAGCTGTTCGGGTTTAAAAGGATGAGGTGGCAACTCTAGTTTTGAGCACATATACAAATAGAGTGGATTGCACAGATTACACAATTTCACTTTACTGATTCAACAAGGGTGTTAGCCACTCTACCGTCTTGTGGTAGATAACTTTAGCAGCGCAGGTATGTCACATATTTTGCTAATGGCAACAACAACATAAAGGCAATGAGCTTGGCCTAACTACTAGAACCCACTGCACTCAGCTAATAACTAGAAGGGACACACACTTGCAATGAAGTTCTAGTCTCCCTTTTGTCAGTCAGGAAAGGGACAATCCTAGTTGGCTGTATGTTTGGGGTCATTGTCCTGCTGCATATTTCATCTGCTGCATTAAGTTTCCTTGGCAGACCATTGGGGGGAGATTTACTAAAACTAAAAGCACTCAGAATCTGGTGCAGCTGTCAATGGTAATCAGCTTCTAACTTCAGCTGGTTCAATAAGGCTCGGGCAATAAAACCTGGAAGCTTATTGGTTTCTATGCAGAGCTGAATCAGATTTTGCACTCTCCAGTTTAAGTAAATCAACCCCATTGTGTCTATGGTCCCCAATGTTGCCCGATCGATGGTGTCATCAATGAGGAGATATACACTGAAACTTCTTCAGAGTAAAGAAGAACAAGGACTCCTGGAATTGATAGTTTGGCCCCATCATCAAGTCTGTCTGGGATTACATGAAGAGACAGGAGGATTTGAGACAGCCTACATCCACACAAGATCTGTGGTCAGTTCTCCAAGATGTTTTGAACAACCTACCTCACGCGTTCCTTCAAAAACTGTGTGTAAGTATACCTACAAGAACTGATGCTGATTTGGAGACAAATATTGATTTGATTTGGATTTTTCATCTGTTCATTTACTTTCCGTTTTATTATTTGATAACGATAAACTATTAACACTTCTTAATTTACAGTATTTTTTCACACCTGCCTAAAATTTTTGCACAGCACTGAACATTTCTGATATCTATTTTTGTTGTTTGTATTGTTTGTTTGTTGTTTGTACCGTTTGCCACATGGCCCAATCCTCTCGCTGGATTGTTTTAGTGGATACAAAATCAGGTTGTGTATTGTCTCCCTAAGACTGGGTATTCCGATATCATGAAGGTCACAGAGCACCATTACATCTGAATAAAATGGGTTCCATGTCAGAAATAAAATATTAGCTCCCTGCCCAAAGAAAATGGATGTACTAAGGACAGAATCTCAAGCAGGGGGAGTCAACTTTAGGTTTTTAATTTCAAGCTATACGAGTATAAAATACCATTGTACTTTGTTTTCACTGAAAAGACTTACGGGAAGTATGAAGTTGGTCAAGGGGGGAAGTTGTGCAGAGTATTTATCAATCCACTGCTCAAGCTCCTGGGCAGGATCAGCACTAAATGATGTTCGTACTATGGAAACAGAATAAATCAATGTGAAGCTACATTCTGCTAAATGCCAATTTAAATACATGATATACACAAAAATACACACAAAACATACACAATTATCCAGCTACATAAATTTCAACAGTGCAATATAGATAAAAGACACACAAAATAAAGTGTTAAAGCGGTAGTAAACTCAGATAATTTTACCCCAAATAATAAATATGGAATTGCATGTTACTGTTTAGAAACTATGCACCACATACAGAAGGCAAATAGAACGTTCTTACTTGAAAGAAGAAACTTGTTCTGAAAGCTCCTGCTTGTATGCAGCCGCTGGCAATTATAACTCTTGCCTTCCGTGTCTAAACAGCATTTTATTTCCACCCTCACTCGGTCTCTGTGGCCATAATCCCACCCATGTGCATTGGCTCCCGAAGCCAAGCCTTGTTTTTGTTTCGTTTTACCATGGCAACCTGCATCCTGCAGCTGCATTACTCCATAATCGAGGCCTAGCCTCAAAATGGGGAAGGAGTATCTCGGGATCTCGAGGCTGACGCTGACTTAAGGAAATGACGCAGCCCCGGCATGTACATACCATTTTTCCGGCACAAAGAGCTTGCCGGAAAAATAGGACTAACAGCGCATGCGCCGGTGTTGTCATTGCAAACAAAACGAAGGATTACACAGAGAGCAAGCAGGTAGAAAGCTATGCACACACAGCACAATAGCTTGCAATGATTAATTTAACATGAACTTGATTAAATGGGCTTATAACCGCTTTAAATAAATTCTAAAAATAATAAACACATGCAGGTGTTATTGATGCTTCAACTACATAGGTGAGTATGAATGTTAATTTTTTTAGAATCACGCACACAGGGCCGGTGCTAGACTAATTTGTGCCCTAGGCAAGACTATCCCCCCCAACAAAAAAAAAATGTCAACATTTTTAAAACACAGGTCACTACAGTATGGGTGAACAGGGTCTTAGGTAGAAATGCACCTGCATATGTGGTGTCACTGAACGAATAAATGTCCCCGCCACCTTGAGGGTGTCGCTGGAAGGAAAAATGTCCTTGCACTGCACTGTAGAAGATGTTGGCACTGTATAGACATTCATATGGGTAGAGTGGGGAAGGCTCTTGCTGTCCTTGTACACAGTCAGTGTTGGCACTATACTTGGCTGAGGGGCACAATACAGGACGTCAGAGTACAAGGGGGAGAGGGGCAGAGTACAGGGGGGGGAGAGGGGCATAGTACACAAGCGGCAGAGTACAGGGGAAGAAAGAGGCATAGTACAGGAGGGGCAGAATACAGGGGGGGAGGGGCTGAGTACAGGAGGGCAGAGTACAGGAGGGCAGAGTACCGGAGGGCCGAGTACAGGGGGGAGGGGCAGAGTACAGGAGGGCAGAGTACAGGGGGAGAGGGGCAGAGTACAGAAGGAGCAGAGTACTGGGGGGAAAGAAGGGCATAGTACAGGAGGGCAGAGTATAGGGGGGAAAGGGGCATAGTACAGGAGGGGCAGAGTACAGGGGGGAGAGGAGCATAGTACAGGAGGGGCAGAGTACAGGGGGGAGAGGGGCATAGTACAGAAGGAGCAGAGTACTGGGGGGAAAGAAGGGCATAGTACAGGAGGGGCAGAATACAGGGGGGGGGGAGAGGGGCAGGGTACAGGAGGGCAGAGTACAGGGGGGGGGAGAGGGGCATAGTACAGGAGGGACAGAGTAAGGGGCATAGCACAGGAGGGCAGAGTACAGGATGGCAGAGTACAGGGGCGAAAGGGGCAGAGTACAGGGGAGTAGAGGGGCAGAGTACAGGGGGAGAGGGGCAGAGTATGGGAGGAGCTGGTGTTGAGAGCCGGCTGGCACGATGTCCGGAACAGAAGGAGGACAGGAGACTGACACCTACCTCCCGCACCCCAGACTATGGAAAAGCTCAGGCACTGACAAGCTCCCGGCGCCCCCTCCTCCCGGCAGAGATTAGGGAAACGAGCAGTTGTGACTGCACCCTAGGCGACTGCCTAGACCATGAAGCATACCAACATTACCTTTATGGCTTTCCCTGGCAGAGGACAAAGGCGTTGCAATGTTTGAGCCAACATCCTGCAGCATGCACTGTATCTGTGGGGATATTTTTTAGACATCACGTATGCACACATTTATGTACAATTCTAAACAAGCTTGTATTAATTTATCATAAAATGGTATGTGATATAAAGATATACAGTTCAAAAATAGTCTAGTAAAAATCCTTGCATGTGCCTAAACTTGATTAAAGGTTAGGCAAGTTTCAAGACAAAAAGCACTTGCTGTGTTTGCTCTTATGCACAGTCTTAAAGTAACCCACCCTCCCCCTCTGCAGATGCATACATTCCTAGAACCAGTCCTCTGATATTTGTTCACATCCTGACAAACAGGGCCGGACTGGCCTACCGGGATAGCGGGAAATATCCCGGTAGGCTGCCTGCTCTGAGGCCGCTGTCAGCTGGGAGCTCTGTAACTTTTTTTTTTTTTTTTAAGAACAGCTGAGAGAGAAGCGGCTGTGCTGTGATCAGGAGGCGGGGCTGGCTGAGGAAATATGTAGCAGGGAGGGGGGGAGGAGGAAGGAACCATCGTGCAGCAGACAGTGTACCCCCCTCCCTCTCCAGCCCGCCACATTTAAATGTGCCGAGGTGCTGCATCGGGGATGAATGGGGCCGTCGGGAGGGAGATACACACAGTACCTGAAGCTGAGCTGAGGAGATAGAGGAAGGTATGGTCACAGCCACAGCCAAACGAATCCTGCAGCACACAAGAGCTCTGGCTGAATGGAAACAAGAGCAATGTCAGATGTAATGCTGGCCGGTGTCATCCAGAAATCTCTGCCTTCAGGCAGTGTGCAGGTTACTATCAGCCTCCCCTCCCTCCTGTCTGGCTCTGTACTCCTTTTGTTTTAGCTTCCTAATCTGCACACTGATAAGATCTCTGGGAGATGCTGCAGCCAGCAGCATTCTGTGTCCAGTGACAGGTCACACGTGGCTATCTGTTAACCATTTCAGCTCAGCTATTTAGCCAGAGCTCTGTGTGTTCTGCACAGTTTGATGTTTTTTTTGGATGATTTACTGCTGATTCAGGCTGGAAGCTTCACAGACTCATTAACTGTTTAAAGTTCTCCACTAATCCTGACCAGTTCATTGTAAGACAATTAGAATTTTGGAAATTGGATGTGTTTCTGTCTTCTGGCACTTAGTTGTACTTTAAAAGGAGGATTACTAACTTGATTTTGAAGAGCTGGTTTAAGTAGAGTGGCGCAGCCCTACTATATGCTTTTACATTGAGTTCAGCCATACATGCATTCCCTGCCCATCTCCTGTACTATGTCTGCAGTCTCTGACCATCTCCTGTACTATGTCTGCAGTCTCTGACCATCTCCTGTACTATGTCTGCAGTCTCTGACCATCTCCTGTACTATGTCTGCAGTCTCTGACCATCTCCTGTACTATGTCTGCAGCCTCTGACCATCTCCTGTACCATGTCTGCAGTCTCTGACCATCTCCTGTACCATGTCTGCAGTCTCTGACCATCTCCTGTACCATGTCTGCAGTCTCTGACCATCTCCTGTACCATGTCTGCAGTCTCTGACCATCTCCTGTACCATGTCTGTAGTCTCTGACCATCTCCTGTACCATGTCTGCAGTCTCTGACCATCTCCTGTACCATGTCTGCAGTCTCTGACCATCTCCTGTACCATGTCTGCAGTCTCTGACCATCTCCTGTACCATGTCTGCAGTCTCTGACCATCTCCTGTACCATGTCTGCAGTCTCTGACCATCTCCTGTACCATGTCTGCAGTCTCTGACCATCTCCTGTATCATGTCTGCAGTCTCTGACCATCTCCTGTATCATGTCTGCAGTCTCTGACCATCTCCTGTATCATGTCTGCAGTCTCTGACCATCTCCTGTATTATGTCTGCAGTCTCTGACCATCTCCTGTATCATGTCTGCAGTCTCTGACCATCTCCTGTATCATGTCTGCAGTCTCTGACCATCTCCTGTATCATGTCTGCAGTCTCTGACCATCTCCTGTATCATGTCTGCAGTCTCTGACCATCTCCTGTATCATGTCTGCAGTCTCTGACCATCTCCTGTATCATGTCTGCAGTCTCTGACCATCTCCTGTATCATGTCTGCAGTCTCTGACCATCTCCTGTATCATGTCTGCAGTCTCTGACCAGCTCCTGTACCATGTCTGCAGTCTCTGACCATCTCCTGTATCATGTCTGCAGTCTCTGACCAGCTCCTGTATCATGTCTGCAGTCTCTGACCATCTCCTGTATCATGTCTGCAGTCTCTGACCATCTCCTGTATCATGTCTGCAGTCTCTGACCATCTCCTGTATCATGTCTGCAGTCTCTGACCATCTCTTGTATCATGTTCACAATCTCTGACCATCTATTGTAGTGTGTCTTACACACATACAAAAATGACATTTAATTCCTGCAAGGCTATTTAAAAACACCTGAACATATTCAAAAAATATGGGGATTTGGTCACACTATATGGCAGCCCACTTACTGTGTCAAAGTACCCCATTATTAATGGGTCCTACACTAGTAAAAGAATGAAAGGTCCTGCGTCTCAACCATGGGAGATACACTCCTCTTTTATGGGAGAACTGAAGAGACTCCTCCTATGAACTGGTGGACACTAATAAGAGGTAATGGGGGGGAGGGGGGGGGGGTGGAGTTCTCCCATAAAGAGGAGTGTATCTCCAATGGTTGAGACGCAGGATCTTTCATTCTTTTATTAGTGTAGGACCCACTAATTAAGGGGTACTTTGATGCAGTAAGTGGGCTGCCATATAGTGTGACCAAATCCCCATTTTTTTTTGAATATGTTCGTTTTTTTTTAAATATCCTTGCAGGATTTTAATGTCATTTTTGTATGTGTGCGCTGTAATATTTTTACTGTTTGCTGGTCTTATCAGCACCATCTTGAATGTAAACGCATTGTAGAGTGTGCCCCCCCAAGTATGATTTTGTTTTTTTACACATACAGAACTCACATTGTGTGTGTGTGTGTGTGTGTATAATATATCTCTATATCTATATATATCTCTATCATTTTATGCAATAAATGGGCATGTAGCCATTTACTTTCCGGAAAGAGGGAGAGGAAAGGGGGCAAGAAAGGAAATGAGAGAGGGGAAAAAAGAGAGAATGCATGGAAAAGAGGGGGAGAGACATAATAAGAGAGAGAACAAGAAAGATGGATAGAGAGAGAGAGATGGGGGGAAAAAAAACAAGAAATTATGATAGAGAGAAATAAAGGGTAAAGAAAGGAGAACAAAGAGGAGTGGTACATCCTAAAATGTACCATAAGGGGTTTAATATAGTTTGAGTGGAAGAGACTCAGGGAGCGCTAAATGTCCGCCGGTTAGGGTGCAATTTACTTGCCTTACCTTGGGTGCTGACAACCCACGCTACGTCCCTGGGGCTGGTATGAAATTATTTCCAGGGCTGGTTTTTATTCCCAGTCCGGCCCTGCTGACAAAGCATGCACATTTCAACCCCATATATTTATATGGAGCTGTCTCCTGCTGCTTCCAAATACACAGATCACAACAGGATTTGTAAAAAGAATTTGTAATTCCTCTTAACCTGTATTCTGATCCAGGCACCCCTGCCAGAAAGGATGACCAGGTCCCAGACCTCCTTGCAGTTAAAGGAAAACACCATTGGGAGATAGATGGGCATATCATTTAAAAAAAAAAACATTTGCTGAAATTCATAAAGACTGGCACAGACAGATTTTGAGAAAGTTTCTCTCATGTATTCTAAAACTGGCGAAGAATCAGCCAAATTCACATACCTATTTAGAACTTGTATTTGAATTTGGCTCAAGCTGCGCCACTTTTAGAATGCACGTGAGACACATTCACAAAATCTATCTGAGCGAGTTTTTCTCTCTGTATGCAAAAGAAAGTTGGTCTTAATTAGCTTCACTTTTACATTTGGCGCATTCAGGCGATACAATGAAAAAGTGGGGCATTTTAGAACTACCTGAACTTAGTGCACAAATTGCTGTCAGAGCCAAAAGTGTCACAAATGCTTCTTGAAGTTGGCACAATACATTAACAAGAGGGATTAACGCAGGAAAAGTGTCGCAGCAGCTTTACTGAATGCCCCCATTGGGTTTATACTGGGGCCTGAGGCCTCTCTCACATGGATAGCCACGGGACAGTAAAAACAGGTCATTGAACCAAATGCAGGTCAAAAGGAGGTTAACTGCATGTCAAATACACTTGTCAATGAACTGTGAATGATGTCAGAAGCATCTCAAACTGATTTCAAATGCAAACAGAATTCACCCAAAAAGCAAGCTGCCCATTGACAAATGCCCTTATATTGAATCTGGACTGTAGTCTAAGAACTGAACTGATTCAGAACACTGCATATTAACTGCACTGGATAACAGCCAGCATTTCCGATACCCCTAAGAACCTTTTGGTCATAACCACCTGGCATTTTAAAACAGTTTAAGGCTGGATGCACACTGGTGCGATCAGAGACAATGCATGTGATTCACACCGCATTGCTGTGCACATCACATGCGATGTCTGTGCAATGCGAATTCAGCCAAACAGTATGGCTGAAATTGCATCGCATTCGCACCAAAATAGTGCCGCACCCTTTTTATGGTCCACACTGGAATCGGATCGCATGGGTGTTCGCACCCATGCGATCCTATTTCTGTAGCATCTGACAGCTCACACTGCGATCTGCGAAACGATCTGGGGGTGTCATTAACTTTACATTGACACCCGCAGCGATGGCAACCAGCACTGGAATAGCGCTGGTTCCCGCATCACACAAGTGTGAACTGAGCCTTAAGGTTGAGGACAACTGCTGAAGCAGCATTTTTTAAACTGTACATGGTAGACGTATACTCTACTATTCCATTTCAAAACTACTGTGTATCATAAATAACTGCCATTTTGGTGACAACAGTTGACTATGCTTGTGCAATTTGTGTTGAAATGGCTTCTTGTTGTCTCCTTCGGAAGCCAATATGGTAGCCGGTATGATGGGAATAGTGCAGGAGGACAATTAGGAGTCAAGGACAAAGCACTGTCACCTATAACAGGAAGTGCCTGAACAAGGACCTACATGGCAGGATCAGCAGGTATTATTTTACTGAACTTTAAAACCCTTACAGCTGATTACAATGGATAATGAAAAAAAAAAAAAAAAAGAAATCAATTTGTATGAGAGTACAAACACAACAATGAGTCATTACCTTCTCAAGTTCAGACACAAACTGGAGATTAGCATCCAGACAGAATTCTCTGGCCAGTCTGGAAAGCAGATGAGACTAATTAGAACAGAATGAGCACCACAACCTCTGCCACTTGAAGCCTCTACAGAGAAATATGATTAAAGTATTCGGTATTCTTGAGCTTATATAAATTATATTGAATTAATTGTTTAGGTTTATCCTCATCCTATATAGGTAAAGCTAAGGCTATGTTCACATATAAGTGTAGCTATGATTCACTTGTGTATAGCACAGCTACAGGCTAAATTCACAAAATTGTTTACCCCCACTTGCATAAAATAGTTTCTGGCAATTTGTGCCTTATCAGTGCAAGGTTTGGAACACATAACTATTATGTAACGTTTAACTTATGCAGCTTTTATTGAGGCGGGCTAAATGAAAATGAAAAGCACTTACATCTCACACAATAGGAAAACACAATACAGTATATCTTCATTAAAGTAGACTTTAACTTTCCTCATCCACTTTCCATGATTTCAACCCCTCCTCTATTACAGCTGCATATAATAGGATTTTTATAACAGCTTACCTGTAAAATCCTTTTCTTGGAGTACATCATGGGACACAGAGCCTTAAGTAATTACTTAATGGGTTATAGGCCACCTTCAGGTGATGGACACTGTTAAACACAATCCAGGAAGTTTACTCCCTATATAACCCCTCCTCTTCCTGGAAGCACATGAGTTTTTGTAGCAAAGCAATATACTTAAATCCCAAAAAAGAGGGGAGGGACCTCTGTGTCCCATGGTGTACTCCAAGAAAAGGATTTTACAGGTAAGCTGTTATAAAAAATACTATTTTCTTTATCGTACATCATGGGACACAGAGCCTTAAGTAATTACTTAATGGGACGTCCCATAGCAATGCTAATTGAGGGGAAGAAGAGATAACCCGGAGGGTACCCCCAGACTTGAGGACCTATACTGCTTCCTGCAGCACACTGCGTCCAAAGGCGATATCCTCATACCTCCTTACATCCAGCTCATAAAATTTTGTGAATGTATGCACTGAAGACCAAGTTGCGGCCTTACAGATCTGAGCCATGGAGGCCTGTTGACACACTGCCCAAGAAGCACTAACCGCCCTGGTAGAGTGTGCTTTGACTTGAAAAGGGGAATCTTACCTCTTAAATCATAAGTTTGAATTAAAACTTGCTGAATCCACTTAGCGACAGTGGATTTCAACGCTGCCTGTCCTTAGCACCCTCTGGCAGAATAAATAAGACATCAGTCTTACGAATCTGAGCAGTTGCCTTTAAATAGTTTTTCACTGCTCTCACCACATCAAGACAATGTAGTGAATTCTCTTCCCTGGAACATGGTTTTGGAAAAAACGATGCCAGGACAATATCTTGGTTCAGGTGGAAACCTGAGACCACTTTTGGTAAAAAACCTGGACAAGGGCGCAACACCACTCTGTCCTCATGAAAAATAAAATATGGCTCTTTACAAGAAAGAGCAACCAATTCCAAAACCCTCCTTGCTAAGGCTATAGCAAACAAAAATACCAACTTCCTTGCAGAAGAACTAGGGGAATATGTTGTATCGGTTCAAATAGCTGTTTCTGTAACACAGACAAAACTAAGTTCAATCCCGAGGGTTCAAGGGAGGCTTGACGGGCAGATTAAGCCACGTCACCCCTTGTATAAAACCCCGGACTAAAGAATGTGTAGCAAGTGGTCTTTGAAATAAGACCGATAAAGCTGGGACTTGGCCTTTAATAGTACTCAAGTCCAATTTCAATTCTACCTCTAATTGTAGAAAGGCAAGAATTCTGCCTATGATATATCTCCGAGCGTGCCAACCCTTGGATTCACACCAGGAAACATAAGCCCTCCAGACCCGATAATATATAGTTCTGGAAGCTGGCTTCCTTGCATTAATCAGGTTAGAGATAACTGACCCAGAAAGCCCACGTTTCTTCAGAATGTGGGTTTCAATAGCCAAGCCGTTAAATTTAGAGACCGTAAGGAAGGATGGAATATCGGTCCCTGAGAGAGCAGATCTAACCGTAGTGGGAGGGACCATCTTTACGATTTCTGCATATCATGACCTTCTGGGCCATGCTGGTGCCACCAGAATTACTGGCTTTCTTTCTAGCTTGATCCTGCAAAGAAGTCGAGGCAGCAGCTGAATAGAGGGGAATACATAGATTAGTGAGAACTGATCCCACGGGGTCACCAATGCATGCGTTCCGCATGCGAATGGATCCCTTGTTCTGGCCACAAAGTTGACTAACTTCATATTGAACTTGGACGCTAGAAGAGCTAGGTCCGGAGTCCCCATCTTTGGCAAACAGCCCGAAATATGTAGGGGTGAAGAGACCATTCCACTGGGAATAACTGCTGGCGACTCAAGTAGTCCGCCTGCCAATTCTCTAATCTTGGAATGAAGACTGCCGATAGGCACGGAACATTCCTTTCTGCCCAAGTTAGAATATGGTTCACCTCTCTCTGCGCTGAGAGATTTTGGTGCCCCCTTGGTGACTAATATAGACCACAGCTGTGGCACTGTCGGATTGAATCCTGACAGGAAAATCCTGTAACCTGAAAGTCCAGGCCTTTAGAGCCAGACGCACTGCCCGAATCTCTAAGATATTGATGGGCAAGGTTCTTTCGGACAGTTGTCTTTTCTAGTACTGCTCCCCAGCCTGAAAGGCTGGCATCCGTCGTTACCACTTTCCAGATGACTGGTCTGTAAGATTTCCCTTTCAGCAGATTCTGGGTTAGTAACCACCAAGTGAGGCTTTGGGCTACTCTTGGGGACAGCCACATTGGCAAGTCTAAAGCTTGAATTATTTTGTTCCATGTCGACAGGATACTGTTTTGCAACAGTCTTGAATGGAACTGGGCATAGGGAACTGCTTCGAATGAAGCCACCATGGTTCCTAGCAACCTCATGCAAAGGCGAAATGAAAGATCACCTTTTGACCTGACCATCCATACCAGCTCTGAGAATCCAACCCAAACTTTCCAGATAGTTGGTTGTAGTGCGTACGCTTTGCTCCAAACGAGCCACTGACTGATCTATTAGTAATAGATCGTCTAGGTACGCTACAACTGTTATGCCCTGTGCCCTTAACCTGGCTAGAGGTGGGCCAGCACTTTTGTGAACACCCGGGGTGCTGTGGCTAGCCCGAATGGCAGGGCTACAAACTGAAAATGCTGCTCGAACTCGAACCGCAGAAACTTTTGGTGAGCGGGAAATATAGAGACATGCAGATATGCATCCCTGATGTCGATTGATGCCAGAAGTTCTCCTCCTAGGAGGATAGAAACTACTGACCTGATCGTCTTAATGCAAAAGGACCAGATCTTCAGGAACTGATTTAGATTTTTTAGATCTAGAATGGGTCTGACATCCCCATTTGGTTTTGGTACCATAAAGAGATTTGAATAAAACCCCAGACCTTGCTCCTTTGTGGGGATCTGTATGATCACCCCTTGAGATATTAGTCGGTCTAGTGCCTGAAACAGAGATTGTCTTTTCTCTGGATCTTTGGGAATGCTTGACCTCAGGAAGCAAGATGGTGGAAAGTCCCGAAATTCCAGCTTGTACCCCAGCGTTACCGTGGAGATGACCCATCTGTCCTGAATTTCCTCTTTCCAGACTTCTGAAAATTGCAGAAGTCTTCCTCCCACCTTGGTGAGGGGGGGGTGCCTCTTCATGATGAGGCTTTAGGATTCTGCTTTGCAGGTTTCCGACCCCAGGACTTCTTTTGAGCCTGGGTCTGACCCTGAGGTTTTCCTCTAGAGTCTGACGGCGGAGGCCGTCGCCACTGCCTAGAGGCGGAAGCCCCTGGCACAGGGGAAAGAGCCCGTTTAAATGAAGGGCGTTTATACTTTCTTTTGACTGGCAAAAGAGTACTTTTTCCACTAGAAATTGTTTGGATATATTTGTCCAAGTCTTCTCCAAATAGTCTCTCCCCATGAAAAGGCAACCCAGTTAGGAGGTTTTTACCAGGTGCTTCAGCTGACCAATTTTTTAACCATAGGATTCTACGCATATGCACAAGCATAAGGCGGGACGCCTGGTGAATAGAATCTTTAATGGCATCTACGGCAAAGCATAATGCTTTTGGTAGTTCAGCCAATTCCTGAGCTTGTTGTGCAGGAATCTCTATAATGCCGCGTACACACGACCGTTTTTTCCGTCAGAATAAGCTCTGACGGTTTTTCTGACGGAGTTCTGACGGACTTGCATACACACAATCACACCAAAGTCCGATCGTTTAGAATGCGGTACGACGGGAATAGAAAAAGGAAGTTAAATAGCCAGTAGCCAATAGCTGCCCTTGTGTCGTTTTTGGTCAGTCGGAATAGCATACAGACGAACGGTTTTCCCGATAGGAATTGATTCCGTCGGAAAGATTTTAAACATGTTCTATTTCTAGGTCCGTCAGAATTTCCGAAAGGAAAAGTCCGATGTAGCCCACACACGATCGGAATATCCGATGAAATCATTCCGTCGGACCCTTTCTGCCGGAAAGTTCGATCGTGTGTACGCGGCATAAGGGCCTGTTTAATTTGGTCCTTTTGTGATTGATAGACGCCTATTGCAGCGACTGCAGGCTGAGTAACAGCACCTGCCAAGGAAAAAGTAGATTTTAACAGGGATTCCAACTTCTTATCTGTTGGATCCTTAAGCATTTGTGTATTGTCTACAGGACAAGTTAGGCTTTTATTCACACTGGAAATCGCAGCGTCAACTGCTGGTACTTTCCATTTTTTGGAGAATTTCTCCTCCAGGGGATAGAGAATTGAAAATCTCTTAGGAGGGAGAAAATGCTTATCCGGGTGATCCCATTCAGCAAAAATAAGCTGTTCTAGTAATGCATGTGCAGGAAACGCATGCAAAGGCTGAGAAGGTTTTAAGGAACCCAAGGAAGAAACCGAGCTTTCAGGAGACTGCGTTAGGGGCAGCATGAAAGTGGAACAAACCATCTCTGTAAGAGTTTGTATCAGCATTTTCTCAGATTGTGAGGCTGGAAAAGGTTTATCTACCGTTGTTTTCTCCACAGAGGAATCATCGGTTTGTTTTTCCTCCTGAACGACTGAGGGTAACACCTCATCCTGAGCCCACTGGGGGGCTCTAGCACGCTTCCTATCTATTTGAATGGAGGATGCGATTAAAGCCGCTAATCTTCCTTCCAGACCCTGCAGGGAGGAGCAAAGGAGATCCTCAGTCACGTATACAGGGGCTGAGATGTGAGAAGCAGTTGCACCATCAGTTTGTTCCAATGGCTCACCCTGGCTTGCCATAACTGGTAATTCCAGCGAGGATGACAGCGTGGAAATACGACTCGAGATCCTAATGCCTGGGGGTGAAACCTTTACATTTTTGGTTTTTGTGGTGTCTTTTTTGGTAGGCATAGTCCTAAGTACAAAAACAGAGGCACTATACAAATTGCACTTAATCGCTGAATATAGTCATGACATTTAAAGCCGCTATAAAGTTCAGTCTAGTGCTGGGAAAAAGGTGTCCTTTCTGTATCAGGAATGCCAGTTTGCAACCCTCACGTGACCCACAGCTCCTGTGTCCCCGTGTGCAGGCTGCTTGTTTCCTCCTCGTCAGTCGAGGAGAGACTGTCCCAGCTGTAGTTTTTATCTGTTTTGCACGCTTAGGCCCCGCCCCCTCAGAGAAAGATCCCGCCCCTTTTAACATTTCAAAATGTTCCCGCGCTCGTGCGCGGCGTTTTCAGGTCCACAGACCCAACACGAGGGGGGAAGGGTGGCAGAGACCCGTCCAGCAGCAGGCAACAACAGCAACATCAGCCAACAGTAACAAAATTAGCAGTACCAGCATGACCCCCACACCCCCCTCGGCGGGGGGAGGTAATCTAAGGGGGGGTACAGCGCTGATGTCCCCCTAACCCTCTGGTCCCTTCAGGGGGGAGAAAGAAAACATTTTGAAGATTTCTTTTACCTTGATAAAAATCTCCCTGCACATGCTGCTGCGACCACACACAGGCTAAGCTTTACAGTGAAGACAACAGAGTAAGGTATGTGCATAGACTCCCTCTAGTGGAGAATTAAGGTATGACAACATTTTTTCCCTTAAAGATTACATAGGTGTTTTTAATACCTAAGTTTCTTCCCTTACCTCATCCCCGCCGCAGGATTTGCTGAATTAACAGACAATCCAACCTTCACCCATCACAGCGGGCTGCGTACAGCAAACCTTCAGGGACCGGGTCCCTAGATATCAAGGTTCCAACTCCCTTGGGCCTGTAAAGCACCCCACCAGGAAAGCTAGGCAATGTAAAGCCCTGAGTTCCTGGGGTCCAACCCTTACAAAGAGAGGCGTTACAGGCAAAACCTCGTGCTTTGGATACGAGGCCCAGGTACCATCCACTTAGGGCTCAGTGGCACTTTGGATGGATCTGGTGTATGGAGGCTATTTAAATCCAGCATGGATCCCTCCTGGAGCTCCTCAGAGCACATCTTCACTCGTGACCAACACCTTAGACACTGGCGAAAAAACTGATGTGTCCTGGAAGAAGGAGGGGTTATATAGGGAGTAAACTTCCTGGATTGGGTATGCCAGTGTCCATCACCTGAAGGTGGCCTATAACCCATTAAGTAATTACTTAAGGCTCTGTGTCCCATGATGTTCGATAAATATTTATTTATTAGTTTTTACATTTTTTGGGAACCCTCCTCATGCTTTTGAGGATTCTTGCCTAGGCAAGAATGATGTCCTAAGATGCAGTCTTCCGGGACACCACATCATGTGTCCCAGGAGGCCTCAGGGTACTCTACCTTGCAATAGCATAGAATCCAGGCCTATAGCATTTTTAGAATAAAGTCAGCATGCACACCCTTTATTTTTTTCGTATGATAGGTTCACTTTATACTGTAAAAATTCCAATATTTTTTTATTTCTTTTTTAAATACATGTAAACAAAACAAGGATAAAAGTTGGCACAACTTACCCAATAGCTGAGCTCAGTTCATCAGTAGCTCCCAATGCTTCAAACACCAAGTCATCCTTAGGTCTTCTTTCTCCTGTGTAAGTGCTAGAGAAACCTATAGAAGAATACAGTATATTATACAATCTATGCCTTCGTTTAAAGAGAAACAGTTCCTGTCCTACGTCATTGATAGCAGTACCTTTATCTCCAGTTTTTGTGTAAATTCTTGGGAACTTCTTTCCTGTAGCTTCTGTTTGGGAGCTGTCAAACAAAAAAAATGGTATGAATGTGAAACTACTAGTTCCCCTCTAAGTAAACTATTCACACTGCAAGGATAATGCTTCAATGCCCCCTTCAGTAGCACAAGATCACCTTTCCTTTTGCTCCTGCTTGGCCCAGCTGACAAAAACAAAAGCAAAGAAGCCCACACTGCTCTAAATAGAGCTTACCCAGGGCTGAGGACTCCCCCCTCCACCTTCATCTAACAGTGCTGGACCATTTACCAGGCTATCACAGAAGAAGGAATAGGGAATTGAATGCCCTCCATACCCAAAATAATTGTGGGGAATTAAGAAGTGTCTGAGACAAACTTTCTCAACTGGAGTGCAGCCAATCAGCTTTTAAATTAGAATTTTTTAAGCTGTGTGGAAAAAATGAAAGATATAAGCAGACTCGTTTCTATGGACAACAGCACCAGTTGAGATAGAACTTGTTTCAGGAATTTTTTATGAAAGTGTAAGTAAACCCCCCTATCATTTTCAGCCAAGGAAGCTGCCATCTTTGCCTCTGTTTAATCTACAACTTCCATGATTCTGCACATGTGATCAGTTATGACACAGCCATTGGATGGTTTGACAGTTTGGTTGAGAACACAACCAATGGGAGCGTTACATTTCTGGCACGTGTTTTATGGATGGGTTTACTTCCGCTTTAATTCTCCCCTATGGGGAGTATATTCTTTGTTCCTAATAGCTGAACAGAGACAAGGGAAAGATGGCATTGACGCAACCCTGCTGCTTTTATGTAAATAATTATATAGACAAATGTGATTCTGATTAACAGTGTAGATTAAAATATATTCTATATAAGTAATGAATCTAGTTCCCAATCCTAAAAACCCACAACACATCCAAGATGTAATCATTTGCGTTTGCTGCAACAATCCTAGTGGCTCCTCTTGAAAAGGGAAAACAAGCCATTGACACTTACATGGATCTCCAGCCACAGAAGGCAGCTACTGTGCTGTTACCTATGCTACACTAGACATACATAAATGTACTATTTATTCAATGGCTATTGTTCAATTCAGTAAAGGTGCTAGCATAGTCCAACCTCTGAGGTGCCATGGTTTGAAAGCTGATGTGTGCAGGCATATATTTCATTGGGTACCTGTCTAAGAGACAAGCACGAACAAGGTGTGGAATGAGGCAGGTGATTAAACCACCAATCTACCAATCCACCATCTACAGCACTGTAGACTTTGTTCTCCCTGAGAAAGAATGAGATGATATAGGGCAGCCTTGCTTCATCATTCGAACACAGAGGAACCCTTGAAATAACTTTCCGGTCTCAGGGAATCCCTGCTAAGAATAACTATAACTACAATTTATGATACATTAGTGTAATAGTCAGTGGGAAGAATGCCCCTTACATTTGTGAACATTGGGAAGAATAAACCCTTACATATAGCTTAGAAGATCATTAGTGTCATTGGGAACTTATAAGAGGCAGGAATTGCTCAGGGAACCCATATGTAACAATGAATAAATTTAGAGGCTTGTCTCTAAACATGTATATAGTACTGTGACCTAAACCTTGTAGTTGCCTCCCAACCCCTATAGTCAATAAACCAAAAAATAGGTCCCAAACAGATGGGGACCAAAAGAACAGCGGGGCTTATTGGAAAGGCAATGAAAAGGATGTATATATCAAAAGAATTAATTTATTGTGGGTACACAGTAGAAAAACATGAAGAAATGTACAGCAGCTTAACCATGGAGTGGCCTTGCCCTAGTAAAATATGACCAAAATCTAAATTGGTCAGAAACGAAAAACACACAGACATGGGGAACATGTAACAAGACATACAAAAAACAACAGTCCGGACGTCAAAGCTTATTGATGTCTGCGCAAACCAACAATGAGAAGTATGCAGCAATTGCTGAATGAGGTTTTGCTGAAGCAGACATCAATACCCCCGGGGGAGGGGTGGCTCAATTAGTGGGGTGGGGAGGGTTTGGGGGAGGGGGGGGGGGAGGGGAGGGGAGGATGGAATGGGAGAGGAAGGGACAAGGGGTGTGGGGGAGAGAGAGGTTGGTGACCGTGGGCAGGGATGCCGGGATGAGTCCTGGGACATCAATTGATGTAAATGACGAAAATGTGCCGGCCTTCCATATGAAATAGATAGGTTGTAGTGTCCAGGATACAAAGTAGTGTACGGCTAATTGCTGTCATGTACAGTACTTTCCGGAGTGTTATGGGTACTCCTACATATAGCCTCCCTGTGGTGGGAACAGACAATACTGTGCATAAACTGCACTACATATACAGATGGCTGTGTACGTTACCACTCCCGGGTCCCAGCTGGGAATCCTTATGTGATGCCGGATAGCGGTAGCCTCTGTGTATTTTAGCTGCTCCACTGGTCGCTATAAATGGTACCAGACACTGTCCCGGTATGGTTGTTCATACACCCTGGATCAGAAGGTGTAGTTCGTGAGGGTAAATGGATGGCCGTGCAGCTGCATCTATTTCCTTCCCCACGGTTCGTTCACAGCATGGAGCGGAACGTCCTCTCGATCGATGAGCCGGCTAGCCCCAACGGGGGATGACAGCGGGCATGACGTCCGGACGAGATGACGTCAACGCGTTTCACAACATAAACTTGTGTAGCTTCGTCTGGACGTACAGGTGGTGTGTGAGGGCTCCTTCTTATAATACTCCCTCCCTCTAACACGCCCACCAAGCTGGAATCAATGAAGGAGATATATATCAAGTCTGTGTATGTCCAAGCTGTCATTCATTGCATGTTTGTTGTTGCTTGTGGTTTATTTTATGATCGAGTGTCCTTATTTACAGATGGGTATACATTTTACCTGCCCAAATTCTGAAAAATACAGCCCGTCTTCGTATACAAAGTATCCCTATCTGCCAAACATATACCTATTACAGATAGTGTGTATAGAGGTAACATATTGAAAAGGCTATTGTTAGTCTATGCAGCACACGATACACAGTACAGGAAACAGATATATACCCAAAAGGCGGACACTCCAAGACATAGAAGTTAATTAAATTAAAATTATAACACAAAGAGAGGTGGATCGGTGAGATACAAGGGACAAAAAGGGGGGGAAAAGGGTACAGGGAAGGGAAGAAAGGGGCAGGAAAGGGGGGGAAGAGGAAAGGGAAGGAAAAACGAACCCTTTAGGTCCCAGAATAAGGAAGTACCTGAGTCGAGAGGATAGATTCAAAGATCAGGCCATTGCTCTATTGAGAAGGTTACCCATTTTTGGGGAGTAGTCTAGGTGGATCAAATGTTGGCGTTTTGTATGCTAGGCCCATCCATGCAGATGTTCATACTGCAAGGAAAGGCTGGAGGTTCAGTTCAGTATTCAAGCCCAGGGGAGACAAAGAGGACAGGCGAAAGATCCATCTTTTTTCCTTTTGTTGTAGGATTTGGTCAAAATCCCCTCTTCTGGGGGAGAGATTCAGGGCATAAATTCCTTTTACCTGCATGCCAGACAGTTTGCCCTGGTGGTATTGGGCAAAATGTCTGGCTATAGGTTTTTCCGGATTTTTCTCCAAGATCTCCCTCATATGCTCCCCTAGGTGAATCCTGAACTGCCGTTTTGTCTTGCCAATATAGATTTTCCTACAGGGGCATGTCAACATGTATATGACCCTGGTGGTGGCACAATTAATGAGACTTTTTATCTCGAAATTGTTATTATTTAAAGAATCACTGAAGGTACTTGTCCTGTGCACATAAGGACACACCTGACAGTGTCCACAGGGGAACATCCCCTTGCTTCTGGGAAATCGAGAGAGCCACGAATCATTTACCGTTCTCGTATGTTCCGAGTGGATTAAGGAGTCACCTAAATTTCTGGCTCTCCTAGCAACCATTTTGGGATTAGGTCCCACTATCTGGGCTATACCTGGGGTGTTGGTAAGTATACCCCAGTGTTTCTCTAAGATGGTTTTGACTGTGTCCCATTGGGATCCAAAATCTGTGATAATTCTCACCGGTTCTTGGGTCGGGGGTAAGGGAAGGGTGGGTCGTAGGTTTTTTGATTGTCTGCCATCCAGGAGGGAGGGGCGTTCTCTACTTGCTGCCTTGAGTTTTGCCCTCCTAAGCTGTTTATGTGAGTATCCACGCTCCCGAAAACGTTTATAGAGCTCGTCACTTTCCCTCCTATAGTTTTCTTTGTTGGAACAGTTTCGCTTGATACGGAGGAATTGGCCCACGGGGATACTGTCCTTAAGCCATTTTGGGTGGTGACTATCTGCTCTGAGGAGTGTGTTTGCAGAGGTCTCCTTGCGGTAAGTCTGTGTCTCCAACAAGGAGCCCCTCCTGCTGATAAACAGATCTAGGAAGGAAATTTTATCATGGTCCCATGAGTATGTTAGTTTGATATTGCGTTCATTGATATTGAGAAAATCAATGAACTGTACCAAAGTGTCATGGTTGCCCCTCCAAATGACAAACACGTCGTCGATGTACCTGAGCCACGTGTGTACATGGCCCAGGTACATCGGCGAGACGTATACGACCTCCTCCTCCCATAGTCCCAAATGTAGACAGGCATAAGCTGGGGCCCATGGTGCACCCATAGAGGTGCCATTAGTTTGTTGATAGAAGTTGGACAGGAATTGGAAAAAATTGTTTTTGAGTGCAAAAGACAGAAGGTCCACCAAAAACTCGTTTTGTGGGCCGTGACTAGGAAAGTGTCTGTCCAAAAAGGTGTTAACTGCTTTGATTCCCCATTCATGGGGAATCGACGTGTACAAAGATTCGACGTCGATCCCCACTAGGAGTACCTCTCCCTGTACATTGATCTGTGAGATATGTCTCAGAACATCGCCTGTATCCTTCACATAAGATCTCAGATCTGTAACCATCTCCTTTAGTAAGCTATCTAGATATTTTCCCATTCTCTCAAGGGGACCTCTTATTGCTGAGACAATTGGTCTCCCTGGAGGGTTTTCAAGCGATTTGTGTACCTTGGGAATGATATAGAATATTGGTACATTGTATTCCTGGACAGTGAGGTAGTTTAGTTCTCGTTTGCTCAATAGTCCTGCTTCTGCCGCCAATTTCAGTTTGTCATTAAGGTTAGCGACTAGGTTCGGGAAGGGATCACTAGACAGTTTTTTATATGTTTTGACATCGCCAAGCAGGCGGAAAACCTCCAAAATGGTTGCTAGGAGAGCCAGAAATTTAGGTGACTCCTTAATCCACTCGGAACATACGAGAACGGTAAATGATTCGTGGCTCTCTCGATTTCCCAGAAGCAAGGGGATGTTCCCCTGTGGACACTGTCAGGTGTGTCCTTATGTGCACAGGACAAGTACCTTCAGTGATTCTTTAAATAATAACAATTTCGAGATAAAAAGTCTCATTAATTGTGCCACCACCAGGGTCATATACATGTTGACATGCCCCTGTAGGAAAATCTATATTGGCAAGACAAAACGGCAGTTCAGGATTCGCCTAGGGGAGCATATGAGGGAGATCTTGGAGAAAAATCCGGAAAAACCTATAGCCAGACATTTTGCCCAATACCACCAGGGCAAACTGTCTGGCATGCAGGTAAAAGGAATTTATGCCCTGAATCTCTCCCCCAGAAGAGGGGATTTTGACCAAATCCTACAACAAAAGGAAAAAAGATGGATCTTTCGCCTGTCCTCTTTGTCTCCCCTGGGCTTGAATACTGAACTGAACCTCCAGCCTTTCCTTGCAGTATGAACATCTGCATGGATGGGCCTAGCATACAAAACGCCAACATTTGATCCACCTAGACTACTCCCCAAAAATGGGTAACCTTCTCAATAGAGCAATGGCCTGATCTTTGAATCTATCCTCTCGACTCAGGTACTTCCTTATTCTGGGACCTAAAGGGTTCGTTTTTCCTTCCCTTTCCTCTTCCCCCCCTTTCTTCCCTTCCCTGTACCCTTTTCCCCCCCTTTTTGTCCCTTGTATCTCACCGATCCACCTCTCTTTGTGTTATAATTTTAATTTAATTAACTTCTATGTCTTGGAGTGTCCGCCTTTTGGGTATATATCTGTTTCCTGTACTGTGTATCGTGTGCTGCATAGACTAACAATAGCCTTTTCAATATGTTACCTCTATACACACTATCTGTAATAGGTATATGTTTGGCAGATAGGGATACTTTGTATACGAAGACGGGCTATATTTTTCAGAATTTGGGCAGGTAAAATGTATACCCATCTGTAAATAAGGACACTCGATCATAAAATAAACCACAAGCAACAACAAACATGCAATGAATGACAGCTTGGACATACACAGACTTGATATATATCTCCTTCATTGATTCCAGCTTGGTGGGCGTGTTAGAGGGAGGGAGTATTATAAGAAGGAGCCCTCACACACCACCTGTACGTCCAGACGAAGCTACACAAGTTTATGTTGTGAAACGCGTTGACGTCATCTCGTCCGGACGTCATGCCCGCTGTCATCCCCCGTTGGGGCTAGCCGGCTCATCGATCGAGAGGACGTTCCGCTCCATGCTGTGAACGAACCGTGGGGAAGGAAATAGATGCAGCTGCACGGCCATCCATTTACCCTCACGAACTACACCTTCTGATCCAGGGTGTATGAACAACCATACCGGGACAGTGTCTGGTACCATTTATAGCGACCAGTGGAGCAGCTAAAATACACAGAGGCTACCGCTATCCGGCATCACATAAGGATTCCCAGCTGGGACCCGGGAGTGGTAACGTACACAGCCATCTGTATATGTAGTGCAGTTTATGCACAGTATTGTCTGTTCCCACCACAGGGAGGCTATATGTAGGAGTACCCATAACATTCCGGAAAGTACTGTACATGACAGCAATTAGCCGTACACTACTTTGTATCCTGGACACTACAACCTATCTATTTCATATGGAAGGCCGGCACATTTTCGTCATTTACATCAATTGATGTCCCAGGACTCATCCCGGCATCCCTGCCCACGGTCACCAACCTCTCTCTCCCCCACACCCCTTGTCCCTTCCTCTCCCATTCCACCTCCCCTCCCCTCCCCCCCCCCCTCCCCCAAACCCTCCCCACCCCACTAATTGAGCCACCCCTCCCCCGGGGGTATTGATGTCTGCTTCAGCAAAACCTCATTCAGCAATTGCTGCATACTTCTCATTGTTGGTTTGCGCAGACATCAATAAGCTTTGACGTCCGGACTGTTGTTTTTTGTATGTCTTGTTACATGTTCCCCATGTCTGTGTGTTTTTCGTTTCTGACCAATTTAGATTTTGGTCATATTTTACTAGGGCAAGGCCACTCCATGGTTAAGCTGCTGTACATTTCTTCATGTTTTTCTACTGTGTACCCACAATAAATTAATTCTTTTGATATATACATCCTTTTCATTGCCTTTCCAATAAGCCCCGCTGTTCTTTTGGTCCCCATCTGTTTGGGACCTATTTTTTGGTTCAGGGAACCCATAGCAACCTCTGTAGGAACCCTAGAGCTCCATGGAACCCTGGTTGAGAAGCCCCGATATAGAGAAAACAATATATGTATTCATGCAGACTTCTCCAATCTGCAGAAAATCATACGATTCATGAAACACAATTGCCTGGATTCCTAAATTGCACAGTTCTGTGCAGATCATGCAATCAATACAAATTTGCTAATTGCTGCTTTGTGATTCATTCTTATTTATGCAGTGAAGTTACCACGCTTTAGCCATCTAGCCAAGAGGTCCCAGAGGACTGGGCTACATTCTTTAACCACTTAAGGACCGGGCCTATTTTTCAAACTTGTTGTTTACAAGTTAAAATTATTTTTTTTGTTGCTAGAAAATTACTTAGAACTCCCAAACATTATATATATATTTTTTCTAACACCGTAGAGAATAAAATGGCGGTCGTTGAAATACTTTCTGTCACACCGTATTAGCGCAGCGGTCCTACAAGCGCACTTTTTTGGGGAAAAAATAAATTGTTTTGAATTAAAAAATAAGACAATAAAGTTAGTCCATTTTTTTTTTGTTATATTGTGAAAGATAATGTTTCACCGAGTAAATTGATACCCAACATGTCACGCTTCAAAATTGTGCCTGCTCGTGGAATGGCGACAAACATTTATCCTTAAAAATCTCCATAGGCGACATTTAAAAAATTCTACAGGTTGCATGTTTTGAGTTACAGAGGAGGTCTAGCGCTAGAATTATTTTGCTCACTCTAACGATCACGCTGATACCTCACATGTGTGGTTTGAACACCGTTTTCATATGCGAGTGCTACTCACGTATGCATTCGCTTCTGCACGCAAGCTCGGCGGGACAGGGCACGTTAAAATGTATTTATTTTACTTTTACACTGTTCTTTAAAAAAAAATGTAAACAACCCTTGTAATAGATAAAAAGCATGGCAGGACCTCTTAAATATGAGATCTGGGGTCAAAAAGATTTCATATTTACACTAAAATGCAATTTAAAAAAAATGTCGTTTGAATAAAAATTAAAAAATGTCTCTTTAAGAGCTATGTGCGGAAGTGACATTTTGACGTCGCTTCCACCCTGCACTGGTATGGAGCTGAGTGGGGGCCATCTTCCCGTCACTCAGCACCATGCCAACCAGGGGAGAGGAACCGATCGCCTCCGGCACTGGTAAGCGGCGGAGGACACCGGAGCGTGGCGGGAGGGGGGCCCCTCTCCCGCCACCGATAAACGTGATCTTGCGGCGAATCTGCCACTGAGACCACTTTTATCTGAAAGCGGACTGCCCGCTCTAGAAGTGGATACCGGTGTTAATGGCAGCTAGCTGCTGCCATAACAACGGTATTCCACTTCAAATAACCGCCGTATGATGGTGGGCGGTCTGGAAGTGGTTAAATGCTTAGTGGCCACCCCACACATATTTACTGCAGCAGCTGTGTGCAGATCACGTACCTAAGTACGTGATCTGACACTTTCGGGTCTGGGGTGCATGCCGCCGGCAACCTGCTGTGATTGGACACGATGTCCGCTGGAACCCACCGATCGTTTGGGAAAGAAGCATCATTCTGTCTGTAGCAAAGCAGGAACACAGATCTCTGCTTTCCCATAGTACAAGCAACTCCCCCCAGTTAGTAAGCACATTTTAGGCACACATTTAACCCTTTGACCGCCCCTGATGTTAACCCCTTCCCAGCCAGTGTCATCAGTACAGTGTCAGTGCATAGTTTTAGCACTGATCACTGTATTGGTGTCACTGGTTCCCAAAAAAGTGTCACTTATGACATGTACACACGCGCGGATTTTCCACCAGTAAAAACTTGGATGGTTTTTCAGACGGAATTCCGCTCAAGCTTGCCTTGCATACACATGGTTACACAAAAGTTGTCTGAACTGTCGACCGTCAAGAACGCGGTGACATACAACACTACGACAAGCCGAGAAAATGAAGTTCAATGCTTCTTAGCATGCGTCGAATTGTTTCCGAGCATGCGTAGAAATTTTCTGCATCAGAATTTGTACATGCGATCGCATTTTCGGATAGGAACTTTTCCCAACCGAAAAATAGAGAACATGCTCTCAATCTTTTGCTGGCTGGAATACCGCAAGCAAAAGACCGATGGAGCATACACACAGTCACATTTTCCGACAAAAAGCTCTCATCTGAGTTTTTCTGGTGGAATTTCCGATCGTGTGTACGCGGCATTAGTGTCCGATTTGTTCGCCGCAATGTCGCCGTCCCGCTATAAGTTGCTGATCTCCAGCATTACTAGTAAGAAAAAATAAATAAATACAAATTCCATAAATATATCCCATAGTTTGAAGATGCTATAACTATTTTGCACAAACAAATCAATATACACTTATTGGGATTTTTTTTACCAAAAATATGTAGCAGAATACATATTGGCCTACATTTATAAAGAAATTAGATTTTTTACATATCTTTTATTGGATGTGTTTTATAGCAGAAAGTAAAACATATTGTTTTTTTTTCCAAATTGTCGGTCTTTTTTTATTTATGGCACAACAAATAAAAACCACAGAGGTGATCAAATACCACCAAAAGAAAGCTCTATTTGTGGGAAAAAAATGACATCAATTTTATTTGGGTACAACGCCGCACAACTGCGCAATTGTCAGTTAAAGTAATACAGTGCCATATTGCAAAAAATGGACTGGTCATGAAAGGGGGTAAACCTTCTGGAGCTGAAGTGGCTAAATTGAGTGCCATTGGCATGTGTATTCTGTTGTACGTAGGCTTGGAACAACACTGCAATGTCCTGGAAATACAAAAAGAGCAAACTTTAAAACTTTTGTTAGTACAAGTTGCAGCTTGCACACAGAACACGTGTTATAAAAAAAAGTTAACGTACACAAAGGGGTATGTCGTTTTTGGCCACTGCCACGCATAATATTTTCAATCCACTCTAGTGCGATCACGTGATGCAGAAGCTCTGGCTCCCCGTGTAATTAAAGCTGCTTCTGCACAGGAGAGGAGGGAGTGCCAACAACAGACGAGCTCTGGAAGCCACGCTCCTGGTATATTGCCCCGTTGTGGAGCGATCCATGACACAGGTGAGCCGGAGCTTCTGCATTACGTGACCACATTAAAGCAAACTGAAAAAGGTATTTACACACATCTTTTAAAATGTATTTTTACACTGTTCCTTTATTTTTTTCTTTGTTATTACTTTTACTGTTGCCACAGGAAATATAAATATCTACGATAGCAACAGGCAGCGACAGGTACACAATTTGAATGACAATTGCGCGGTCATGCTACACTGTACCCAAACAAATTTTTTTATCATTTTGTTCCCACAAATAGAGCTTTCTTTTGGTGGTATTTGATCATCTCTGTGGTTTTTATTTTTTGCGCAACAAATAAAAAAAGACCGAAAATTATGAAAAAAAACATGTTTTTCTTTGTTTGTGTTTTTTTGTAAATAAGTACGTTTTCTTCTTCAATGATGGGCACTGATATGGCTGCACTGAAGGGCACTGATGAGGTGGCACTGATGAGGTGGCACTGACGGGCACTGATAGGTGGCACTAGTATGCGGCACTGATGGGCACTCATAGGTGGCACCGATTGGTACATATGGGTGGCACTGATGGGTACTTATGGGTGGCACTGATAGGTGGCACGGATGGGTACTGATAGGTGGGCACTGATAGGTGGCACTGATGACACTGATTGGTGGCATTGCTGGGCAGAACTGAAATATAATGGAGCCAATCAGTGCCCATTTGTGGGCACTGACTGGCGCACATTGGGCACATGTGGATGGCCATGGGGTACATACCTGGCCATCCACATCTTGCCCCCTTCCCTGGTGGTCCTAGTGGCGTCCCTGGTGGTCCAGTGTGGTCATCTGAGGGGGGGCTGCGCTGATAAACGATCAGCGCAGACTCCCCCTGTCAGGAGAGCCGCCGATCGGCTCTCCTCTACCCGTGTCTGTCAGACGCGAGTGAGGAAAAGCCGATCAACGGCTCTTCCTATTGACATCGTGATCAGCCGTGATTGGACACGGCTGATCACGTGGTAAAGAGCCTCCGCCGAAGGCTCTTTACCAAGATCGGTGGAGCGGTGTGTCAGGCTGACACACCGCTCCACCGATCGCCGCGCGCCGGTATGTTATCCTGCTGGACGTCATATGACTGAACCACCTCCCGGCCGTCAATCTGCTATAGGCCGGGCGGGAAGTGATTAAACAATTGTAGCAGTTTTATTCTGTCTTCATTCATGGAGGTCAGAAATGGCAGTTTTCTTGGGACAGGTTCCTTTTAACTGCAGTAAAGGCAGAAGGCTTAATACACAAAGCTAAAACATCAAGGTAAAGATACTTCATTTTTTTTTAAAAAGGGACAGTTATTTTCAGCCAAGTCCAAGATTTGAAATTAGGCTCCATTCACACTAGCGCGTTTTTTGATGCATTTTGCATTTTGCAGAAATGCATGGGAATTTTTTAACATGGGTTCCTATGGAACATGTTCACATCAATGCCTTTTTGTTTCTCTGCATTTTTGGAAAGGGTCGGGGACTTTTTTTCATGCAAAATGCAGCGTTTTGCATGTAATGGATTTCAATGGACAAGCATCAAAAACACAAGTGCACCGTTTTTGCAGCGTTTTTGGTGCGTTTTTGCCGTTTTTTTTTTTTTTTTGTAATTTTTTTTAAGACTGTAAAAAAAAATGTAAAAAAAAAAAAAAAAAAAAAAAAACGCAAAACGCAAATCGCGGCAAAATCGCGGCAAAAACGTGGCAAGCATGAAAAAAAAACCTCCAAAAACGCTCAAAAGCAACATGCATAGGTGTGAATCGAGCCTTACAGACTAAAAATACACTATAAAGCAGAATAAACCCATGGATTTTTAAGCGGAACTAAACCCATCAATTTTACCATTTCAAAAAAATGTTACATTCCTGGAATGCTGGGATTGCTAACTGTCAAATTTGTTTGTTTCCTGCGACAAACTGTCAAATCATCAAATGGCTGGTGTCATAACTGACATTTGCAGCACCATGGCAGTTGCAGATCATACAAGAGGGTAAGATGTAATCTTCCTTGGCTGACAATGATAGGAGGGTTTAGTTCCGCTTTAATGGTTTTCCAAAACAGTTACAATCAATGCATGCTGGCAATGATAACTGTCACAATCGCTTGGATTCTCAACCAAACTGTCAAATGAGCAAATCACTGGTGTCATTACTAATCATATGTACAACAACATGGCAACTGCAGATCAAACAGAAGCCAAGATGGAACTTTACCCATAACAACTTGCTAAAAAATAATGTTCTAAGGAACATACATTCCACATTAATAATGATGCAATCAACATCAGTGTGTGCTGTAAGTTGCCTCCAGCATTGATCCTGTTTTTTCTTGCTGGAGGCTGCCATTGTGCTGAAGCCCAGAGCCCCTGAACAGCAGCAAATCATAAAGTGGAACTAAACCCATCGATCTAACATTTCAAAAAACAGTTACATTCCTGGAATTCTGGGATTGCTAACTCACATTTACTTGTGTCCGCAACCAAACTGTCAAACCATTAAATGGCTGGTGTCAAAACTTATCACATGTGCACCATGGCAGTTGCAGATCAAACAGAAGCAGCTCCCTTAGCAGTAAAGGATAGAAGGGTTTAATTCTGCTTTAAGGCTGTCAGCAGATCGGCCTCTACAAACTTGGCAGTGCAACTGAGCATGTGCAGAGCAGGGTGAGACAGTGTATTACTGGATTTTACACAGTAAAGGCACTTATATTAATGTTTTACATATCTAAACCTGCAAAAGGGGCCAGCCTGAAGTCATGCAGGACCTAATTTTTCGACTAAAATTCCACTTAAAGATGGAAGCTTCCTGAAAGAGGAACTTCACCCAAAAGGGGAAGTTCCACTTGTTTGCATCATTCCCCCCCCCCCCCCGCCTCTTTAACAATTGGCACTTTTTTGGGGGGGGGGGGGGGGGGGGAGGGGAGTGGGTTTGTGCTGGTACCCACTCCAAGTCAGATCACTGCGGCTATCCAAGCAGAAGTTCACCCCCCTTAGCACGCAGCCTTCAGGGACAATTTACAGGTACCAGAAGACTATGGGACCATTCCCAAAGCGCAGCTTGCGCATGCATAGTGAGAAACCCACTGTGAAGTCGCAATGCTTCACTGACGGTTTCCCTTTGTTAAGATGCCGGCGCCTGGACCCAAAGCCAAGTGAAGAATTTGCTTGGGTAATGACAGTGCTGGATCCCTTTACAGGTAAGTGTTCTAATATTAAAAGTCAGCAGCTACAGTATTTGTAGCTGCTGACCATTACTTTTTTGGGGGAGACTGGAGCTCCTCTTTAACTACAAAGGATAGGAGGGTTTAGTTGCACTTTATAGTAAACTATTCCCCACTCCCCTCTAAATGATGCAATGTCTGTAAACTCTTTCCCCTGCGCCAGTATTTTCACCTGGTCTTCTTCCAGGTCCGAGATCTTTGGCCATCTTGGTTGGCCGTGACAGGATGAGTTGCACATGTACAGCTTAGTGTATATATATATATATATATATATATATATATATATATATATATATATAGATAGATAGATATATAGATATATAAATCTATATATATATTTTTTTTTTCTTGTTGAGTTTAACCACTTCCCTACCCGCCCATAGTCATATGACGTCCTGGGATGGGATCTCCCATCCTGGGTGGGCGTCATATGACGTCCTGGGATTCCCGGCCGCCTAGCGGGCGCGCGCGCCCGCCGCGTTCCTCGGGACCCGGTGCGTGTGCCCGGCGGCCGCGATGTCCGCCAGGCACCCGCGATTGCCCGTTAACCGGGCCGGCATGTGGATCTGTGTGTGTAAACACACAGATCCACAGCCTGTCAGCTCTGAGGAGAGCGATCTGTGTTCCCAGAACGGAGGAACACTGATCGGTCTCCTCCCCTTGAGCGTCCCCTCCCCCTTCAGTTAGTAATCACTCCCTAGGAAACATATTAACCCCTCCCCGCCCCCTAGTGGTTAACCCCTTCACTGCCTGTCACATTTACACAGTGATCAATGCAATTGTATAGCATTGATCGCTGTATAAATGTGAACGGTCCCAAAAATGTGTCAAAAGTGTCCGATGTGTCCGCCATAATGTCGCAGTCACGAAAAAAAATCGCGATCGCCGCTAAAAAAATAAATAATTTTTTTTTTTTTTAAAAATGCCATAAATCTATCCCCTATTTTGTAGACGCTATAACTTTTGCGCAAACCAATCAATATACGCTTATTGCGATTTTTTTTTAACAAAAATATGTAGAAGAATACGTATCGGCCGAAACTGAGGAAAAAATTTGTTTTTAAAAAAAAAAATTGGGATATTTATTATGGCAAAAAGTAAAAAATATTGTGTTTTTTTCAAAATTGTCGCTCTTCTTTTGTTTATAGCGCAAAAAATAAAAACCGCAGAGGCGATCAAATACCACCAAAAGAAAGCTCTATTTGTGGTGAAAAAAGGACGTCAATTTTTTTTGGGTACAACGTCGCACGACCGCGCAATTGACGTTCAAAGTGCGACAGCGCTGAAAACTAAAAATTGGCCTGGGAAGGAAGGGGGTGGAATTGCCCTGTATTGAACCGGTTAACTTTAATATAGATTTTTCTTTTTTTAATTAACCATTTTAAAATGTAGATCTGTGGGTAGTGCATGGTGACATAGGGAGGACTGAGATATATATATATATATATATATATATATATATATATATATATATATATATATATAGGAGAATCTTTAAAATAGAATGAGAATCGTGATCTTTATTCTAAGCAAAAGAATCGTGATTCTCATTTTTCCCAGAATCGTGCAGCTCTACGTCACTGTGGAACCTAAGGGGTTAATCCTCTTCATTCTGTAAAAAGGCTGTATAAATCCTGCCTTCTCTGATTCTCCCCTTCTTCCACTGTCCCCAATCTATCTGCTGACATTACAGAGTCTTGGAGGCACTTTGCACATGCTCATTTTGGTGTGTATTGCTAGAGAGTTTTTTTTTTTCTTGGGAGGATGCGTGTGATCAGCACAGGGACAATAAGCACTGTCCAGACAGAGGGTCAGGGGTCCCTACAGCCTCATAGGACAGTCAGAGGAGAATAAAAACTCCTCCTACAAGCTTTAACCAGACACCGACAGAAGTCATAAGACTGCTAAAGAGAAAAGGTATTTAGCAGTTTATATTTACTAAAATAATTTCATTTCCATGTTCTGTGTACTGTGGGAGACCAGATATAGTGAATGCAGGGTCCTGGGTTTAGTAACACTTTTACACTTTTTACATCAGAGTTCCCTTACACTGTAACCCTGATCTAAGGGGGAACACTGAGAACTCTGATGTTCGGAGAGGACTCTGATGTAAGGGGAAACACTGCTACCTCTGGTGAAAAGGGGAAATATATGATGTAAGGGGTGCTCTGAGAACTCTGATTTACCTTAGTGTATTCACTCAGAGGCAGGAGAGAGAAGGGGGAGACTTCCGTCACAGACAGGGATGGATGGTGAGCTCACTCACCCCTTGGCAGTCAGCACCTCTCATCCAGATGTATCTGAGGCTGCTGCACTTCAAATTTCCGGACCCCACTTTCATTTTCTAAGGCACAGCACCGGGGATTGGAGTGTGGGCAGACACAGAGGGGTAGGGGCGGGAGGAAGAGGAACAGATTGAGCCCTCTCTCCTCTCCTGTCTGTGTGTGGGGGAAGGGGGGATTGTTAGTGCTGGCTTTGGGCGGTGTGAAAGAAAGTTTAACAGACACTCTCAGCTTAGACAACTGCAGCCAGCAACCCTGCTGGGAAGCCATAGTGTGGTCTGAATAATGTGTCTGGGTTTGAGGCGGTCTGAACCCGGACACATGATTCCAAACCGTCCGGGTAAATCCCAGACAGGTGGCAACCCTACACAATAAGGATACACTGAGAAGGGGGCAAGTGGACATCTTGTTACACCCCCAAAGTTTTGCATTTTATACTATTTTTTAACAGTAAACTGCGTTTATATAGTGAAATACAGTACTTAGAACTCTGTGTAAATGTTTAGATTAGAATTTTAAAGCAGCAAACTTCTGTCTAATTAGTAAACCTATGAGATGAGCAGGCTTGCCGCTGCTTTTAAAATTCAACATCTAAACAGTCAGACGGAGTTCTAAGTACTGTGTTTCACTATATAAACTCAGTTTACTGTTAAAAATAATTGTAAAATGCAAAACTCTGATGGGTGTAACAAGATGTCCGCTTGCCCCCTTCTTAGTGTATCCTTACTGTGGAGTGAGAGGTGTAGCAAGATGGTGGCGATGAAACGCACTTTCGTTACACATTCTGACGGATCGCCTAATCCGACAGGACACCGCTAGTTTGAGACCCCTGAAGTTTATATGCTGGGAAAGGCGCATTCCCTGGGGCTACCTGTGTCCCTTCCCAGCACTGTATCCTGTATACATCAGCACAGCAGCCTCTCACCTGCCCTCAGCCGCACTGTCACTATACAGGCGCCTGCTCTGCCCCAATCCGCGCACCGCTCTCCATAATAACAACCTGGCTACGGTCGCCGCCATGACTACACCCCGCCCACCGCTCGCCTCATACGCTACACTGCAGCTGATTGGCCCTCCTGCTCTGGCTAGGTCTCACAACCTGCACGTATTGGGCACGGTCCCGTGCGACGCAGCCTGTTGGGTCGAAGTCGTCTCTGGTTGGGAGAACAGGTGAGGCGGGGTCTCTGCTTATTGGAGGAAGGAAGGAAAGTGCAGCTGTTGAAGCCGATTGGTTAGAAGTGTCTGGGCTGTACTGTTTTTGATTGGTGAAGGGATGTGTACAGTGTGGAGTTCATTGATCGCATTGGAATTGTATGGAAGCCGAAGTGAAGTGACAGCATCTCCTGATAGAGCGTGTTGCTGGTCTGTGTCACCTGTCTGCAGTCTATGTATGTATGTATTCCATAACCTTTATCTTTGTTTTAGTGCTTACCAATGCATGATATGTTTTATATTTAATGTGCCAGAAATGTTACAATCAGCTTTAACCACTTCAATACCAGGCACTTTCACCCTTCCTGCCCAGGACAATTTTCAGCTTTCAGCGCTGTCGCACTTTGAATGACAATTGTCCGGTCATACAACACTGTACCCAAATTACATTTTTTATCATTTTCTTCCCACATATAGAGCTTTCTTTTGGTGGTATTTGATCACTTTTTATTTTTTGCTAAACAAACTAAAAAAGACCGACATTTTGGGAAAAAAAACAAAAACGTTTTTCTTCGTTTCTGTTCTAAAATTTTGTTTTCTCCTTCACTGACGGGGACTGATGAAGTGGCACTGATATGTAGAATTGATGGGCACTGATATGCGGCACTGATGCACCACTGATGGCCACTGACAGGCGGCACTGATGGGCACTGACAGGCGGCACTGACTGGCGGCACTGATGGGCACTGACAGGCGGCATTGACAGGCGACATTGATGGGAATTGACAGGCGACATTGATGGGCATTGACAGGCGGCACTGACAGGTGACATTGATGGGCATTGACAGGCGACATTGATGGGCATTGACAGGCGACATTGATGGGCATTGACAGGCGGCACTGACAGGCGACATTGATGGGCATTGACAGGCGACATTGATGGGCATTGACAGGCGACATTGATGGGCATTGACAGGCGACATTGATGGGCATTGACAGGCGACATTGATGGGCATTGACAGGCGACATTGATTGGCACTGACAGGTGGCATTGATAGACACTAATAGATGGCACTGATGGGCAACACTGATTGGGCAGGTACTGACAGGTGTTAATGTGGGGCACTGATTGTCACTGTGATGGACAGTGATTGGCACTATGGTGGGTACTGATTTGCACTGTGGTGGGCACTGATTGGCACTTTATTGGGCACTGGCAGGGGGTTATGATGGGGCACTCACTGGGCACCGATTGGCAGCTTATAGGTACATTCGATGGGGGCTGTGCTGATAATCAATGTGCTGATTATCAGCACAGACCCCCCCCTCTGACAGGGAGAGCCGCCGATCGGCTCTCCCTGTCAGCGCGAACCGAGGAATGCCGTTTACCGGCACTTCCTGGTTCTCGCGATGATCAGCTGTGATTGGTCACAGCTGATCACGTGGTAAGAAGCCTCTGTCAGAGGCTTCTTATCACGATCAGAGATGCGGAGCGTCAGACTGACGTACCACACTCGCGATCGCCTCGCTGCGCGCCCCTGTGGGCGTGCGTCGGCATGTTATCCTGCTGGACATCAAACAACGCCCAGTCAGTATAACAGAACCACCTCCCGGCCGTCATTCTGTTATAGGCCAGGCTGGAAGTGGTTAAATGTGCTATCCAGTCAATTTGCATCCAATCAGGCAGGTCTTTGAGCACAGTTGTCGGTAGATATAAAGGAGATTGTACAATCAGATTGTAATGTGTGTGTGAATCTCTACAGAAACATGCCTAGCATTGCACCTGATGTAAATAGATTTAGCCCGGTTCACACTGATGTGATGCCGGAAGCGCTGAGTTTTCAGCATCGCATGTGTAGTGTTTGTGTGATCTTCTGTGGGTGGCAATTAGCCACTTACAGCAGAGCGCCACCCAAAAGTGGAAGCTCCGCTTGTTCGCACCCTCCACTGCCACATCTGCCGCTTTTTGGGGGAAGGGGAGAGTGGATACCTGTCAAAACCAGGTTCCTACTTTCAGGGATGATCGCCGCACAATGATGAGGCAATCCACTAAATTTACACCCCCCCCCCCCCCCCCGCTGCCTTCTGGGAGATACACAGGTCCCAGGAGACAGCGGGACCATTCAGAAAGTGCAGCGAGACTCGCACATGCGTAGCAGGAAACAGGCTGTGAAGCTGCGAGGCTTCACTCCCTGTTTCTTTTAGTGAAGAGGCCTGTGCCTGTACCCTGAGCCGATGGACAGATCGGCTAGGGGTGCCAACATCGCTGGATACCTGGACAGGTAAGTGTCCTTATATTAAAAGTCAACGGCTACAGTATTTGTAGCTGCTGACTTTAATTTTTTTTTAAATATAGGCTGGAACTTCTCTTTAAGGACCCAGCCTCTTTCTGACATTTGTTGTTTACAAGTAAAAATCTGTATTTTTTGCTAGAAAAGGACTTAGAACCCCCCAAATATAAGATAGATAGATACCCTAGAATAAAATGGCGGTTGTTGCAATTTTTTTATGTTACACCGTTTTTGCGAAGCGTTTTTTTAAACTTAATTTGTTCTTGGAAAAAATACACTTTAGTAAATTAAAAAAAGAAACAAAACATAATATATTGGATACATGCATTATTGCTGCACTTAAGTAAGCAGCCAGGATTTCCGGTGAGTGAGACATTTGGCTATTTTGGGAGGATTTGCACTTTAAGAATCAGTTCATGAACTTTTTGAAGTTTACGTTAAATGTTTTAGTGCTGCAATTTTCTACGCAAAACACAATATATACCCCAATTTTTTTGTATTATATGAAAGATGATGTTACGCCGAGTAAATAGATACCTAACATGTCATGCTTTAAAATTGCGCACACTCATTAAGTGGCGCCAAACTACGATACTTAAAAATCTCCATAGGCGATGCTTTAAACATTTGTAAAGGTTACCAGTTACAAAAGAGGTCTAGTGCTAGAATTATTGCTCTTAGGCGTTCGCAGCGACTCCTCACGTGTGGTGCAAACATATTTTACATATGTGGGCTTGAATTATGTATGCGTTCACTACTGGACGGGAGCACTTTAAAATTAAATTTTTAAGTTTTTAAGTTTTTTTACACTGTCCCTTTTTGTAAACCTTTTTTTTTTTAATCACTTTTATTGACATAGCAAGGAATGTAAACATCCCTCACGATAACAATACAGCATGACAGGTCCTCTTTATGGAGAGATCTGGGGTTTAAAAGACTCCAAATCTCTCCTTTATCTTTTAAAAGCAAAAGATCAAAAAAATACATATTTTTTAACTTTAAAAAAAAAAAAAAAACATGTTTACATGGTCCATGAACCAGAAGTGATGTCATGACGTTGCTCCGGTCCTCCAAGGGCATATAGATGAGCGGTGGCTATCTTGCCATCGCTTATCTCTATGGGGAGACCCTGCCGAAGCCGGATGCTTAGCGATCGGTAACGTAAGCCTGGAAAGCCATGAGAGAGGGGGGGCACTTCTTCCGCCACTTCTAAAAGTGATCCCGCTGCTGGGTACACTTTTATCTGAAAGCCGGTGTTCTGTTGAAAAATGCCTCCGATGGGTCTGCGCATGTGCGGTACGAAACGTCACGCTGGCTAATATATTGATCAGCTGGCAGGACCTGAACATAGCGCATGTGCAGATCGTCCGCGGCATTATCGGATGCTATGCAAACAGCGGAGGGAGAAGGTAAGTGTCAGATTATGCCTCGCTGCTGTGGGGTGTGTTTTGTGTGTGTTGCAGTGCGGCTTCAGTGTGTTGAATGGGGGGTTTTGCCTAGGTCTAAGGTTGTATTGTAAAACACACAAAACCGCCGTTCAACACACTGAAGATGCCCTGCAACACACACAAAAAATGCCGGGCAGCAGCTGGGCATAATCTGACAGTTAGCTTTCCCACCTGCCTGCCCACATTCTGGGGCTGGAGGGGGAGAAGAGGAGAGTGCTCACTGTTGGGGAGCAAAGAATAACTTAATTATCCCTCTTATATTAGAGCTTACTTTTGGGAGGGGGATTACTAATAGAAGATTTTTATCAATTTGAGTTTAGCTTTAAGTTTCCAGATTGTTCTTTGACTAAGAATACTTTCTTTTGGCAGAACTAAGTAGCAATGGACAAAGACTTATTCATATCTGCGCCTGGAAAAGTAATATTACATGGTGAACATGCTGTGGTCCATGGGAAGGTAGTGTATATGTTGTCTACTAGTATTACTTCTTATCATGTTGTGTGTTGCATGTGTAGTCTTTTATATTTTTTTGTTAGGTGTTTATAGGTCAAACTCCAGTCCAAACATTTTCTTTTATTAATGTGGACAAGGGTTAGAACCTGTATGTTTATTGTTGCTGTTACGGGACTTTCAGGATCCCTGCCAGGACTTCCAGAATTCCCTGGTGAATTACACTGGGCATGTCCTCTGTCCAAAAGGGTATTTTAAATTAGATGTCCGGCCAAAACCTAACTAAGCTTAAACCTACCCCCCATTCTAAGCCCTATGCTAACTCTCCTGTAAAGGAAAAATGTGTATACTTACCTGATCTAATGGTGCTCAGGTGCAGTCACATGATCTCCCCAGAAACTGGCTTCTCTGGAGAGAAGAGAGCTGCACAGATTGGCCAGGCTTTTGGCAGAAGAGCTAATATACTTCTTGAATGCCTTGCTTAATGCTCAAATGGATTATCTTGACTGCTGCCTGCCCACGACCTCTGCCCCAACCTGACTACTCTCCTGTCTACCCACAACCTCTGCCCAGGATTGATTACTCTGTTGACTGTCACCTGCCCAATACCTCAGCCTGGACCTGACAACTCTGTTGGCTGCCACCTGCCCAAGACCTCAGCCTGGACCTGACTACTCTGTTGACTGCCAGCTGCCCAAGACCTCAGCCTGGACCTGACTACTCTGTTGACTGCCACCTGCCCAAGACCTCAGCCTGGACCTGACTACTCTGTTGGCTGCCACCTGCCCAAGACCTCAGCCTGGACCTGACTACTCTGTTGACTGCCAGCTGCCCAAGACCTCAGCCTGGACCTGACTACTCTGTTGACTGCCAGCTGCCCAAGACCTCAGCCTGGACCTGACTACTCTGTTGACTGCCACCTGCCCAAGACCTCAGCCTGGACCTGACTACTCTGTTGACTGCCACCTGCCCAAGACCTCAGCCTGGACCTAACTACTCTGTTGACTGCCAGCTGCCCAAGACCTCAGCCTGGACCTGACTACTCTGTTGACTGCCACCTGCCCAAGACCTCAGCCTGGACCTGACTACTCTGTGGACTGCCACCTGCCCAAGACCTCAGCCTGGACCTGACTACTCTGTGGACTGCCACCTGCCCAGACCCGATTACTGTCTTAACTGCTGAGTGCCCACAACCTCTGCACAGACCTGACTATTCTGTTGCCTGCTACCTGCCCACGACATCTGCTCGGATCTGACTGTTCTGTTACCTCTCTCCACATTTCTAGTACTTGAGTAGGGATGCTTTAACTAGTAATGTCCTAATTCAATAAAGAGTGCCAATTTCTAAAATAAACTGTCACAGCTTTGGTAGGTTGAAGTCAACATCTGATGTTGCAGACTTGTAGTAGTTTTGTAGATAGCTTCACATATATATATTATTTACACATATAATTAGTGTCTCAGCAATACTGCAAGGGGCGTTCAAGTCAAACCGGGACATTTGAGTTCATATAATAAAAGAACAAATTTCAAGGAGTGGAAACTGCATTTATTTTCCAACATACTCCCTTGTTACATTTACATATGTGATCCCAGCGTTTAATGCCTGGAAAGATTCGGCATAAAAAGATTTGTCAGTACGTCTGGACTGGCTTACGACGTGCGCCGCCTGTCAGTAATAGGACACACTTGCCACTTACTACTGCGTGTAGTACCACCACGCTAGCATTCCTTTTTTATACCTGTAAAATTAAAAGTCCCAGTTTGACTTGAACACCCCTCCGTATTTTCTCGTAGTGGAGATATATTTACATAGGTAGGCCTTTGCTGGGATTTGAGGACAGGTTTAGCAAATATTACTAAGGGGCTAATTTGTCATACAGCAGTACTACCTAACCATGGTTCTACTGCTACTTTAACACCTTCCCGCCTGGCATATAGCAGAATGACGACCGGGTGGTGGCTTTACCATTCTGACTGGACGTCTTATGATGTCCTTTACATTGCGCTGCTCATGCACAGCGACCATTGGTGAGCTGTGTCCCTTGGACACGGCCCATCACCAATCGGGGTAAGGAGCCGTTGACGTAGGCTCTTTACCATGTGATCAGCTGTGTCTAAAAACAGCCGATGAGGAGAAGGAAGCTGCCAGAGCCAGAAGTTCACCATAGAGAATACCTCGGGCCAGATGGTCTCCGGCAGTATGACCTTTCGGAGGCCTCTGCAGTTGTAAACCCTGTCTCGGCTGGGAAGCTGAAATCAAGGTGTGGTTTTTTTTTTTTTTTTTTTTTTTTTTTTTTAATTTAGGCTTTCCAGCCTAGAGGTGAAATCTGGGGACTTATAGACCCCAGATCTCGCTGTAAAGAGGACCTGTCATGCCCTATTTCTATTACAAGGGATTTTTACATTCCTTGTAATAGGAATAAAAGTGATAAAAAAAATGTAAAAGGAAAGTGTCAAAATATAAAAATAAAAGTAAAATAAAAAAATGTAAAGCTCCCTCGTCCCCGCTCACAGAAGCTAACGCATTTGTAGGTCGCGTCCACATATGTAAACGGCGTTCAAACCACACATGTGAGGTATTGCCATGAACGTTAGAGCGAAAGCAATAATTCTAGCTCTAGACCTCCTCTGCAACTCTAGACAGGTAACCTGTAAATTTTTGTGATGCCTATGGGGATTTTTAAGTACTGAAGTTTGGCGCCATTCCACAAGGAAGTGAGTGTGGCACTTCCTCTACTCTCTATGCAACCATAGGAAGCTGCTGCCAATGGTGGCACATCTGCGTGCTCGCTCCCAAGCTGGGCTATGCGTGCCTATAGACAAACACAGTGCGTCTCGGCCCCGCTTTCTGTTCACAGGATTCGCTGCTGCCTCTCTGTCCTGTGAGGAGACCAGCTCCACTGCAGATGGTTAAAGTGTGAAATAGTATTCAGATAAGTATAAGGGGGTGGGCAATATTTCCACTGGAACGTTTTTTACCATTTTTTTTTTAATGCAGGGAATGCATGAAGGTTAAAGAAATGTTCTGCCTTTTAGAACCACTTAAAGTCAACCTGTTTTGCTCATGAAAGGAAAGCAACAGGTTTGATTTATTGCTGTCTCCACAACTGCACATATCTTCACTTTGCTACCCTGCTTCTCCATTCACCAGTGGAAGCAAACTGACATTGCTCCTACATGGCGTCACTGGCGGTTTATGATTAGCTGCTCAGGTTCCGTGCACTGTTGCATGAAGAGGGGATGCGGTCAAATAACTCTGTGTAAACTCCAAATTGCAACTGCAAGCTTTTATAGGGCTTTTGCTTCTTGCTTCATGGAATGGCAGGAGAACAGATGAACGTTCTGCAAAAGTTGGCATCAAAAGCACAAATCCACTATATGGGATAGGTAGTTTTACAATTATGGTTAGTGTGTGGGGCTTGGGGTAGTCCATTGGTCTCTGCTGGGAGCACTTCACCAACTAGCAGCATTGATCCCCCAAAATTGACAGGTAAAGTTTTGCAATTGCGAAAAGTCTTTTTAATTTGCAAAATCGAATTAAGTTAATCAGTTAATCCGAGACCCACGTCCTGTTATTTGCAACTTAAAGCGGAACTTCAGTCATTTTTTCATCTTTCTATCTATAAAATCTTCTACCCTTGTTTTAACTTTGGATAGTAAAACATTTTTTTTCTGCTAGTAAATACCTTATACATCCCACTTGTCTGGTAAAAAGCCTAGGCTTATGACATCATGCACCTCTCTCTCTCGATCTCTCTCGATCTCTCGATGTGCCTCTGTGTAGATCCAAGAAGTGAACAGGAAGCAGCTTCAGCTGCCCACAGTGAAAGTGGCTGCAGCCAGACTTGGTGGAAGGAGATTTCTGCAGCATATTTGGCAAGTACAGAATCGCAGTATATATAAAATAATATGCAAAGTGGTTGGAGGGAAGCTTCAGAATGGCAAAGATGGTTTTATTACAGATTATGTGAGCAGACTGCAGTTCCTCTTTACTAAAAGCTGTTTACAGGGTAAATTAGCTGAGGCATTTAAGTACTTAGTACTTACATTTCACTTTTATTTTTTTATCTATAATTAAATTACTCCTTGAACTGTTTGTCATATGTTCTTTTACTTAATGCTTAATGTTTAATGTCAGTTTCATGTTTTTTTTTTTTTAGATGGCTTTGGCAGTGGGATTAAATTTAAGAACGTTTATTAAAGTCAAACCTCACAGGGACAGTACTGTGTTCATAAACTTGCCAAATATTGGAACTAAGCTTACCTGGGATGTCAGTGAACTTCAGCCTCTATTACCCAGATTCCGAGGTGAGTTTGAGCACAGACAGTGCTTTTATACATAGTAACAATGTTTGTTTGCAACTGCATGAAAATTGACTGGCTATTTCAAGGATTCTCTTATATTTTCATGGATGTAGTATAATGGATTAAATTCCGGTGGCTCGTCACACACTCTGAAGACTTTACCAAAGCTAATGCATAACTCGCATACATATTTCCTCATTAAGGAAACAATCCTAAAGTCCTGAAAATTCCTGATTGCTTTAAACCCCTACATTACATGGCCATTTTATTATTATTATTATTTATTATTATTATTTAAATGTTCACTAAATCTAATACTTCATCAACCACCCTTCCTTGATGTATGCTTTACATAGATTCAGATACATTAAGCTTCCCTTAATTCATCTCCTAATGTATATACTTCTTCATTTTGTATTTTTTATTCCCATGTAAACTGACATAAATACTCAACCTGTATTGGATATTTGTTTTGATGCCATTTTGTCATATGTTCTAGATTTTCAATAAATTTTGATTGTAAAAAAAATAAAATAAAACAAAATCCATATTTAATTCGGGTTTGTGGATCTGCTGATTCAGCTTGCCTCACTGCAAGATCTGCTGACCTTACAAGCTTATATAAATGGCAGGAGGCCTGTGTTGGCTTATTTAAAAGTGATGGGACCAGATCCTATAACTAGTCCCCCAGCAGTGGCCAGTCAAAGTGGGTGTTCAGGGCTTTTTGTAGACATGAAATCATTGCCTGATCTGACCATTTTAAGTCAGATCAGACAACCGTCATATCATGTCTGTGGGTACCTTTTTAGTGCTTGGCTTGAACTGTTTGGCTGGAGTTGTTCTTTAAAGCCCATGTCATAGAGGTGGGTTTTCTGTCCTCGTTGGAGAATGTTTTCTCAGTGTATTTTTCAGTTAGTCAGCAGTTTATTTTGCTTTGAATTGTATAAGCTATATTCATGTGCAAGAGCAGTCAAAGCCTGCACACATAATAGCTGCAGCATCCCCACCGTACACACAATATAATAGAAATACCCCATTATATAGGGGTATTAACATTCTATTCCGCTACATCTCCCTTTGTATCCCTGTTCTCTCCGCATCATACCAGACTATGTACAGTGGAGATATTAGTCAGATGCTTCAGGGGGTTCTTCCAGGTCATGGACTAAAATAAAAAAATATATAAACGATTGTATTTGTAATGGAAGATGATGTCCAAAAAGGTTCCTAACTTCCATTGAAATGGCTGACGGATCGGTGTTAGAATGTTTTACTTGCTGTGCACACAGCATTGTAAAATAAGCGTTTTGCTGTAAAAGGTAATCAACAAGTGATTGTTTTATATGTATTTATATACAGCATGGTGGCTTAAGCTGGGTTCACACATTTGTGGTGCGAATTGAAGCTCCGTTTTCCGTTCAGCGTTTCAGGTCAGTTTTGCTCAGGATCAGGTCAGGTTTGCATCAGTAACAGGTCAGTTCTACATAAGCATCAAGTCAAGATTGTATCCTGTTCACAGCTGAATGACATGGGCGATTCCCATAATAGTCAATGGGCCTAAATTCACACCTGAGCCGGACCGCACTGCTCAGAAAACTCACTCTCTTTTTTCAATTTGCACTGAATTCACACTTCGGCTGCACCGAACATGTGAGCAGGCACAATAGAAAGAAATGTTCTTTCACATGTCATGCAAATTGGATGCAGTTCAAAACGCATCCAATTTCCATGTGTGTGAACCTAGCCTTAGAAGCCACAACTGTGTTCTTGTAGTCCTGGGCTTGGTTCTTAGAAGGGATACTACGTCTTTTTTTTTTTTTTTTTTAACATTTATATGATCTTATGTTTGCCTGGGTTAAATCTGAGTTCTGATGGATTAATTTGCTTGCAGTCAGACTTCCCCAGTGTGTGTGCTTATGTCTATATGGATGTGGCATGCACATTAACCTCCCTGGCGGTAATCCCGAGTGTGGCTCAGGGTGAATTTTCATTACCAAAAATGGTAACCCCGAGCCACACTCAGGATTGCATCGCATTATCCTGGGAAAGTTACTTGCCTTGTCCCCAGAATCCTGCGATGTCCTCCGCTCAATTTATCACAGTGCCGGACTCTGTTCTCTGCGAGCGTCATGACGCACGGGGATGGAGCCCGGCTCCAAATTCAAAAAGTGGAAAAACACATTACATATACAGTACACTGTAATCTTACAGATTACATTACTGTATCAAATCATTTTACATTCCTTTTGTCCCTAATGCTTTGTCCAGTGCCCTGCATGCAGTTTTATATTTTTTATATATGTGTGTGTGTGTGTGTGTGTGTGTGTGTGTGTATATATATGTATGTGTATATATATATATATATATATATATATATATATATATATATATAATATATACTGTTCTTTCTGCCTGGAAACTTGAGATTGTCCATAGCAACCAGAAAGTGTCCCTTTTTATGTCAAAAGTGGTTTTAGACCAGCTAGAAAACAGCGATAATAAATTAGAATCACTTGCAGAATTGAGCGATAGTGATTAATGGGGAGATTCGTTATCAGACACTGAAAGTAATGACAGCGACAATTCTGCAACTGAGCAAATTTCAGTGTTTTTGATTTGATTACAATTTTGAATAAATTTGATTATTATTTGTTATTTATTTATAGTTATTTATTATATTATAATTTATGATTTTGTGTTTCAAACTTTATCATAACCGGGATGTCTACTAGACTCTTGTTTGGATAGATTTAAGTGTTGTTATTCCTAAGAATTACAGGCCTACAATATAAAACGCCAAATTTCCATGTGAAACAATGTACCGCTTTGAGCATAAAAAAATCTGACATAATTATACCGCCAGGGAGGTTAAAGTGATATTAAAGATTTGTCGAAACGGCGTAGGGAGGAGCGACGTGCTGACGTCATCACCATCCATCTCTGATCCCGGAAGCAACGGGCAGCAGCTTTGAGCCGGCTGGCTTGTGATTTTAACATGCGATTTGAAACGACCAATTTGTAAGTGTGTTTCTTAATTTTTTATTAAACTGGTTAACTGTGTTACGCTATGGAGCTTTTTCTCTTGTTTATATCCATGGGGACTGAGTGCTCATGCACCTTCTAGAGGACCCCCTGAGTGGTGACCCTTTTGAGATTCATTCCCAGCAGAGACCCTGTGGCTTGGGGACACAGCCACATGCCCACATGATCTCCTTAACAAGAGATCAATTTATCTGGTAAGGGGCTGTTGGTTTTGAGGTGGAGGAACTTTTCTGTTATCACGCTCCTCAGGGTGACAATACTGCATGCCCCACATCGTTTGGATGACTGGTGTATTTCTTCCTTTTTTGAAAGACTCTTCCAGCAAGGAACTCTTTGTATGGACTTTGCTCACTCCATCCAGCTTTGAATAAGATTTTTCATGCTCAATCTTTTTTGTTTAATTTGTGGGAGTTATGTTTGAATTTTCGTTAATATTTTATTTTCAAATTTAATTCTTTCTTCACTGTTTATTTATCATATATGGGTGCACTAGTTGTGGTTAATCAAGTGATTTATTTTTGCACTCATTCACTAGCAGCAGCACAGCCTTTTTTGTATACAGTGTTAATAAGTGGAGGTTGTCTCACATTTATGGTTGCAGCAGCTTTAATCAACTTTTGTTCACATTATACACATTTATCTTTATTGATCTAATCTAGGGATAGCGCAGTTTTTTTTTTTTTTTGGTTTGAAATGATCTTCGGGTGCCAGCAGACATCACGTCCATGGTACCCACCAATTGGCTCCCACTGTGTGTAATCGCACATTCACGCCCTCTACCCGGAAGTAGGATCCCGTTTGTGTGTGTGTGTGTGCGCGTGTGTATATGTGTGTATGTGTATATGTATGTGTATATATATATATATATATATATATATATAATCTCAGTAAAGGAGCTCATGCAGCAGGGCATAGTGATTCAAGTACCACCAGAAGAGCGGCAACAGAGTTTTTTATTCTCACATTTTCTTGGTAAGAAATCCAACAGGAAAATTCAGATTGATCTTCAATCTAAATCCTCTGAACAAATCTGTCAATTACAGAAGGTTCAAGATGGACTCGATTTTTTTCAGTCAGAAATCTGCTCACCCCAGAATGTTTTATGTGGTGTCAATAGATTTAAGGGATGCATACCTGCATATCCCAATCTCACTTCAGTCCCAGAAGTATCTCAGGTTGGCGGTAAAGATGGAAGGCATGATTCATCATCTGCAGTTCAGGGCCTTGCCGTTGGGGCTCTCATCCTCACCTCGGATCTTTACCAAGGTGATGGCGGAAGCCCTAGCTCCGCTTTGTCTTCAGACAATCGCAGTGATTCCCTATTTGGACGACCTACTATTCTTCACCCCCTCAAGGGAAGTTCCAGGACAATTTGGGCAAAGCATGCAACCATCTGGAATCTCTAGGATGGATTTTAAACCTCCAGAAATCCTCCCTAAACCTGTCACAGGAGGTTTGCTTTCTGGGCTACCAAATCAATTAAGTAGAACAGAAGCTTTTTCTCCCCCCGCAAGAGAAAAAAGAACAAGGTTCAGTGCATTGTGTCGAAGCTGCAGACCAGCCAGCCAATAACGATAAGGCAAGTTATGTCTGCAGGGTACTGACCTCAAAAATGCTGGCTATTCAGTGGGCAAGACTGCACTTCAGGTGTTTACAAACTTTTCTCCTGAAGTCATTGGATCACAGCTTAAGATTCCTGGACATGCAGGTGAAGATTCCAATCCGACTGAAGAGGTCACTATGGTGGTGGAGGAGTCAGGAGATCCTATCAAGGGGTCTAGATTGGGCCTTTCCAGCCGCAAGAAGACTGACCACAGGCGCCAGCTCTTGGGGATGGGGGGCCCACCTAGAGGAAAACTTCGCCCCAGGGAAGTTGGTCCAAGAAGGAGGCGACAAGGTCCTCAAATTGGAGAGAGCTAAAGACGATCGCCTTATCTCTACTAAGGTGCGCGCAAGATCTCCAGTTTCACTACGTTCAGGTCTTGACGGACAATGCCACAGCTGTGGCTTATCTAAACAGACAGGGAGGCACAAGGAGCAGGTCCTTACAAGCACTGGCAACAGAAATCCTTCTGTAGGCGGAGAAGCACTTGCTATCCCTGTCAGTGATCAACTTAAAGGGGACCCTGAACAGAGTGGCAGATTTCCTGAGCAGGCACCCCATTCAGGAGGCAGAGTGGTTTCTGAATCCGGAGGTCTTCGCAACAATTTCCAGTATGTGGGGACAGCCAGAGGTGGACCTGTTTGCCTCAAGAGGGAATGCACAGGTTCCTCAGTTCTTTTCCTTAAACTCTCGATGGATCACTAAAGACAGATGCTCTGGCATATCCATGGAGATTTCACCTTTGCTACGCTCCCCCCCCCCCCATTCCAGTTAATTTCACTGGTATTAAGGAAGATCCAAATGGAAAAAGGTACCAGTCATCCTAATTACTCCATTTTGGCTGAAAAGGGCCTGGTTCTTAACCGTTCTGGGAATGGCGACCAAGCCTTGTTGGCATCTACCTCCTCAGGCAGGATCTGCTAATCCAGGGTCCAGTAAATCATCCAGAGGTGGCCAGCCTGTCTCTCACAGCCTGGTATCTGAGGAGCAGCTGCTAAAGAGCAAGGGGTTTTAGGACCGTCTGATTACAACATTACTATCAAGCAGAAAAAGAGTAACAAGGGCCATCTATACTAAATTCTGGAAGATATATAGTTCATGGTGCGATTTCATCTGCCCAAGACCCAAGGAGCCTTGTTTCCATCTTGGAGTTCTTGCAAGATGGGGCAGACAGGGGACTAGCAGTCAGTACCTGGAAAGTACAGGTTGCTGCACTAGCGGTGTTCTTAGAAAAATCTGTGGCCTCTCAACCGCTGGTAGTCAGATTTTCTTTTTTTTTAGAGCTCTTGCAAGATCAAGGCCAGCACCGGTCAAGAATTTGAACCTCTAATTGCCATTACTTCAGCACGCAGGATCAGTGAGCTACACGCTCTATCAATTAGGGACCTTACCTGTCAGTGTTTCCGGATAGAGTTATTCTTAGGACAGACCCAAAGTTCAAAAGTAGCTTCAATACATAATCAATACATAATCGCTCACAAGACATTGTGCTCCCAACCTTCTGTGCTAACCCTTTGATGGAGAAAGAGCCCTTTTTTCATACTTTGGATGTCAAAAGGATTTTGTTACGCTATCTAGAAATTACAAAGGACTTTAGACGTGCAGATTTATTGTTTTTCCTTTTTTCGGGCAACAAGAAAGGTTGCCAAGCTTCTAAAGGATCATCCATCCTGGAAGCATACTCGCATGCAGGGTTGTCTCCACCAGATGGAATTTGTGCACACTCAACCAGAGCGCTTGCGGCCACTTGGGCAGAAAGAGCTGGTGCCACCCCTGAACAAATTTGCTAGGCGGCAACGTGGTCAAGTTTCCGCACCTTTGTGCGACATTACAAGCTGGACCATTACATCTGCCAGCAATCAGGCATTTGGCAGGAAGGTCCTGTAGGCTGTTGTCCTGCCCTAAGGGGGTAAGTCTCTGTTATCCTCTCAGGTGCTTTCCTGAAAGACGCCTTGGGAAAATTCAAGTTAGACTTACCGGTAACTTGTTTTCCAGAAGTCTTTCAGGACAGCAACGACCCGCCTTATTAGTTTGTACTATGCTTTGACTAACATATGTGCTTATGTGTTCCAGCCGGGACCGGAGGTTCTCTTCTACAACTGAGGTGTGGTAAGGCGGTGCCTCCCTTTAAAGATCTGGAGGAAAAAGGTGTTTCCTGTGGTCCGGTGGAAGGATTCACTATCTCTTAGGTGCTGTCCTGAAAGACTTCTGGAAAACAAGTTACTGGTAAGTCTAACTTGAATTTTTGTAAGGCAATATATGCAGACAAAAATAATACAGCAGAGTATATGCACAAGATCTCCCCACAGTTACTCTATCTAGACAAAGACATGGCTAGATACCAGAGAAAACCTTCAGCTGACATGCAGACATTCAGGATCAGGCGGAGGTGGGAATCGCAACATTTTGAAGTATAAAAACCCCTTCTCCAGTGCGATCGAACACAGGGTGTTTGGGGCACAGAAGGAAATGGAAGATCTATCCAATCGGGACAAAGGCAGCATATTTTATAGGGAAATGGTAGAACCTCTGTTAAGTTTTTATTGCTTTTTTTTTGTGTCTTCCTTTCCCGGTGACCCATTTTATCCTCATTTCTTGTTTTTGGGGTGTATTTACTAAAACTGGAGAGTGCAAAATCTGGTCCAGCTTGGCATAGAAGCCAATCAGCTCCCAGGTTTTATTGTCAAAGCTTAAAGTAGAACTATAGACAAAACTTTTTTTCTTTTTGGATAGAGTAAGTAAGGATTATAACCCCTATCAGTTTATTTTTTTTTGCCATCTTTGTCCCATTGGAGAGATTTACCTTCACTTCCTGGCCCATAGCCAAAATAGGAAGTGAGAGGAAATCCCTGCAAACGAAGGGAATCTCTTGGGGTCCCCTAGGTCACCAGAATTGGTGTCCCCATTAGAGGATTTTCTCTTTATTACTTTTCTGAGGACAGCCCAAAACTTGGGATTTTCTTTTACTTTCACGTTCAATAAAAATGGTAAACAGGACAAATAGAGAGGGTGAATCTCCATAATGGGGACAAAGATAGGAATAAAAACCTGACAAGCGTTCTAATCAATCTCCACTCTATTCCAAAACTAATAGAAAGTTTTGCCTTTAGCTATACTTTAAGGCTACTTTCACACTGGGGCGGGGGGGGGGCTTTTAGCGGAGCTTTACTGCTATTATAGCGGCGCTTTTCGTTCGCTAGCAGGGGGCTTTTAACACCCGCTAGCGGGAGAATAAAGGGTTTAAAGTGCCCGCAAAGTTCCGCTGCCGAAGCGCTGCCCATTGATTTCAATGGCAGGGGCGGTGGAGGAGTGGTGTATACACCTCTCCTCCAGCGCCCCAAAGATGCTGCTTGCAGGACTTTTTCTAACATTTTCCGTTTTCTACTCTATTCCTACTCTAAATAATAAAAAAAAAAAAACTGTTTTGGTGAGGTCTGGCTTTCGTTTGTACACAACCCATGAGCTAAATTCATGCTGCATTATTTTTTTTTTTTTTTTTTTTGTAGGTGACCCTGAACACGAGCCTGTGAGCCCCAGTTTAGAACAGCTGGATTTACTGAAGACATTTGCAGGCTTTCCTGAAGGATCTAAAGACACAGAAAGACTTGCTGCCCTGGCTTTTCTCTATCTCTACCTTTCCATCTGTGGGCGGTGAGTGACACTTCCTATAAATATTTAAACTAGGTCTAATGAATTATCCTGAACAACCACTGAAGAGTAGTGTTTTATGTGTCAATTCCCTGTCACATATTTCTCAAATTTCTTGAAAATTTTGGCTGTGTACCAAGATATCTAAAGTTACCAGCATGATAAGGCACGCCTGCACCCATTGTTTCTGAAGAATCGTTTAGTTCAAAAGATTCTCTGCTCAAACGTATAGGAAAACCACAGACGGCACCCCTTCTTTATTATAGTAAATGAGCCACAGTTGAAAATAAGGTCACACACTGACAGATAATGTCCTGCCAGACATACACTATATTACCAAAAAGTATTGGGACCCCTGCCTTTACACGCACATGAACTTTAATGGTATCCCAGTCTTAGTCTGTAGGGTTCAATATTGAGCTGGCCCACCCTTTGCAGCTATAACAGCTTCAACTCTCCTGGGAAGGCTGTCCACAAGGTTTAGGAGTGTGTCTATGGGAATGTTTGACCGTTCTTCCAGAAGTGCATTTTGTGAGGTCAGGCACTGATGTTGGATGAGAAGGCCTGACTCGTAGTCTCCGCTCTAATTCACCCCAAAGGTGTTCTATTGGGTTGCGGTCAGGACTCTGTGCAGGCCAGTCAAGTTCCTCAACCCCAACTCTCTTGTCCATGTCTTTTTATAGACCTTGTTTGTGCACTGGTGCGCAGTCATGTTGGAACAGGAAGGGGCCATCCCCAAACTGTTCCTACAAAGTTGGGAGCATGAAATTGTCCAAAATGTCTTGGTATGCTGACGCCTTTAGAGTTCCCTTCAGTGGAACTAAGGGGCCAAGCCCAACCCCTGAAAAACAACCCAACACCATAATCCCCCGCCACCAAATGATTTGGACAAGTACACAAAGAAAGGACCATAAAGACATGGATGAGCGAGTTTGGGGTGGAAAAACTTAACTGGCCTGCACAGAGTCCTGACCTCAACCTGATAAAACAACTTTGGGATGAATTAGAGCGGAGACTGTGAGCCAGGCCTTCTCGTCCAACATCAACGCCTGACCTCTCAAATGTGCTTCTGGAAGAATGGTCAAACATTCCCATAGACACACTCCTAAACCTTGTGGACAGCCTTCCCAAAAGAGTTGAAGCTGTTATAGCTGCAAAGGGTGGGCCAACTTAATATTGAACCCTACGAACAAAGAAAGCGATGCGATTAAAGTTCATGTGCGTGTAAAGGCAGATGTCCCAATACCTTTGTACTCTTGACTGTGGGGTGGCGAGGAGAATCCCCTACTGTCAGAATGCAAAGATCAGCTCCGCTGTTGGCTGCATGCGCTGATCGAGCAGCTTATTCCCAACCAGGTGGTTGAATGTAAGTCGATTGGTACATCGACTTCTGTTTAACAGCAGTGGCCATGGCGGTTCAGCAACCGGACCCTGCTTAACCGGATGAATTTCGTTCCATGTATGGCCAGCTTTAGACATTGAACATAGATGTTTTTATTTTGATAGACTTGGAGTGTATTTCCCTGATTTTAAACTGGAGGTTTAGTTAAGCTTTAAAGGAAACCTTCGTGCTTTTAAGTAGTTTTTCCAAATCCATTAAACAAAACTAGTGCTGAGATAAATACAGAGTAATTCATCCCTAGGTAACGCATGTACTGCTAATGAAGCTGCTATAGCATCTTCCTATGAATTCTTGTATCATAATATCCACAGATGCAAGATGCCTCCCTTTTCAGGGAACCACCAATATTAAGAACCTCCCTCTCTATATTCCTTCACATACAAAAGCATTTTTTGGCAGAACAGTGGATGAATTTACCATACAATCCCCTGTGGTCAAACTCCTCTCTCTGACAATCTCAGATGCTCAGAGTTGGTTTTAACATGGCATAAACATCTTGCCATCTGTGTTTCACTAAAGAATTTAAAGTGATACTAAAGTCTTGTGTTTTTTTTTTTTTTCTTTTTTTGGTTTTGTTTTAAAATAGCAAACATGTTATACTTACCTCCTCTGTGTAGTGGTTTTGCACAGAGCAGCCCAGATCCTCCTCTTCTCAGGTCCCTCGCTGGCACTCCTGGTCCCTCCCTCCTGCCGAGTGCCCCCACAGCAAGCAACTGTGATGTGTGTCCAATCAGACAAGGAGCCGAGGCATGGCCCAACCCCTCTCTCACCTCATTGGCTCACTGACTTTGACAGCAGCGGGAGCAAATGGCGCCCACTGTGTGTCTCAGCCAATCAGGAGGGAGAGGCTTGTACAGCCAAGTCTCTCGTGCAACATTGCTGGATCCAGATGGGACTCAGGTAAGTATGAGGAGGCTGCTGCACACAGAAGGTTTTTTATCTTAATGCATAGAATGCCTTAACCACTTTAAGACATTTCTTCAATTAAGGTATAATTAAAGGCAAAACCTTTTTTTGTTTTTTTTGTTTTTAATAGAGGGGAGATGGATTAGAACTCTTGTCAGTTTTTAATGCTGTCTGTGCCCCCGTTAAGGAGATTCTCCCTCTCTATTTGTCCTGATTACCATTATCATTGAAAGTGAAAGTAAAAGAAAATCCCACATTTTGGGTTGTCTCGAGAAAAGTAACAGAGGGATAATCTTCCAATGGGAATACTAGTGCTGTTGACCTGGGGTTCCCCAAGGAATTACCTTTTATTTTCAGGGATTTCCTGTCACTTCCTGTTTGGCTATGGGACAGGAAGTGAAGGGATATCTCCCCAATGGGACACAGATGGCAAAAAAAATAACGGCGGTTATAACACTCCCTTGCTATATCCAAAATGGAAAAAAAAAGTTTTGCCTATAGTTCAACTTTAATGCCGCGTACACACGGTCGGACTTTTCACCAGCAAAAGTCCGACGGACGCCGCCGGACAAAGTCCGGCGAAAAGTCCGACCGTGTGTGGTCTCCATCGGACTTCCGACGGACCGTTTCGGTCGGATTTTTGCGGAAATCCGACGTACTTTAGATTTGAAGCCTGCTTCAAATCTTTACGTCGTACCTCCGCCGGACTCAGTTCCTGACGGAAAGCCCGTTCGTCTGTATGCTAGTCCGAAGGACCAGATACGACGGAGGAGCAGGTTACTGCATCTCGCGCTCGCTGCAATAGGAAAAACAAATCTTCCTATTGCGGCAAGCGCGGGGCATACCAGGCCCTTAGGTCTGGTATGGATTATAAAGGGGAACCCCTACGCCGAAAAAACGGCGTGGGGTCCCCCTAAAATCCATACCAGACCCCGATCCGAGCACGCAGCCTGGCCGGTCAGGAAAGGGGGTGGGGACGAGCGAGCGCCCCCCCCCCTCCTGAGCCGTACCAGGCCGCATGCCCTCAACATGGGGGGTGGGTGCTTTGGGGGAGGGGGGCGCCCTGCGCCCCCCCCCCCAAAGCACCTTGTCCCCATGTTGATGAGGACAAGGGCCTCTTCCCGACAACCCTGGCCGTTGGTTGTCGGGGTCTGTGGGCGGGGGCTTATCGGGATCTGGGAGCCCCCTTTAATAAGGGGGCCCCCAGATCCCGGCCCCCCACCCTATGTAAATGAGTATGGGGTACATGGTACCCCTACCCATTTACCTAGGTAAAAAGTGTCAGTAATAAAACACAACACAGGTTTTTAAAATAATTTATTAAACAGCTCCGGGGGGGGGGGGTCTTCTTCCGTCTTCGGGGGTCCCTCCGGTTCATCTTCTCCCGGCGTCCGGTTGGTTCTTCTCCGCTCTCCGGCCTCTTCTCCCGGTGTCCCAGGTCTTCGGCCGGCCCCACCGCTATCTTCAGGTAGCTCGATTGCCAGCGGAGGTCCGGACTTCAGGGCTTCTTGGCTTCTTGGCTTCTTGTGTTCTCTTCTCTTCTCTTCCCCCAGATGTTGACACGACGCTCTCTCCGGCTGGACTGGTCTCTGAGGGCTGCGTTGTGACTTATATAGGCGGAGACCCCGCCCCCATATGATGTCACAGTCCCTGGGCATGCTGGGACTGTGACGTTTTAGGGGGCGTGGTCGACCACGCCCCCTAAAACGTCACAGTCCCAGCATGCCCAGGGACTGTGACATCATATGGGGGCGGGGTCTCCGCCTATATAAGTCACAACGCAGCCCTCAGAGACCAGTCCAGCCGGAGAGAGCGTCGTGTCAACATCTGGGGGAAGAGAAGAGAAGAGAACACAAGAAGCCAAGAAGCCCTGAAGTCCGGACCTCCGCTGGCAATCGAGCTACCTGAAGATAGCGGAGGGGCCGGCCGAAGACCTGGGACACCGGGAGAAGAGGCCGGAGAGCGGAGAAGAACCAACCGGACGCCGGGAGAAGATGAACCGGAGGGCCCCCGAAGACGGAAGAAGACCCCCCCCCCGGAGCTGTTTAATAAATTATTTTAAAAACCTGTGTTGTGTTTTATTACTGACACTTTTTACCTAGGTAAATGGGTAGGGGTACCATGTACCCCATACTCATTTACATAGGGTGGGGGGCCGGGATCTGGGGGCCCCCTTATTAAAGGGGGCTCCCAGATTCCGACAAGCCCCCGCCCGCAGACCCCGACAACCAACGGCCAGGGTTGTCGGGAAGAGGCCCTTGTCCTCATCAACATGGGGACAAGGTGCTTTGGGGGGGGGGGCGCAGGGCGCCCCCCTCCCCCAAAGCACCCACCCCCCATGTTGAGGGCATGCGGCCTGGTACGGCTCAGGAGGGGCGCTCGCTCGTCCCCACCCCCTTTCCTGACCGGCCAGGCTGCGTGCTCGGATCGGGGTCTGGTATGGATTTTAGGGGGACCCCACGCCGTTTTTTCGGCGTAGGGGTTCCCCTTTATAATCCATACCAGACCTAAGGACCTGCGACGGGGCTCGCAAGGTTTCAATCTCGCCAAAAAAAGCGGCGAGATTGAATTCCTTTTCTAGTCCCGTCGTACCAAAGTCACGTTCAAAATGAACGGACTTGTCCGTGTGTGGGAAAGTCCGTTCGTTCTGAAAGTCCGGCGGAAGTCCGTCGGGAAGACCGGATTCCGGAAAGTCCGGCCGTGTGTAGGCAAGTCCGGCCGTTCAGAAAGTCCGGCGGTAGTCCGCCGGAAGTCTGGCCGCAAGTACGTCGGACCTAGCTTTCTAGAAAGTCCGACCGTGTGTACGCGGCATAAGGGACGAATTTGAATCTCTCTCTAACTTCTTTATTTTACCATTGATAGCCTTGGCCTGCAATTCGCATGTAATACAGAACTTATAATAACCCAACAATTTTTAATTCCCTTTTAAAAAACTTCTGAAGAGTCCAGATAGTACCACATTAGTTTCTACCTACTATTCTACAATTACTTCTATCTCCAAAGCTAGATACCAAAAGGTGCAGCTCAAGTGGTCCTTGCCTGTTCTTCAACTCACTGACCAGGATTGGTTGACATTTGAAAGACACCTACACATTCTCAAGCCTCATACACACGATCGGATTGTTGGCCAACAAAACCGCAAACTTTTGTCTGAAGGGCATTGGCCCAAACTTGTCTTGCATACAAACAGCACACAATTGTTGGGCAGCAAAAACAAACGTAGTGACGTACTACGTTGTTTTTCAGCTCTTTAGCGACACCGTTTGGGCTCCTTCTGCTAATTTTATGTTAGTAGAAGTTTGGTGAGTGTTGATTTGCGCTTTTCAGCTCGTTTCTGAACGGCCGTTCGTCAACCAGACATGTTGCGGAATCGGAGGAGATAACGTGTTATTATTGGCCTTGGAGTTATTGCTTAGACATTATTTTTTTGGTTGAATAATGATTTGATCTGATATATTTTCTATATTTTTGGATGCATAGAATGCACTTTTTGGTTAAGTTCTATTGGCAGATAGCATGTCTAATTTTATTTGTTTTCTTTTTTTATTGCACAATAAAAAAATTGTGGAATAATACTTGGCTATGTGTTTTACTTCAAATGACAGTTTGGGAGTAGGCAGTTACATTTAAAAAAAATACAATGTAAAATTGACAAGGGACACCAACATAGTTGTATCTTTTGATCTTAAAAACTTGGGGATAATGGTGTTGTGGTAACTTGCCCCCCAAAAATAATATTATTCTTGATATCACTAGAAAAAAGAAGCCTTTGAAAATTTGTTTGCAATAACTCCATCAGTATCACCAGCAAAGCAGCTTCATTATTATCCCATCAAAGAAGAAGAGAATGTGCGCTGCATTTCGACATTTCACAATTTGCCACATCAGGAATGGTAATTCTCCATTACGAGCGCTAATTTACAAGACCGACCGCTTCTGGCTCGTCCTTGCTTCCGAACATGCATGTTTGTACTTTGGACTTTTGTCCGACGGACTTTTGTACACAAGCTCGTAAAATCCGACAACACACATTTGTTGGCGGAAAATTTTAAAACCTGCTATCCAACATTTGTCCGTGGAAAATCCGACAACAATTGTCCGATGGAGCATATACACGGTCAGATTTTCCGCCAACAGCCTGTCATCATACATTTCCCGTCGGAAAATCCGATTGTGTGTACGAGGCTTTAGTGATTTTTTTCTCTGGGGACAGAGTAATACATCTGATATTTCTTCGTCATAGTCGTTTTACATCTTATATATTGTATAAAGTAGGCCTGCGCCAATTTGAGTTTTACATATGTTTTCTCTATAACAAATGTAAACCTTGTTTTATCTATCTTCTGTGATCTAAGTGCTTATCCCATAAAGTATCATAGTCCTCAATGCTGTCTTTAAATTGTGAGACAGTAGATACTTCCAAACAGCACTAAGAGATGTTTGGTAGTTGTTTAATTGTACTACTAAATGCTTTCTGAACTTTTATAATTGTTCTAGAGATATCAAGGGGTTGAATATCGTGGTTTGGTCCCAGCTACCTCCAGGAGCTGGTTTGGGGTCTAGCGCTGCCTATTCTGTTTGTCTGGCTGCTGCCTTGCTAACTGTCTCTGGAAGGATTTCATGCCCAGTGCAGGAAGGCACAGAAGATGCCAGGTATGAAGTTTGCTTTATTCCAGTTTGGTTTTAATTGGGACATTTTATGCATGGTGAAGTCCACACTACTTACTACATTTAATATGGCTTCCAATATTGATTTATAACACCCGCATGATCATTTTTTTTTTATATACATACTGTGATATTCTTTTATCTTTTTTTTTACCTTGGTAACCTAAATACTAAAACAATATTTTTTGATAGGTGGACAGAGACTGAGTTAAAGCTCATTAATAATTGGGCATTTCAGGGGGAAAAGGTAATCCACGGGAATCCATCTGGTGTGGATAATGCTGTAGCAACACTAGGTAAGTAGTAATGTCCAGAAGTCCAAGCAGTAGGGTGGTATACGTAGTCTAAGTTGATACATGTGCTGCTGTTGTTTGTGCTTACCGTATGTCACTAACTATAGGTTCACCATTATTTTGTTTAAACCTCTTTAGTGACTGTATGCTTAGTATATGTGTAAGTTATCAGAAACACACAGTGTACAGAAGGTCCATAAATATTTCAGTGCATTGGGAATGTCAGTCTGTATATATTTTGCTAGCACCCTTATTAGCAGCTCAAGGGCCCTGGACACAATTCCCACCCTAAACACTGTCTGCATGAAGTTTTCATATTCTCATTATATCTGTATGGATTTCGGGGTGTTTCTGTTTTTTTTTCCCACAATCCAAAGGCATAGCAACATGTCAATTGGCATCCACCCTGTTTTGGGTTTCCACTAGAGGTGCACCGAATGGAAATGTTGGTACTGAAAATGCAGGATGCACTAGGCCGAAAACTGAAAATGGCAGTTTAAAAAAATATATATTTATAATCTTTATATATGGTTATATTGGGGGCGTGGCCTGGCTATGGAGGAGTGAGGACGCGTGTTACCTCAGCTCCCGATACACCGCCGCAATACAAGCAGCATACAGGGGAGGAATCGCCTCCGGAACGCCGGAGAACATGTCGCAAGGACGGAGGGCTCTCTCACAGAACTCGAGAGCGGAGGGCTCACGGCAGGGGCAGCTGGAGACATATTTCGGCCCGAACGCCGGGCCCGGACATGAGGCCTCCAAGATGGCGCAGACGCCGAAAGCTAGCAAGCCACACAGAAGGCCCTGGCTCAGCAACAGCAGCAGCAGCACCAGCATTCCCAGATCTCCTCTCCACGGTTGGTGAGTGATACAGCCCCTCCACTCTCCCCGGGATCCTCTGCCTCCCATGATCAGGGCCCTGACATGGCGGACTTTTTAGGGGAAGGAGACATAAAGCGCCATATTTGGTCCCTCCCCACCAAGGAAGACCTAGAGAGATTCACTGCCAGGGTTGAGAAGGCCTTCAGGGAAGATATAGCCCAGCTCAAGACAGACACTACTCAATTGGGAAACAGGGTGGAAACTGTGGAGCAGAGGCTGGAGGAGGTGCTGCCAACTATTGTTACACTACAAGACAGATGCAACTCTGAGGATCAGAAAATAGAAGCTTTACTGTGTCAGTTAGATGACTTTGAAAACCGCAGCAGGAGAGCAAATATAGGCATACGCGGTTTACCGGAGGCCACGGCACCAAAGGATATTATACCCACGCTGGAAGACGTCTTCCGAGAAATACTGGGACTACCTGCCACGGCTCCTGTGGAGATAGACAGAGCTCTTAGGGCCCTCAGACCACCCTCCCAAGATGCAGATAACCCGAGAGATATCATCTGCAAGCTTCATAAATATACACTAAAAGACAGAATTATGCAGAAAATGCGTGGGAAGCAATACTTTGATTTTGATGGAGCGCACCTGTACTTTTACCAGGACATTTCAAGGCGCACGCTTATGCAACGCAGAGCCCTACGGCCCCTGCTTGAGGCCCTTCAGAAGGCAGGCCTACCCTACCGCTGGGGCTTCCCTTTCTATCTACAAGCAACCAAGGAGGGGAAGAATGTCACGTTACGCACTAAGGATGACCTTCCATTTTTTCTAGAGACCCTGGGTCTGGAGCCGGTGGACTTCCCAGACTGGAGAGGTTCGAGTGATCATCCTCATATACAGCTGCCCCAGCCCTGGCTCACGGCCAACCGTAGGAGCCGTAGAAGAGACCGCAGACGCCATGCATCCACCTCTCCCATGGGTCCTGTGTCACCAAGGCACTAAAGGAAGCTGTCCTACCTTCGATCTGCACCCCGAGAGAAACGCTCTCCTCATTTGTTACAGAGCCTCATCTGATTGCCCACTTTTTGTAAAGGGCCCCTGACCACTAACACAGCCATGACGCTTGCAGTTGAGACAGAGCCACATATACCCACGAAGCAGCACGTGACCACCTACCCTGGGATGAATGCCCCTGATCTGGAACTTGGCTTTGAATTTGTGAGAATACCCCAGGAGGAGATATGGAAGCCATGGCTCTGAACTTGCCATGTCAGGCTTTGGTTCTGGACGCCCTGCTTACCCGGCTCTCTGTTTCGCACTTTATTCTCTTTTTTTTTTTTTTTTTTTTGGAGGTCCCCTCCCTCCCCCTATTTTTCATTTTTACCTTTTCGGTTTTTTCTCCCCACCTCAAGATAGAGATGCAAACTTTTGTTATTGTTATTATAGAAACTCCCCTCTCTCATACACTGTATAATGTATATTGCCTATTGATCAGGAGAGGGCGGTGGATTGGGGCTGGTCCTTGCTCCCCTCCCTCTCGTGATGGTCCACGTCCCCCACGTAGGCCATACCTTTTTAGGTATATATTTCCTATTTTTGGAAATAGAGACAGGTCTCGGACATCTTTCCCTAACGGGGAGAGGCCCGATACCTGGCTCACAGGTATACCACGTTGTGGTAATGTTCATATTAATGTACCTTGCAATTTATCTTACTTACTTTAACTTTGTCTTTTTCCTTCCCGTCTGTTTACTCTCCTCTACTGTATACTCTTTTGTAGGGACTGCCTCCGGCTCCGCCTCCCGTTCTGTGCCCACTAGATCACTGCGAAAATTACTCATCCCGAGCTCTTCCTATGGCATCACTTAAGGTAATTTCATATAATGTACGAGGTCTCTGCTCCCCGTCCAAACGTAGTAAATTGTGGTGGGAACTTAAGCGATCAGGGGCACAGGTGGTTCTCTTACAGGAGACGCATTTCACTCCACGCTCACTACCCAAACTGCCCAATCATATATATATACCCAATGGTTCCTCAGCAATTCGCCTACTGCGAAATCAAGAGGTACAGCTATCGCCATACATAAGTCTTGCCCCCTCCAAGTAACTGACACTGAGGTAGACTCCTTAGGGAGATATGTCTTTCTTAGGGGGATCTTAGCTGGGCAAAAGATCACAGTTGCTACGATCTACGCCCCTAATTCAAACCAACTCACCTTCATAGATAATACACTTGATAGACTGGCAGAATTTAGAGAGGGCCCTCTGATCTTGGGAGGCGATTTTAATATCAGCCCGGACCCACAACTAGATACCTCGCACAAACGCCCTTCCCACTCACACGCTTTTTAAAAACATTTTCGTAAAACCCTGCAAACACACCGACTCTTAGATAGTTGGCGAATTCTTCACCCGGTCGACAGAGACTACAGCTACTATTCAAAAACACATGATGTCTATACCCGTATAGACCTGATCTGTGTAGATCACTTGGCCCTGGAGTTGCTGCAGTCCTCGTCCATCGGGAATATAACAATCTCTGACCATGCCCCAGTAATGGCCTCCCTGCTTTTGCCACAGAGTAGCCGTAGGACTTGGTCGTGGCGCTTGAACGAATCTCTGTTGGACGATGCTGTAGCGGTTTCGGGGGTTAAAAAGGTCCTGTCCCACTACTTTAAAGAAAACACCACAGAAGGGCTGAGCAAGGGGATTGTATGGGAAGGCCACAAAGCAGTGGTGAGAGGCGAGCTGATCTCCCAGGGATCTAGATTGAAGAAAGCTAGGCAAGCAGACTTTGACAGAGTACTTCAAGCGCTTCAGCAGGCGGAACTTCGACACAAACAGAACAGTGACCCAGAGGCTCTGAGGGCTTTGATAGACTTGAGGGAATTGTTCTCTCGACTACTGGACAGACAGGCACGCAGGCAAACGCAATATCTATCGCATAAATACTATGAACATGGCAACAAATGCGGCCGTATGCTGGCTAGGGCCCTTAGAAAAAAACGAGCGCTTATGCATGTGCACAAGTTACACCTCCCCACAAGTGAGTACACAGTTAGACCCTCCCAGATAGCCTCTGGATTCCGGGACTATTACAATACATTATATAACCTAAATTCGACACAGACCCCAGAGACCCAGGCCATACGGAAAACAGCCATCCAAACATATCTGACTGCTTCTGGACTGCCAGCACTGACAGACGAACAATGTTCTACATTAGAAGCACCCATCACTGTCACTGAAATAGAAGCCACGGTGAATTCTCTACCCAACGGGAAGAGCCCAGGCCCTGATGGATTCTCCAAGGCCTATTATAAGATGTTTTTACCTCTGCTATCTGAATCAATGTGTAGCTACTTTAATTCCATAGCAGACGGCGCAGTTATCCCTAAGGAAGCCTTACTAGCTCACATTACGGTAATACCCAAAGAAGGGAAAGACCCCACTATGCCCCAAAGCTACAGACCCATATCCCTCCTCAACGTAGATATTAAAATACTAGCCAAGATTCTAGCGACCAGACTAAAACAACTAATCCCACTAATAGTACACCCTGATCAAACAGGGTTCATTACCGGTAGGGAAGCTAGGGACAACTCAATTAGAGCAATCCACCTGATTCATTGGGCCCGAACTTCTCCCACGCCCCCCCCCTTACTTGATCCTATCCACCGATGCGGAGAAAGCCTTCGATCGGGTGGATTGGACCTTTTTACGGGCTACGCTAGAAGCTCTGGGCCTTCGCTCCCATATGCTTACTTGGATAATGGCCCTATACTCAGACCCACATGCTCAAGTAAAAGTGAGTGACTCCCTCTCCACGAGGTTCCTGATCAGAAATGGCACGAGGCAGGGGTGTCCTCTATCCCCACTCTTGTTCGCCCTTGTGCTGGAGCCATTCCTGCGCACTGTCAGGGCAAATCCAGACATTAAGGGGCTTACGATAGGTCCTACAGAACATAAACTTTCGGCCTATGCAGATGATGTGCTATTCCACATCACAGAGCCTCTAGTATCGTTGCCTAATCTGATGCGGGAACTTCAAAACTTTGGAGAGTTGTCTAATTTCAAAATTAACTATACGAAATCAGAGATATTACCCATTCAAATGACACCCTCCCTGACAGACCGATTAAAGACTGCCTTCCCGTTCACTTGGGCTAAATCATCCCTAAAATATTTAGGCATAAGACTGACAGATAGATTTGAAACCTTATTCACCACCAATTTCCCTTCCCTCATAACAAATGTGAAGAAGGACCTGACTCAGTGGGCTAAGACGGCCTTCACTTGGACCGGAAGGCTTAATATTATTAAAATGAATGTTTTACCCCGGGTACTGTTTTACATGCAGATGATACCTGTGGCCTTACCTAAGAGTTTTTTTACTCAATTATCCAGTATCATATCCACCTTCGTATGGAACAATAAGAGACCGAGAACCGCCATTAGATTACTGAGGCGCCACAGGGACACGGGGGGCCTGAGCCTTCCAGACGCGCAAAAATATTATCGAGCAATGGTCTTACAAAGGATACTAAATTGGCGCTTTCACACACACTCCAAAATATGGGTCTCATTGGAAAAATATATGGCGGGAAGAAACCTGGCATGCGCCTCGTGGTTGGCCCGGGAGCACAGGGGATTATCAATCTATACGTCCCCATTGACGACTCAGCTTTTGAAAGCCTAGGACCGGCTCAATACTAATTTGGACTTGGCGCCCCCCGTGTCACCTCTGGCCCCGTTAGGAGGATATCAGTGGTTCCTACCTGGGGAACAGATAGGATTTTTTGGCTCCTGGGTGGATGACAGTAATGCCTGCTGTGGTAAATTGATAGAAAGTAGTAAATTAATCTCACTAGAAGCCCTCAGGGCCCGGTCAGGGAGTTTCCCTATGGACTTTTGGCGATACAGGCAACTTCATCACTTTTTTAAACAACACGGAAGCTCTATAAGAGACACTTCCTCCCTCACACCGTTTGAACGTTTATTCATAGATGAAGAGCCGATTCCACATATGATCTCGGAACTGTATCAGCTGCTCAGTTTTGCTACTCCAACTGTGAAGCCACCATACATTATGATGTGGGAACGGGACCTGGGGGTAGTCTTTACTTCTGCCCAGCTATCTGCCCTTTATCAACTCACTCGGTCTAGTTCCATTGATTCTAAGACGCAAGAAATGAACTACAAAATAATGATGCGCTGGTACCGAGTACCGGCAGAGTTAGCGAAAATATATCCAACAACGTCGGAGCTATGCTGGAGGGGTTGTGGTCACAAGGGCACTCTCCTCCACATTTGGTGGGATTGTCCTGCAATTAAATGCTACTGGGAGGATATCAAATCACAAATTAAAGATATCATGGGCATTGAAATTCCTCTCTCTCCGGAACATTTCCTGCTACACATTCCTCCCATGCCAACACGCCAGTATAAAAAAAGTATACTGCCCCACTTGATCAATGCGGGAAAGCGGCTTCTCCCTATATACTGGAAACGGTCGCAAGTCCCATCCAGAGAGGAATGGTATCGCAAGGTGGGAGATATCCGTGAGGCAGAGGACTGGATTGCCACATGTAAAGGAGTTAGAGACCGCTTCACAGCAACCCTGGACAATACATACCTCTGATTTAAGTCACATTCCCTCTAGCCTAGATATAGCCCTTCTTGAGCTAGCTGACCCATCTTTAAAAGGACGCCTTATTGGCCCACAGCGGGGAGCAGAGAACCAAGATCCGAGATAAACTAAAGTGAAAAACACTTGGGGGACATGTGTTCCCTCCTATTGTTCTAATTTTTAGTAGGTATGGTGCTGTCGGGAGGGCCTTGACGGGGGGCGGAGCTGGACGCAGGATCCCAGGTATGTTCCAGACTATCTTTTCTTCTCTTTTCTTCTTTCCACCCACATATACACTATATTGAGCCTTAACTAGTTATGGTTGTCCGTTTAAGGACAAATGGTATGTTTGTTGCCAGGTGACCAATAAGTAATGACTAAGCAAAGGAGCCAGACGGTCCTTGGAGATTTTTAGCTATGAGACGCCCCGAACTGGGGGTGTCCTAGTGTTATTATGCTGATATGGCTTTGTCGGGTGATCTTGGGGGGGGCTGGGGGGACGAGGGTGCGGGGAGAGGTTAGTTGGAGGCGTATGTTGCCCCCCTCTCTCTGCGGGATCTCGCCCAGTCCACCTTATAAACTGTTTGCACAACCGAACTTAGCTTAAAACCTGGGAAAGACATGTCAAGCTTTCATAGTCCCAGGATCAGGACAGGCATATCTTTGCTTTCCCCTTTTTTTTTTTTTTTTGTTTTTTTTGTTTTTTGGTTACCTAGCAGATTGTTGGTGTATTTTTTCTCCCCCCCCCCTTTTTTTTCCTTTCCCTTTTTCTTTATACCAATGCTAACTACACCAGTTAAAAGTGACTGCCCAATACTCAATATGCATGACTGATAGCATTGATGTTCTTGCTTTTTCTCACTATGTTATTCATTCTTTTTGTTAAATAACAAGAAAAAAAGGACCGGTTTATCACCTAAAAAAAACGTCTATTTAGATAGATGTGACTTTATATTCACAGTTTTATAAGTTCTCAATGTGATATCCTGTCTTTTATAAATAAAGATTTCATAAAAAAAAATATATATAGTTGTATTGTATTTGAATTTTTAAATAATATCAATTTAAATAAATATGAATTTATTGTCAGACATTATTGGCACTTTTAGCGCAAGAAAAGCTCAAGGAAAAATGTATCCCTTTAAGTTCTATGTATGTCTGCACACTGGTCCGTCTGGCTTCCATTGTGGTGTTAAAAATCCTGCTTGCTGCATTTTTGGTCAGTTAAAAAAACTGCACAAAAAACGCACCTCCCAGTGGAAATGCATTAAGTTTTTGAGTCGCATGACCTATAAGAAACACACCATAGGCACAGTAAAATTGCAGCAAAATCTACGCGAATTTGCTGTAAAGTCACGGCAAAATCGCATACGTTTTCGTTGCCATTATTGGCATTTTGTTCTCTTATCAGCTGAATGCCGATAACACCATTTTCGGCCCAAATGTTTCGGTGGCCGAAATTTCGGTGCATCTCTAGTTTCCACATGTTTAGCTCTGGTCAGGACAATAGATTGTGAAATTAATTGGGCTAGGACTAATATGAATTGCTTTGAAAACCGCTTGAGGGGAAAAAACTCAACCGAAATATGCAGACTACATCTCTTTTGGTTCTCTGAATTATTCATTGGCTGACTGATATATTTTTGTTCTGTTGGACTGTGCTTTTTGCTTGATACGGCTTTGATAATGTAACTTGATTTACTTCCCTTTAGGTGGTGCTTTACAGTATCAAGCTGGACAAATAACCCCAATGAACAGGTATATTTTTTTATGCTGACCTTTTTCATTGTTTATTATTTTTGGATACTTTTCATTTAATTAGTGTTGTCATAGAGAACACTGAATGCAAAAGGTGGAAAAAAAAACAAGCTTATACAATGCAAGATCAACCTAAGCAGGGTAACTAGTACTAATATACATGAGTACTCTAATTTATATTATTAAAGAAGCTACATTATTATGTTTCTGGAAATCGGTTATAGCTATTATAAATAGTATTTTGCAAACAAACATTGCCTTAGATCCTGATCCTGTCTCCTAAGAGCATTAGATGAAGAGGTATTATTACCGGATGTTTTCGGTCCAATTAACGGTTTACTCTTTCTTTCACGTAAGAAAATTGCGGGGTTATGTGCTACAAAGGGCAGGCCAAACTGACACTAACAGGAAGTGCCCAGGGTTCATTTTCTTTTTCTGTTACACTTTTACAAAACTATTGCATCGTTTTTTGTTTTTTTTCACAAAATGCAAAAAAATAAAGAATGCTTTTGTTTGGTTATGTGCGCTTGGTCCAGACCACATTTCATTAACTCTGTACTTTCTATTCTAAGGCATCATTCAAAAATTGACTTTTTGTTTGAGCAGGCTGATAGGCATCTCAAATTTATCTTTTAAAACACTCCCTAGAAGACCAAAACGCATACCAAACATTAGGTATTCTAGTTTGTATGTTGGCCAAAATATGTAAGCTTGTCCTATATGAAACCATTTTAATTTTCAAACTACTGTACATTTCATCAAGATTTGTGTATAAATACTGTAAGCCCAAAGCAATCAGTAGGGTCATATTAACATCTATCTACTGTAGAAGTTAATTTCACTCCTGCATTTTCTATTAGCGAAACATTCTTTCTGTTTTCCAGCAGGTTGCTGAAATGTTACAGTGGACCCAGTATAATATATTGTGGCCTCTTTCCAGGGTACCATTGCTACAGATTTTGCTCACCAACACAAGAGTACCACGCAGCACAAAGATCCTGGTGGCAGGAGTGAAAGATAAGCTACTCAAGGTTTGGGCTTTCCCTTGAAATTGTATATATATATTAACCTTTCATACAAACCTGTTTAATTTCAGGTTTGGGAAAATCATGTTATTTTTAAAGGCTATATGATTACTAAATTAGCTGAAGAAAATATAAGGCAATAGCTACAGTATCTCTGTTTTTCCTGTTGAAATTTACAGCCTGAATGACTGGCATTAACAACTAACTGCCTTCTGCCCATTATGATAAACAAAAAACCTACAACGCATTGGTCAGTTTGCACCACCAAGGTGGCTAGACTTAGTATTGCTTATCAGCTTCTAAAGTGGCTTAAAGAAGTCCATAAAGAAATTCACCCAGGTCTGTAGGGAGGTTTTTACAGCTAGGCAGGGCTCCATTTCGGAGAAATTTATCCTCACCTTCTGTCCTGTTGAAGACGGGAAGTGAGAAAACAATCTGCAACAGGGACACAGACAGAAAAAACGGGTTCTTGCCTTCCTCCACCATAATAAAGAAAAGCACTTTTATTTGTCAATATTGTTTTTGAACAGGTCCCCTTACTTCCTTTCAGATAAAAACATTGTCAGTGGGACAGGAAGTGAGGATACATTTCTCTAAGACCTGGTTCACACCAATGCGGGTTGCAGTTTGCATATTGCAGGTGCATTTTGTGTTTTTCAATACATGCTTTTCATCCATTGAAGTCTATGGAACCAAAAACCAGAAAAAAGTCCCTGAACATTACATAAAATGCACAGATGTGAACTACATCCATAGGAAACCATGTTAAATGGACTGTAGTGTGTCTCTGCAAAACTGAAAAAGCGCTAAAAAATGCATAGGTGTGAACCAGGCCTTAAGAAACATAGCAGTAAAAACCTGACTGTTTCCCATTATATTAAAAATGAAAAAAAAAAGACTTTTATACTTTTAAATCATATGTAAACTCAAAACAATGCTTTCTCTTTCCCCTTTTTGGTCTGGTAAATATACAGTTAAAAGCAATTGGTTATATCTGTTTGATAAGTGCAAAAAATATCTGTTGATCCTGCCTGGAGCACCAAGAGTTACCTCAATATTAGCACCACTGGGTGCTGTTAAATTTCCCGCTTACTGTTAGTATTACTTCAGAAGGGGTTAACACTGCAGAATGGAGCACTGATATCATCTGCTGGGTGGAATATGGCATGCACTCTACATTCTCCTATCATTCAGCATTGAGGAACCACTTTTCCCCTGCTGGTCCTACTGTAGTGACAAGTGAAACACTCCTTGGTTCGTCCTTGCCTATCTACAATGACTTAGTCACCTTTGGAGCCTGATGCTACGCTTGCTTCAAAGCAGCTGAGTTTGTGACCATCTGAGGTCTTACCTCATACTCAGAGCAAGTTACCTTTCGTCTGTCCTCTACCAGTGCTGTCACTAATCTAAGCTCCTTTAGTTCTTAAGAATTCTAATGCCCCGTACACACGGTCGGATCTTCCGATGGAAAATGTCCGATCGGAGCGTGTTGTCGGAAATTCCGACCGTGTGTGGGCTCCATCGGACATTTTCCATCGGATTTTCCGACACACAAAGTTGGAGAGCAGGAGATAAAATTTTCCGAAAACAAAATCCGTTGTCGGAAATTCCGATCGTGTGTACACAAATCCGACGGACAAAGTGCCACGCATGCTCAGAATAAATAAAGAGATGAAAGCTATTGGCCACTGCCCCGTTTATAGTCCCGACGTACGTGTTTTACGTCACCGCGTTTAGAACGATCGGATTTTCCGACAACTTTGTGCGACCGTGTGTAGACAAAACAAGTTTGAGCCAACATCCGTCGGAATAAATCCATGGATTTTGTTGTCGGAATGTCCGAACAAAGTCCGACCGTGTGTACGCCCTATAAGAGTTTTCTGGTACACCCACTGTTTGCAGTCTTTCTTTATGGAAACTGGAAAAATCCTGACAATCTTTGTTCCTTCCATGCGGCTACAAGCCCAATAAGCACCCACCGAATACTTTATTACTTTGTTTAGACTGTGCTAAAGTGATAACATAAAATGCAAATGGTAGTTGCTATTGTAAGGTATAAACACCTACTTGTAAATGTAAAATAAAATCCCAAAAATTGGGAAACGCCACTGCCTTATATTCTAAAATTTATTTCCCCAATGTAAACAGTATATTAAATTACTACTAATATACAAATAAACCATTTAGTAAAAAATCCACAGATTTTTAAAAAGTTCCAGTAGTGATAACGTGCTCTGCTACTCCAAACGACATCAAATAATGTGCTTTGTGATGGAATTTCTCCAAACAGACCTGTAGTGCCCCCGGTATGCAACACACTTATGTTATCAAGGGAGTCAATAAACGCTCAATATGGTCCAAGTTAATATGAACATTTATTTATCTTCCATCCAGCTTGTTATGGTCTTTTATATGGTTCATAATTGTGCATCAAGTATGGCCATAAAGGAGAGGGAGGAGACCCTCATAGTGTAGAGTAATGCACTTGCATAAAAGACCTCACAAATTGCCTGCGCTGCTTCCAAAATTTCCTGATTTTAAGGATGTCACCTGCAGCAAGATTATCATCTTCAGTTAAAAAAGCCAAGGGCTCAGCGTGGGAGGACTTGCTTCTTGACAGATGGATGGTTATTCCTAAGTCTGGCACCTAGTCCTCTCAAATCCTGGACTTTCAAAATTTTCCAAACCCTCAGATAAATCCTCTTTGGCATTAGGGGGCGACCTACTTTACAACGTAGGGGGGCATCTGTTAGCCTTTGTGACTGCTTGGACAACTGATGTCTCAGGTCCTGGATGCTGGGGATGGTTTATGGGGCCTGCATACTAAAGTTCTATTCCCAGTCCCCTCCCGTCATTGCCCAAGTCTTTGAGGACTTCCCAAACCGAAAGGGGGCATCTGCCTCATTTTGCACCTTAAGGCCCTTAAACGTCTTCATAATCCCATGTCCCCAATTTTCAGTGCATCAGCAACTCTTTTGCTTTCTGTGGGTCCTCTTTACTTCCAGTATTTGGCCCTGACACTTTGCCTATCTTTTGCACCTCGGGTGTCACCAAGGTGCTGGCCCCTGTGTGTTTACCTTATCACTATTCCAACGTATTACTCTCAATGCACACGTTCCTGTTGACATGGCTGTGCATATAAGTGGGTGCTGAAGTGACCACCAGCTGGAACCGTGAATACTCAGAACGAGAGAATGTCTCCAGCACATCATGGATCTCCAGAGTGGGTCCATAGCTTTATTCAGCGATCACATTTTTACAGCAAATAGCAATGTTTCGAAGCCTCGCAAGACCCCTTCATCATGCATGTCATCAGGGGTCACATGCCTGAAGAAGGGGCCCTGCGAGGCTCTGAAACTTTGCTATTTGCTGTAATGATGTGATTGCTGAATAAAGCTATGGACCCACTCTGGAGATCCATGGGGTGCTGGAGATATTCGCTCTACCTTACAGCTATGTCTTCCATTCCATTTTTTTTTTTTTTGTCATTACTGAGGGTCCCCAAAAAGTGGAACCTGCATCTCATCCCACCATTTTTCAATGGCTCAGACAGCCTATCAATAAAGATTATGGTCTTATTGAGTGGGTTCCACCCGTTCCTGCCAAGGCGCACTCCTACTAGATCTGTGAGCAACTCTGTTCAGCATCAAGCAACTGTAAAACTGTTACTTAGTCTTCTGTTCACATGTTCTTACAGTTTTACCAGATGGATGTTTTGGCCTCATCTTTAAAGTGGTTGTAAACCTCAGACATGAAATATGAACAAAGCATATCTCTCTCTCTCTAGTGTGTGCTTGTCTCAATCCAGAGCACTAAGTGTTATTTCTGCCCACTGCCTCGTTCCTTCTGCTATTCTGCTGTAAGCATGAGCCACTTCTGACAAGTTTTCCTGACACCAAGGGAAAAATGGTGATGGGAGGGAGCTCCAGCTACTGTTCCTGTGTGGAGGGAGGGTGTCAATTCCCTCCAATCAGCTCTCAGAGCTCTCCTCACTGATGTAACTTCATGTAAGGAAAAAACAGTGAGGGGGAGGCGCCGACCTAAGTGTAGTATTAAAATGATGACTTTAATAGGATAAGATTAAAAACACTTACGAGATGATAGAAGATGCATGCTTGTCAAAGTAAAGTGCAGTCCTGGCGTTCCACATGGCTCTGTGGGTCCCACCGCAGTTCCGGATAGCTGGAAAGGATTGAGCAGCTGGCTGGAATGGATCACAGTGTTTCTCCAGGAGCAAAGGAACCAAGCAGCAAAGGCTACATGCTCTGAGCTGACTGCTCCTTCTACAGGCCAATAGAAGAAGCAGTCAGCTCTGAGCATGTAGCCTTTCATCACTGTAGCCCTGATTGACAAGATTCCAGCCCTGCCTAGGTCCAGTCAGAAGCTGGTGACATCACTTCCTGTTCCACAGACCATGCTGGTCTGTTTGGAGCTGCTTGGTTCCTTTGCTCCTGGAGAAACACTGTGATCTATTCCAGCCAGCTGCACAATCCTTTCCAGCTATCCGGAACAGCGGTGGGACCCACAGAGCCATGTGGAATGCCAGGACTGCACTTTACTTTGACAAGCATGCATCTTCTATCATCTTGTAAGTGTTTTTAATCTTATCCTATTAAAGTCATCATTTTAATACTACACTTAGGTCGGCGCCTCCCCTCCCTGTTTTTTCCTTTCATGTCTGGCAGAGTTCTGGACACACTCTAAGGATGGCTGCCTTCCTTTTTAACCCTTAATACCCCTTTATATGGATACATCACCATCCAGCTATTACAGCCACAGACTATACCCCTAAGGATTACTCCATCTGGAGCGCCAGATAAACACTGCCTACACTGCCCACTGATGTAACTTCAGCTCTCCTCACTGATGTAACTTCAGCTCTCTGCTTTCCAGAGCTGAGCGATCCTGTGTAAATTCTGCACTTTGAATGGAGGTAGGGGAAAGACAGCTGAAGATGAACGGGTACAATTGATGTAGGAGGATTTTTTCATCTCTGTATATCACCTGAGGCCAGTCACTTCACTGGGTATATGTGAGGGTTTACATCCACTTTAAGCTGCAGGCTATCCCCAGTTCTGTTGTTTTACAAGCCTTTTAGACATTTGTTGCTGTTGCCCACTCATTTAGTTGGACTGCTTTTGGCCTCTCAATGGGTGAGAGAAAAATAGAATTTTGTATTTACCATAAAGTCTATTTCTTGAAGTCCATCGAGGGACACAGGTTACACCTGTGTTTATGATCATGCTCTTGGCGCTGCTTTACCATAAAACCAAGGCATGCTAGGTGTAGGGGGGGTTAATACTTGGCTGGCCCACAATTTTTTGGTTTGACAATTTCCAACCCTCCTGTAGACAGCAGTGTAACCTAAAACTGGATTTTTGTGTCCCTCAATGTACTCCAATAAATAGATTTTACAGGAAGTACACAAATCCTATTGTATCTTTTTTTTGGTTACATTTTCTCTAATAAAATGGTCAATCATTAGTAAGTTATATGGTACTCACATTGTGCAATTTGTTTTTCTTACAGTATCCAGGCATTATAGAACCCGTCCTGTCATCAATACATGCAATTTCTCAGGAGTGCCAGCACACACTAGAAGCTTCATCTTCAGGATTGTCTATGGACCAGTATTCTGTGTTAGAGGTAATCTAGCTGAGGTGATAGCAATATTTTTGTTATATGTAGCACAAATCAGTAAGGTTTCTGTAGCACAAAGTTAAAGGGATGGACTAAACTGAATATTGGGATGATGGGATGACTGGATTATTGGCAGCAATACTGAGAACTCTCACTAGATGTCAGTGTACGTCATACACATTATTATGGTAATGAATCTGTTTCTCAAAATGTTATTCTTTCCTGCAATGCTTGATACAATGCTGCAAGAAGTAGTTGCTAATGTTTAACTGTTAACTTTCTTATATATATATATATATAACAGGATCATTGTAAATTATACAGATATAATGGAAACATTACATTGACTTGTTTTTGATGGGAATATGGGTAGAATTATTATTTCTCATGGCGTTTATGGGAAAAATATCAAGTTAACACCTGACAATGAACATATTTAACCCATTACTTATAATAATATGCATATAATTATTTTTCTACATGGGGATTATGGTTGGAATAGTGTAGTTAAACATACATAGGAACCTATTTAACCCATTTCTGATAAGAATATGCATAAAATTCTTTTTCTACATGGGGATTATGGTTGGAATATTGTACTTAGTTTTAATATATTCCTATGTATGCTTAACTACAATATTCCACCCATAATCTCCATGTAGAAAAATAAATATATGCACATTCTTAAAATAAGTTAAATATGTTCCTATGTATAATTACAATATTCCACCTATCATCCCCATGTAGAACAATAATTATATTCATATCAGAAATAGGTATAATATATTCCTATGTATGTTAAACTGTAATATTCCACCCATAATTCCTATGTAGAAAAATAATTATATGCATATTATCAGAAATGGGTTAAATAGGTTCCTATGTATGTTTAACTGTAATATTCTACCCATAATCCCCCATGTAGAAAAATAATTATATGTATATTCATATCAGACTATGTTCCTATGTATGTTTAACTACAATATTCCACCCATAATCCCCATGTAGAAATATAATTTATATGCATATTATTATCAGTAATGGGTTAAATATTTTCATTGTCAGGTGTTAACATGATAATGCTCCTATAAACCCCATGAGAAATAATAATTCTACTACCCATATTCCTATCAAAAACAGGTCAAATGTAATTTTTCGATTACTTCTGTATAATTTACAATGATTCTGTTATCTCCATATATATATCAGCAAGTGAACAGTTAAACATTAGCAACTGCTTCTTGCAACATTGTATTAAGCACTGCAGGAAAGAATAACATATTTTGAAAAACAACAATCATTACCATATATATGTGTAAAAAGTACACTGACATCTAATGAGAGTTCTCAGTATTGCAGCCATTAATCGAATCATCCTATCATCACAATATGCAGTTTAGTACGTCCCAAAGTTAAAGCAGCACATATAAATGTTTATTACTAAATAAAATGAGGTTAATTTACTAAAGGCAAATATACTGTGCACTGCAAGTGCACTTGCTCTAGATCTGAGGGGAAGCTCTGCTGATTTCTATCATCCATTCATTTGCAAGCAGAAATGCTGTTTATTTTCCTTGCATGTGATTGGGTATTCTTTGCAAAGTGAAGCTTTACCTCATTTACTAAGCTCTGGAGCAAGTGCACTTGCAGTGCACAGTATATTTGCCTGTAGTAAACCAACCCCCAATGTATTTTGTTGTAGAGTGACTCAAATGTATGGTGTATTTGAGATCATGTAAAAGCGGAGTTCTAGCCTTTCCTACACCCATGACCCCACTGGTAGCCAATAACCTGTGCCTGTGTTCTTTGGCTATTGTTTTGTGCTTTTTTTCTTATTTAGTTACCTTTTCTTTATTATTTAAAATTCCCTCCACTTCCAGTCCTAGTCACCACAGCGATGTACATCATATCTTGACTCCCATTGACTCATGGGATTGATGACATTGATATCCCAGGAGTCAATGGGAGTCAGGATATGTCGGGCACCCTCCACTGCCATTGTGTTATTTCTGCAAGCCAGAGTGCACTGTGCTGTATCCTGACTGCTCAGGCGCGAGATTGGGAGGTGCATGCTGGGTAGCCAGCTGCACCAAATCCCAGAAACAAGTACAAGCGGGCTTGATGCCCACATTAGCAATGGGCGCTGTCTGCATACCAGGGACACTGTGCGTAAAGGAAGATTTATAAGCCACATCAATTATCACACTGATAACAGTTTACACGTTTGATTGTATTTGCAAAGAAAATCATAGGGGTGCTTTTTTTTAAATTCGACAAGGAGATTGGAACTCCACTTTAAATATGAAGTGTATTCTTAGAAAGAAGCTATATGAGTAGGTGACAGTGATAAGAATAAAGAAAATAGGCACCAACATCCCTGTAATTAAATATAGAAAAGGGAGCTTTTTTTTGGCGGGACTTTCAGGGTGCCAACGAGAAAAAGAAAAAAAAAAGTCTGAATCCATACTAGGTATAAAAAATTACAAATTTATTAATGTTGTATACAGAACATATACAGAACATGATAAAAGGTTTGGTATGAGTTATGTGCACAAGTACAAAAATACATCTAAAATTCAAAGTAGATGACAATTTATAATCACTCGGAGATGGCGTTGGAGTGATGGTCCCGGGACCATCACTCCAACGCCATCTCCGAGTGATTATAGTCCCGATCAGCACTTCCAATTGTGGTTGCCCCTAAATGTTTTTACTGTACTAAGTGAATACTTGCCTGAATCAGGAATTGTGCTGCCAGCAGAAACCAGTCTGCTTCTTCATCTGTCTAGTGCAGGCTAGAAAATAGTATGACAACAATAGACTATTCCTCATTTAAGTTGTTTCTAATAAATCAAGCTCAGCGTAATCTACTAACTGGTCACCTCATTTTTCGTAATAATTAATAATAAATATGAAAAATATTTGTTTGCATGAGAATAGAAAAATATCATTGCATGTGATTTTGCATTAGTCGTGAAATATTGTATTGCTCTTCCAGGAACTGATTGACATCAATCAACATCACCTAAATGTGATTGGTGTTGGACATCCTTCATTGGACAGACTCTGTCAGGTGACTGTTTTGCATGGTCTGCACAGTAAACTGACAGGTGCTGGAGGAGGTGGCTGTGCAATAACTTTACTGCGACCTGGTAAGTATTACACTCATTTGTCATGTCATGGCTGTTGTGAGAGGAACCTGAAAACACATTCCCTGTGGATTTGAGCTTTCCTGGCAGTCAAGAATAAAAGATGAAGGAATGCTTTCTTCTGTCATGTGACTGATATTGCCTTACTTGAATAGAGAGTATGCAATTATCCTTTCTGTAAAGAAGATATTTGTAATTGTGACCATGTCGTGTTACCAACCAATACGAAAGCATGTGAATAGGCGCTTATGGTTGAAAGGAATGCAAAGCCAAAATCATATTCCTGAGAGTAGCAATATTGCTGCAATGATGTACTGTAAATGACACTTATCTTAGTCATTTTGAACAAAAAAAGTCAGCACTTCACGCGTAGCTTCTGGTAAAACTTCAGCTCTTTTTGAGGCAGAAGCTTAAACCTTTAGTTTTTGGAACCAGGAGATCAGTGCTGTTGTCCTTAGGATGGGGGATTGCTATCTTTTGGTGCCGGTGTATTCAGTGCAGGACAAGGTCCGCTTCTTCTGCACTGGTCACATCACTTTTATCTAATTAAAGTGGATGTGTAAACCCCATTAATGAAATTTGACCTGGGCACATATATCTATAGTGTTTACTTATCTCTCTCCAAAGCCCTAAGTCCCGTGTCTTTCTGCTGTTCCGTTGCTCTGTTATCAGCATGATAACATCTGACAAGTTCTCCAACACAGGAGATAAAAGCAGCTGAATATTTGTGTCGGGTAGGAAACTTAGAGACAGATAAGCAGAGAGCTTGTCTATTCACAGCACAGCTCTGCAAAATTCTGCCTATGTGGAGTGGGGCTGTGTGCCTTTCCTCCAATCGGCTCACACACAGTGTATGCCCAGACTCCCCTCCCGCTGCTGAAACAGGAAGAAAAATTAGATTTATCCCTGTGTATCAGCTGAGGCTGTTCACTTCACTGGGTTTATGTGAGGGTTTACATCCACTTTAAGGGGTTACGTTTAGAGGTCGACCGATATGGGTTTTTCTCTGGCCGATGCCGATATTTAGAAATCGCGATGGCCGATATGTGATGCCGATTTTTTTGGGCCGATATATTTGGCCGATTTTTTTTTTTTTCTTTTTTCCCTTCATCTCATAAAATCTAACAGTTAGACCCCTTTCACACTGGGGCGTTTTTCAGGCGCTTTTGGGCTAAAAATAGCGCCTGTAAAGTGCCTGTAAAACGACTCCCCTGCAGTCTCAGTGTGAAAGCCCGAGTGCTTTCACACTGAGGCGATGCGCTGGCAGGATGTAAAAAAAAGTCCTGCAAACGGCGAAGCGCCTGCAAAGCGTTTTGGCAGCGGCGCTTCAGGGGCGCATTTAACCCCTTCCTCGGCCGCTAGCTGGGTTATAAGCGCCCCGCTAGCAGCCGAATAGCGCCTCTAAAATGACGGTAAAGCGCCGCTAAAACTAGCAGCGTTTTACCATCAACGCATGCCTGCTCCAGTGTGAAAGCAGCCTTAAGTAATACAGAAATTTTTTTTCATTTAAACATTAAACAAAACAAACCTCCAATCAGTTCACTTGTATGTATAATTTAGAAAACAAAAAAAAAAAAAAAACTATCTTAAATATTAAATACACAAAAACAGGTAATCAAAACTTTTGGACGAAAAAAAATGGGCTAACTTTACTGCTTAGGTTTTTTAATTCATTACTGTATTTTTTATTTTTTTTAAATTGCGTTTGAAAGACCGCTGCGCAAATACCGTGTGACATAAAATATTGCAACAATCACCATTTTATTCCCTAGGGTCTCTGCTAAAAAATTATATGTAATGTTTGGTGGTTCTAAGTGATTTTCTAGCAGAAAATACAGGATTTTTACTTGTAAGCAACAAGTGTCAGAAAAGATTTAGTCTTTAAATGGTTAAACTGAAAACTTCTCCACAGAGTTCAGTCTATTGATAAAAAGAACCTGAAAGATACAAATGTATCTTCTTATCAGACTTGGCAGGCTGCCCAGAGGAGGAGAGACTCCTCTCCACAGATAACTCCAGGAAACTTGCATTAACTTCTATTACAGAAGTCATTTACAAGTCACGGCTGAAGTTACAATCGGCCTTTTTTATCAGCACAATCGGGCGATTAAGTAAATAACGCCAAATATCGGGGGGCGTGGCCTGGACGGCAATGGGATAGGACGTGTGTAACCAGCACTCCGTCCGTGGTAGATCCTGCAACCAACATCCTGTGACCCCAAACAGTACTTTGTGCCCCACATCTGTGCCAGAAGGATCCGCTGCACCCTTCGAGCCATGTCTCCTCCGAAACGGAGCACTGTAGCCTCATCATCCCTAGACAGATACCGGAGGACGGAGCGGGACGGCGAGGGGCAAGATGGCGCCTCCTCTACAGCACACTCTGCTCCCCACACGGAACATGAGGGAGCTGATACAGCGTCCTAGAGGCGATCTCCCTATGCCAATCCACCCTCACTACCAAGCTGGAGGAGGTAAAGGTGGACATATCCCTGATAAGACAGGACATGACTAAACTCAGGGAAAGGGTTACTGAAACGGAGGCCAGAATTAGCCGGGCTGAGGACACTTTATACCCCCTACAGCATTCCCAGGATGATCTGAAGCGACAAGTTCAGATGTTGGCGCAGAAACATGACGACCTGGAGAACCGCGCTCGCAGATCCAACCTGCGCTTTATTGGCCTGCCTGAAGGTTCAGAAGGTACTGACCCAGCTACTTTCCTGGAAAAACTCCTCATCTCCACCTATGGCAGAGAGGCCTTCTCCACCACGTTTGTGGTGGAACGCGCACACCGCATGCCTGCCCGTCGACCACCTGAAGGAGCTCCTCCACGCACTTTTATCGCGAAGATGTTGAACTTCAGAGACCGCGATGCAGTTCTCCGCATGGCTAGAATCAAGGGCAACATTCCGTTCCAGTCAGGATTTGTCTCGGCATTCCCCGACTTTTCTGCGGAGGTGCAGAAACAACGCTCCAGATTCACAGAGGTCAAGCGACGCCTCCGAGCGCAACACATCAAGTATGCCATGCTGTTTCCTGCTCGCCTGCGTGTGGTGGGGGAAGATCGAGCATACTTCTTTGATGATCCAACACTAGCCTCGGAGTGGATCGATCGACGGGATGCAGAGAGAAACAGACCTGCCTAAAGATGATGCCTCCGTATACAGTGGACTAGGTGAGACCTCAGACCCCCATGCAATATATAAACATTTCCTACACATACTGAACCCTGATCGGAGACACTGGCTCTATTGGGAGCTGCAAAACACTATCTGACAAACACACTGCAGTGACAGAACCCATGTAGGGTTCACTTCGGAGCAGAACACATAATATGCCCAGTACCTATAAGGCTGCAGTGAATTGCCTATGTAGTCTCTGACCGGGGCACATCCCCTGAGCTTCAGTGCAAGATTTTGATCCACCCCGATCTGGGGTACACACACCCCTGTATCTCTCACAATGACTTTACCTCATCGAAAGAAGAGACTGTTCTCTCCCTATGGACCTTTTCTGCCTGGTTCCTTAGACTCCTAAAGATAGTCACAGTCATTTTTGTAAAAAGAGGGATGAGGGAGGAGGGCACGGGGTCACCAGATCAGCATTAATAGTTATGGTTTACAATACATTTTTTATGAAAAATCTGTTACTTACTACTACAGACCACTGTTGGGCGTAAGAATGGAACATATTATACTACCAAGTGTTCCACAGACGCATTGTCTAAAATCTCGTTGCTGGACTACCAACCAGCGAATTATTCGCCCCTACCACTAGTGTGCCATATTGTCACCGGCACAGTTAAATAAGCTTTAGCCGGTGTCAATATAGGTAGTGTATACTACCAAGTGCCATGGTACCTACTAGTGGTAGCACAGGTTACGGGTTTGATGCTCCAGCCAAGTTTGGGCGGCTGAGAGCAGGGAGGGGGGTTTGGGAATTGTTTCACTTAAGTTTAAAGAGCATGTGTTCTGATATGATGGAATATACCTGTAATGAATATGTATGGTATTACTTGACACTAAGATGGATCACTATATGGGAAATTGTGCGTGTTGGGGCTGGGCCTGCCCTGGGAAGACCTATCCAGCCGCACCCCTACACACACCCATATGACACATATGATTAACGTAAAATTCCTAACATGGAACGTCCGGGGAATCCGAGATAAAATTAAGCGAACGGCAATCTTTGGCTGCCTTAAGTCCTATCGTGCGGATATAATTGTATTAGTCGAAACGCACATAACAGGCCAGCTACAGGTTGCACTGAAACGCCCATGGATAGGGTGGGCGTACCACGCCACACACTCTTCCTACTCCCGAGGGGTTTCTATACTCATTGCTAAAACTACCCCTTTTGGCATAATTTCAGTGCGGACGGATCCTCAGGGCAGGTTCATCTTTCTACACTGTACTATTAGTGGCTCACAATATCTGATCCTTGCCTTTTACATACCCCCACCTTACAACTCTGCTATAGTCACAGAAGGGTTACTATATATGTCCCAACACCCTGCCATCCCGGCTATTTGGCTAGGGGATTTTAACACAGTCCTAAACCCTACTAGAGATAGGCTACAGTCCCCTCAGTGCGCCCAAACCCCTGACAGTACCAGATTTGGGCGATTGATGTCCGAATTCTCCTTAGCAGACACATGGAGATCTAAATACCCAAACACCCAGACCTTCTCTTGCTTTTCGGCAACACATTCCACCATGTCCCGTATAGATTTCATTCTAATCTCAGAAATACTCCTCCCACTGCTAGCAGACGCAGGGTATCACACCAGATCCCTCTCAGATCACGCTCCCTGTTGGGCAACCCTGCATCTAACCTCACACACGGGATCCCATACATGGCGCCTTCATCCCTTCTGGCTGTCTGCCTTAAAAGACCAGGAGGATATCCAAGAGGAATGGCAATATTTTTTCAACCGTAACAGGGACACCGCTTCGGTAAATATGGTGTGGGAGACATTTAAAATACATGTCCGTACAATCCTTTCTTCACGGATAAATAGATTAAAGGCCTCTTCTAAAGCTGCACTACACCTTGCCTCTGAAAAGGTAGAACTAGCAACTAAAGAATTTAACCTAGACCCCAATCCAGCCACAGTATCAGTACTCAAACTGCAAACCCGTACACTAAACCAATTACACTTTGAGAAAGCTAAACAAAAACTTTTCTTCTCAAAACAACGGATATTCGAGATGGGTGAACGAGCGGGTAAATTACTGGCGTATTTAGCCCACCAAGACACTAACCCACCGGTTGTGGTATCCTTGACAGACCCACATAATGCACCCTTAACAGACCCTATATCGGTAGCAACAGCATTCCGTACATATTATGCCGAACTTTACTCCTCTAAAGTAAATGTCACTGCTCAAGAGACACAGACATTTCTCCTCAATATACCATTTCCCCAAATCTCAGAATCTCAGATGGCAGACATGGAGGCCCCTCTTACTGCAGACGAGATCACAGCTGCAATTTCATCCCTAGCCCCAGCGAAAGCTCCAGGCCAGGATGGCATACCCCTAGACTTTTATGCAGAATATTCCGAGGTATTAGTCCCTGAACTACTTAAATTATACAATTATATCTTCAAATCTGGCTCCCTACCTGAATCCCTCCGACGGGCAGTAATCATAGTGATCCCAAAACCAGGAAAAAATCCCCATTATCCGGAATCATATCGCCCAATATCACTGCTACAAGCAGATATCAAAATTCTAGCAAAAGTTTTGGCTATTCGACTCAATCAAATTATTCTCTCCATTATCCACCCTGACCAAACGGGATTCATGCCTGGAAAGAACACAGCCATGAATCTACGACGTCTTTATATGAATATCCAAGCGACCCATGAGAACATAGGCGACCGAGCAGTGGTGGCGCTAGACGCCGCCAAGGCATTTGACTCCGTGGAGTGGGAGTATCTGTGGGAGTGCCTTAGGGGGTTCGGATTCGGGCCCAGATTTATAAAGTGGGTACAACTATTATATTTCTCGCCAGAAGCTAGTGTTCTTGTGAACGGAACCCTATCAGATTCTTTCCCGCTGGAACGGGGTACCCGTCAGGGCTGCCCACTTTCCCCACTCTTGTATGCCCTGGCAGTCGAGCCCCTGACCATTTCCCTCAGGATGCACCCGGGCATTAAAGGTCTCAGGGTTGGCAACCTGGTAGAGACGGTGAGCCTATACGCTGACGATATGCTTTTATATTTGGAGGATACTGGCCCGTCTCTCCAGGCGGCCCTAACGACCATAGAGGAATTTGGGAAACATTCCGGACTAAGTATAAACTGGTCTAAGTCGCAAATTATGCCCCTAGACCTAACACCACCCACGCGCCAATCAGCCTCCCTTCCATTGCTAAGAGTTGCATCTTTCAAATATTTAGGCGTATTAATTACTAGAGATCCCAAGGATTTTATCGTCAACAATATAGAGCCCTTATTTACATACTTGAAATCCCGTACACAAACCTGGACTAGACTCCCACTGGGAGTGATGGGGAGAATCAACCTTTTTAAAATGATTCTGCTCCCCAAATTTCTCTATATACTGTGGAACTCCCCAGTACTTATCCCCCTAAAAATTTTCAAAGCCCTAGACCAGATAGTTAACTCCTTCATATGGGGATCCAACAGACACAAGCTAGCTTGGAATACCCTAAAAAACCCCACCACCGCCGGAGGAGCTGCTCTCCCGGACTTACATACATACTATATAGCTGCACAGATTTCACACCTTTTTCATCTACATAAATCTGATAAAGATAGATACCAAGCTTTAATATGTAGAGAACTAAATAAGGATATACATTCTCCTCTGCAAGTAATATTTAGAGGCAAGGAAGGCAAAGGTAGAGGAATGACTCAGAACCACATGCTACATCAACATAAAAGAATTTGGGAGATTGCGCTTAATTTAACTGGAGCTGATTTCTACCACTCGCACACACCCTTATGGCACAACCGTCAACTACAAGAACTATTGCACATACCAGCTGCTACACTGTGGGCCACTAAGGGAATCACATACCTATTTCAGGTACTTACGCCTCTAGGGGTGAGACATTTCCAAGCACTTAGAGAGGAATTTGATTTACCCACACATATGCTGTTTAACTATATGCAACTAAGACATGCTCTACGGGCCCAATTCACAGATGGATTCCCCAACACACAAACGTTACCAATGGTTGAAGTGATCACAGGCGAAGAGCCAGCTAAACTGATATCCAACCTCTATAACATCATAAGGGCGCGATCAGTAGCCAGAATTATAGATAGAGCTAAAAATAGGTGGGAAGAGGACATAGGCCCAATAGAAGACTCAGATTGGGAGGAGGCATTGGAGAATGTTAAGAAATCATCCCCAACACTTTCAGACCGTTTGACTCAATTATATATTATCCACAAAGCCTACCTTACCCCCACACGGCTGATCAAATTCTCACGTGACCAGGATCCAAACTGCCCAGGGTGCTTAGCTAACCCATGTTCATTTGCTCATCTAATATGGGAATGTCCAAACATTCAGCACTACTGGACACAGGTTATCAAATTTTTACACGACCACATGGGCTCACCCCTACAACTTGATCCCAAAACATGCCTACTAGGTATATTGCCAGACGCTGACACTGAAAAGTATTTGGCAACTTTCCTATACGAAACCTTGTTCTGTGCCAGGAAAGTAATTGCCAGATACTGGATGAGGGTAAATCCCCCACAGTTCGAGCCTGGATTGCTGAAGTAAACAAAACACTGCCGTATAAGCAAGTATTATATAGCCATAGAGGGTGCCCGGTCAAGTATAACAGAATCTGGGATAGGTGGCTCAACTCCAGTGAAACCTGTATTGAATAACTACATAAATGAGAGATTACCTGATGTAAGCAATACTTATAATGCGTTGTTTACTCCTTAATGTTAATTGAAATACCACTAAGACACTTAGATATGGTTGGGGAAATAAGGGGAGACTTTAATGATACTCAGCGCAATGTACCCAAGGACATTAACACAAGTATGACCCTCTGATGTAATGAAAACCATACCTAACAAACTCTTTTTTCTTCTTCCTCTGCGTGTACAAGTGTACCTTGATTATTCGTATCCTTGGAACAAATGTATTCCGTATATGTACTGTTGTTATTTTCTTTCTCTGACAATCAATAAACATGCTCTTGTTTAAAAAAAAAAAATAACGCCAAATATCGGCCGATATATCGGCCGGCCGATATATCGGTCGACCTCTAGTTACGTTACTGGGGGGGAGGATGGGGCTGCAAGGGCCCATTTTAGGGATTAGAATGAGAGTTAATTGTTGGGGATCTAATGCCGGTCGGAATTTCCGACCACAAATGTTTGATGTGAGCTTGTTGTCGGAAATTCCGACCATATGTAGGCTTCATCGGACATTTGGTGTCGGAATTTCCGAAAACAAAAATTTGAGAGCTGAATCTCAAATTTTCCGACAACAAAATCTGTTGTGTGTACACAATTCCGCACAAAATTCCACGTATGCTCGGAATCAAGCAGAAGAGCCGCACTGGCTATTGACTTCATTTTTCTCGGCTCGTCGTACGTGTTGTACGTCACCGCGTTCTTGACGTTCGGAATTTCCGACAACATTTGTGTGACCATGTGTATGCAAGAAAAGTTTGAGCCAACATCTGTCGGAAATAAATCCACGGTTTTGTTGTCGGAATGTCCGATTGTGTGTACGCGGCATTCGAGTTAAGGGCTAGTTAGGGCTTAGCTGTTTGGGAAGGTTAGGAGTTAAGGGTTTATTTTATGTGTTGTGTTGAGTTAACTGTTAAGGTCATAATAAGAGTTAAGATCGAGTTAAGGGGTTATGTGTTGGGGAAGGTTAGGATTTAAAGTGGTTGCAAAGTCCAAACATTTTTTCCCTTAATACATTTCCTGTATTAAGGTAAAAAATGTTCCAGTATTTGTATCGGCCCCTCACACCCACTTATACTTACCTGAACCCTCTCTTGATCCAGTGCTGTGCCTATCTGCAGTGATACTGGTTTCTCTCTCCTCACAGGATACAGAGGCAGCAGCTGGAGCCATTGGCTCCTGCTGCTCTCAATCAAATCCTGTGAGGAGGGAGCGGGGGCGATGCCAAGTCGCACTGTGGTGTGTCAATGGACAGACACAGCAAAACCCTGGAGCGAGCCAAAGTGGCTTACTATGATGGCGCACGCAGAAGAGGGAAAGCTATGAGCGTCGGCAGGGGACCCAACAAGAGGTTTGGGCACCTGTGCGCAATACCATTGCACAGAATAAGTATAGACCAGTTTGTTATTTTCCAAAAAAAAGGAAGCCTTTACAAACTCTTTAGGGACTCATTTGAGGGGTTGGGTTAAGTTTTGGGATTAAACATTAGGGTCTGCTATTGTATTGGGGACACTTGAGGAAAAATCAAGTATTACCACTTGGCACCTTATATCTTTGAGATCACTGCCAGACTAACCATGAATTTGGGAAGGTTAGCAAGCCTAAATAGGTAAAACACTCTGCTCTTCCAATAAATTAAAAGGCCTGGATGAACTATAGCTGTTGTGCTGTAGAAAGATACACTTTGTGTCCTCCTTATTAGGAACAACTCGCCAGATTTGATTTACATTTAAATTTATGAAAGGTCAAACAGTACTTTTCTCCAATTAGGGATAAACCAAACTCCTTCCTTCACTTTGTCCTTTTTGGAATCGCTGGGCAACCTTTACCTCACATTACCATGTTAATCCGAGAAGTGGGACATTCTCCATAATTTTTTATCAGGCTTCCTTTGATTTTCTAAAACCTGCACTTAGCCAGCTAATGCACACAATGTCCTCTTCCTCCCCCGGTCTTCTGAGATTTAGGAGCGTACCAACCATGCGTAATAATGTCACAGACTCTGCCCAGCATGTATCGTCATTTCCAGGAGCCTGAGGGGAATGATATTCACTTTGTACTGTGTGTCAGTATTTTTTTAATACACAGAAGGCAAATTGGTTGATAGTTATATGTCATATATGAATATATTTATTATTATATTGTTTTTATATGTATAGTTTTGTGGCTGACCAACACCAAGGTATTGAACAAAAAATGATTATTTAGAAACACTTTTTTGAGCCACTTGATTATCTGGTGCCTTTTTATTATTTTTAACCATTATATCTTAGCGCTGTGCCTAAATCTGGCCATACCCACAAAGAATGTTGACCAAAATTCACTCAGTGGGTGGCCCTGTCAGCTGAACCGTGCCTGCATCCAATCAGATGCAGGCGTTATTTGGGTACTTTTACAGGCTGTTAAAATACAGTAGACGACACAGGAGAGTTGTGCATCTATACTGTGAAGCATGGAGGAGTCTGTGAGATTTTTTACCATCACCCTGCAATGTGTATGGCCAGCTTCCTATAGGTTACAAAATTTGTCCCAATCACAATATTTATGACAGACAAAAAAGTCACTTATTTGCTAAGCTTTCTCTTTAAAATATCTTAAAGAAATATACCTTTTCTTTGACAGGGCTCATGTATACTATTAAAGGCAGGTACATTCACTTGTTCCTATATACCTGTATATGCTGTGTTTTATTTGTCAATTTGAGGCTGGCTTAAAGGAGAGGTATGGCCTAAGCTTTTTCTGACTATACTTCTCCTATGGATCATAGGAATGCAGTTCGTTGTTCACTCCTGTGAGCTGTTTTCAGCCGACAGCAGGCTGAAGCCCACTGTTGGCTTAGGTCACAGAGCCGATCCAGGCTCAGGAAAGATCCAGACCATAGAGCCTGATCTAGCTGCTCCTGCCCCCTCCACAGCCCAGTGCTCCAATGAGCGCTGGAGGGGAGAGCAGATAGCCAGTGATTGACAGTACCGCCTCTGCTCAGATTGGAGGGGGAGAACTGAGCTGTGTTTTGATTGCTCAGTTCTCACTGCAGAGGCGGCAAGGTAAAAATGCAGCATCAGATCAATGCTGCATCCACCTAGGTGAGTATATAAATATATATATATTTTTTTTTACTTTTTCAAACTTCTCTTTTTAAAGGAAAATTGAGACACCACTGATGCTTAACCAACAATATATTCTGGATGCAAATGAAAGGCCATAAGACTGTTTGTTTTCATTTTGATTCAGCAGGAGCTGAGAGAAATTCTGTTTCAACCATGGATGGCACTGCAAGAACCACCCGACTTGCAAAAGTTGATTAAAAATAGACTAAGCCATGTGGAAAACTATTGGCCAAACAGGGACTGCATGATATCGTGAGGCTTTTGTTTGGTTCTTGAATTCCTGCTTTTGGAGATTAAGAGTTTGCACACAGCAGTGGTGTCCAAATATCATTGGTCATTTACTCTCCTAATGTCCTAGGCTGCCCATAGGCTTTAAAGCAGGGGATCTCCAAACTATTTAAACAAAGAGACAGTTTATTGTCTTTCAGACTTTGGGGGGGGGGGGGGGGGGGCGGACAGTGGGCAGTGGGAGTGGAAATTTTCCTGGAATCGGTGGAAGTAAACATCGCCACATTTTGGTATTAGGGGGAGGAACAGTGCCCCATTGTTGGTATCATTGGAAGGAATAGTACCCCATTGATGGTGGCCCATTGTTGGAAGAATGGTGTCTCCTATCAGTGAGAGGAATAGTGCCCCAAGAGCTGGATAAAGGCAGGCAAGGTATGAAGTTTGGAGACCATTGCTTTAAAGGGTGTTCAGATGTGGTGGCATGATCTAGTAATCTTTAAGGCAGGAAATGTTCAAAGTGTTGCAGAGATCTCCATAAACTTGTTAGCAAATGTATGCCTATAGAGAGGGGAAACAGGAGCCAAATAATAGTAATGCAGACAGACACTGCTGGGAGAACCATAGTAATTTGGATAGCATTCTAATTTCACAGGTCAGGCAGCAGTAATCTTATGTCTGTGGAATGGAACTCCAGCAAAAACCTTTTTTTTTTTTTTTTAGTTTTTTTTTAGTTTTGGATAGGAGTAGTGAATTTAATCACATATATTTCTTTGACTGGGAAGTGTGGTTTTACAATGCAGAACAGTATAACTAGTAGTTGGGTCACATTCAACTGAAGTTCTGTAATGTTTGCAGCTTATCCAAGCAGCTTCCTCGGTTCTGATGAGTCAGGAACATGCGCCAGCATTTGTAGCCACAGAGGTAACTCAGTCATATTTACCTAATCGCAATGGAATGTGTCAAGTCAGATGTTGATTGTCCAAGAACACGCATGTTTCAGTGGAGTGTATCCCCACTGATCCCCTGATGAGATGCAGTGCTGTGGATTTTTCAGAATAGCAATAACAGACCAGTGATTAGATGACCAGAAGTCGGACATCTTTTCAAATCCAAGATCTTCAATTCGTAAAGGTGTTAATAGAACAATAACAATGTTCCCTTTGATTCAGAAATTATGACTAGACATATACCAAGTAAGGGCAGTACCAGGAATGGTTGCTAGGTGGCAGTATTTCCCAGATTATAAGAAACTGTGAAGTCTAGATTGGCTAATTCTGTGTGTGTGTGTGTGTGTGTGATAATTAATCTTAAATTGTCTCTCTATCTCTATCAATAAATTGTTACACAAGAACATAAAAAGTAGTAAAAAGCAAATGAACATATATATGGGATGTTCCTTGTAGCAGAAATATACTGTAAAATCTAACTTCTAATAGCAGTTCTCCTTTTTTTTTTTTTTAGATGTAGACCGAAGTGTGGTGGAAGCGGCCAAGCAGCAGCTCACGGACTGTGGATATCAGTGCTGGGAGACCAGTATCGGAGCCCCAGGTGTTTCTTTGCATTCTTCTGTGTCATTGCCACAAGATATTATAAGAGTTTTCAGAAATGTATAACCTATATTTAGCCCATGGATATTACATTGTGGAGCACCATCATGGACTTGCGTATCTCATGAAGATTGTATTAGAACTGCTTGCCTTACTGATACAGCGAAAAGATGCGAAGCTTTAATAATGGGGTATTACCTGTTACCAGCTATCAGTCATCGCACCAACCAGAGATGCCATTGTTTGAAATCAAATTGTTGGTTTGGAAAAATGTATTTAGTTTTAAAATTAAAAAAAAAAAGAAAAAAAAAACATAAAATGGAAATGTTATATTTTTTTGTGTTTCCTATTGCTTACAGAGCACCAACCACAGTTTTCATGAGCTGACAAAATGCTATGAGATTGATATACTATAGGCAAATAGACTATGCACTTTGCAATTACAGTTGCTCTGGAGCTTAGTAAATGAGATGAAGCTTCACTTTGCAAAGAATACCCAATCACATGCAAGGGAAAAAAAAAACCTGCATTTTTGGTTACATGATAGTCAATGAGTTTCACCTCATTTACTAAGCTCTGGAGCAACTGCACTTGCAGAGTGCAGTCTGTTTGCCTTTAGTAAATCTACCTCTAAATGTGTGTAGTCGCATAATCAGCATCTTGGACTAGTCATCAGCAAAACATGATATGATCAAAGCGGACCTGTGGCACCAAATAGAAAATGTTTATATTTTAAGTTAAAGTGGATGTAAACCCTCACATATACCCAGTGAAGTGAACAGCCTCAGATGATATACAGAGATGAAACAAGCCTCCCTACATAAGTTTTACATGTATATCTGCAGCCTTCAGCTTGCTTTATTCTTTAGAAAGTGCACACAGTGTTAGAGATTTTTCTTCTTCCTGTTCAGCACTGGAAGTGAAGTCTTGGCATACACTGTGTGACAGCCGATTGGAGGAAAGGCCCCCCCCCCCCACATAGGCAGAAGAAGGAAGGAATGTGCAGAGCTGTGCTGTGAATAGACAAGCTCTCTGCTAATCTACTTATAGCACCCACCCTGACACAGATTTCAGGCTGGTTTTATCTTGGTTGTCGGAGAACTTGTCAGAAGTTATCATGCTGATAACAGAAGAACGGAGCAGCAAAAAGACATGGGACTTAGTGCTTTGGAGAGAGAGATAAGAAAACGCTGCAGATATCCGTGCCTAGGTCAAATTTCATGAATCAGGTTTACATCCACTTTAAAGTATATGTAAGCCTGAAACATTTTTTGCAGATGAACGGTTTATCAAATACAATTTTTTTTTCTCTCCTCTCCTCATACCAAAGTTACCCCATTTTTTTTAAAATCATTGTTGAACTCTCAGTGCTGATTAACCCCTGCAGCTTTTTTGCAACTAGTCCCTGTTTTTATGTGCTCCAGAGAAGGCTGCATGGCATTTCACAGGGTTGATTTTCTGATGGTGAAATCATTGGACTATGCCTGCATAATGTGTGTTGGAGCACAATTGCAAGACTGGGACAGAGTGTCACATTCCTATCACAGAATGTGCCTGAACAAGGACTTTCATGGCAGGGTGTTCTTTTTAAAAGCCCCTGATTTAAAAATATAAAAAAATTACTTTTGTAATGACATTAACATGGAAAAGCTTACATGGGATTTTTAGTTGTTGGATTTATACTGCAGGTAAAATTAGTATTGAACACGTCACCATTATTGCTAATTCCGGGTATGGTTTCTCCATACAGGAGGCGTCTTGAAGCTGTCATTACCAACAAAGGATTTTGTACGAAGTATTAAATACATTTCAGTTAGCGTGTTCAATTCTTTTTCCTTGTGTCATTCCCTGTTACTACGCATAACTTAATTTCTGAACGTATTTGTTTTGGTTTGTTTGTATGTATGGATTGCATGAGTTGTTACTGACAAGTGGTGAAAATGTTATGTCAATAGCACCTTCAATACTTCTTTTTCCCGCTCTATGTACTTGAAGAATTGTTACACATATTTGATGCTTTTGTTCCACAATCCATTGTTGCACGCTATGCATTGAGTCTGGTGTCACACACTGTACATGCCTGCTAAACTCGTTCAGTGCTTCTTTGCAATGCCACTGAGGAGCTTTAATTGGCAGTGTCCCAATACCCGTGAGAAGTCAATGTCTGCATTACAACAAATGGGCTTACATATACTATACCCACATGTGCAAGACTACTTTGCAGATATGGTCACTGGGCAGTAGCAGTGTTTGGAAAAGAAATAGATCTTTCCCTACAGACAGAAGGTGCTGTGGTGATCTTTAAGTTAGAAATAACATTGTTATTTAAAGCAGAGGTTCACACAAAAATTGAACCTCCGCTTTTTGGAACCCTCCCCCCCTCCGGTGTCACATTTAGCACCTTTCAGGAGGGAGGGGGTGCAGATACCTGTCTAATACAGGTATTTGCACCCACTTCTGGGAGTCGGGCGTAGACTCCCACGGGTGTCTGCGCCACTTCCTGTCCCCCCGCGCTGTCTGCTGGGACCCACACGGGTCCCAGAGACAGCACGGACCATTCTGATTGCACAGCGCGACTCGCACATACGCAGTAGGGAACTGGGAAGTGAAGTTGCAAGGCTTCATTTCCTGATCCCCCTAAAGAAGATGGCGGCGGCAGCACCCGAGAGCCGAGCGACGGTTCAGCCTCGGGTGCCGACATCGCTGGATCCTGAGACAGGTAAGTGTCCTTATTTTAAAAGTCAGCAGCTGCAGTATTTGTTGCTGCTGACATTTATAAAAAAATTTCGCGGGACTCCCTCTTTAAAAAGTTAAACCATTCCTGAGAGAAATATGGGGTTTGCCATTGTTGACCTTCTGAAAATGCTAGTTCCTGTTGTTATTATGCTGGTTCATTTGCATGCAAAGAAAAGATAAGTCAACAATTAGAATACTTGCTCTTTGTTGGTGACCCATTGGAGTGTATTTATTAAAAAAAAAAACACAGAGCTGTTTGTCTTGTGAAACATGTACATTCATGCTGTATGAATGGGGGCAAATTGTATATTATTAGGCTATTTCTCCAGATTCGATGTTCTTCATTCATAAGAATGGACTAAATCAATAAAATACTGCTTTATGACTACTAGATGGAGCTTGGTGATCATAGGAAATAAGTATTTATTTCCTATGATCATCAGTTCCATCTAATGGCCATATTACTGCATAGAGCAGTGTTTTCCTGATTTTACTTATTTTTTTTTGTATATTCTCTTTTTATTAGTATCGATTTTTCAAGTTAATCAACATTATTATTATTATAAAATTTTTACAGAGTTGGTGTCTCCACCTTTCATTTTCAATATATTGTTCTATATTAAACTTACCACCCCTCATCTCAAACCCAAAAAAGAAAAAACAGAAAATTTGACCTTGAGAGAAAATAGCCTTGCCCCTATCTGGCACAGAATGAAGGTACTTGCAGTTTTAAATTGTTTTTTTTTTTTCAAATACACCCCATAGTATTCAACATAACATTTTTAAAGGGGGGCATCATGACTGCTAGACAAGTAGCAATTGCAGAACGAGAAGTCAGCAATAGCAGCTTTTATAGTTCTTTTACAAAAAGGTTTCATTGAGCAGACATTAAATGCTTTTTGTTGTAAATTATTTGGTACTCCCCTGTGTAACAAGTAGAGTGTGCACAACATCTGAATGTACTTTGAAATATAGACCCACATTTTGAAGCCATTGATTGTTGGCAGAGAGCTCTGTTCTCATTTGTACCTTAGCTCCGTTTCCTAATGTATATGAAGTTTTTCACTTTACTCATCACCACTTCATATTTGTCTTTTTTTATGCTTGTCTTTTAACTTTTCAGTAAAAACATTTTGAAAGCAATATAGGCCCTAATTTATTGCTTTTATGGACACAATTATGAACTTTTATATAAATGTGTCACTTTACAGATAATGCTTTAATTTAATGCAGAAGGTATTTATTACAGGTACTAATATAGCGCCATCAATTTATGCAGCACTTTACACATATATAGCACATTCAGTCCCTCAAGGAGCTTACAATCTAAGGTCCCAAACTCACAGTCATACATAACACATACTAGAGCCAATTAACCTACCAGCATGTCTTTGGAGTGTGGGAGGAAACCCACACAGGTACAGGGAGAACATGCAAACTCCAAGGTAAGGCCATGGTTGGGATTTGAACCAATGACCCTCATGCCGCTAGGTGGAAGTGCTAACTACTTAGCCATTATGGTACATTTTAAATGGCAGCTTATGAGTCCCTTTATATATGGTGACTTCATTAGTTTCCTTTTCTCAGGCCAGGTATATTTGCTGCAACTGCAGAGACATTCTTGTTGATCCTGTCCTAAAGACAGAAAGTGTTACTAGCAGGATCACCAGGAAAAAATAAAGGACAGACATCCAGAAAAAAAAAGGAATCTAATGCAGCCACTGCATTTAGGGCTGGTAAGCAGAAATATATTACATTTATGTTTTTGGGTTTGGATATGCTTTAATTGATCTGTGCATCCCTTTCTATTCCACACATGATGATCATGTATGCTTATATCACATGCCTAGTATTTAAAGCAGTAATAAACCAAAAAATGTAATATAATGCACCTTACCAATCATTAGATGCAATGGCTGCATCCATTTTCTCTCCCCCCCCCCCCCTTCTATTTTCAAATGGTGATCTGGCCAGTAACACACCTCCTGTATTAGATCATAATATACTAGTGTAACTCTTATCTTACAATAAATAACTGTGTATATAATGTATAATTCATACTAATCAATCAGCAAATACCGTAGAATTAGTGAAAAAAAAATCATAAATAATTTATAAAGTGTAAAATGCATCTTCATACACTTTATATAATATTTTATTTATGATTTTTTTTACTAATTCTATGATATTTGCTGATTTAGTATGCATTATACATTCTATATAATAAATATATTATTTATTGTAAAATAAGCGCTACACTTTTTTTATTATTATTATTATTATTATTTCACAAGTAACAAAGGCAGTGAAAAAATGCAACATTATAAAATAACATACAGTATCTTACAGTACATTAACTTATTTATTTTACCCTCCCTCTCCCACCCTTCCCACCTTCCCTGTCCCTCCCTGCCACCTCACCCACACCACCTTAAAGCGGGGCGCCGCCGAAATTTTTTTTTTTTAAAAGTCAGCAGCTACAAATACTGCAGCTGCTGACTTTTAAAACATGGACACTTACCTGTCCAGGGCGCCCGCGATGTCAGCACCCGAGGCCGAAGCGTCTCTCCGTCCTCGGGTGCTGCCGCCTCCATCTTCGGTAAGGGAATCAGGAAGTTAAGCCGTGCGGCTTCACTTCCCGGTTCCCTACTGCGCATGCGCGAGTCGCGCCGCGCAATAAGGATGCTCCCTGCTGCCTCTGGGACCCGTGTGTTTCCCAGCAGGCAGCGGGGAGGGAGCAGGAAGTGGCGTAAATAACCGCAGATTCTGCGGCTATCTATGCCGGAAGTGGGTACAGATACCTGTAATATACAGGTATCTGTACCCCCCTCCCCCCTGAAAGGTGCCAACTGTGTCACCGGAGGGGGGGAGGAATCTGATGAGTGGAAGTTCCACTTTTGGGTGGAACTCCACTTTAACATTAATTGTGCATGTGGTTCTGTTAATTACAGAGCCTCAGGGGGGACTAAAGAGGAGCACTCAAAGGCTAGATCATCTATTGTCCCCCACGGAGAAGGAAGAAGAAAAAGAAATTCACTCCTTACCATCCTCCTATAGGGGACACCCCATCTCGTCCAGCCAAGGTTTCCACATTCTCTCAAACTTCCTGTAGTTACCTTGCCTAACAAGTACCCCTTTCTCGCTCCAAACTATAGAGTTAATGGTCTCAACCCAGTTCTTCACAGTCGGGGGAGTCTGTGCCTGCCATTTCTGTGCGATTAATTTTCTCGCCTGAAATAGGCATCTCAACACTACTTCGGTGGTACCAGTCAGAACTCCACCTTCCTCCAAACTCCCTAATAGACATGTCTTGGCTACCGGTTCCAATGTGGTCTTAAAAGTTTTATTTATCCTGTCTATTATCTCCACCCAGTATCTAAATAGCTTCGTGGCATTTCCTTACCATGTGGATAAAATCCCCTGCCGCCTTACACCTGGGACACTCATCGTTTTGTCTCCACCCAAGTTTAATTTTTAGGCGTTTAATAGACTCTGTATATTACAAATAAATGAGATATTTTCTGTGAAGAAGAGATCGAGACCAGTGCTCCCCGTTTCAGGATCCCGTCCCACTCTTCCATAGTCCTTACCCCCACATCTCTCTCCCACCTCGCTCTACACTTAGAAGGCCCTGCTCTACTTATTATTCTATCCGCCAACCTAGCATACAGTTCGGAGATTAGTCCTTTGGATGTATCTGGCCTAATTATTTTTTGGAGAGTGGGGATCTGGGACCATTCAATTATCTGTGACCTAAACTAGACTTGAATGGCATGCCTAATTTGAAGATATTTAAAAAACGATTTATTTGATATATTACATTCCCTTTTCAAGTCTAAGAAGGTTTTCATAAAATTACCCTTGTATAGTTGGATTAATCGGTTAATGCCCTGTCTCTCCCATTCTTTAGACCTCTCTATATTCTTTACTTCCGCTAGATTTCTATTGTTCCATAGGGGGGTATATTCAGTTACCCCTCTATATCCCATTAATACCTTTGTTTCCTGCCATACTTTACTGACAAGTTTTATCGTTGGGCATCTGTGAATAAATGAGTCTGCCTCTAAGGCCCCGTACACACGGGCGGACTTATCGACCGGACTGGTCCGATAGACTTTCCAGCGGACTTTTAACGGACTTTTGACGGACTTCCGACGGGCCTTTTTAACGAACGGACTTGCCTACACACAATCACACCAAAGTCCGACGGATTGACGTACACCGGACTAAAATAAGGAAATTGATAGCCAGTAGCCAATAGCTGCCCTAGCGTCGGTTTTTGTCCATCGGACTAGCATACAGACGATCGGATTTCTGGATCTGGCAGAGTTACGACGTAAAGATTTGAAGCGTGTTCCAAATCTAAAGTCCGTCAGATTTGCGACTGGAAAAGTCCGCTGAAGGTCCGGTGAAGCCCACACACAATTGGATTGCCCGCCGGATTTGGTTCGTCGGCGTCTGTTGGACAAGTCCGGTCGAAAAGTCCGACCATGTGTACGCTGCATAATACCTCCCCTAGTATGTTATGTGGGGCCTCCATTATCATCATTCTATCGCTGGACTTCCCCCCTCCTATGACTCCACAATCTGCTAGATGTTGTAGCTGAGATGCCAAAAAGTATGACTTCGGGTGTGGAACCGCCCTGCCTCCTTCTTTAATCGGGAAACTGCATAGTTTGCAGGCCATCCTAGATTGGCCCTTTTTCCAAATTAATTCCCTAAAAAGGATTCTATTTTTTTGAACCAGTTTTCACCAATCCAAGTCGGGGAATTGTGGAGCAAGTATAGTATCTGTGGTAATCATATCATCTTTATTAGATTGCAGCGTCCTGCCACAGATAGAGGGAGTCGACTCCAGATGTCCCCTTTTTGCTTTAATTTAAATAGTAATGGGGCTAAGTTATTATTGACATACTGATTTATATCGCTTGTGATCCAAACACCCAGATATTTTTGTTTTGCCACCCAAAATAAGCGCTACACTAGTATAATATTTTTTGCATTTGCACAGATTGGTGTATGCTTTCTGGTGTTAGCTGCTGTCTATTATTTATCTGCCTACTTGTGCGTAATTTATATATATATATATACCAGTGGCGGCCCGTCCATAGGGGCGCCTGGGCGCCGCCCCCTCCCCCCCCCCCCCCCCCCCCGCTGTAGTCACAAAAAAAAAAAAATGTTAAACTGCCCCTTTAATAAAATTAAAAAATAAAAATAAATGTCCTTTAACCAAGTGCACTGTGCTCGGCGGGCGCAGGACACACAGTGCACTATGGGAAGCGCCACGTCAATGCAATCACAAGATTGCAGACGCGGCGCTTCATTGGCGGGGTTTGGAGATGCTTTGCGGCGCAATCGATCGCGCCGACCAGCATCCGCCCGGCCGGGTGCTTTGTTCTCAGTGTGAGAACAAAGTAACTTCCGGCGGGCTACAAAAAGATGGCCGCCGTGAGGACTGGCACGCAGTGGATAATGGTAGATGTTATGCTAGTTGTTCAGGCTGTCCTCTCCTCTCATCCAGCTGCATTTACACCCAGTCTGAGAGCAGAGACCAGAGCTTCTCCCTGTCAGGGGGGATCTGATAATACTGAATGGTGACATTGTGCTGGGAGGACAGGAGATGACAGCAGGAGGGGAAGACAAGCTTCCTTCACTGTACACTGATCTGTGATGGATCAGAACACTGACAGGCAGATCTACCATCTCTGATCATTAAATATTTCCTTCCTCGCTGCACCCATCCATCCTATCCATCCGTCCCATCTATCCATCCACCCCATCCATCCATCCCACGCATCCATCCATCCATCCATCAACCCCATCCATCCACCCATCCATCCTATCCATGCATCCATCCGTCCCACCTATCCACCCCATCCTTCCGCCCCATCTATCCATCCACCCCATTCATCCATCCCACGCATCCATCCACTGCATCCATCCATCCACCCCACCAATCCATCCATCCACCCCACCCATCCATCCATCCACCCATCCATCCTATCCATGCATCCATCCGTCCCACCTATCCATCCCATCCTTCCACCCCATCTATCCATCCACCCCATCCATCCATCCATCCACCCCATCCATCCATCCACCCCACCCATCCATCCACCCCATCCATCCATCCACCCCATCCATCCACCCCACCCATCCATCCATCCCACCCATCCACCCACCCATCCAACCACCCACCTATCCATCCATTCACCCACCCATCCATTCACCCACCCATCCATCCACCCACCTATCCATCCACCCACCTATCCATCCAACCACCCACCTATCCATCCATCCACCCACCTATCCATCCATCCATTCACCCACCTATCCATCCATCCATCCACCCACCTATCCATCCATCCACCCACCTATCCATCCATCCACCCACCTATCCATCCAACCACCCACCTATCCATCCATCCACCCACCTATCCATCCATCCACCCACCTATCCATCCATCCACCCACCTATCCATCCAACCACCCACCTATCCGTCCATCCACCCACCTATCCTTCCACCCACCCACCTATCCATCCACCCACCTATCGATCCATCATCTATCCACCTCATCCATCCACCCCAACCATCCATCCACCCCACCCATTCATCCACCCCAACCATCCATCCATCCACCCCACCCATCCACCCACCTATCCATCCATCCACCCACCTATCCATCCATCCATCCACCCACCTACTCACCTACCTGTCCATCTATCCCTGCACACCCCTTCCTGCTGGTTGTGTATATCCTGTCTATCCCTCCTCTTTCCTATATGAAAGCAGTTTATTTCTTGGTATTGACCTAAAGCTGACCATACTCTGTCAAATCGCCTTTTTCATCAGACCATGCACAATACAGTCTGTGCAATCTCCTATAGATCTGCCATCTACTATGTAGTGCAAGAGCCTGCCTGGAGGGGGGGGGGGGGTGTGAGTGATGGGGCCAGGTCTGTTTTGCGCCCCCCCCCCTAAAATTTTGACCACCAGCCGCCACTGATATATATATATAAATAAATGTGTGTGTGTGTATATGTGTGTATATATATATATATAATTTTTCTTTTCTTTTTTGGTAAAGGGGTTATTAGTATAGTTTTTTGGATTAGCGCAGGTAGTGTTTCAATTTGATACCTCCTGTATTAGAGTGCCCCAACTTTGGATGAAGGCACAAGGGCACCTTTGGAAAGCCGCATTGTTAATCTGGGGGAAGGGAAGTGTTAAATGTACTAGCATATCTCTTAGATACACTAACAAATTGAAGCCAACCTCCAGCTAATACTTTATATGCTGTACCAACATTTTTTTCCTTTAGGATAAAAACATAAAAAAAAGCTCATCATTGTAAGCATCCCTGTCGGTAGTAAATCGTTTTTCTCAACCCTCTAACTGATTTACTGGCCAGCTCACGGCTGAAACGAAAGAAAAGAAAGCCTAAAAAAATGCAGCCGTCACACCTAAGAATTGGTAAGCTGCAATATGATAAATGTGTGTTTTGGGTTTAATACTGCTTGTATCCATGGCAATTTTTAACATTTTCACACATGTTAATATCAGTAATTTTGTGCTAGAAAATTACTTAGAACACCCAAACAGTAATTTTACACACAAGGACCCTGTAGAAAAAAAATTGTGGCAATTGCAATTTTTTTTCTGTTGCACAATATCTGCATAGCTGTTTTTATCAACTACATATTTTCAGGGAAAATGCCTCGAAATGCATTTTGTGGCAAACGCAATATAATGCCAAGCCTCAAAATTGAGCATGCCTGTGCAATGGCAAAAAAAAACTATGATAAATCCATCAATTCAATACTCCACGATATGGGTCTTGTAACAGTTGCTGCTGCCCCCACTGTGCTTCTTTCCTATAAATAGAAGATAATATGGTGTGGCGCTTGCAATACTACAAGACAATTCCCCTATACAAGGAAGTAAATAAATTCCCTTGAGTGACCCCATACCTGTGGAACTGTACTACAATGCACCTCCCTCAGTTACATCCTTAAATAAGTAAAGTGCATAAATCAATAACACAATATTTCAACTATAACAATCACTGTGCAATATAGTGCATAAATATTGTAAACAAAATAGATTCTATGCAAAAGTCAGTAACACAAGTCTCTGTGTGAAGTACATATATCCAATAAACTGTGTTAAGATTCATTGTACATAAAATGCTCTTTAAAAAGTGTTTTGTGCCCAGAGATAGAAAATCCAGTATCTTCACTTATAGTGATCGATGATGTGATCCCTTGTGAACACCACACTCACCAGATCTCCATAACCCCCTATAAATGGGTCTTTAGCGCTTTAAGAGTATATCTTCCCTCCAGCAGTTTTATCCAGATTCGCTCCCCAGGACCACTCCCAGTTTGTATATACAGTGCCTTGAAAAACGTATTCATACCCCTTGAAATTTTCCACATTTTGTCACGTTACAACCTAAAACGTAAATATATTTTATTGGGCTTTTATATGATAGACCAACACAAAGTGGCACATAATTGTGAAGTGGAAGGAAAATGATAAATGGTCTTCCATATTTTTTACAAATATCTGAAAAGTGTGGCATGCATTTGTATTCAGCCCCCTTTATTCTGATACCCCTAACTAAAATCTAGTGGAACCAATTGCCCTCAGAAGTCACCTAATTAGTAAATAGAGTCCACCTGTGTGTAATTTATTCTCAGTATAAATACAGCTATTCTGTGAAGCCCTCAGAGGTTTGTTAGAGAACCTTAGTGAACAAACAGCATCATGAAGGCCAAGCAGCACACCAGACAGGTCAGGGATAAAGTTGTGGAGAAGTTTAAAGCAGGGTTAGGTTATAAAAAAAAAATATCCCAAGCTTTGAACATCTCACAGAGCACTGAGCACTAGAAAGGGGGAGAGAGCACAGTTTGGTTAGCTAAATATTAGAATGGGCAGGGCAAGGGCAGGAAGGTATGAGGAGTCTCCCCCGGCAACTATGATGTGAGGAATACTGATAAGTTGCACTCGTTGTTTAACCCATGTGGGGACATACTGTCAAGGGTGTATATCCACATTTTTTCTTTCTGGCAGAGAATCCTGTCGAAGTCACCCCTTCTAAGGGGGAGATTTAACTTGTAGATACCCTTGACAGTAAGTCCCGTGGGGTCCCCACCATGATGATTAAGGAAGTGTAGGGGGATAGGACGTTCGTCGTCCTTACTAAGGATGCTCTGTACGTGTTCACTGATTCTGATCCTGAGTTTCCTTTTAGTTTTCCCCACATATTTTTTGCCACATGGGCATGGCGCTATACCTTACCTGGGTATCCAACTACCGGTTAGGCTGTCTGACCAATACAGTAAAAATGATCTCCCTCCCCTCCAAACGATACACACTGATCTTAATATTTGAAACAGACCCCGTCTCTCCTGGTTCAGCACGTCCGCCATCTTAAGGATGAAAGATTTGTGTATATTTTGCAGGCAATACGGATTAATTAGGCTGCCTTATACCTTCTTTAAATCTTTGTGCAGACTTTTCAACACTTTTATCTGGCGAACTAAAACCCACAGGCTTAGTTTAACCTATCTGACACTGCCATCTCATGTGCAGGAAGGACTGGTATTTAAATGCACCGTGTAAGAATTGGGTTTCTCTGCAATGCTTTCTCTCCCCCCATACCCTAAACACCACCCCTTGGCTTACATTTCGTACAACTTCCATGAATCTTTATACCCATCCACTCATTAGAGCTACTGTACAAACTTTCCAAACGGTGTGCTCACACACTTCAATTTCAACAGTTCCAGGTCCAATAATGCCTGTCCGAGGCATCCCCAACTTTCCCCCAGGCCTCATAGCCTCCTTCTTGAGAGATCAATGGCCGCACCCTATGATAGTTGCTACACTCTAACAATAATACAAAACTATAAAAATAGCTAATTTCATGACCCGCTGTATATATACCACTTAGTTCGCTCCCTATGTATAGCAGAAATCCATCACCTTTTGAAACTTTGTGCCTTTCGAGTAACGCGCAATGACTTCTTATATCTACCACCTATACTTTAATGACTGTTCATATTCTTTCGAACTTAAAGGTGAAAAGCAGAATTGGGGCTGCACTTTTCAGAGGAGGATTGGGAACATATACATATTACTATACATAAGGCCTCTCTAAATGTAAATATTCAAGAAAATGGAAACAAACTCTGTATCCCTGCATATCAAATTACTGTTGGCACTGCTCAATATAAGAGGGTACTTTCCTCCATATCGAAGGCAGTGTCCCATGCTTCAACTGTATTGGCAGTTCACACACCAGACCATCCTGGAGTTAACTACTTTCAAAGTAGATTTTTTCCCCTGCTCAGTATGTATTGCATCATACCTCCCTTTCTGACAGAAGTTACCTGGAAACATTGACAATACACATGGTTAATGCTGCTAGAATGTGCATTCCAGTACACTGTAAAATGTCGGTGCCATCTATGAAAAAATGGTTCAGTAGATTGGACGAAGTATCAGAAATGGAGGTATTGATTTACACTTCCCAGGACAGACTCACTGAATGCATTAAAACTTGGGGTTGCTGGAACCATTTACAGGAGTTGCAAAAGGTAGTACTAAGTATTACCAAGAGGGCAGACTTTTTATAGGCTAGGAAACAATTATTAAACAATCAAATTTATTAAGGTTAACAATTACATAGAAAAAATAAGATTAAGATAAAAAATTTAGCATATATGCATCTATATTTTTTGTGTAGTGAGCCCTTGTCTGTCTACGCATTTCGCCGCTAGGCTTCTTCAGGACACGGCCAAGGTACACAAACGAAACAGATAAGAGAATATGTTTCTCTATCTTGGTTTGAAGTACAATGTCATATATAGTCACAATGAGATGAGTGATGCACTTAGAAGCTAAAAATAGATTGAATATAACTGAGTCTATGAGCAAGGGCAGATGAAAAATTAATTAATATTCCTGGTTTGAAAAAGGCCAAGAAAGGGGCCAGAAGGCGTCCAACAGTAAGTCCTTAATTCAGTTTCAGCAGTGCTGGTGGCTGTATAGAGCCTGACAGCATATCGCTGTGTATTCAAGATTTAACTAGCAAAGTATGCCCCTGGGAGACAGCAATCCACTGCACACGCACTGCACACAGGGGCATACTTTTCTTAAACAATGTTTTATTGATTAACTGGTGCATACATGCAATACTTGCTGTAACATACAACTTGACAACATGTACATATATTATTCCACAGTCTATACGTATGCTGAATAGTACTCATTCAATGTGCTCATTCTGCGAAAATATTCAGTATTCATACATAGAATTTTAGTGACTATGCAATAAGATGTATTTTTGAGGAAACATTCCAAACTAAAATTGGTTGCATTATACACAGGTATCAGATTCTTGGAGCCAGCGATCCCATATCTTATTGTACTTAGCAGGACAGCCTCTATTAATATATATACATTTCTTATACGGCAGGGTGTTATTCACTTCGACCTTCCATTCCACTAGCTTAGGAGACGTTTGTCTCATCCATTTTTTGGCTATAATCTTTCTTGCTGCAAAGAGTGTTTCATGGAGAAATGTTTTTGTGTATTTGTCAATTGTATCTGAAAATATACCTAAAAGACACTGTTTTGGATCTAGTGCTAGGGATGAGCCCATTGTATCATGAAGGAATGTCACAATTTGTTCCCACAGACCTTGAATCTTAGGACATGTCCATATCAGGTGGAAAAAGGTGCCAGTCTCCTTCTCACACATCAGGCATGTGGTGGATTGTGTGCGTTTATATCTTGCCACTCTGAGGGGTGTAAGATATGCCCTATGAATAATATAAAGCTGCGACAGGTGATCTGATAATTTGGGGGACACCTCCCTACAAGACTCCAGTGCCTCGCCCCACTCCTCATCCTCTATTGGTCCCACATCACTTCCCCATCTTGGTTTAAGAGCATATGCTATTCTAGTAGACACAGGGGTTAAGAGCATGTTATAAAAAGCTGAAATCAATTTATGTGGGTCTGTGTTCTTGATTACTGCCATTAGAATATTAGGTGTAGGGTTTGGGAGGGTATCAGGAAACTGTGATTTCGCCGCATGGCGGACTTGTAGGAATCTAAAGAACATCTGATTCGGAATTGTAAATTCTGCTTTAAGTGAGGGGCATACTTTTCTACTTAAATCTTGAATACACAGCAATATGCTGTCAGGCTCTATACAGCCACCAGCACTGCTGAAACTGAATTTAGGACTTACTGTTGGACGCCTTCTGGCCCCTTTCTTGGCCTTTTTCAAACTGAAGAAGCCTAGCAGCAAAACGCATAGACATACAAGGGCTCACTGCACAAAAAATATAGATGCATATATGCTACATTTTTTTATCTTATTTTTTCTATGTAATTGTTAACCTTAATACATTTGATTGTTTATAAGTTGTTTCCCCTCCATTGTTTCTTAGCCAATAAAGTCCGCCCTCTTGGTAATACTTGGTACTACCTAATTTTTGTTTCTTCAATATTTACGGACGTGGCTGTTTTTGTGCACTTCCCCTCTCTAGTTGTCCATTTAGAGGAGTTGTAAAGGCAGAAGGTTTTTTTTTATCTTAATGCATTCTTCTATGCATTAAGATAAAAAATCTTCTGTGTGTAGCAGCCTCCCCAGCACCCCCCCATTTACCTACCTGAGCTCCTTCTCTCTTCAGCAATTTCCACGATCTCCTCAGCTATCCAGTACACGCCTCCTGATTGGCTGAGACAGAGCAGCGACGCTATTGGCTTCCGTGGCTGTCAATCAAAGTCAGTCAGACAATCAAGGGAGAGAGGGGGCGGGGCCAGGTCCGGGCTCCATGTCTGAATGGATACACGGAGCTCTGACTCAGCTTGGGTGCCCCCTGTAGCAAGCTGCTGGCTGAGGGGCACTCAAAGGAAGGAGGGACTAAGAGCAGCAAAGCGGGACCAGAGAAGAGGAGGATGCGGGCTGCTCTGTGCAAAACCAACTGCACAGAGGAGGTAAGTATAACATGTTTGTTATTTAAAAAAAAAAAGATGAGCTTTTACAATCACTTTAAAGTCGAAACCAGCCTACTCCAATATCATGTTTTGTTGAAAAAGTTGATAGTAGCTATCACTAGTAGGGATGAGCCGAACACCCCCCTGTTCGATTCGCACCAGAACATGCGAACAGGAAAAAAGTTTGTTCGAACACGCGAACACCGTTAAAGTCTATGGGACACGAACATGAATAATCAAAAGTGCTAATTTAAAAAAAAAACCATTTAAAACTACTCGCGGCTATTGCATTCCTGTGTTTAGAACAGTCTGACAGCAAAATGACATTTCAAAGGAAAAAACCCATTTAAAACTACTCGCGGCTATTGCATTGCCGACAATACACATAGAAGTTCATTGATAAAAACGGCATGGGAATTCCCCACAGGGGAACTCCGAACCAAAATTAAAAAAAGATGACGTGGGAGTCCCCCTAAATTCCATACCAGGCCCTTCAGGTCTGGTATGGATATTAAGGGGAACCCCGGCCAAAATTTAAAAAAAAAATGACGTGGGGTTCCCCCTAAATTCCATACCAGACCCTTATCCGAGCACGCAACCTGGCAGGCCGCAGGAAAAGAGGGGGGGACGAGAGTGCGGCCCCCCCCCTCCTGAACCGTACCAGGCCACATGCCCTCAACATTGGGAGGGTGCTTTGGGGTAGCCCCCCAAAACACCTTGTCCCCATGTTGATGAGGACAAGGGCCTCATCCCCACAACCCTGGCCGGTGGTTGTGGGGGTCTGCGGGCGGGGGGGCTTATCGGAATATGGAAGCCCCCCCCTGTGTGAAATGGTAAGGGGGTACTTACCCCTACCATTTCACTAAAAAACTGTCAAAAATGTTAAAAATGACAAGAGACAGTTTTTGACAATTCCTTTATTTAAATGCTTCTTTCTTCTATCTTCCTTCATCTTCTTCTTCTTCTGGTTCTTCCTCCGGCGTTCTCGTCCAGCATCTCCTCCGCGGCGTCTTCTATCTTCTTCTTCTCGGGCCGCTCCGCACCTATGGCATGGGGGGAGGCTCCCGCTCTTCTCTTCATCTTCTTCTTCATCTTCTTCTCTTCTTCACGCACGGTGACTTGACGGGACTTCCCTGTGACGTCACGGGGAATGCCACAGGGAAGTCCCGTCATGTCCCGTGCGTCAGAGAGGGCGGGGTCACCAGGTGGCCCCACCCCCTGTTATTTAAGAACCGTCAGACGAGGAGACGCCGTCACACAGCGGGAGCCTCCCTCCATGCCAGCATGGGTGCGGAGCGGCCCGGAGAAGAAAATGAAGAAGAGAAGAAGAGAAGAAGAGAAGAAGATGAAGAAGAAGATGAAGAGAAGAGCGGGAGCCTCCCCCATGCCATGGGTGCGGAGCGGCCCGAGGAGAAGAAGATAGAAGACGCCGCGGAGGGGATGCTGGACGAGAACACCGGAGGAAGAACCAGAAGAACCAGAAGAAGATGAAGGAAGAAAGAAGAAGCATTTAAATAAAGGAATTGTCAAAAACTGTCTCTTGTCATTTTTAACATTTTTGACAGTTTTTTAGTGAAATGGTAGGGGTAAGTACCCCCTTACCATTTCACACGGGGGGGCGGGATCTGGGGGTCCCCTTGTTAAAGGGGGCTTCCAGATTCCGATAAGCCCCCCGCCCGCAGACCCCCACAACCACCGGCCAGGGTTGTGGGGATGAGGCCCTTGCCCTCATCAACATGGGGACAAGGTGTTTTGGGGGGCTACCCCAAAGCACCCTCCCAATGTTGAGGGCATGTGGCCTGGTACGGTTCAGGAGGGGGGGCGCACTCTCGTCCCCCCCTCTTTTCCTGCGGCCTGCCAGGTTGCGTGCTCGGATAAGGGTCTGGTATAAATTTTTGGGGGGACCCCACGCCGTTTTTTTTTTTGGCGCGGGGTTCCCCTTAAAATCCATACCAGACCTGAAGGGTCTGGTATGGAATTTAGGGGGACTCCCACGTCATTTTTTTTTTAAATTTTGGTTCGGGGTTCCCCTGTTGGGGAATTCCCATGCCGTTTTTATCAATGAACTTCTATGTGTATTGTCGGCAATGCAATAGCCACGAGTAGTTTTAAATGGGTTTTTTCCTTCGAAATGTCATTTTGCTGTCAGACTGTTCTAAACACGGGAAACATGCGCCCCTTTACATGCATACTATAGACACCCCCCAGCTACGAAATTTAAAGGGATATTACACTTTTATTGTTTGACTTTAAGCATTAATAAAATCACTGCTCCTGAAAAAATGGCCGTTTTTAAAACTTTTTTTTGCATTGATCCATGTCCCCTGGGGCAGGACCCAGGTCCCCAAACACTTTTTATGACAATAACTTGCATATAAGCCTTTAAAAGGGTGTTTGGCGGCATTCGAAATCGTTCGCTGTTCGGCGAAATTGCGAACAGCCAATGTTCGAGTCGAACATGAGTTCGACTCGAACTCGAAGCTTATCCCTAATCACTAGTACTCATTACCCTTCTTTTTTAGGTACCTCTTGGAAGAAGAGTGATTCAATATGGGGGTTGCCAACAGGTAGGCACTTCTCCTACTTCCTCTGTCTCTCTTTCCACACTTATGGCCTTTTTTCTTTCCCCTCCAACACCCCTTCCCCCCCTCCCCTTTTTTTTCTTGTCTTTTTTTGTCTTCTTTTTAAGTATTTCTTGCATTTTACCACCAAGATGGTATTTCTTAATGTTACTGTAAACTGTTGTTTGCAAAACTGTATTAGACTACTTTTCTTAACCTCTGTTACCATGGCTGTAACCATTATAATGTAATGTAAATTGCTGCTGAAAATTATTCTGTAAATATTATTATGGAAAAAAAATGTATTTTTTAGATATTAATCATTAGTAAAATATAAATAAAAACACAGGAAAAATAATAGCTGACGGGGAAGAAGGGATTAATTAGAGCTCATTAGGGTTAACTAAGGGGTTAATGGACAAATGTTATTTATTTTTATTTTTTATTTTTTATTTTTATTTATTTTTTACCTTGCCTGATTGCTTTAACTGACATCATCTACAAATTGAAGTTCATCCCTTTTCTCAGACAGTAAATAAAGAGATACAAAGTAGCAGGTCAAACACAAGATTATTTATTTTTTATTTTTTTTAAACAGCAGCAGCTGCTAGACCTGCGGTATGTACACAGCAACTGCCAGCTGCATTTTCAGAGCTAAGAATTGCTGGCAACTGGGGAAGGGACGTGAGAAGTGCAGAAGGATTGGACATGCTTCACATGCCCTGTGTACTTTGATTACATTATTTTTGGTAGTAGATAGCTGAGACCAATCCATACACACACATATTGGGGTGAGAGTCTGCAGATTCAAAAGTGCAGAACAATTTGAGCCTCAATGTCGTGCTTGTGTACATCCATGCCTGTAAGTAGGAGCTGTGTCAAAACAGGCAGGTTATTCATATGCAATGCCAAAATAAAACGTAATTACACGTGAATTGGCAAAACCTAATACACATCTGTGCCTTCAGACCTGTCACGAAATAGGCAGAAGGCAGATCAATTCTGTATATTTCGACCAGTGAACTCCGTAAAAACTCCTATTTTTAAGCTAGCCCTGCATTTCATCACATCCATTACATTTTGACTGCATATTTGGTAAACCAGATGTGACAGTGATATTTCTCAGGTCAGAAGTACTTTTTAAAGGGTAAACCTTGAGCAGGCTGCAGAGTAACATAACATGAGTATTCATATGAAAAATCCCTGTAAGTTTTTATAGCTTATAATTTAATGGTCTTCAATGCCAGGAACACAAAAGGCTTGCCCAGAACCATGCCCACAGGAAATGTTTTGTGGAGGTAAGTAAAGACTTATTCATGCTTTGCTCCTCTGATTTCTGTAATCCAGTGTCTCTATTTCTGAATTTTGTTGTTTTAATTCTTTATTTTCACAGTATAAATATACAAAGTTGCTATTTGATAGAAGTGCATGACTGTAATTATGTAACCCACACAAATAAAAATATGCCCAATAGAAAAACAACTGGGAATAAAGAAAGGGAGGAGGGAAGGTGGGTGATGACACATAGCATTCTTTGTCAGCACTTCGGAGAAGCAAGATACTGCATTTGTTGCAAGGGTTTCCTAAGTCTGATTGGATTGTTTGTTTGCTGTTGGCCATCTTTAAAGGAGAATTCCACCTAAAATAAAATAAAAATAATAAATGTACCCATTTTGAAAAAAACAAACAAAAATGAGCATTTACTATTTTTCTTTGTATTTCAGCCTGCAAAGCATTGCAACTGTGATCAGACTATTCCTACAGGGGTATAGACTTTTAGCTACAGAGCTGCAGTAACTATCAAAAGAACAGAATGGCAGATGAGGCTTGTAGTTTTTCATTCACAGATTCCTGCAAATGAATAACATGGCTGTGCATACAGATCTCAGCATAGCAGCGCTGATTTCAAATTTGATGGAAGATAGGGAGTGGAGAGAAGAATCCCTGGATTTTTTAAGTGAGTGGGTGTAAAGGATAAGGGGGGGTCGCAGTTTAAGTGTGAGGTGTGTGTGTATGCACGCTAACCATGTTTCATGTTACACCCTAAACATGGATGTAACATGAAGCATGCTCAGGAAGACGGGGTTAGCATTTAAAGTGGACCTATAGACAACAGTACTTACCTTTGCTGACAGTGCTGTCATCCTCTCCTCAGCTTTTTCTATCTTTGGCCGTCTTGATGGACAAGCATGAGTTGACTCCTATGCATGTGTGGGAGTGATTGTCATTTATTCCACTACACTGGCACCATAGTTACATAGTTAGTCAGGTTGAAGATCACGTGGCTGCTCGTCTCTTCCAGCAGAAGCTCTGTCTCGTAGCTGTAAAGCGACCGCGAATCACGTGACTGGCCTGAAGACAACTCAAAATCAGTATTTGAAATGCTTGTTTTTTTAAAATTAGCAGTGACAATTTTATGTTTTTTTTTTTCATAATAGCGGGGGGGCGGGGAACAGACACAGAGAGGGAGCTGACAGGCAGGAAGGAGGGGATGAGGGGGAGAGAGGAGAGAAGAGGGGACAGCAGCGTATGATGCAGGAATGTACTCTGACCATGGTGGTCAGGGCTCAGCAGCCCTGATTTTCATGGTCAGCGCAGAGAGGGGATACAGGAAGTGGCAGGTTGAGGCAGGTTTTTTTTACAGTTTAGAGGATGCAGATTACACAGCACAAGCACTGTGCTGTGTAATCTGCTTTAAGGGAACAGGATCTGAATATATTTTTTGGGAGCTAACAAACACTTTAAGATTACTGTATGTCTTTGTAGGGTAACCAGTGAAACCTAGATTGGTTGATATGTTTTTGAGTCTCGTTGGCTATCATTTAAGCGAGGCAACAGTGGCCTTTTTTTCAAAGATATGGTATCTGAGATCCGGCAGGGGTGATTATTTTTATTGATCTGCCTTCTGTGAGATAAAATGTAGTAAGCAGACAGCAGCTTCCCTTGTGTATGCACAATTATGACCATAATTTATGTTATTGGTTTAGCTGCCTTGAGCCAAAAGCTTTGTGGGAATTTGGGACATAACTGGTAGATGTAAAAGAATGACTTTTTATTCTCTCCACAGTGGTAGGGAAGTAGGAGAGTTGAGTGAAAAAAAAACATTTTTTTCATAGGTGTATAGTACCATTATGTAATTATCCTATATCCTATTTCATGGTAATTGCTACTAATAGATGATTTCTTATTATTTCAGGTACTTACTGTACATAGCGCCGTCAATTTGCGCAGCGCTTTACATATACATTGTACATTCACATCAGTCATTTAAAGGGTATAATATTATTTTATTAATCTTCTGTCTTGTTTTTAAATAAAAATATATAGTTTGTCTAAACCAATTAAAGTAAATAGAATTGTTCACATTTTTGTACCTGATATAAGTTAATAAAAGTAAAAATAGTATGCCATTGTTTTGAATACAATTTATAACCTCTGTAAAAAAATATCTATCTATCTATCTATCTATCTATCTATCTATCTATCTATCTATCTATCTATCTATCTATCTATCTATCTATCTATCTATCTATCTATCATTTAGTGCTGCATAGCAAGTGGGCTTTATTGTTTCTTCCTGTCAGTCTGCTCTATGAAATATCCAGTAATGTTTAATGTATTACTTTGAGTAATTACTAAGCATAACAAATAGATCTTTAAAGTGGTTCTAAAGGCTGAAGGATTTTTATCTTCATGCATTCTATGCATAAAGGTAAAAAACCTTTCAGCGTGCAACTTTCTCCTCAACTTTCCCCCTATTTTTTTCTAAAAAACTGATACTGATAGTGCTGATACTTTTGGGTTAGTCAGGCTGGCAGAATCATTCTAAAACATACAGTGGGGACGGAAAGTATTTAGACCCCCTTAAATTTTTCACTCTTTGTTATATTGCTGCCATTTGCTAAAATCATTTGTTATTTTTTTTCATCATTAATGTACACACAGCACCCCATATTGACAGAAAAACACAGAATTGTTGACATTTTTGCAGATTTATTAAAAAAGAAAAACTGAAATATCACATGGTCCTAAGTATTCAGACCCTTTGCTGTGACACTCATATATTTAACTCGGGTACTGTCCATTTCCTCTGATCATCCTTGAGATGGTTCTACACCTTCATTTGAGTCCAGCTGTGTTTGATTATACTGATTGGACTTGATTAGGAAAGCCACACACCTGTCTATATAAGACCTTACAGCTCACAGTGCATGTCAGAGCAAATGAAAATCATGAGGTCAAAGGAACTGCCTGAAGAGCTCAGAGACAGAATTGTGGCAAGGCACAGATCTAGCCAAGGTTACAACTTAACTTAAGGTTCCTAACAGCACAGTGGCCTCCATAATCCTTAAATGGAAGACGTTTGAGATGACCAGAAACCTTCCTAGAGCTGGCCGTCCGGCCAAACTGAGCTATCGGGGGAGAAGAGCCTTGGTGAGAGAGGTAAAGAAGAACCCAAAGATCACTGTGGCTGAGCTCCAGAGATGCAGTTGGGAGATGGGAGAAAGTTGTAGAAAGTCAACCATCACTGCAGCCCTCCACCAGTTGGGGCTTTATGGCAGAGTGGCCTGACGGAAGCCTCTCCACAGTTCAAGACACATGAAAGCCCGTATGGAGTTTGCTAAAAAACACCTGAAGTACTCCAAGATGGTAAAAAATAATATTCTTTGGTCTGATGAGACCAAGATAGAACTTTTTAGAAACGGGAGAAGTGGGACTTTGAGTGAGGTGTGCAAAAGAGGCCAAAGGATCAGTCACTATATAACAAACCATTTATTGATTGACAATAGTCAGGTGGCACAGTGTGATTCCAAATTGTACATAAAACCATCATAGGTACTTGCATATATACATGGTAAAAGTGGATAATAAAACCCCAATGGTGCAGGGCAAGAATGGTTAAAAGGTTAACATCATCCATAAAATGCACAGGGTCACAATGTTGCTGTATAACACTCAATGAAGGATATGGTGCATGTGGTAGGCCCGACGGGTTTCATGTATCAAACACTCTTCAGGGGCAATAAAGCACCAACATTTGACCAAAGAGTGTGACCACCATGGGTTCCATAGTCACAGGCCACCGACTGAGTCAGGTCCGGGAGCTGAGGGGGGAGTCCCCAAAACAAGGGGAGAGAGAGAGACTAAGCCAGGCGCACACAAGTGGAAACCCCATATAGTAATATATCCACATTGGTATTGAGATGAGAGGAGTAAATCTGTAGTGGTAATAGAGAGTAATACATATATAAAGTATGCTCTAGGGCTGACATGGGCCCCCAATCACAAAATCGTTGTGAAAAATGTTGGCATATATTACCCTCTTACCTAGGGAGTAGACAATGGCTGTATATAATCTGCCCAGTGATGGATATGCTGCCTGGAGGTGAGCCAGCAGAAAAATGGGGACCCCTTATGTACACCCAGCCGCCCCTCCCCCCAGCAGCAGGGAAATACCCCCCAGCGTCAGACAGTGCGGGCACCAGGCGAACCGAGGCCTCTCCCAGCGCAGCGGCACTCGCCACCCACAGCTTCTGGGGACGCCGCCGTCCACGTGTCCGCACAGATGTTAAACACAACGCCAGCAGCGCGACCGAAGTCACATGCACGGCGTGGAGGAATGACGCCGACGCAGGGAGGGGAGCCCGCCCCGATCCCCCATCATCCGCAAGGACGACGGAGAAAGGAGGGGAAGGGGGAGGGACCCCAAACTGCGTCGCAGCTCCCGGAAACCGAGACAAGGGGGTGACCGAGTAACATGGACTTCCGGTGGGGGGCACACTATAAAGCTGCATCAAAGGGGTAAGGCTGGAAAAAAATACAAAAAATATAGCTGTAAAGATGGAAATAGAACCACCCATAGAGCAATGCATGCACCTCAAAGACAGGAAAAATGACAGGAACACGTGTCATACTAGACAACCCCCGATGGGAGGCCAACGGTTCAGGGCAAGTGTCCTGTGGACGAATGTCCATGTAAGTGAACTGGTCCAAGGTCTCAAAGCACACCTCCATCCCTATATCGAGTTTACTGGAACAGGTTGGGACTTTAAATGAGACATGGGTCTCCATCCCTATACGTACTAGAAACGGGAGAAGTGGGACTTTGAGTGAGGTGTGCAAAAGAGGCCAAAGGATCAGTCACTATATAACAAACCATTTATTGATTGACAATAGTCAGGTGGCACAGTGTGATTCCAAATTGTACATAAAGCCATCATAGGTACTTGCATATATACATGGTAAAAGTGGATAATAAAACCCCAATGGTGCAGGGCAAGAATGGTTAAAAGGTTAACATCATCCATAAAATGCACAGGGTCACAATGTTGCTGTATAACACTCAATGAAGGATATGGTGCATGTGGTAGGTCCGACGCGTTTCGTGTATCAAACACTCTTCAGGGGCAATAAAGCACCAACATTTGACCAAAGAGTGTGACCACCATGGGTTCCATAGTCACAGGCCACCGACTGAGTCAGGTCCGGGAGCTGAGGGGGGAGTCCCCAAAACAAGGGGAGAGAGAGAGACTAAGCCAGGCGCACACAAGAGGAAACCCCATATAGTAATATATCCACATTGGTATTGAGATGAGAGGAGTAAATCTGTAGTGGTAATAGAGAGTAATACATATATAAGGTATGCTCTAGGGCTGACATGGGCCCCCAATCACAAAATCGTTGTGAAAAATGTTGGCATATATTACCCTCTTACCTAGGGAGTAGACAATGGCTGTATATAATCTGCCCAGTGATGGATATGCTGCCTGGAGGTGAGCCAGCAGAGAAATGGGGACCCCTTATGTACACCCAGTCGCCCCTCCCCCCAGCAGCAGGGAAACTCCCCCCAGCGTCAGACAGTGCGGGCTCTTTTGCACACCTCACTCAAAGTCCCACTTCTCCCGTTTCTAGTACGTATAGGGATGGAGACCCATGTCTCATTTAAAGTCCCAACCTGTTCCAGTAAACTCGATATAGGGATGGAGGTGTGCTTTGAGACCTTGGACCAGTTCACTTACATGGACATTCGTCCACAGGACACTTGCCCTGAACCGTTGGCCTCCCATTGGGGGTTGTCTAGTATGACACGTGTTCCTATCATTTTTCCTGTCTTTGAGGTGCATGCATTGCTCTATGGGTGGTTCTATTTCCATCTTTACAGCTATATTTTTTGTATTTTATTCCAGCCTTACCCCTTTGATGCAGCTTTATAGTGTGCCCCCCACCGGAAGTCCATGTTACTCGGTCACCCCCTTGTCTCGGTTTCCGGGAGCTGCGACGCAGGTTGGGGTCCCTCCCCCTTCCCCTCCTTTCTCCGTCGTCCTTGCGAATGACGGGGGATCGGGGCGGGCTCCCCTCCCTGCGTCGGCGTCATTCCTCCACGCTGTGCATGTGACTTCGGTCACGCTGCCGGCGTTGTGTTTTACATCTGTGCGGACACGTGGACAGCGGCGTCTCCAGCAGCTGTGGGCGGCGAGTGCAGCTGTGGGCGGCGAGTGCCGCTGCGCTGGGAGAGGCCTCGGTTCGCCTGGTGCCCGCACTGTCTGATGCTGGGGGGAGTTTCCCTGCTGCTGGGGGGAGGGGCGGCTGGGTGTACATAAGGGGTCCCCATTTCTCTGCTGGCTCACCTCCAGGCAGCATATCCATCACTGGGCAGATTATATACAGCCATTGTCTACTCCCTAGGTAAGAGGGTAATATATGCCAACATTTTTCACAACGATTTTGTGATTGGGGGCCCATGTCAGCCCTAGAGCATACCTTATATATGTATTACTCTCTATTACCACTACAGATTTACTCCTCTCATCTCAATACCAATGTGGATATATTACTATATGGGGTTTCCTCTTGTGTGCGCCTGGCTTAGTCTCTCTCTCTCCCCTTGTTTTGGGGACTCCCCCCTCAGCTCCCGGACCTGACTCAGTCGGTGGCCTGTGACTATGGAACCCATGGTGGTCACACTCTTTGGTCAAATGTTGGTGCTTTATTGCCCCTGAAGAGTGTTTGATACACGAAACGCGTCGGGCCTACCACATGCACCATATCCTTCATTGAGTGTTATACAGCAACATTGTGACCCTGTGCATTTTATGGATGATGTTAACCATTTAACCATTCTTGCCCTGCACCATTGGGGTTTTATTATCCACTTTTACCATGTATATATGCAAGTACCTATGATGGTTTTATGTACAATTTGGAATCACACTGTGCCACCTGACTATTGTCAATCAATAAATGGTTTGTTATATAGTGACTGATCCTTTGGCCTCTTTTGCACACCTCACTCAAAGTCCCACTTCTCCCGTTTCTAGTACGTATAGGGATGGAGACCCATGTCTCATTTAAAGTCCCAACCTTTTCCAGTAAACAAGATAGAACTTTTTGGCCTTAATTCTAAGCGGTATGTGTGGAGAAAACCAGGCACTGCTCATCACCTGTCTACGACAGTCCCAACAGTGAAGCATGGTGGTGGCAGCATCATGCTGTGGGGGTGTTTTTCAGCTGCAGGGACAGGACGACTGGTTGCAATCGAGGGAAAAATGAATGCGGCCAAGTACAGGGATATCCTTCACGAAAACCTTCCCTAGAGTGCTCAGGACCTCAGACTGGGCCGAAGGTTTACCTTCCAACAAGACAATGACCCTAAGCACACAGCTAAAATAACAAAGGAGTGGCTTCACAACAACTCCATGACTGTTCTTGAATGGCCCAGCCAGAGCCCTGACTTAAACCCAATTGAGCATCTCTGGAGAGACCTAAAAATGGCTGTCCACTAACGTTTACCATCCAACCTGACAGAACTGGAGAGGATCTGCAAGGAGGAATGGCAGAGGATCCCCAAATCCAGGTGTGAAAAACTTGTTGCTTGTCTTTCCCAAAAAGACTCATGGCTGTATTAGCTCAAAAGGGTGCTTCTACTAAATACTGAGCAAAGGGTCTGAATACTTAGGACCATGTGATATTTCAGTTTTTCTTTTTTAATAAATTTGAAAAAATGTCAACAATTCTGTGTTTTTCTGTCAATATGGGGTGCTGTGTGTACATTAATGACGGGACTTCCCTGTGGCATTCCCCGTGACGTCACAGGGAAGTCCCGTCATGTCCCGTGCGTCAGAGGGGGGCGGGGTCACTGGGTGGCCCCGCCCCCATTATTTAAGAACCGTCAGACGAGGAGACGCCGTCACACAGCGGGAGCCTCCCTCCATGCCAGCATGGATGTGGAGCGGCCCGGAGAAGAAAATCAAGAAGAGAAGAAGAGTAGAAAAGAAGAAGATGAAGAAGAGAAGATGAAGAGAAGAGCGGGAGCCTCCCCCCATGCCATGGGTGCGGAGCGGCCCGAGGAGAAGAAGATAGAAGACGCCGCGGAGGAGATGTTGGACGAGAACGCCGGAGGAAGAACCAGAAGAGCCAGAAGAACCAGAAGAAGAAGATGAAGGGAGATAGAAGAAAGAAGAAAGAAGAAGCATTTAAATAAAGGAATTGTCAAAAACTGTCTCTTGTCATTTTTAACATTTTTGACAGTTTTTTAGTGAAATGGTAGGGGTACTTTTGTACCTCCTTACCATTTCACACAGGGGGGCCAAGATCTGGGGGTCCACTTGTTAAAGGGGGCTTCCAGATTCCGATAAGCCCACCGCCCGCAGACCCCCACAACCACCAGCCAGGGTTGTGGGGATGAGGCCCTTGTCCTCATCAACATGGGGACAAGGTGTTTTGGGGGGCTACCCCAAAGCACCCTCCCAATGTTGAGGGCATGTGGCCTGGTACGGTTCAGGAGGGGGGGCCGCTCTCTCACCCCCCCTCTTTTTCTGCAGCCTGCCAGGTTGCGTGCTCGGATAAGGGTCTGGTATGAAATTTAGGGGGACCCCCACGTCATTTTTTTTTTTTAATTTTGGTTCGGGGTTCCCCTGTGGGGAATTCCCATGCCGTTTTTATCAATGAACTTTTATGTGTATTGTGGGACCGGCAATGCAATAGCCGCGAGTAGTTTTAAATGGCTTTTTTCCTTCGAAATGTCATTTTGCTGTCAGACTGTTCTAAACACGGGAAACATGCGCCCCTTTACAGGCATACTATAGAAACCCCCCAGGTACGAAATTTAAAGGGATATTACACTTTTATTGTTTGACTTTAAGCATTAATAAAATCACTACTCCTGAAAAACCGGCCGTTTTTAAAACTTTTTTTTGCATTGATCCATGTCCCCTGGGGCAGGATCCAGGTCCCCAAACACTTTTTATGACAATAACTTCCATATAAGCCTTTAAAATTAGCACTTTTGATTTCTCCCATAGACTTTTAAAGGGTGTTCCGCGGCATTCGAATTTGCCGCGAACACCCCAAATTGTTCGCTGTTCAGCGAACTTGCGAACAGCCAATGTTCGAGTCGAACATGAGTTCGACTCGAACTCGAAGCTCATCCCTACTAGCCAGATAAGTTTATATGGCCCTTAAAATAATATCGCACAATGTGCAAGGTTTAACCTTCCCCAGAAACGCAAGAAAGCATTATGTCATTACAAAAGCCTGGGAGCGGATATCCTCCTATTACAGGAGACCCATTTTTCCAGTGCCAACCACCCACAGTTCTTTGACAAGTCCTTTAAACAATTCTATTGTACAACTCACACCACTAAGTCATGTGGAGTAGCCATTTTCATAAAAAACTCTGTATTGTTTGGGGTTGGTCATGTTTATAAAGACCCTAACAGTAGATATATATTTTTACAAGGCAAGATCCAAGGTCATGCTACAACTATTGCCTCTGTCTATGCCCCCAACCAAGCACAAGCTACTTTCTTTAAACAATTTTTTGCAACATTGGACTGATATCTCTCCCGGCATTTAATAGTGGGGGGAGATTTCAACCTCCCAGCCCACCCAATCTTGGATAGAAGAAGGGTTAATCCCTCCTTCAAGGCCTTCTCTAAGTCAGTGACCGGTTGTTTAACCACTTGACCACTGGGCACTTAAACCCCCTTAATAACCAGATCAATTTTCAGCTTTCGGTGCTCTCACATTTTGAATGACAATTACTCAGTCATGCAACACTGTACCCAAATGAAATTTTTGTCCTTTTTTCACACAAATAGAGCTTTCTTTTGGTGGTATTTAATCATCGCTGGGTTCTTTACTTTTTGCGCTATAAAAGAAAAAAGACCGAACATTTTGTAAAAAAAAATGCATTTTTCTTTGTTTCTGTTATAAAATTTTGCAAATTAGTAATTTTTTCTTCATATTTTTCTTCAAAATTTATACTGCTACATATCTTTGGTAAAAATAACCCAAATCGGTGTATATTATTTGGTCTTTGTGAAAGTTATAGAGTCCAAAAGCTATGGTGCCAATATCTGAAAATTGATCACACCTGAATTACTGACAGCCTATCTCAGTTCTTGAGACCCTAACATGCCCGAAAAGTACAAATACCCCCCAAATGACCCCTTTTTGGAAAGAAGACATTCCAAGGTATTTAGAAAGATGCATGATGAGTTTTTTGAAGTTGTAATTTTTTCCCCACAATTCTTTGCAAAATCAAGATTTTTTTTTCTTTTTTTTTTTTTTCACAAAATTGTCATATTAGCAGGTTATTTCTCACACACAGCATATGCATACTACAAATTACACCCCAAAACACATTCTGCTATTACTCCCGAGTATGGCGATACCACATGTGTGAGACTTTTACACAGCGTGGCCACATACAGAGGCCCAACATGCACGGAGCACCTTCAGGCATTCTGGAGCACCCAGGCCAATTCTGACATTTCTCTCCTACATCTAAAAATCATCATTTATTTGCAAGAAAATTACATAGAACCCCAAAACATTATATATGTTTTTTTAGCAAAGACCCTAGAAAATACAGTGGCGGTCGTTGCAACTTTTTATCTCGCACGGTATTTGCGCAGCAGTTTTTCGAACGCGTTTTTTTTGGAAAAAAAACAGTTTTGTGCTTTAAAAAAAAACAAAACAGTCAAGTTAGCCCAATGTTTTTGCATATGTGAAAGATGAAGTTATGCCGAGTAAATAGATACCTAACATGTCACCCTTCAAAATTGCACACGCTCGTGAAATGACGCCAAACTTCGCTACTTAAAAATCCCCGTAGGCGACGCTTTAAAATTTTTTACTAGTTACATGTCTTGAGTTACAGAAGAGGTCTAGGGCCAAAATTATTGCTCTTGCTCTAATGTTCGCAGCGATACCTCACATGTGTGGTTTGAACACCATTTTCATATGTGGGCGGGATTACGTATGCGTTCGCTTCTGCATGCGAGCACGCGGGGAAATAATTTTTTTTTTATTGTTCATTTTACTTTATTTTATTTTGACGCTTTTTTCCAAAAAATACATTTTTTGATCACTTTTATTCCTATTACAAGGAATGTAAACATCCCTTGTAATAGGAATATGGCATGACAGGTCCTCTTTACAGTGAGATATAGGGTCAATAAGACCCCACATCTGACCTCTAGGCTGGGAAGCCTGAAATAAAAAAAACAAAAAACGAACCCGGCTTTGATCATAGCTGTGAGTCGGTAGAAGCACCTGAGGGCGGCGGGAGGGGGGGATGTCCCCTCTCACCTCCCGTAAGAATGATCAAGCAGCGGAACAGCCGCTATGATCATTCGTATGGTGTAGGGAATCGCCGGCTGAAAAAGCTGATATCTGAATGATGCCTGTAGCTGCAACCATCATTCAGATATCCCCGCACAAAATCAAGGACGTCATATGACGGGCGGCGGGCGGGAAGTGGTTAAAACGCTTTTTTTTTTTTAACACAAAGTTGTCCATTTATACAATATTTCTAACACACAGCATGTACATACCAAAAATTACACCCCAAAATAGATTCTCCTACTCCTCCTGAGTATGGCGATACCACATGTGTGAGACTTCCACAGCCTGGCCACATACAGAGGCCGAGTACAGCCGAGTATGGCTGAGCATGACAGAGTATGGCTGAGCATGGCTGGGTATGGCAAAGTATGGCTGGGTATCACTGAGTATTGCAGAGTATGGCTGGGTATTGCTGGGTATTGCAGAGTATGGCAGAGTATGTCTGGTATGGCAGAGTATGACTTGGTATGGCAGAATATTGCAGGGTATTGTGGGGTATTGCAGGGTATTGCAGAGTATTGTGGGGTATTGCAGAGTATTTTGGGGTATTGCAGAGTATTGTGGGGGTATTGCAGAGTATTGCAGGGTATTGCAGAGTATTGCGGGGTATTGCAGAGTATTGCGGGGTATTGCAGGGTATTGCAGAGTATTGCAGGGTATTGCAGAGATAATTGCGGGGTATTGCAGAGTATTGCGGGGTATTGCAGGGTATTGAAGAATATTGCAGGGTATTGCAGAGTATTGCAGAGTATTGCAGGGTATTGCAGAGTATTGCAGGGTATTGCGGGGTAGTGGAGAGTATTGCAGAGTATTGCAGAGCATTGCAGAGTAGTGCTGGGTTTTGCAGAGTATTGCAGAGTAGTGCTGGGTATTGCAGAGTATTGCGGGGTATTGCAGAGTAGTGCAGATTATTGCTGAGCATGGGGGGGGGTGGCTGAGCATGGATGGATGGATCCATGGATGTGACTGTATTTGTCACTGAGCAGCACTGTGCGCACTACACATCCAGCCCACAGCGCTGCTGCCATCCGATCCCTCCCCCTCTGTACCGATCGGTACACAGAGGGGAGAGAGGAACCGGCGTCATGACGTGAAGCCGGTTTGTTTACATTTGACGGAGCGATCACATGGTAAACGGCTGTGATGCACCGGGATTTTCCGTGATGAGCAGGATTCTGGGAGGACGTCACTGTACGCCCTCCCAGAGTTATCCAACCGCCCTGCAGCCATCATTTGGCTATGGGCCGGTTGGTAACTGGTTAAACTTATTACAATTAATAGATGCCTGGCGAGCACACAACATGGCCTCCAGATCCTACACCTTTTGCTCAAACCTGCATGACAGCTATGCCCGTCTTGATTATATTTTTTTGTACCCCAACTGTCTTAGCAAACTCAACTAAACAGATATACATGTCTGCCCCTGGTCAGATCACCATATTGTAGCCATCTCAAGAATGGGCCTTAAGCCTACAACTTATACATGGAGGCTTAATGACTCTCTGTTAACGGACCCCTCAATCATAGACAACCTTACGACACGTCTTGGAGATTATTTTACATAAAATCAGCTCCCAAACATTTCACCATGCACGCTCTGGACGGCTCATAAAGCAGTCATACGGGGTCATCTTATTACCATTGCATCCGGTAAACATAAGGCTAAACCAACTGAACTCTGTTCTCTTACAAAAACATTGGATAGACTATGCAACCGCTATAACCAATCCCTCTCCCCAGAACTTCTTCAACAATTTTATATTAAAAAACGGGCGTTAGATCTCTTGCTTTCAGACAAGACTGAGAAGGCCTTGAGATGGTCTAAAGCAAAATTCATGCTATACAGTAACTCTGCTTCTACCATGTTTGCAAGAAAACTCAACCAAACTATGAAACCACCTCACTAAAATAAATGATGCACCACTGCTGGAGTTTTGGTTTCACACCCAAATGATGTAATGGACATATTTGTAGGTTACCAAAAACTGTAAGCAGAATCCCAACCGACCCCTGACCCGACCTCCCAGTCCTGGTTTGCTAATATAACGCTGCCCACTCTGTCCAGCCAGCAACTAGACTCTTTAAATACTTCCTGTACCGCTACAGAAATTACAACCATTATTAAATCACTCAAATCCTCTACTGCTCCAGGCCCGGATGGTTATACCACCCTCTATTATAAGAATTTTTCACCTATCTTAACCCCAAAATTAGCTACCCTCTATAACCATATCCTGAAGGGCAATATTTTCCCTCCAGAGATGTTACTAGCCAACATGTCCCTTATCCCTTATCCCAAAACCCCATAAAGATCACTCTCTTCCCCAAAACTTCCGCCCTATCTTGGTCATCAATAATGATTTAAAGATCTTTGGCAGATTGCTGGTGGACAGACTGGCCTTGGTCATTACAACCCTGGTCTCACCAGATCAAACTGGGTTTATCCCCGGGAGGCAAATTACCAATAACATCTGCCTGGTCACCAACATTATTCAGGACGCAAATTTGCACTCTGAGCAGGTACTTCTCCTAAGCCTTGATATCCATAAGGCATAATAGCGTTAGCTGGTCATACCTAGACCATTTATTGTCCAGACCAATTTTCCCCTAGGCAGGGGTGCCCTTTTTCTCCCCTCCTATTTGCCTTGGCAATAGAGCCCTTATTCCGAGCAATCTTGGAAAACGTGAATATCAAGGGATACTGTAAAGGAGCCGGTGAATTCAAACTCACTCTTTATGCAGACGATGTCCTCCTATTCCTAACAAACCCTCTTTTTGCGTTACCTAACCTGACATCCCTATTGAGCTCATTCCATACGATCTCAGGCCTAAGGGTTAATCTAGCTAAATGCTCTGCTATGCCGATAAATATACCAAATGACCTAGCGACCGCTTTGCAGCATCACTTCTCATTCGCATGGTGCACTCAAACTTTTTGCTACTTAGGGATACAGGTCATTCCTGCTTTTCAAGTCCTGTTTTAGGCAAACTATCACCCTATAGTCTCTCATATCAGAACCCTGTTAAAGACTTGAGATAAATATCATATTTCATTCCTAGGCAGGGTCACGGCCATTAAAATGGCCATTTTGCCCAAAATACTCTTCTTTTTTAGAGCCCTCCCTATTTATGTCTCTAAAACGTATATCGCATCACTTCAGAAAGATATTAATAAGTTTATATAGCATCTCAAAAAAACAGGATTCCACAGATTCCTACTGTATAGACCCCAATCCCTCGGGGGTCTGGGTCTCCTGGATCTGTGGCTTTATTATATGGTGGCTAGACTCGCCCAAACGGCCCAGTGGCATGCCCCTTCCACAGACATCCCTTGGCTAGCATTTGAAACATATTCCATTCACCCCTTTCTTTTACCTGGATTATTATGGTCCAGATCTATAAAACAAAGTTAAGTTGTGTCATGTAATACTATTGTATATCAATCTCTATATCTGTGGTCCCTTTATGGTAGAAAGTTCAAATTAATCTCTCCCCTCTCTCCCCTATACTCCTTTCTAGGGAACCCAGATTTCCCCCCAGCCTTCAACAACAGAGATCGCTTCCTTCTATGGTGCATGGCTGGGGTAACAATATGTCAATCCTTTAAATTGGGTTCTCACTTTAAAACTTTCCCCCAACTCCAGTCAGAGCACAATTTACCCTTTTCTGAACAATTTCCATACACGCAAATCAAGCACTTTTTCCACAGCAGGGGCACCTTAGAATCCCGAACGCATAACACCCAATTTGAATGCATTTGTGCATGTTCTTCCAGAGAATGTGTTATTATCTAAAAAATTATTATCTAAAATCTATAGCGTTCTCAATGAGTTTGCTCTTGTGGAAAAAAAGAAACTAATGCTTAGCTGGGAGAGAGATATAGGTCATAATTTTGAGCCCTCTGAATGGGAAGAGATGCTGAAAAACATGTTCAAGAACACAAGGTCGCATTCAATCTGCGAGTCAGCTGTCAAGCTTCACACCAGGTGGTATATGACGCCCACAAAACTTCATTCTATATACCCCACAGTGTCTCCTCAGTGTTTCCATGGCTGCCCTGACCTGGGTTAATTAACCCATATTTTTTGGAACTGTAAATTTCTTAAACCTATTTGGCAGCAAGCAACTACAAGGACATCTACTATTGCAGGTCATTTATTCACTCTTACCATACAAATGTGCCTTTGTTTCACATCCATCCCTGATGTTCCTACTCCATGCGAAAGACTGATCCATGCCCTTTTAGTGGCCATCCACTGGGTCACCGCACTAAATTGGCATACTTCAGCTTTTTCCTGGTCACAAGTACTGGCCAGAATGGAAGCAATAACTTTCTGAACGCATTCACCACACCTTATATGATATTATGCATATATATATGACAAAGAATGGAAGCACTGGGATACCCCTTTGTTATAATCCTGAAATATACTTTATATGTCTGCATATAATTTATAGTCTTTAAAGACTGATATATACTGTATGCTGGAAGTATCTTATATTTGTTGTCTCTCATTAACTCGACTTCAATATCTTCCCATGTCTTATAGGCACTAACCTTTATCTAATACTGATGACTCTGTCTGATATACTGTATTTATGTTTTTGATCTTTCGATAAAAATGTTTGTAATAAAAAAATTAAAATACATATAATAGCAATATTTCTTGAGGTGGCCACCAAAGAGAATATCAAATTAAAAAAATTATGAAAAAAATAAATAAATGATGACGAAGAAAAACTTTCCAGAGGACAAATAAAGTTGATGGTGAAAGCCCACTGTAGCTGTTATCAAACTGACTCTGCTAAACACTTTCAAATGGTATGCAATCAGGCAGGCCCTTAAACTACATAGATGAAGGTAAATCTACAGAAAATTGAACAAAAAAAATGTATAATGTATGACCAGCTTAAGAAACCAAGTTACAAAGCATTGCAAAGAATATGTTTCAGTATATGCTTTATAAACTGAAACATACCATACTTAAATGAATTGCAATGGCGTATAATATATAATGGATTGTTCACATTTTTGTGATTCATTTTAGTAAGGTTTAGAGTTTTATTCATCTATTAAATAGCACAGCGCATATACACACATACACTATATTACCAAAAGTATTGGGATGCCTGCGTTTACACACACATGAACTTTAATGGCATCCCAGTCTAATGCCCCGTACACACGGTCGGATTTTCCGACAGAAAATGTGTGATAGGACCTTGTTGTCGGAAATTCCGACCGTGTGTAGGCTCCATCACACATTTTCCATCGGAAAAAAATTTTGAGAGCAGGCTATAAAATTTTCCGACAACAAAATCCGTTGTCCGAATTTCCGATCGTGTGTACACAAATCCGACGCACAAACTGCCACGCATGCTCAGAATAAATAAAGAGATGAAAGCTATTGGCTACTGCCCCGTTTATAGTCCCGACGTACGTGTTTTACGTCACCGCGTTCAGAATGATCGGATTTTCCGACAACTTTGTGTGACCGTGTGTATGCAAGACAAGTTTGAGCCAATATCCGTTGGAAAAAATCCTAGGATTTTGTTGTCGGAATATCCGATCAATGTCCGACCGTGTGTACGGGGCATTAGTTTGTAGGGTTCAATATTGAGTCGGCTCACCCTTTGTAGCAATAACAACTTCAACTCTTCTGGGAAGGCTGTCCTCAAGGTTTAGAAGTGTGTCTATGGGAATGTTTGACCATTCTTCCAGAAGCGCATTTGTGAGGTCAGGCATTAAAGTGAGTGTAAAGTCTCATTTTTTTCCCCTATAAAAATAACAAACATGTTATACTTACCTGCTCTGTTGCAGTAGATTTGCACAGAGCAGCCCGGATCCTCCTCTTCTCAGGTCCCTCTTATGTGATCCTGGCCCCTGCCTCCTTTTAAGTGCCCCCACAGCAAGCAGCTTGCTATGGGGGCACCCAAGCCTAGTCACAGCTCCCTGTGTCCATTCAGACAGGAAGCCCCGACCCGGCCCTGCCCCACCCCTCTCTCCCCTGATTGGCTAGCTGACTTTGATTGACAGCAGCGGTAGCCAATGGCACTGCTGCTGTGTCTCAGCCAATCAGGAGGGAGAATCTTGGATGGCTGAGACACTCGTGGACATCGCTGGACAGAGAGGGACCTCAGTGTTAGGGGGGCTGCTGCAGACAGAAGGCTTTTTATCTTAATGCATAGAATGCATTAAGATAAAAAAAACCTTCTGACTTTACAACTCCTTTAATGTTTGATGAGAAGACCTGGCTCACAGTCTCCGCTCTAATTCATCCCAAAGGTGTTCTTTCGGGTTTAGGTCAGGTCTGCACACCAGTCAAGTTCCCCCACCCCAAAATCGCTCATCTATGTCTCTATGGACCTTACTTTGTGCACTGGTTCAAATTATTTGGTAGAGGGAGGATTATGGTGTGGGATTGTTTTTCAGCAGTTGAGCTTGGCTCCCTAGTTCCAGTAAAGGGAACTCTTAAGGCATCAGCATAAAAAGACATTTTGGACAATATAGTGGGAACAGTTTGGGGATGGCCCCTTCCTGTTCCAATATGACTGCGCACCAGTGCACTAACAAAGTCCATAAAGACATGGATGAGTGAGTTTGGGGTGGAGGAACTTGACCTCAACCCGATAAAACACCTTTGAGATTAATTAGAGCAGAGACTGCAAGCCAGGCCTTCTCGTCCACATCAGTGCTCGACCTCACAAATGCGTTTGTGGAAGAATGGTCAAACATTACCATAGACACACTCCTTTTTTTTTTCCATAAAAGTTTTTATTGTGAACAAAATTTTCGTTACACAGTTTTTACAAACATTAAATGAATAGACAACATAGATCTTTTTGACATTACTTATTTCGCTGAAGTATAGCGAGTCAGATATATGTTCAACAGTAAATCAAACAGACGTATGAAAGAGTAAAACAGCCTCGAACTCGAGGTTTACCTCATCATCTGAGATCAGGAACCATCTTAGACAGGAGTATCACCTTGATTATGGTTTCAAAAATTAGGGGCTGGTTGAAGAAATGGCCGTGTGTAGTTAAATATAAGTCCGTTTGTTTGTTCCTGAGCACGTGTGGAGGTGTCGGGCTTGCAATATGGGGTATGTCCGAATGGGGAGTCGGTCTCGTCAGTTTTTGAAGTGTGAGGATTAGATGGCGAGTTATACACCAAAGTTAGGGTAGTCATGGGGGTAAGTAGATGGTTGACGTTGTCTGTTCAGTTGGGGTTGGGGTGTAGAGAGGGGAATAGACAAAGAAGTGAATGGGATTGAGGGGTAAGGTGAAAGACAGAAGTGGGGGGGGGTAACTGGGGTACCCCCACCCCAGTCTCCACCGGGCTTCAAAAGCATGTATGTTTTCGTGGGCGGATCCCTGTCTAAAGGGGGATTCCCCCCGGGGTCCGCATTAAAGCGGGAGTGAGCGAATCGGCGAGTTTTGATGAGAAAGTGCGTATCTTAAAGGAGTTAATTGGCTTATTCCAGTCAGTCAGTCATTGTGGGAGGATTCGGGACGGTTTGGTCTCATAATGGAGGTATATCTCTCTGTGGTGCAGAAGTGGGTCCAACATGCCCACGTTCGGGAATATTTTGAAGGCGAATCTTTTGCAATGTGGATTAATTCCTCCATTTCAGCCACCTTGTCCACACGGGAGAACCATTCTGACATAGTTGGGATACAGGGGGATCTCCAGTGGGCTGAGATGCATAATTTGGCTGCGTTGATCATATGTATTCCCAGAGACTTTCTGTATGTGTGGGCTGAAGTGGAGGAATGGTGGAGAATGAGTCTGGCAGGAGTATAGTCCATAGGGTATGTGGTTACCTGGGAGGTGATGTCGTGAACCTGTTTCCAGAAAGTCTGGAGAAGAGGGCAGGACCACCAGATGTGTAGAAATGTACCTATATCATTGGAGCATCTCCAACATTTGTTTGATGTCTCAGGATTAAATTTGTTTAGTAATTCAGGTGTACGGTACCATCGGGATAGGGTTTTGTAATTATTCTCTTGTATCGTGACATTGAGGGAGCCTTTGTGTGCTATTGTGAAAATTCGTTCCCAGTTCTCTTCCATTAGGTCTATTTGAAGTTCCCTTTCCCACGCCTGGCAAGCTTTGGTATCTTTGGGGGAAGTCAGGGTAAAAAGCATAGAGTGGGTACTTGCAATCAAGTGTTGTTGCGGTGTGGTTTGGGAGCATAAATTTTCAAATGGTGTTAAGTTTCTAGATAGAGACGTGTTTCGGTGCGTTGTTGCGAGAAAATGGCGAATCTGGAAGTAGTTCCATAGCGGGAGGGGTTCGCCCCCTGTATTTGTTGGAAGTGCATCACGGTTTAGAAATTTGCCATCTCTAAAGAAGTGTTGGGCTAATATGTCTTTGTGTGGCCAGGTATCATTAAGGAAGGTGTTGGACATCCCCGGGACAAAGGCTGGGTTAAGTCGGATAGGCGTACGGGCCCTGGGTTAGAGGAGATTTTGAATTTTTTACATACTTCCCTAAAGCTCCTGAGGGTAGCCTCTATTAGGGGGTGTTCTTTTAGGGTTTTGGGAATATGGCATTGGAGAATCCAGGGGGTGTTTCTAATGCGCAAGTGGGAGAAAGAGCCTTCTAGTCTCACCCAGTCTTTAACCCCTTCGTGTACTGACCAGTCTACAATTCTTCCCAGATGGCAAGCTCTTGAATAGTTCTGCAAGTCTGGTAGCCCAATACCCCCTTTGTTTTTGGGTTTCGAGAGTTGGGTGTAGCTTATCCTAGGATGCTTGTGTTTCCAAAGAAACTGCAGAGATTGTTGTTTAATCACGTGAAAGAAAGCTGCAGGGAGTTTGATGGGTATTGTTTGTAGCAGATAGAGGACACGAGGGAGCACATTCATCTTTAGGATGGCCGCACGGCCGAACCAAGAGAAATGGGGTTTATCCCATCTGCGTAGGTCCTCGGAGATTGTGCGAATCAGCGGGGTGAAGTTTTTAGTGTACAGGTCCGATAGGTGTGTGGTCAATTGGATTCCCAGATAGGTGATGGCGTTTTGTTTCCAGACAAAGGGAAAATTATCTTGGTATTGGGAGACTAGGTCTTTCGGGAGAGATATGTTGAGGGCATGGGATTTTGAGAAGTTAATCTTTAGGTTGGATATTTGCCGAAATAGGTCAAAATCTCTTAGGAGGTTTGGGATCGAGGTAAGTGGGTCACTTAGAAATAGCAGAATGTCATCGGCAAACGCCGCTATTTTATACGTATGTCCTGCAATGGGAATACCTTTGATATTCTCGTTCGATTGCAGGCAAAGTAGTAGGGGTTCTAGTGTTAAAATAAAAAGGATAGGGGACAGTGGGCATCCTTGCCTCGTTCCATTCCGGATGGAGAAGGCGTCCGACAGGTGGCCGTTGACTTTGACTTTTGCTGTTGGTGTGGTGTATAGGGACATAATTAGGTTGAACATTCGGTTCTGTAGACCTAGGTGGCGTAAAACCGCCCCCAGATAATCCCAGGCCAACCTGTCAAACGCCTTCTCAGCATCCAGGGATAGAAAGAAGCCTCTTTGTTTTTAGGAAGTTAGCCAATGGTTTAAGTTAATTGCCTTGATGGTGTTGTCCCTGGCCTCTCTGCCAGGAACAAATCCAACCTGGGAAGGAGTCGGTTTGCTAAAATTTTGGCAAATAATTTAAGATCTACATTGAGTAAGGAGATTGGTCTGTAACTAGTGACTGAAGTGGCATCCTTCCCCTCCTTCGGGATGACCGTGATATGCGCTTCTAGTAATCTGTGAAAAGGTAACGTTGATGAGGTTAAGGAGTTGAATGTCTTCAGAAACGGGGCTGAGAGTATATCTACAAAGGTCTTATAATAAGGTGCTGAAAAGCTGTCTGGGCCTGGGTTTTTGCCTGTTTTTAGTTGTTTGATCGCTCTCTTAAGTTCCTTTTCGGATATGGGATTGTCTAAGTCGCGAGCCTCTTCCCGGGGTATGGGTTTGGGGCTGAACTTTTTGAGGAAATCTGTGATAAGGGCTTTTCTAGGGGTTTGGCCTACAGTTTCGGGTTGCTGTGGTATGTTATAAAGTTCTGTGTAGTAGCGTTCAAATTGAGATGCTATGTCTGCAGAGTTCGAGCATGAGTTACCTAAAGAGTCTTTTATGGTGTGGATGTTAGTGCTAGCTTTCTTAGATTGGATAGCTCTGGCTAGTAGCTTGACACACTCCTAAACCTTGTGGACAGCCTTCCCAGAAGAGTTAAAGCTGTTATCGCTGCAAAGGATGGGCCAATTCAATAGTGAACCCTACGGACAGACTGGGATGCCTTTAAAGTTCATGTGCGTGCAAAAGCAGGTGTCCCAATACTTTTGGTAATATAGTGTGTGTGTTTATATATATATTTATATATATATATATATATATATATATATACATATATATAATATCACAAAAGTGAGTATACCCCTCACATTTTTGTAAATATTTTATTATGACACTGCTACAATGTAAAGTAGTGAGTGTACAGCTTGTATAACAGTGTTAATTTGCTGTCCCCTCAAAATAACACAACACGCCATTAATGTCTAAACCGCTGGCAACAAAAGTGAGCAGAACCCTAGGTGAAAATGTCCAAATTGTGCCCAAATAGCCATTTTCCCTCCCCGGTGTCATGTGACTCCTTAGTGTTACAAGGTGTCAGGTGAGAATGGGGAGAAGGTGTGTTACATTTGGTTTTATCGCTCTTACGCTCTCATACTGGTCACCTGGAAGTTCAACATGGCACCTCATGGCAAAGAACTCTCTGAGGATCTGAAAAAAAAGAATTGTTGCTCTACATAAAGATAGCCTAGGCTATAAGAAGATTGCCAAGACCCTGAAACTGAGCTGCAGCACGGTGGCCAAGACCATACAGCGGTTTAACAGGACAGGTTCCACTCAGAACAGGCCCTGCCATGGTTGACCAATGAAGTTGAGTGCACATGCTCAGCGTCATATCCAGAGGTTGTCCTTGGAAAATTGACGTATGAGTGCTGCCAGCATTGCTGCAGAGGTTGAAGGGGTGGGGGGTCAGCCTGTCAGTGCTCAGACCATACAATGGACACTGCATCAAATTGGTCTGCATGGCTGTTGTCCCAGAAGGAAGCCTCTTCTAAAGATGATGCACAAGAAAGCCTGAAAACAGTTTGCTGAAGACAAACAGACTAAGGACATTGATTACTGGAACCATGTCCTGTGGTCTGATGAGACCAAGATAAACTTATTTGGTTCAGATGGTGACAAGCGTGTGTGGCGGCAACCAGGTGAGGAGTACAAAGACAAATGTGTCTTGCCTACAGTCAAGCATGGTGGTGGGAGTGTCATGGTCTGGGGCTGCATGAGTGCTGCCTTCACTGGGGAGCTACAGTTCATTGAGGGAACCATAAATGACAACATGTACTGTGACATACTGAAGCAGAGCATGATCCCCTCCCTTCGGAGACGGGGCCGCTGGGCAGTATTCCAACATGATAACGACCTCAAACACACGATCCCAAGACGACCACTGCCTTGCTAAAGAAGCTGAGGGTAAAGGTTATGGACTAGCCAAGCATGTCTCCAGATCTGTGGGGCATCCTCAAACGGAAGGCGGAGGAGTGCAAAGTCTTTACCATCCACCAGCTCCGTGATGTCATCATGGAGGAGTAGAAGAGGATTCCAGTGGCAACCTGTGAAGCTCTTGTGAACTGCTTTAATTCTTCGTGGCATAGATTCAACAAGGTGTTGGAAACATTTGTTCCATATTGACATGATAGCATCACACAGTTGCTGCAGATTTGTCGGCTGCACATCCATGATGCGAATCTTCTGTTTCACCACATCCCAAAGGTGCTCTATTGGATTGAGATCTGGTGACTGTGGAGGCCATTGGAGTACAGTGAACTCATTGTCATGTTCAAGAAACCAGCTTGAGATTAAGGATGGTAGGCAGTGGTGTTTACACTATGCTCAATTAGTAGTAAGGGACCCAAAGTGTGCCAACAAATTATCTCCCACACCATTACACCTCCACCACCAGCCTGAACCGTTGATACAAGGCAGGTTGGATCCATGCTTTCATATTATTTAAGCCAAATTCTGACCCTACCATCTGAATGTCCAAGCTGAAATTGAGACCCATCAGACCAGGCAACGTTTTTCCAATCTTCTATTGTCCAATTTTGGTGAGTTGTGTAAACTGTAGCCTTAGTTTCTTGTTCATAGCTGACAGGAGTGGCACCCCAGTGTGGTCTTCTGCTGCTGTAGCCCATCTGCTTCAAGGTTCGATGTGTTGTGCATTCAGAGATGGTATTCTGCATACGTTGGTTGTAACGAGTGGTTATTTGAGTTACTGTTGCCTTTCTATCATCTGGAACCAGTCTGCCCATTCTCCTCTGACCTCTGACATCAACAACGCATTTTCGTCCACACAACCACCGCTCATTGGATATTTTCTCTTTTTCTGACAATTCTCTGTAAACTCTAGAGATGTTTCTGCGTGAAAATCCAAGTAGATCAGCAGTTTTTTAAATATTCAGACCATCCCGTCTGACACCAACAACCTTGCCACGTTCAAAGTCAATTTAAATCCCCTTTTCTTCCCCATTCTGATGCTCAGTTTGAACTTCAGCAAGTCCTCTTCACCACATCTAGATGCCTAAATGCATTAAGTTGCTGCCATGTGATTGGCTGATCAGCAATTTGTGTTACCAAGCATTTGAACAGGTGTACCTATAAATGTGGCCGGTAAGTGTATATATACAGTATATAGTACAGCTAGTAAGGCCATACCTAAATATGCTATTCATAAAATAAACTAAAAACTGTTTACAACTGTGTATGCACTTTATTATGGAGATCAATTCCCAAAGTGCACAGCACTATAAGAAGGTTTCTTTTGGAAATATCACTTCAATAACCTGAAATCATATTGATTTCTATAGATTACTACACACTTTGCATATCATCACTGCAGTTTCCTCTGTCATACTGCTTAAGAAGTGAAGGACTCCAAGTGTCAAACGTATGACACAGAAATAAATAAATTAGTTGCAAGGAGTCCAATTAAAAATGTAGTATTTATAAAGACGAGGTACTCGCATCATTAGCTATTTAGCACATAACTTCTGCTTCTGTTTGGACACCGCAAACATCTCAAAATAAAAAATAAATGGCATAACTATCAGTTATCTTTATTTTTTCTCTGACTGATCTAATGTTGCTCCGTGGGCACCAATGCAGCCTTTCCCTATGCACAGATGGTAGATTTTCTTTTGCTATGGCCGTCAGCACTTGTTAATTTCCGCTCTGATGAATTGATTCTAAAGAGGCAGTGACATTATGTGAGATAAGATAGACAGCGGCAGGGCCAAGGCTGGGGGAAAAATGTCAGAGGAACCAGATAAATGGGGAGAGAAATGACGGAGAAAGACAATATGACAATTAGAAAGGAAGAAAGTGACTGGAATGGAACTAAGGCTTGTTTTCGGGAAGCCACAAAGGTACAATCCAATACAGTCAAAAAAAAGCACGCTCTGCTTTACAGTTTAACAGTCTAATTGTCTGCGTCAAATTAATTCAGCTTTCTCTGTCTCATGGGACTATGCAAATTGTTTATATCTCTTCCTTCCTTTATCGTATACATTTATTTCGAATTCAGTCTTGTTAAAAAAAAACAAAAAACAACCTTTTTTACTTATTTGCCTGTCTGATAGAGTTCTTCAATGTGAGAGACATATACCACTGGTATTAAATATCCTCCCTGTGGGAGGTATGTAACAGCTCAAAATTTTCTTGGAAGAAAAGCGTTTTACTCCAACAATGCAGTGTAGTAAAGGGAGTTTTTAAATTTCATAAGCAGACTAGATGCAAGCGTTTTTATGGTCCCTAAGCCAGAAATAATTTTCTAGGAACACATTGTTTCTTCTATTGTATATTTTTTGCGCATATATTAATTCCCTAGCATCAAGTATTTTTTTGTGCTTGTATTCCCCCTCTATCTTCCTTGTGTAGGGATCTGCTGCCCTCTACTGTCTGTAAGTGGCTGTGCTGCTTGATGTTCACAGAGTTGTTTATGTACATCACTTCCTGTCTCTGTGTGTCTGGGTTGAAAACCCCAGAGGGAGGAAGTAAATAGAGGGTGTCCACATGTCCTGCTATTGAGAAGCTGCTACTAACTTAGGCCAAAACCAGGGATTATTAGACAAGTGATCCTGTATTTAATAGTCTGATATTGTTGCCCATAGCTTCTGGGTGTATCTATTTAAAGACTGGTGACAGAAGTATATTTGGTTCACCTTGTTGTTATCCCACATTAACTATACCAGATAGTTTGCTTTGTCACACAGTGTGTGCGCAAGTAGTGGTCAACTTACTGTTCCATAGTAGGTGTACCCAGGGCTTTTTTTCAGGGGGAACTTGGTGGAACTCAGTTCCACCACCTCTGGCTCAGACCCTTTGGTGCCTGCTCACCACAATCACTTGTAAACACAGAAGTCTGGTTTCTGTATTTATAAGTGACAGCTCTGCACTCTGTATGTAATGCAATCCTGGTACTTAATGCCCCCTTAAGACCCTCCTACTGTTTTCGTGAAATTTGACTGAACACACCCACTATTTGATGTGATTTGGAGGGTGTGTGTAGGGGAGGGGTTTTGTGGGGCCGTGGTTAACTTCCAGCACCTATTGTTTGAGAAAAAAAGCCCTGGGTGTACCTGTTTATATAGAGTTTATATGCAGCTCTTATAAGTCTAGTTAATCATGTCCCTTCTGGTCTGGGATTCTAAAGCTAGTTTTGGCTTAGGGCTCAATAACCAGAATAGGCTAGAGCCAGGTTAGGCATTTGCTGGCCAAGTCTGGTAGTAAGAGGCCCGGTTGTATGAAAGATCAAATGCTATTAGGGACTAATGCCCCGTACACACGGTCGGACATTGATCGGACATTCCGACAACAAAATCCTAGGATTTTTTCAGACGGATGTTGGCTCAAACTTGCCTTGCATACACACGGTCACACAAAGTTGTCGGAAAATCCGATCATTCTGAACGCGGTGACGTAAAACACGTACGTCGGGACTATAAACGGGGCAGTAGCCAATAGCTTTCATCTCTTTATTTATTCTGAGCATGCGTGGCACTTTGTGCGTCGGATTTGTGTACACACGATCGGAAATTCCGACAACAGATTTTGTTGTCGGAAAATTTTATAGCCTGCTCTCAAACTTTGTGCGTCGGTAAATCCGATGGAAAATGTGTGATGGAGCCTACACACGGTCGGAATTTCCCACAACAAGGTCCTATCACACATTTTCTGTCGGAAAATCCGACCGCGTGTACGGGGCATAAGACGCAGAGTAAACTATGAGTTCCAGTGCCACACCATGATTTCTGCTGGTGGAAAGTTACATTCCAGACTGGTTGGACAACAGCTGGATGGTCTCCTCACTGTAGATCTTGGACTCCAAGACGAATGCTGCATCATGATTATCCTCATGGGCCCCTGCAAATGGACTTTGCTGCAATATTCATCTGGAAGTATCTTTGTTATTACCTATATATACCTCGGCATTCGTGCACAATTCCACCCAGACTCCTATCGGCCCCTTATTGGTAATACCTGTTTGTACATTGGATGTAGGTATTATTATTATTATTTTTTCCTATACAAAGCTTGTATTATTTCCATACTGGTGTGCATCTATATACTTTTGGTTATATGCTGGTTGCAGTAGTTTGTCTGTTCCCAATTAGCTAGCTCAACCATGTATATTGTTTAACTGAACTGGAGTCCTTTTGCTCATCCCACTGCTAAACATTCTGTGCATCTGTAAATGACCAACTTTAAAACCTGCAAAGAACTGAAATATGGTATTGAAGTAAAACAATGAACTATGAAAAAATAGTAAATATGCCTGGAAGGTAGTTAACCGTTAGCCGACCAGCCGCCGCAGTTATACTGCGTCAGATGCTGCGCAAATCGCCGTAGCTGTACATCGCTTCTTTTAGACGTCACAGCAGGCGCGCATGCATGCAGCCGCCGCGTGTCCCCGGAGCCGATGCGCATGTCTGGCGGGCGTGATGACTGCCGGGCACCCGCGATCGCTCGTGGCAGAGCGAGAACCGGGATTTGTGTGTGTAAACACACAAATCCCGGTTCTCTCAGGGGAGAGAAGACAGATTGTGTGTTCATACTAAGTATGAACACCGATCTCTCTCCTCCCCCTGTCAGTCCCATTCCCCCTACAGTTAGGACATACCTAGGGAACACAGTTAACCCCTTGATCGCCCCCTAGTGTTAACCACTTCCCTGCCCGTGACATTTATACAGTAATCAATGCCTATTTTTAGCTCTGATCGCTGTATAAGTGTCAATGGTCCCAAAAAAGTGTCAAAAGTGTCCGATCTGTCCGCTGCAATGTTGCAGTCCTGATAAAAATCGCAAATCGCCGCCATTACTAGTAAAAAAAGATAATAATAAAAATGCCATAAATCTATCCCCTATTTTGTAGACTCTATAACTTTTTGCGCAAACCAATCAATATACGCTTATTGCAAATTTTTTTACCAAAAATATGTAGAAGAATACATATTGGCCTAAACTGTGAAAAAAATTAGTTTTAAAAAAAAAATTGGGGATATTTATTATAGCAAAAACTACAAAATATTGTGTTTTTTAAAAATTGATGCTTTTTTTTGAAAAAATAACCGCAGAGGTGATCAAATACCACCAAAAGAAAGCTTTATTTGTGGGGAAAAAGTACATAAATTGTGTTTGGGTACAACGTCGCATGACCGTGCAATTGTCAGTAAAAGCGACGCAGTGCCGTATCGCAAAAAACGGCCTGGTCAGGAAGAATGGCCTGGTCAAATCCTTCGGGGGCTGAAGTGGTTAAAGCGGAGTTCCACCCAAAAGTGGAACTTCTGCTGATTTGCTTCCTCCCCCCCTCCAGTGCCACATTTGGCACCTTTTAGGGGGAAGGGGAGAATGAGGACCTGTTTTTGACAGGTCCCTGTGCCCACTTCTGGGAGACGGGGCCGTGGTGTTCAGACGTTCCCTCGGAAGTTTGTCAACAAGAAGTTGTAGCAATAACTAGGAGGTAATAGGAGAAATGCTGGGGAGATGGAGTTTAGCTGCAAGGGAGGTGGTACTGGTGGGTATTGTACTGTACTTTAATATGCTGCAGTTACCTTTTTATGAGACTCCTTAAAGGTAAAATATATATATTTTTTGGCATGTTGACACAACAGTTGGCACTTGCGTTGAACCCACATTTGTTTGACTGAAACTCAATAAGGGATAAATCACTATTCTAAAGAATTGTTTAGCTATGTGTAAAAATGTTAGTTTCAGTTGTTCTGTAAATAACAAGCTTTTTTTTAACTGGTTGCAGAGAGATAGATGGCACTTTGTGGAAAGGAGCAAACAGCTCCACTCACCATCAAAATTCAAAATATTAAAATACAACATTTCATATTTACATGGGTAAAAAAAACATATTTATGAAAGAAAACGCTATGTCTGGTGCAAACCCAAAACATCACATCACCCAAAGAACACCATCCCCACAGTGAAACATGGTGGTGGCAGCATCATGCTGTGGGGATGTTTTTCAGCAGTCGGGACTGGGAAACTGGTCAGTGTTGGGGGAAAGATGGATGGTGCTAAATACAGGGATATTCTTGAGCAAAACCTGAACCACTCTGTGTGTGTTTTGAGGCTAGGATGGAGGTTCACCTTCCAGCAGGACAATGACCCCAGACACTGCTAAAGCAACACTTGAGTGGTTTTAAGGGGGAAACATGTAAATGTTGGAATGGCCTAGTCAAAGCCCAGACCTCAATCCAATAGAAAATCTGTGGTCAGACTTAAAGATTGCTGTTCACAAGTGCAAACCATCCAACTTGAAGAGCTGGAGCAGTTTTGCAAGGAGGAATGGGCAAAAATCCCAGTGGTAAGATGTGGCAAGCTCATAGAGGCTTATCCAAAACGACTTGGAGCTGTGATAGCCGCTAAAGATGGCTCTACAAAGTATTGACTTTAGTGGGGTGAATAGTTATGCACATTGACTTTTTCTGTTATTTTGTCCTATTTGTTGTTTGCTTCACAATAATAAAAAAAAAACATCTTCAAAGTTGTGGGCTTCTCTGTAAATTAAATGATGCAAATCCTCAAACAATCCATGTTAATTCCAGGTTGTGAGGAAACAAAACACGAAAAAATGCCAAGGTTGGGTGAATACTTTTGCAAGGCACTGTATTTACCATACTAACAGAAAACTAAAGACAATTTTAAAATTGGACAACATGGTTTATTGTGCACACACAAGGTAGGTGGTAAAATCTTCTGTTTAGTTTAATTCTGTTTTTATTGTCTGTATTTATTAGTAAATAAAATATTTGAAAAAAAGAAAGAACAAAATACCCATTTTAAGAGGGTGACAAACCTTTGGATAGTTTTTTAACCAATGACTAGAGATACATGAAATGTGACATACAGTACATAATCTTTTAGTTGTGTACCTATCTGCTTGTATTTAAACTGAATTGTATTATAGTGTATTATAGTGTTTGATGTAGCAACCTTACTGTTATGTGACCCTTGTAAACACTGCTATGTCTGTTTTCAAGATGAAAAAAAAAAAGCAAAAAAAAAAAAAAAGATTGCATTGTAAAAAACAGGGCAGTAGGAATTTATCAAACCACAAGCCTGTATCATACAAGGTCAATGGCAAATTGCATACTTTTCCAAGCCTTCAGTTTAAATGTGGTAGTTTGTTCTTAATACAGGTGATACAGAAAAAATAAACAGACCCTTTTGTCTATCTGCCTAACCATTCATTTGTTTTTTTTTATACAATCTATGCACCACTTAGATTGACCATACATGACCAGTTCAAGCATCACAAGCAACAATGTTTTTGAATAATCTCTATAACCTAGAGCAGATCATTATATTTTCTATAGAAAAAAAAAAGTTTAGCAGAAAAGTTAATCTGCTAAATGATCAGACAGTGAGTACCTAATTTGCAGTTCACCAAACAAGTGAAAAGTGAGAAACCTTAATGTAAAACAAGTTCAGGATGGCAAATGCATGCTTATGTAGCACCCTCCTAGGTAGGTGCTAGAAGAGAGTATAGTTTTGGGGTCTTTCTGCTTACCAGGAAGGCTGCCAGGTAAATTTAGAGGCTCTCTGCCTACCAGGGAGCAGGGATCTTTTGATAGGGTCTACTCACGGTGCTCAGATGCTGCTCATGTTGTCTGAATGCTTCACACTGGTCCAATAGGAAGGGGCGTATTGGACAGTGGAAGGAGACCTGACAAGTGAGAGCATAGGCATAGTTACAGCCCTGGACATTGGCAGAGGAAAGCGCTTCAGTGCATGCTGGGTGACCATATATAGGCCAAGGGCACATGTGCTCGGGGTCTTCGGCTGGAGAGCGGGGTCCAGAAAGGAGGGGGTGGCTACCCCTCTTCTGCTCAGGCTGCCATGAGGCCTCAGTGGTTTGCCTGAGGGCCTGAATCTAAGTAAAGCTGCAGCCTAGATGTCCTGCAAAGCTGACTGGAAGGGAGACACACCAGGAAGGATCTTTTCCTGCCTACTGTGAGTACTGATCTCTGTCATGGGGCCTGTCCTGTGTGGGCCATCCCTTCAGATAGTAGAGTCAGTGGACGGGTGTCAGCCAAAGGGGATGCTAGTGAGTGTCCTGAAGATAAAACAGTTTCATCAAGTCTGCTGCCAGAGCAAGCAAAGGACTTATTTCTCCTATATGAGTGCAGTATGGAGAGTCTGCTACCACATTTAACCTGGTGAGGCCAAGTGAGAGTTGTCCTCATCTGTAAATAGTTCCAGCTGGAGTATCCCACTATTCCCTTCTCTCATCCAAGTTCCAACAATAAATACCAGAAAACCCAAACACCCTGGATTGATCATTGGATAACGAGTGGATGAGAGTACGGTTGGTCATGTGAAAACACCTAGTAACTGGCAGCAAGATAATCAGGGGGAGGCCCAGGGAAGTCTACACACAGCAATCCCTACAGGGGCAGTGCTACGTTTATACTGCAGAATAACGAAAACTGCACAAACATGGACTTTTCACATCACATCACATCTCATTGGCTCAATCTTGGTAATGTGGCTGCATAACATAGTCTCTGTAAGGCTCTATAACAACAGAATGTCAAGTTGAGAACCACTACTTACAAGGCCACATTTACCCATTTAGCACAAGCCAAACTTCATGTATAAAGCAGTATTACTACTACTACTATACATGACAGCTTCCCACTGTCAATGGTTCTTAAGGATGCCAGCAGGTGCGAGCACCTCCAAGTCCATAAGCCTGGCACACACTAATGCCCCGTACATAGGATTTTCCGACGGAAAATGTTCGATGGGAGCTTGTTGTCGGAAATTACGACTGTGTGTAGGCTCCATCGGACATTTTCCATCGGAATTTCTGACACATAAAATTTGAGATCTGGAACTCAAATTTTCCAACAACAAAATCCGTTTTTTCGATCGTGTGTACGCAATTCCGACGCACGAAGTTCCACGCATGCTCGGAATCAAGCAGAAGAGCCGCACTGGCTATTGAACTTCATTTTTCTCGGCTCGTTGTATGCATTGTACGTCACCGCGTTCTTGACGTTTGGAATTTCCGACAAGATTTGTGTGACCGTGTGTATGCAAGACAAGTTTGAGCAAACATCTGTCGGAAAAAAAACATGGATTTTGTTGTCAGAAAAGCCTATCGTGTGTTCAGGGCATAATAGTTTTTTTTTCCTTCAACCCAGCAGGCTGAATGAAAAAAAACTAAAGAGCCCAGAAGGAGCCTCTGTGCTAACAATCCAATGTTAGTACAGTGATCTCTCCCACTGAGCTATTCTGCTCTGATAGGGGGCCCCCCTCCAGAACACACCAGTCAGAGCTCTCTTCACTTACATGGTCAGGAATCCCTGGCTATGCAAGCAATTGAGCCTAGAACGACAAAAAACCCATGTGGAGGTTCCCTCATAATTCATCCCAGGCACTTAAGGTCTGGTATAGATTTTAAGGGAGAACCTTCTTTAAAAAAATCAAGAAAAATAGTGTTACAAATCCATACCAGACCCTTATCCGAGCATGCAGCCTGGCATACCAGCAAAGGGAGAGGATAACCATGCACTCCCCCTCCTAAACCACACCAGGCCACAGGCCCTCAACTTGGGGTTACCTTACATTTTTATGTAAACTGTATGTTATTTTCCCCTTGCTCCTTCACATAGTGGGGCAGTAAACCAGGCCACTCATTGTTAAAGGAGGCTTTCAGATTCTGATAAGCTACCAGCCTGCAGACCCCCATATTCACTGGGTATTCTGCACCCTGTTAAAGCCATGTGGCACGGTGTGTTTCAGAATGGGGATAATGCTCATCCCCCCTTTCCTGACCTGCTGGGCTATATGCTCAGATAAGGGTCTGGTACAGAATTTGGGGGGAACTTCTCACTGTTTTTTTTTTTAATTTTAAAATTTATATCAGACCTGAAGGGCCTGGTATGAATTAGAGCGGAACCCATTGCCTTTTTTGTGCATGGGATCCTATATTAACATCTATGCTAGACTTTAAAGCGGTAGTAAACTCCACTTTTGAACTTGTACCTACAGGTAAGCTTATAATAAGGTATAGATACACCGAATATCTCCTTAACTTGCGGTATTTAGGAGATATTTACACTGGATGCATGCACTCTGAAGGGACAGCATACCTGTACCATCCCTTTAGAACTCTGTGACGTAAAGTGTGACTCTCGTGTGCATGCGCAGAAGTTATGTCATCGCGGCTCACCCATTCCCAGGACCGGAGCCAGCTGATGCTTATGGTATTTCTGCAAACTACATTTATGCCTTTTAAAGGTAGTAATATATGGCATTTTAATATAATTATTGATATATTGTTTGGTTACAGTCTAAAATAAGAACTTTTTTATACTGTGTGTATATATCTAAAGACTGGTAACAGAAGCCCATTGTTATTATCTCACATGCACAGTGCCAGATAGCCAGGTCTGTGCTACTGTACACATAGAGGTCAGTATATTAGTACCCTGTTTCCCCGAAAATAAGACCTAGCGTGATTGTCAGTGATGGCTGCAATATAAGCCCTACCCCCCAAATAAGCCCTACCCTGTTTCCCAGAAACTAAGCCCTACCCTGAAAAGAAGACCTACAAGGACTTTAACTAGGGCTTATTTGGAGGGTAGGGCTTATATTGCAGCCATCACCGACTATCACGCTAGGTCTTATTTTCGGGGAAACAGGGTAGGTGAATATGTTTATTGCAATAGAGTTTATTTCAGCTCTTAGTTAAATAGTTATATAGTAGGTGGGGTCCATCAAGTCCAACCTATGTGTGTGATTATATGTCTGTATTACATTGTATATCCCTGTGGTCGTTCAGGTGCTTATCTAAATGTTTTTTTAAACTATCGATGCTCCCTGCTGAAACCACTGCCTGTGGAAGGGAATTTCACATTCTTGCCACTCTTATGCCCCGTATACACGGTCGGACTTTGTTCGGACATTCTGACAACAAAATCCTAGGATTTTTTCCGACGGATGTGCGCTCAAACTTGTCTTGCATACACACGGTCACACAAAGTTGTCGGAAAATCCGATCATTCTGAATGCGGTGACGTAAAACATGTACGTCGGGACTATAAATGGGGCAGTGGCCAATAGAATTCATCTCTTTATTTATTCTGAGCATGCGTGGCACTTTGTCCGTCGGATTTGTGTACACACGATCGAAATTTCCGACAACGGATTTTGTTGTCGGAAAATTTTATATCCTGCTCTCAAACTTTGTGTGTCGGAAAATCCAAATGGAAAATGTGTGTTGGAGCCTACACACGGTCGGAATTTCCGACAACAAGGTCCTATCACACATTTTCCGTCGGAAAATCCGACCGTGTGTACGGGGCAGTACAGTAAAGAACCCTCTATGCAGTTTAAGGTTAAATCTAATTTCTTCTAATTTTAATGAGTGGCCATGTGTCTTATTAAACTCCCCTCCGTGGAAAAGTTTTATCCCTATTGTGGGGTCACCAGTCTGGTATTTGTAAATTGAAATCATATCACCTCTCAAGCGTCTCTTCTCCATAGAGAATAAGTTCAGTACTTGCAACCTTTCTTCATAACTAATATTCTCCAGTCCCTTTATTAGCTTTGTTGCCCTTCTCTGTACTCCATTTCCAGTACATCCTTCCTGAGAACTGGTGCCCAAAACTGGACAGCATACTCCGGGTGAGGATGGACCAGAGTCTTGTACAGTGGGAGAATTATTGCTTTATCTCTTGAGTTAATCCCCTTTTTAATGTATGCCAATATTCTATAAGTAAAAAACGGGAGTTATTCCTGTGCTACCAGTTGGGGAAGTCGGTCTCCTAATCAGTTAATTGAGACTATGTGCAACTTCTCTTGTTGGAAAGCTGCATGCACCGAAACAGAGGGCTCAAACACCAGCCCAAAACAAAATTGGTAAGAGAGAGAGGGGGAAGTGGTGCTGCGCTAACCAGAGATGTCTCTACTTGTGGGAATAAATATTATATCCTGATATTCATAGATCACGGGAAGATTAAATAGTAAAAAACATCAGCAAATCGCATAGGTTAAAAATAAATATGTGAATCCAATTAATACTTGTATATATAGGAATAAATACTAGTGTAAGGTAAAGACAAATAGTAACAACAGATTAAATAGTAAAACTCAGTAAATCGCATAAGTTGAAAATAGATATGGTGATTCAAAATAAATATGTGGATCCAATCAGTGCTTAAAAATATAAGAATAAATACTGGTGTAGGGTTAAGACAAGTAGTAACAACCGATTAACATATATTGAAATGTGTAGAAATCCAATATGACTAATAGTGCTCGTGCTCTTGTGACTAAAAACTCAAAAATTAAACTCATTTGTTAAGGTGCAACAATAGATGAAGACAAACAGTCATAAATCAAGTGGTAAATGGCAACCAAGTGAGATAAACAAAGCAAACGGAATGGTCGCTTTATCCTAATATTGCGACCTTGTGCAATAGTGCGACTATAATGTGAATGATCACATATGTGGCTAAACCACTCTGATCATTGAGTGTCCAGAATAAAAATAATTATAAAAATAATTCAAAGTGTCCAAAGCTAAAATGTGTTCAGCAAGCCAGTGTTTTAAAACGCAATCCCTCCAATGGCAGTGAGGTGTTATTTATAAAACATTCTCTATCTTCTTCATGCAGCATGCACTAGGGTAGGCAGTGGCCCCTTACCTAGCGGTGCTAGGTCAACCGCATATGAGTTGTTAACTCTCGTGGTCCTGGGTCTCTCCTGTATCTCTGTGTCCAGACTTGCTGACTCTACAGGATCCTGTATGGGGCTGGGATATGTCTAGCTGAGGTCCTGGGACAGTGCCGCTCCTAACTCCTCCTCCACATCAAATCTCCATTATATGCAAAATATAGGATAAAGTGCCCAGATAGTGAAGTATGTTTTTATAGGTCACTTTATTCACATAAATCGTATACAAGGTACTCACATTAGCAGCTGTTCTTACAAAGCATAATATCCAACGAGCAGCGAACTCGTAACGCATTCAGCAAGGTAAAACGAAAAAAGCCTATTCCGTCCCTACGCGTGACGTCACTAGACCACGTGACTTCTTCAGGGGATAAACGAAATAGGCTGATGTATGTCTTAAATAGTCTCTCTCATAAGTATAGGTTGGCGGCCATTTTCTTGAAGCCGCGCCGGCGATCGTTAGGTCACCCATGTGCGCGGCCATTTTCTCGGTTGGTGAAAGGTCTGGCCAATGAATTTCAATGGGAGGAGATCGAATTGTTAATGTGTTTCCTTGGTGATAGGGCGAAACGCCCTTATCTCGTTTGTATATCTTACAGAGGTGGTTTGTTAGACCACATCGAATTCTGTGAGGGTGCAGACTCATTAGCATATCGAAAAAAAATAATAATAAAAGTAAAGGCTAAAACTGGGTGGTGTTTCTCTGTGACGATGTGGAAAGGCATTATAAAAATCTTTATTAAACATATTAAACTTAAAACGTAGGGCCCTCAGGTATAAAAAACTTGTGAGCAGCTACAAGGATATGTGAAAGGGACCAGTTTCTTCAGTATAAAATCTGTATAAATATATATATAAAAACATGGTGATACGTTAGTTCCTTCACAGGGAGGGGGTGGAATAGGCTTATTTCCCCCATCCTTTAAGCAATACACTTGATCAGCAGGGGGGAGGGGGGGGGGGGAGGGGGGGGGGGAGAGAAATAGAAAAATCCAGGGGGATACATATTGACATCCAGACTAAATGTTTAAATGAGAGGAGATTGTACACTATTCATTGGGAATCACATAAAAAGTCATATTTTAAAACGCTTAAAAAGTCGCATATAAAATCGCTAAAACACTGTCATATTAAAAATCACTTAAAAAACAGTTTAAGTCGAACTCAATGTTTAAACCTCTCGGGGCAAAAGTATCTAAGGTATATATCCATTTGGATTCTAGTTGACTGAGGGTTCTTACTTTATGACTACCTCTCCAGTGTTTTTCATACGGTTCAATTCCCCAAAATTTTAGTTGTGTGGGGTCTTTGTTGTGACACAACAAGAAGTGTTTGGAAACGCTATGTTTATCATACCCCTTCAAAATGTTATTAACATGTTCCTTAATCCTGACTCTGAGGGGTCTTTTGGTGCGGCCTATATATTGTAGGCCGCAACTACATTCCAACGCGTATACTGCTCCCTCTGTGTTGCAGCAAATAAACTTTTTAATCTCATATGTTTCTCCAGTACTATTTGATGTGAAATGGTGTTTCTTTTCGTTTGGGCGCTTCGTTCTTAGGCACGCGAAACACCTTTTGCAGGGGAAGAAGCCGTTGCGTGTGAAAAAGGAAATCATTTTGTACACAGCACATTACGAAATAAATCTGTTTTTAACCCTTCTGTAAAAAATAACAAATATACTGAAGTTTTTAAACAAGTTGTTTTAGATGATATTAAAGTTTTAAAAATTAAAAAGAAAGAAGAACCAAACTATATAAAAAGCGGTATCAAAAAATTAACAAAAAGGAAAGATCTAGTTATAAGACCAGCCGACAAAGGGGGAGGAATTGTGATTTTATCTAAAGAACAATACCACATGAGCATGACCAAAATGCTGGAAGATGAAACAACCTATAATAGACTGTTAAGTAATCCCATGTTCAAGTGTAGGAAGGAATTAGAAAAGGTGGTGTGCCTGGGAATCAAGAAAAATATACTTAACAAAAAGGAAGCTCGCTATTTGATACCGGACTCCTGCCGAACCCCAATCATATATTCGCTGCCGAAAATACACAAAAATAAGACGGATCCACCACCAAGGCCCATTGTAAACGGCATAGATTCTCTAACTTCAAGAATTGGACAATATATCGATGTGTTCCTACAGCCAGCCGTCCAGAAAACAGAGGCATACCTTAGAGATACGAAGCAGCTGCTACAAATACTAGAAGAAATCCCGCAAGAAGAAGGACCATGGATCCTAGCCACGGCAGATGTCTCTTCCTTATACACAGTGATATTACACCACCAAGCTTGTGAAGCCACAAAATGGGGCCTTAGATTACATACCAAATTACCCTGCGTCCAAAGGAAGTTCCTAGTGAAATGTCTAGACTGTTGCCTCAAGAATAATTACTTCTGGTACAACAAAAATTACTACCACCAACAAACAGGAGTAGCCATGGGGGCCAAATTCGCCCCTAGCGTGGCAGGCCTCTTTATGGCCCAGTGGGAAGAGCAAAGCGTTTTGAAGAATAGACCCACTGAATTAATCATCTATAAAAGGTACATCGATGACATTTTTATTCTTTGGAAAGGTGAAGCAGACCGACTCACCAGTTTTATGGAAAATTTAAACATCAATGACCGAAATATTAGGTTATCCTGGGAAATGAGCGAAGAAAAGGTAACATTCTTAGATCTAGACATCACACAGGAACAAGGTAAACTATTATCAAGAACGCATTTTAAAACAGTAGATAGAAACAGCTATCTTCCAAAAGACAGCTGTCATCACAAGAATTGGTTGTTCAACGTCCCCAAAGGCCAACTGATGAGGGTTAGACGCAATTGCACCCATCTAAACACCTACTTGGAACAGGCAGAGCACATTGCACAAAAATTCATTAACAAAGGATACGATCAGGAATTTATAAAAAAGAAGATCTTGGAAGTACAAGAGATGGACCGGAACGAACTGATCAGAGACAAAACCAGAAAAGAAACGGAATCTGTGCCAATATCATTAATCTTGGATTTTAATACTCAACATAAAAGAATAGAGAAGATTATTAGAAAACATTGGCATATACTTCTGGCCGATAAAGACCTGCAAGACAAACTTCCCTATAATCCCAGGTTCATATATAAAAAAGCACCCACCTTGAAAGATAAAATCGTAAAAAACGTTATTGACCCCCCTAAGAAAATGATTTCCTTTTTCACACGCAACGGCTTCTTCCCCTGCAAAAGGTGTTTCGCGTGCCTAAGAACGAAGCGCCCAAACGAAAAGAAACACCATTTCACATCAAATAGTACTGGAGAAACATATGAGATTAAAAAGTTTATTTGCTGCAACACAGAGGGAGCAGTATACGCGTTGGAATGTAGTTGCGGCCTACAATATATAGGCCGCACCAAAAGACCCCTCAGAGTCAGGATTAAGGAACATGTTAATAACATTTTGAAGGGGTATGATAAACATAGCGTTTCCAAACACTTCTTGTTGTGTCACAACAAAGACCCCACACAACTAAAATTTTGGGGAATTGAACCGTATGAAAAACACTGGAGAGGTAGTCATAAAGTAAGAACCCTCAGTCAACTAGAATCCAAATGGATATATACCTTAGATACTTTTGCCCCGAGAGGTTTAAACATTGAGTTCGACTTAAACTGTTTTTTAAGTGATTTTTAATATGACAGTGTTTTAGCGATTTTATATGCGACTTTTTAAGCGTTTTAAAATATGACTTTTTATGTGATTCCCAATGAATAGTGTACAATCTCCTCTCATTTAAACATTTAGTCTGGATGTCAATATGTATCCCCCTGGATTTTTCTATTTCTCCCCCCCCCCCCCCTTCCCCCCCCCCTCCCCCCTGCTGATCAAGTGTATTGCTTAAAGGATGGGGGAAATAAGCCTATTCCACCCCCTCCCTGTGAAGGAACTAACGTATCACCATGTTTTTATATATATATTTATACAGATTTTATACTGAAGAAACTGGTCCCTTTCACATATCCTTGTAGCTGCTCACAAGTTTTTTATACCTGAGGGCCCTACGTTTTAAGTTTAATATGTTTAATAAAGATTTTTATAATGCCTTTCCACATCGTCACAGAGAAACACCACCCAGTTTTAGCCTTTACTTTTATTATTATTTTTTTTCGATATGCTAATGAGTCTGCACCCTCACAGAATTCGATGTGGTCTAACAAACCACCTCTGTAAGATATACAAACGAGATAAGGGCATTTCGCCCTATCACCAAGGAAACACATTAACAATTCGATCTCCTCCCATTGAAATTCATTGGCCAGACCTTTCACCAACCGAGAAAATGGCCGCGCACATGGGTGACCTAACGATCGCCGGCGCGGCTTCAAGAAAATGGCCGCCAACCTATACTTATGAGAGAGACTATTTAAGACATACATCAGCCTATTTCGTTTATCCCCTGAAGAAGTCACGTGGTCTAGTGACGTCACGCGTAGGGACGGAATAGGCTTTTTTCGTTTTACCTTGCTGAATGCGTTACGAGTTCGCTGCTCGTTGGATATTATGCTTTGTAAGAACAGCTGCTAATGTGAGTACCTTGTATATGATTTATGTGAATAAAGTGACCTATAAAAACATACTTCACTATCTGGACACTTTATCCTATATTTTGCATATAATGGAGATTTGATGTGGAGGAGGAGTTAGGAGCGGCACTGTCCCAGGACCTCAGCTAGACATATCCCAGCCCCATACAGGATCCTGTAGAGTCAGCAAGTCTGGACACAGAGATACAGGAGAGACCCAGGACCACGAGAGTTAACAACTCATATGCGGTTGACCTAGCACCGCTAGGTAAGGGGCCACTGCTTACCCTAGTGCATGCTGCATGAAGAAGATAGAGAATGTTTTATAAATAACACCTCACTGCCATTGGAGGGATTGCGTTTTAAAACACTGGCTTGCTGAACACATTTTAGCTTTGGACACTTTGAATTATTTTTATAATTATTTTTATTCTGGACACTCAATGATCAGAGTGGTTTAGCCACATATGTGATCATTCACATTATAGTCGCACTATTGCACAAGGTCGCAATATTAGGATAAAGCGACCATTCCGTTTGCTTTGTTTATCTCACTTGGTTGCCATTTACCACTTGATTTATGACTGTTTGTCTTCATCTATTGTTGCACCTTAACAAATTAGTTTAATTTTTGAGTTTTTAGTCACAAGAGCACGAGCACTATTAGTCATATTGGATTTCTACACATTTCAATATATGTTAATCGGTTGTTACTACTTGTCTTAACCCTACACCAGTATTTATTCTTATATTTTTAAGCACTGATTGGATCCACATATTTATTTTGAATCACCATATCTATTTTCAACTTATGCGATTTACTGAGTTTTACTATTTAATCTGTTGTTACTATTTGTCTTTACCTTACACTAGTATTTATTCCTATATATACAAGTATTAATTGGATTCACATATTTATTTTTAACCTATGCGATTTGCTGATGTTTTTTACTATTTAATCTTCCCGTGATCTATGAATATCAGGATATAATATTTATTCCCACAAGTAGAGACATCTCTGGTTAGCGCAGCACCACTTCCCCCTCTCTCTCTATGCCAATATTCTGTTTGCTTTGTTAGCAGAAGCTTGGCATTGCATGCCATTGCTTAGCCTGTCATCTACTAGGACCCCCAGGTCCTTTTCCATCTTAGATTCCCCCAGAGGTTCAACCCCTAGTGAGTAGATTGCATTCATATTTTTGCCACCCAAATACATTATTTTGCATTTTTCCACATTAAACCTCAATTGCTATGTAGTTGCCCACCCCATTAATTTGTTCAGATCTTCTTGCAAGGTTTCCACATCCTGCTGAGAAGTTATTGCCCTACTTAGCTTAGTATCATCCGCAAATACAGAGATTGAACTCTTAATCCCATCCTCCAGGTCGTTTATGAACAAATTAAATAGGATTGGTCCCAGCACAGAACCCTGGGGGACCCCACTTTCCCCCCCTGACCATTCCGAGTATTCCCCATTTATCACCACCCTCTGAACTCACCCTTGTAGCCAGCTCCATGTACTCACCCTATGGTCCATGCCAACGGACCTTACTTTGTACAGTGAACTTTCATGGGGAACTGTGTCAAATGCTTTTGCAAAATCCAGATACACCATGTCTACGGGCCTTCCTTTATCTAGAGGGCAGCTCACCTCCTCATAGAACGTTTATAGACTGGTTTGGCAAGAACGATTCTTCATGAATCCATGCTGATTACTGCTAATGATACCCTTTTTTTTACTAAAATCTTGTATATAGTCCCTTATCATCCCCTCCAGGAGCTTGCATACTATTGATGTTAGATTAACTGGTTTGTAATTCCCAGGGATGTATTTTGGCCCTTTTTTAAATATTGGTGCTAAATTGGCTTTTCTCCAATCAGCTGGTACCATTCCCGTCAGTAGACTGTCAGTAAAAATTAGGAACTTGCAGCCCACATCACAATCATCCATGGGAGCTCCTGCAACTGAATTTTGCTGCAACATATATCTGGAGGTATATTTAAGAATAACTATATTTACCTGGGTATATGTGCACAAATTCCACCAGGACTTTGGTTTGGCCTTTTACTAATAATACCTGCGTGCACATTGGATGTATGTACTATTATTAATCTTTTCTCATATAAAGCTTGTATGATTTCTAAACTGTGGCTTTAGACATGCAAGCAGTAGAATATGTCACAGTGCAATGGCGTGCAAATGACAAAAGATAAAACAGTTCAGGAAACTGCAACCCTTCACCACCATTAAAAAAAAAAAATGGCCAGCTTCTTTTGCTTGGTTCCCTGTGTTAACCAACTACTCTACACCAAATCTTGCACATGCACAGAACTGGGAGCTGCTGTTATTTCCCCCCAAGAAATTGCAAATGCCCCGAAAGGGCTTCCTGGAAAAGGGCGGCATCTGTGAGGCTGGGGCTAAGTCACGAGAGTCTTAATAAACCAGTGTAGCAAGGTCCCAGGCCTCCTTTGGTCTAATGAAGACCTCTAGGGCCAGAGATAGCTGACATCCTTCTGTATGTAGTGGGTTGTGAGGCATGGTGGGTGCAGAGTTATTAAAGTTATTGGGCGCCAGACACTTCTTGAATGCAAAAGAAAGTTTATTTCGTTTAACAATCTTTTTTTGGGGGGAGAAAGGGTTAGGGCTAGGACACCCTTAGGTAGTTGCAACATCAATTGGCAGACTCCGAGACTTCAATAGGAGGACAGCCATGTGGGGAAAGGCATCCAGCAAGACGCCACATTCCAGCATGTGCAGGAATGCTGTCTCCTATGGCAACAGTCATTAACAGTTCCTAACCCAAACGTATCAGTTCCTTTCTCTTTCACTACAATCACTCCTTGTAGTTCTTCAGCCCACTGAGCTCCCGGTCTCTCACTAGACCCACTGATTCACTGCCACTGAATCCCTTGAGCTCTTCCAATCTTCACGGTGGTATCTTCCTCATGCATCACCCCTGCTTCTCTGCTGGGTCCCTAGATTGGCACTCAAGATACCTCTCAACCTTCACCCACGCTGGCCTGCTCAGTCCCTAGCTTGACACACAAGGTTGCTCTGAGAGTGTCATCTCCGCTGGCTGGGTCCCTGGTTTGATTCCCACTGAAGATTCCCGATTCTTCACCGTTCCCGTCTGGTGAGAATGCTGCTCCGGTACTTGCTTCAGTTACTCACTGTGGTCCCTGGTAATAAGACGGATAGCCCCCTACTGGCGATAGCTTCCCCTCTACCCCCGACCAAGACAGGTTCTCCGGCCGTCAGAACCGTCACTTCTGGTTGCACTGCAAACCGCAGTCCCAACCCTGCGCTGCTCTTTTGCTTCTGGATAGGCCCTCAGACAGCCTAGCACCCAGATGTGCCCAGGATAGGCCCCATCTCTGGCCTAGCAGCATGGGCAATACAACACACGTTCACCCAGACAGCCATCCAGGTGGCAAGGAACACAGATCACCTGACTCCACCCTAATATATAGGCTCTCCCAGCAGGCCAAGGGATCCAAGAAAACCCCTGCCCATTGGCTGAGATACCCCATATACCCATAATCTGACCTTGCATTGCCCTTCTCGTATCTAGTACCACCAAGTATCCGGCCACCTACTGGTAGAAGAGAAAAGTGCAACAAGGCCAAACTTAGGGAGAAATCAATAGATCTCTATCAATCAACCAGGATAATTACTCCTAGCAAGTAAATTTGTGAGGAGCAACCCTGCCTAAACTCCAGGGTGCTACACCAGTAAGTGGAGGTACAAAAAAAGTATGTACAAAAATAGCTATTTATTTGAACATCACACTTGGATATGCTTAAAGTGATTGTAAAGTCTAATTTTTTTAAGAAAAAAAATAACAAACATGTTATACTTACCTTCTATGTGCAGTCGGTTTTGCACAGAGCAGCCTGGATCCTCCTCTTCTCGGGTCCCTCTTAGCTGCTCCTGGCCCCTCCCTCCTGTCGAGTGCCCCCACAGCAAGCAGCTTTCTATGGGGGCACCCAAGCTGAGCTGCAACTCTGTGTGTCCATTCAGACATGTAGCTGCCCTTTGGCCCTGCCCCCTCTCTCCCTCGATTGGCTAACTGTTTTTGACTGAAAGCTGCGGGAGCTAATGGCGCCACTGCTGTGTCTTAGCCAATCAGGCAGGAGAATCCCAGACAGCCGAGGGATTCATGGACATCGCTGGACAGAGAGGGGGCTCAGGTAAGTATTAGGGTGTGCTGGGGGGGCTGCCACACATGCATAGAATGCATTAAGATAAAAAAATATTATGCTTTAAAGGAGTTGTAAAGGCAGAAGGTATCTGTTGATTTCATCACAAAGCTTGTGAGCTTATAACGGGCTGAGCTCTCTGCCTTTGCTAACCCATATCAATTACTACTGTTCCCAACTATCTCTGAGGACAAAAGAACCATGCCCCTCTATGTTATGTAAAATGGGAGAGGGGTGGGGTTCCATAGACTTATCTTGTTTCTGGTTGTCCTAATACAGTTTTGTGAATGAGTTTTGTCATACTTGGAATGAAAGTGCGCTAGTGGCAGAATCACCAGATGATAAAAAAAGAAAAAAAAAAAAAGAAAACGAATGCAGCCACCTGAGGACTGGTCAACTGAAATATATTTCATTTTGTTTTTGGGTTTAGATTAAGCTTCAAACCTGTTGCTTATTTTGCAATGATACCCTCACCAGCAACGCATACTGATCTTTTCTTCACTCCCCTGTCACTTTAACAGGAAATTCTGTGTGTCATGGAGTGCATTGGGCTGTTTATGTTACCCACACGGTAAGGTGGGCTCTCAGGATTGCTCAGAAAGTGACAGCTAATTTCAGGCTGAACAAAACATAGTACAGAATCATCCAGCAGGAAATAAGTCAGACAGGCTAGAGGTCAGAGTAGTCTGCAGACTGCTCGTGGTTAGGAGAGAAGCTGAAGGTCAGGAAAGGAAAGGAAAAGGAAAGGATATTGATACATATTGCCCTTATAACATAGACATCATAATAAACATGGGGTAGGGGCAAATTCATGCTTTTCAGTACATTTATGACCCTGGGAAAAAAACTGAGTCTATAGGTCTGTGCTTTGATGGTGCCTCCTGCCAGAGGGCAACTGGTCAAACAAGTAGTATTCCAGATGCAAAAAGTCCTTCAGAATGTTTTTGGCTCTGCAGAAGTGGCAGGAACTGAATATAACTTTCAAGAGGGGCAGGTGACAGACAATAATTTTCTGTGTGGTGTTGATGACTTTCTGAAGAGCACTCCTGTCTTATGCTGGGCAACTGATGAACCTCACTGAGATACAGTACGCCAGCATGCTCTCAATAGAAGAGTGGTAGAAGGGCACCAGCAGTTTTTCTTCCAGACTAACTTTCCTGAGCACCTGTTAGTATAATTGGTGTTGTGCCATGCTCATAACCACAGAAGTGTTGACAGACCGGGATAAACCTTCAGAGATATAGGTTCCCAATAATTTGAAAAAGGGAACCCTCTTCGGCCAGTCCCCATTAATGTCAAGTAAGGCTGGGTCTATGCTGCGGTTTCCAAAGTCAATGATGAGTTCCTTTGTTTAATGTCAAGTTATTTACTCAGCACCATTTCTGGACCTCATCTCTGTAGGTTGACTAGTCTCCACCACCCATTAAAAACTCCATTCAGCCTAAGCTCTGAAACTCATCTCACGTTGCCCCTATAGGGTATTGGCTGAGACAATATTCTCGCTTTGGTTTATGATGGGAATATCACTGCAAATAATTCTCTCAAATGCTTTAATAAATGAAGCCCTTGTTGGCACAGGGTTGTGATAATCAGTGGCACAAGTACACTACAGCAGTTAATTTCAATATGGAAATTAACTCTAAAGCTGGCCATACATCATACAATTTTCTTATTCAATTTCCTTTAGATTTACCTTCAACTATGTAGTGTAAGGTCCTGCCTGATTACATACAAATTGAAAGTGTTTAGGTTTAACCTCATATTATATGGATTTGGTAAATCTAAAGGAAATGTGTACAAGAAAATTATACAATGTATGGCCAGCCCAAGGATCATATAAACAAGCCCCACAAAAGGGTCTCGCTTTTGAAACTTGCATTTTAATTTTTGCAGTAAGCATAGATCACCTGTGGGAGAGCATTTGCTTCACACACTACATAGCAGAGAAACCATGAGTGTAAATTCTTGTTGTCAACCAAACAACCTTTGTAAAATACTCTTTCATTGAGTTGAGCTTACAAAATGGGTATTATTCAAAAATGTAATGCAGCCAGAATTGTCAGCATCAACTGACTGATGTTAAGTTTTTATTGTTAATTGTGCACTAGAAGCATGACAGCTTCAATCTGATTTGTTGCTATGGGTCACTGTTTTTCTGCGCACAAGTATTTAAAAATGAGACACATTGGGATTTCATATGGATCTTCCAAAAAGTACATCATATTTTCCTCCACAGTTACAGACCACCACTGAGTTATTACATTTCTATAAGATTATGATTTACAAGACTTAACATCTTTGTGCTGTAACTTTGCTGGCCTTATCCAATTACAACAAAGAGAACAATCTCTACCAATGGGATCACTGGCTGTTGCTACTCCGGTTGGCATGGGGTTTTTGTTCAAGCTGTTCAGTTATCTTACACTCAACACCATGGCTCACAAATCAGGCTAGAATGGGTTAATGTGGGCAGACAGGCTCATTCTTTAATGGAGTAATTACTAATAATTAATCCAGAATACTCAGATGATTTGAATGACAACAAACAGGCCATACTGCGTGAAACAAAAGCTAGAACTCAGCTTTTGTTCCTGACTCAAAAGATGCCTACGGACTGTTTTCACAGTAACTGGGGCTTTGTGCTCACAAATTCCTAAATTATCTCAGCAGTGTCACGTCAGAACTCACACCGGCAGAAGAAAGATCTGTGGGGACTTGAGTTTCAGGAGGAAAGGCGTATCATAGAATCATGTTTCAGCACAACAAAGGAAAGTCTTTGTTGGATAAGAAGAAAACCGGTCTTCTATTGGAACTTGTACATCCCAAGAGCATGCAGGCCCATCGAAAAACCAAACAAAGGATGGGCTATGTATCAAGCAGTCTGCTAAAGCACATTGTAACTCATCAATTATTTAATATTCTGTCCTTTGCAGCCACATACAAGGTCATTCATCAAAGTGTCCAAGTGCCAAGAAAAAAAAAGACTACAAATGTATCAGAAAAAAAGCAGCTTCTAGTGTTGCATCAATGTATCTACTACAAAATGAGGTTTAGAATTCTTGTTCTTTTAAAATAAATATTTCAGGAAGTCACACATTCATATTGTATGTGTATTTAAAGTACATCTAAATAGTGTAGTATGCCTAGTGGAAAACGCTGTGATACACTTTTAATCTGAACCGAGTTGGAGAAGCTAGCATTGGAATAGCTCTGTGAAATATTCTTGTGCTATGAGCCAGGTGTTATTCATTTTAATAACCTTCTGGCAGCTTTGGATTGATCAAGAGAGTCATGTATCAAACAGATAACATGAAACAGAATTCTGTACAAGAACTGCTTGGTCCAGCCCTACTTCCATCTTCCAAAAGAACAGCGTTCAAGTGTTACCTGAAAAATAAAATGTGGAAGGAAACAAAACACAGCACATACAATATGCTAAGGAAAGTAAGGCAGCTGATAAAATAAATTTGCTATTACAGTAAAGCTCATAAACCCAGAGGAATGCTGTCTTTTTTGGAATCTAAAAATATTCTGTAAAACAGTTCATTTGGTTTGGTAGGCAACTATAAACTGTGGACGAGTCATGGTAGTAAAAAAGCAGGGGGGTAAAGATAAACTCCAGGCAGTTATAAATATACTACTTAATGCAGTTATGTATTCATTAAAAATGACTTTATATCAGCCTCTGCTTAACTGCAGTACAGAAAAGTGAGGTCATCAAGTCAATAAATGTATTTCAACTTTATATTTATCTGTTTGCCTGGAGTTAAGCTGTATGTATATGAAAATGCAAGCATATGTGTCAGGTCACCTGAGTCGAGGTGACAGATGCACACCATTGGAGTCAGGAGTGCACCGCTAATGTAGTGAGCCCTACAGCTGACTGCTGCGGATGGAACTCTGGGTGGTTCAGGAAGGCAGGTTCACTGGAGCACCAACACGGATCCCACTGGGTGCTAGAGCATAAGATTCCCCAGGGTGCAATGTCTAAGAGCCAGCAGGTGTTCACCAGAGCCTCTAGTGGTAAGGATGGACTACGCTGCAACTGGCTCCAGGTCACGGCCCCCAGGGTCTCCCAGCTCACACTCACAATAGGCTACAGGAGGATAGAGAGGAACCAGCAACCCAGGATAACAAGGGATAGTCAGAAGATAAGGTCGGGGCAACTAGCAAACAAGGATAGACAGAGAACACGCCAAAGGTCAGGGTAACAAGCAGGCAGGGATAGTCAAAGAGCAAGCCAATGTCGGTAACAGAGACAGATGTAGAGCACACGGCAAGCAGGAGACAGGAAACCAAACACACAATATTGCTCAGCAAGGCTGGCTTGAAGAACAGGGCGTTAAATAGTGGTTCTTGTTAAGGCTAGGGTGGAGCCACACTGGGGGAAGATTACTTAACCATGCAGGTGTGAGAGTGCAGGCCCTAAAGCTGATACACAGACCAGGTAAGAGACAGAGAGCATGAAAGTATTACTGCAGTCATGACATTGTGCCACTAAATTATGCGTGTTTCTGTATATTTCTGACATATATAATACTTACCCCCTAATTTTTGAGATGGGAACGAGGGACACCTATTACCAAAGTATGTAGGCATAGGACACACCCCCTGCCACACTCCCTTAAAGGAGAACTGGTGGACTTGAGTGTCAGCGACAACGAGTCAGTCAAGCGAGGGCGCTGGGATCGGCAGATTAACTGATCTCTAGGTGAACTGAAGACATCCAAACGTGACTCCAAGGGGTGTGCAGGTAACCGCAAATCCAGAACTCGGATGTGGAAAACACCAAGGCTGGAACTCAGGCATGGAAAGCCAAGTTGAATGGCCAAAGAACTCTCATCCGGGGAGGGGGTTTGGAAAGAAAAAATGCCTCCATATGTTGTAGGTAAAAAAAAGTAGTTTTTTTTATTATAAAAACCAACATACATCAGTGAGAATAAGAAACTGTGATCACAGAGTAAAAAAGCAGCAATGTGTGAAGCAAAAAGCCAAGCCCCTTGCATGTTTGGGGCTGCATTTCTGCAAATGGATTTGGAGATTTGGTCAGGATCAATGGTGTCCTCAATGCTGAGAAATACAGGTAGATACATATCCATCATGCTATACCTTCAGGGAGGCGTGTGATTGGCCCCAAATTTATTTTGCAGCAGGACAACAACCCCTAACATACAGCCAATGTCAATAAGAACTATCTTCATCATAAAGAACAAGGAGTCCTGGAAGTAATGGTTTGGCCCCCACAGAGCCCTAATTTCAACATCATTGAGTCTGTCTGGGATTACATGAAGAGACAGAAGAATTTGAGGCAGCCTATATTCACAAATGATCTGTGGTTAGTTCTCCAAGTGTTTGGAACAACCTACCATCTATGTATGTCTACATAGATGAATTGATGCTGTTTTGAAGGCAAAGGTTGGACACACCAAATACAGATTTGATTTGGATTTCTCTTCTGTTCACTTTGTTTTGTTCATTTACATTTTATTAATTGATAAAAAATATACTATTAACACTTCTATTTCTGAAAGCATTTTTAATTTACAGCATTTTTCACACCTGCCTAAAACTGTTGCACTGTCATGAGCGGGTGTGACCAGAACCGTGTGATCTGCGACAGAGGACACCAAACGTATATAAGTGAAAATATATATATATTTATTAAGGAAAGTGAGTAATAAATAACAACCAACTCCAATATGACACAGTGCAATAACCAACCACAGACAGAGACCCACAAATAACAACAGACAGAAAAGTGCAATAAATGGGAAATACCAGGTTCATAAACAATAGCCAGGCCAGGGTCATACACAGCAGATCAGCAGATGGACAGGGGATGTTCCAGAGACAAAAACGTAAGCCAGGCCAAGGTCATACACAGGGAAGTCAGCAGATGGGGTATGGAACACAGGACAGGGAGAGGGATGGATGGGTCAGACTGCAGGCAGGGATGCAAGGTAACAGGTGGGACAGGAAAGGGTCCGAGACAGGATCAGGTTTAGGGCACAGGATCAGATTGCAAGCAGGTCAGGAGGCAATGAAGAAATCAAGGCAAACATGTGAATGTTTGCCAGGTATTTATAGGCCTGTGATTGGCCTCAAGTGACACCTGATTGTAGGAGGTACTGTCTGCTCCACACTGCCAGGATCCATCCGCTGGTGGACGTCAGTACTGCGGCCCAAAGATGATATACTATTAACAGGGAAAAGCTCTCCTGACAGTTCCAAACTGCCAGGAGACACCTGCTGGTGGACCTCAGTACTGCATGCCAAATAACAGGTCTTACCAGCGGATGTAACATTTCCTGACATGCACACTACCGTACTTATTTATTCATTAACCTCTTGAGCTCGGTATACATTAGTCGATCTTTGAATGAAAATTTTGATTTTGATTCAATTTGCTTTTAACCGTTGCTTTTTGGAGTGAATGGACTTTACAGCATGAAAACGCTGGTTCAAGAAAAAATTTTCTGTCCTGCTACTTCAAATTTTCTCATTACTGCAGTCTAAAACCAACGTTATTTTCACCACCTTAACAATTAGAGAAATGAAAAAACGTTCCTAAAGCGAAATTTTTATTCAAAAATCTACTAGCATATACCCAGCTTAAGCTGATTATCCATTCATGTGTTCAAATTATACCTCCACCCCTCAACACAATTGCTTTCATACTTGTCACTTTATCTATTCTATATACAGATCATTTCAGTAAAATGTTTTACTTGTCTCTCGTCAGCTTTTATTTCCAAAAGAAATCCGTATTTTAGAAGTTCCTGCCATAGCAGAATGGATAATTCTTGAAACATGTTGGCAACAGTCCCTGTTCCTCTGCGTGTGATTAATAAGAGCAGATAATTTCTGGGCTTAAAAAATTGCTCCTAATTACATATTAGGTCTTAAACACCCCAGCAAACTTCTGCTGATGGTGATTTGGCACAGGCCTCTTTCATTTTGAGAGCATCATCTAATTTTAGTTAAATATAATGCAATCAATGGCAGATGTCTGATATGAAATATGAATATGCTGATGTGCACTTCTTGAAGAAAGGAAATGCGTTTTTAATCTCGTTAACGTCTTGAAGTATCATTAAACACTTCCAAAGGTGTGTGTCTGGTACTGTGGCCTCATGGATCCATCCATATTACACACAGTGATAGCAGATGTATTTACTAAAATAACCCTAAAATAACACTTTTCTCCCTGTGTTCATTTTTGAAACATCAGCACATTATTTGGAAATAAAGAAACAAGGGTTTTTATACATTGGAATTTATAAATCATGTTTGAAAAATATATTGAAACATGATGGTGTGTTTAGAATTTGGTTTTGTTAACTATGAAATTTGAAATTTTTTAATATTATTTTTTATTAGTGTTTTACGTTTAGGTTTTATGATTGAAGCTTATCCTTTTTAAAACACATTCGGCACCCGTATTTAAAGGTAAATTGGTTTTAAAGCGGTATTAAACCCAAAAAATAAGATAAAATATATATATATATGTACTATACTATATTGTCAAAAACATCGGGGCGCCTGCCCTTACACGCACATGAACTTTAACCGCTTCCGGACCACCCCACATACATTTACTGTGGCAAGGCGACCCAGGGGCACAAAATCACGTACCTGTATGTGATTTCATGCACGCAGTTTAGGGGGGCGCGCGCCATTCCTGCTGTGATTGCACACAGCGGGTCCGGTGGCCGCGACCCGCCAATCGTTCACAGGAGAGATGGAGCAGAAGTGAGCCGATGTCCACAAAGCACGCGGCTGATTTGTAAGGGAGGAAAAGTGAGAGATCATGTTTCAGCTAAGCTGAATCACATCTCTCTTCTCCTCTAGTGAATCCACCCCCCCCCCCATTTAGAAAAACCTCCCAGGGGAACACATTTAACCCATTGATCGCCCCCTAGTTTAACCCCTTCAATTTATTTTTTTTAGCACTGATCACTGTAATAATGTCACTGGTCCCCAAAAAGTGTCACTTAGGGTCAGATTTGTCTGCCGCAATGCCGCAGTCCCGTTAAAAATCGCAGATCGCCGCCATTATCAGTAAAACAATAATAAAAGTCCCTAAATCTATCCTGTATTTTGTAGACACTATAACTTTTGCGTAAACCAATCAATATATGCTTAATGGGATTTTTTGTATCAAAAATATGTAGCAGAATACATATTGGCCTAAATTAATGAGGAAATTTTTTTTTTTTACTTTTTTTTTTGGGATACGTATTATAGCAGAAAGTAAAAAATATAGCTTTTCTTTTTTTTTTAAATTGTCAGACTTTTTTGTTTATAGCGCAAAATATAAAAAACGCAGAGATGATCAAATACCACCAAAAGAAAACTCTATTTGTGAGGAAAAAAGAACATCAATTTTATTTGGGTACAACGTCGTGCGACCGCGCAATTGTCAGTTAAAGCGACGCAGTGCCGTATCGCAAAAAAATAGACTGGTCAGGAAGTGGGCAAATCCTTCTGGACCTGATGTGGTTAAAGGCAGTCTTAGTCCGTAGGGTTCAGTATTGAGTTGGCTCACCCTTTGCAGCTATAATAGCTACAACTCTTCTGGGAAGGCTGTTCACAAGGTTTAGGAGTGTGTCTATGGGAATGTTTGATCATTCTAAAAGAAACGCATTTGTGAGGTCAAGCACTGATGTTGGACGAGAAGGCCTATCTCGCAGTCTCCGATCTAATTCATCCCAAAGGTGTTCTATCGGGTTGAAGTCAGGATTCTGTGCAGGCCAGTCAAGTTCCTCCACCCCAAACTCTCTCTTCCATGTTTTTATGGACCTTTCCTTGTGCACTGGTGCGCAGTCACGTTGGAACAGGAAGGGGCCATCCCCAAACTGTTCCCACAAAGTTGGGAGCATGAAATTGTCTAAAATGTCTTGGTATGCTGACGCCTTTAGAGTTCCCTTCACTGGAACTAAGGGGCCAAGCCCGACCCCTGAAAAGCAACCCCACACCAAAATCCCCCCTCCACCAAATGATTTGGACCAGTGAACAAAGCAAAGACCATAAAGACATGGATGAGCGAGTTTGGGGTGGAGAAACTTGACTGGCCTGCTCAGAGTCCTGACCTCAACCCAGTAGAACACCTTTGGGATGAATTAGAGTGGAGAATGCAAGCTAGGCCTTCTCATCCAACATCAGTGCCTCACCTCACAAATGCGCTTCTGGAAGAATGGTCAAACATTCCCATAGACACACTCCTAAACCTTGTGGACAGCCTTCCCAGAAGAGTTGAAGCTGTTATTTCTGCAAAGGGTGGGCCAACTCAATATTGAACTCTATGGATTAAGACTGGGATGCCATTAATGTTCATGTGTGTGTAAAGGCAGGTGTCCCAATACTTTTGACAATATAGTGTCTATTGCAACTAACCAGTCATTGTGGTGGCTGCAATGGTTGTCTTTTTTTAGGCTTTTTCCCTCTATTTTCCCCTAATGATCTGGCAGGAGGCACCTTTGAACAGCAGCATTGTCAGTCTGGGGTGAGGGGAGTGTTGAATAAACTAGCAGATTTAAATACACTAGCAAATTGAAATCAAACTCTAGCTAATACTATGTAAGCATTTACAGCAACTGTTTTTTTTTTTCCTTTTGGGATAAAGGTTTTACATAACTAAATAAAATCTGATCATTTTAAGCACCCCTATTACTAGTAAATGGTTCGTCTCAACCCTGTTATCTGCTACATATGCAGAACATCTTGTTCTATTGAAAAATAACAGACTTACTGGCAGGATCACCAGGTGAAAATAAGGGAAAGAAATCCTAAAAAATAAAAACAATGCAGCAATCACATCTAAGAATTGCTAAGCTGCAATATAATAAATGTTTGCTTTTGGGTTAAATAACGCTTTAAGTCAACTGTCTTTTTTTTTTTTTTAAGTTTGTATCTATAGTTAACTATTTGTATATTTTCTATAAAATATATGTTTTACAAATAAATATTTAATACAAATTACACCCATGACACTGAGTTCACAGAGTTCTCTTGGTATTTCTAGGGAACGAAGTTTACTTTTAGACTATATGATTTATGGCCCATTCACACCAATGTGCTATGTGCATTGGTGCAGTGCAGTGCCATTCATTCTAAATGACACCCCAGTGCACTTCTTGATGCATATAATTTACAGTGCACTGTATTAGGCTATTTAAATGAATGGACTGTCTTAACGCAACGCATGGTAATGCTTTGAAGTGCATCTATAAACCAAACTTTCTTTTTATTCTTCATAGAATCTCTACGACGATGACACCCAAATCTACCTGTCTACTCCTCACCTCTCAGTCTCCTCTAGCATTACTAACTGACATATCAGCATGGATGTTCCACCACTTCCTCAAACTCAATCTTTCTAAAACCGAGTTGATAATATTCCCCCCTGCCCATGTGCCCCTCCATGACTTTTCCATCTAGGTCAATAATGCAACCATTAATCCCTCCACTCACGCTAGGGTACTAGGTGTAATCCTAGACTCTGACCTATCCTTTCAGCTCCAAATCCAATCATTGTCAAAAGCTTGTAGACTTCACCTCCGTAACATCTTTAAAACACGTCCCTTTTTAACTAAAGAAACCACCAAGCTACTCATTCACTCCCTTGTTATCTCTCACCTTTACTATTGCAACTCCCTTCTCATTGGCCTACCTCTTCATAGGCTATCCCCTCTTCAATCTATCATGAATGCTGCTGCTAGACTCATCCACCTTACCAACCGCTCAGTGTATGCCACCTCTTTCTGCCAATCCCTACACTGGCTTCCGATCGCCCAATGAATTAAATTCAGAATACTAACAACAACATACAAAGCCATTCACAACTCTGCCCTGAGCTACATCACCAATCTTGTCTCCAAATATCACCCAAACCATCCTGCTCTCAAGCTCCCTTGTCTTAACCCCAGATGCTTGCCTCTAGGACTTCTCCAGAGCCTCTCCCATCCTCTGAAACTCTCTACCTCAATCTGCCTGGCTAGCTCCTACTCTGGCTGCCTTTAGGCGATCCCTGAAAACTAATTTCTTCATGGAAGCCTATCATGCCTTCAACTATTCTTTTATCACTTCCATCAGCTCATCCCCCACAATTAAAACCTTCTGTACCACTTGCCAACCCTATTAGATTGAAAGCTCCTATGAACAGGGCCCTCTTACCCCTCTTGTATTTTATTGTATTGCAACTGTACTGTCTCCCTTTTATATTGTAAAGTGCTGTATAATAATAATAATAGAATGGGAACGGGTTGAACCCCTGTTAGGTTGATGGATGGAATCCATCAGGAATATTTCCCTCACTTTCTGTTCTGTGGACAACCATTTACCAGACAGGAAATGAGGAAAAATCTGCAACAGAGAAACAGACAGAATTTAGCATCCCCTAATTAACTTAAAGAAAAAAATTCTACTTTTGTCTATGTTGCCGTTCCTGTCCTGGAGTCAACCTTTTTACCACACAGGAAGTGAAGGAATCTGTCTAGTGTAACCTCTGACTGACTGCAGTAAAACTTTACAGGTGTTCTAATCCTTTGCCACTCTATCCAAAATTAATAAACAAACACTTTAAATCTTGCGTTGCTTTCGAAATAAGGCAGGGCCCCAATAAATGAGTCCTATGGGGCTGTTGGCTTTTTACTTGGCTTTTTACTAGAAGTGATTTGGGTGGCTGTAAAGCTGCTTGATCACGTCTACAGCCTGCAGAAAGAGATTCCCCCTGCCTAACCCCTCTTCATGTATCACATCCTCCACTGCCACCCCTGGGTGGGAAAGAGAATCAGCAGGGTGAGCAGGGGATGATCAGTGAACATCCATTCGATGATCATCCCTGCAGTGAATGCAACCAGAAGCCATGAGCTTTTCATCATTTCCCGTTTCAGCGCTGTCATCCCCCAACTGCTGCTGCTGTGGAAGAAGCTCACCAAGCACAACCTGTGCATGATTAGCTTCAATTAAGTGCAGAGGTGACATCATGTCTGCCTCCTCATCAGTGTCACCCATCAGTGCCGCCTACCAATGCCTCATCAGTGCCCATCAGTGCAGACTATCAGTGCTCATCAGTGCAACCTATCAGTGTCGATTAGTGCAGCCTCATCAGCGCACATCAGTGAAGGAGAAAAATCAACTCTTAGCAAAATTTTTTAACAAACTATGAAAAAGTTTTATTTTTTTCTAAATTTTCAGTCTTTATTTATTTATTTAGCAAAAGATAAAAAAAAAACCGTGGTGATTAAATACCACCAAAAGAAAACTCTATTTGTGTAAAAAAAATGATAAAAATGTAATTTGTCTAGCTCACCTATACACCAGGGTGTGCATATTGCAGACTGAGCTATTGAGCTCTGTAAGAAACAGTGATTGTTTAAGAATACACAGGTAAACATGAGGAGGTCATAGATCAACTAATTGCAGCCAATGGGACTGTAAAATAATTTGTAATATTCTATATTTATTTTAATAAACTATAATTACTTTTTTAATTGCATTTTTTTTAGTCCTGGATACGGTTGCACTGATACCGATACTAGTATCGGTGTCGATATATATATATATATATATATATATATATATATATATATATATATATATATATATATTAGGGCTGTTACTGATTAAAATTTTCGTGTTCGATTGATCGTTTTTTTTATCGATTAATCGACTAATTTCGATTAATTATAATGCACATACAGAGCCAACTACTTTTAGCTGACTTGGTTGTGCATTGGGGGACCGATGGAGAGCCAGAGACATCCATCACCTGCTGAGACAGCAAAGTGTCAGCTCTTTGGAAAAAAAGTGCCGTCATCATAAATGTTTCTTGATTGCTGGATAACTAATCAATGTCAGTTCATCGTCAAAATGACTTACAGCTAGGAAAGCCCTCAGATATGTTGATTTTCATAGCCAAGTCCAGGATTTACATAGATGTTTATGTGAATACTTTGACCAGTGAGATCAATCAAATCTTTAGGATCTGTCTTCCTCAATTTATGATTTCACGGACATAGACGTCACCGGACTCCTCCCCCCTTCCCTTCGTTAGCAGACCGAGGCACTTGGGGAAGGGGGGAGGAGTCCGGTAAGATGATGTCCGTGACGTCAGTGGATCTCCGACGGAACTCCCTGAAGACCCGGAAGCCGGCGGAGAGGTGAGTACCGATCAAAAGAATTTTGATTGATTAAAAAAATTAACGATTAATCGAAGAATTAATCGTTAATTTCCCAAACCCTAATATATATCTATATATAGATATATATTGTAAAAAAAACTAATTGTAAATAAATTTAAATTGAAAAAAATAAATAAAATAAAAATAAAAAACTACTGACACTGCTGCATATTAGTGCCACTGTCACATTAAAAAAAGTAATCGGTATCGGCAAGTACTTGAAAAAAGTATTGGTACTTTGTACTCGGTCTTAAAAAAGTGGTATCGGTGTAACCCTAGTCCTGGACATAAAATATGTACATAAATAAAATATTTTTATTAGCACAATGGTCTATTAAGCGCAACATTTTAGTAAAAAAAAAAATAGACTAAATTTATTTTTAGGACACACATACTCAATATATTACCCAATTTTTGTAAAATATAAAAGATAACATTGCAACAAGTAAATAGCTACCCAACATGTCAAGCCCATGACAAGTATTCCAAATTTTCCAGAGGCGTTGCTTAAAAAACCCTCATAGGTTATTCGTTTACAGTTATTACTCTTATGCCCTGTACACACAATCGGATTTTCCGACAAAAAAAGTGGATTTTTTTCCGAAGGATGTTGGCTCAAACTTGTCTTGCATACACACAGTCACAAAAATGTTGTCGGAAATTCCGAAGGACAAGAACGCTGTGACGTACAACACGTACGACGGGACTATAAAAAGGAAGTTCAATAGCCAGTGTGCCACCCTTTGGGCTCCTTCTGCTAATCTTGTGTTTATCTCGTGTTAGTAGAAGTTTGCTGGGAGACGATTCACGCTTTTCAGCCTCGTGCTTTTCAGTTCCTTACTGCTCTTCAGTTTGTACTTGTGGGTTCGTATCTGTTCTTCAGTGCGTGTTGTCAGTTCCTTACTGTCTTTAAGTGCATTCTATTTAATAGTTCGCTTCTGTTTTTCAGTCAGTTCTTGTCCGCTCCTTTCTGATTTTCAGATTGTTCTTCTCAGGTTCTTCCTGATTTTCAGTGCGTTCTGTTAGTTCATTCTGACCAGCCGACCGTTTTCAAGCCATGTTGCGGGTACGTTCTCATTGTAGAGTCCAGTCCATGAACAGGGTGAGGAGGAGTTCATGGATGAAGAATTGGTTGCTCCAGCGTGACCAATTCTCGCACGTGCCTTTGTTGCGGGAGATCCAGGAGAATAATTCTGATGATTTCAGGAATTATCTCCATATGACGGACCCCCTTTTTCACCGTCTTTTGGCTTTGCTGTCCCCTTATATTATGAAGCATGACACCTGCATGCGGCAAGCCATCACTCCCGAGCAGAGACTCGTCTCCACCTCGCAGTACTTGGCGACGGGAGAAGTCTCCAGCATATCAAATTCACGACTGGCATCTTCCCCCAGGCTCTTGGAATCATTATTCCAGAGACCTGTTCTGCCAATTTATTCAGGTCCTGCAGAAGGACTATATTAAGGTAAGTTGTATCCTTTAACATCACATTCTATGTATTTAATGTTTGCTAATGTATTGTATTTATTTCATCATTCCTTAATTACCATGATTGTAATATGCTGTGAATGTCCTCTTTAACCTCATGCATGCTGGAAGCTTTTGATGCACTTTTTTTTCCTTCATGCATATTTGCCTTCACTAACCTCCCCAGCATGCTATCCTGGGCCCATACACACCTAGCCTAGTCGCTTAACAATGTATTTTGATAGCTCCATTGTAGTGCTTACCCTAAACCCCCTAAAATGTGTCCAAATGTTTTATTGTTGTCCTTAAATTCAGGTAGAGTGCAAGAGGCTTTTTTGGGGGGGCCCAAACTCATTTGGAACCCTCCCCCCCAACCACTAAGTCAGCCGATACCAATCCTCTGCTGTCTTTCATTTGTGGACATTTTAAGGCTGAATATCTGGACCTTGATACCTGCTGTGGATTATAACTCACATATTTTTTCTATCACATCTAAAGAAAACGCTGCTCATTTTATTTGTATATGGACACTAATGGTCTTATGGACATTGTTTTTTCATTTATTGATTGATGTGCACATGATTTTTTTCAGCTGTCGCTATTTTGTTTATTTCACAATTCATTTATGTATACATCACCTGAAGGAGTTTAGGATGCTCAGGATGCACTCTTGATTCAGGTGTGTTCTGGTTTTCTGTATGGTATTGGTTCACACTATTTCTTACATAAGAAATATTTAATGGAGGGGGCGTGGCTTGATGGTGGAGCGAGCGGCTGCATAGTCACAGCACTCCGGCTCTCAACAACCATCCTACAGGCATCCTGAGTCCTATCTCCTCACCGAGGGTCTCAATTTGTTCCCCACGGCAGTGGGGACAAAGCAGGCTGGCTACCATGGTGAAATACGGGCCGGCTTGGCCCCCATCCACGTCGGACCGTCTGGCGGGATTCCGGAGGCAAGATGGCGCCGGGACACAGGCCTCTCAGGCAGCCACGCTGCAGGCGCATCTATCTGATGACCGGAGCTCTGCTAGTGGGGTGAGTGCTTCTACTCCTGCTATCTTCCGTACACAGACTGTCTCCCAGTTATCACAAGACCCCCAGACAGCTCAGGACCCCCAGCAATCAACTGATGATGATGGTGAGCTGAATCCCCCTGCTGAACCAACCCTAGCAACCATTATGCTGGCTATACAAGATTGTAAGGCCTCCCTCACTACTCAAATAGCCTCCATAAGAATGGATTTCTCACTCCTTAAGCAGGATGTCCAAAACCTCCGTGACAGGGCTGGGGATATGGAGGAACGTATTAGTTCTGTGGAGGACACTATGCACCCCCTAACTGTTAAAGTGAGAGATAATACTGGGGAACTAGCAGCTCTCCGCGCCAAAATTGACGATTTGGAGAATCGTTCTAGAAGGAACAATTCTACTTATGTTGGCCGAGAATGTTTGTGTCTAATCTGCTTGCAATGTTTATGTGCAAAAGTACTAATTTTTTTTTGTTTGACTCCACAGTTTCCTTCAAATCCACAGGAATGGCAGACTGTGGCCTTCCAGTTTGCCCAGCAGTGGGACTTCCCCAACTGCGGTGGGGCAATAGATGGGAAGCATGTCCGCATCATCCCACCCCCCAACTAGGGGTCCTACTATTATAATTATAAGGGGTATAATAGTATTGTGTTGTTGGCAGTGGTGTCAGCGACTTAAGAGTTTCTGTATGTGGTCGTGGGGAATAATGGCCTGATGACGGATGGTGGAGTCATCTCCCAGACGGAGTTCTTCAGACGGCTCCAGAATGGCAGCTTGAAGTTGCCACCTTCTGAAGATAATGTGGCGGGACTCCCATTCGTCTTCGTCGCGGATGAAGCTTTTGCACTTGGGGACCATCTGGTAAGACCACAGCCTGGTAAGACCACAGCCTGGGGACATATATGTCATCTGCTGCAGCTCCTGATCTCTTGGAGTCCCGGACTGTATTGTGCTCCCTATTAAATGGACTCCTCAGGTTACCAGTTTGGCCTGTCAAATAATTGATGTCTGCCTTGGGGTACAAAGGCTTCACCAATTCCAACTGTTTTTCCAGCGTTGCCTTCCTCTTTATTTTGTTAGGACCCCTAATAAATTTAAATTTTTGGTTTGGACAAATACTTGGCTATGTGTTTTACATCAAAAAGGACAGTTTGTTTGTGAGTAGGCAGGTACATTTCAAAATACAATGTCAAATTAACATGGGAAACCAACACCAACCAACCTATTTGAGGTAAAAAAATACAAGATAATAATGGTGTTGTGGTAACTTGACACAAAAAAACGAGAAACAAATACTATGGAGATCACTAGAAAAAAAAAAATTTAATCTGGAGATCTGGAGAATTTTTTTTTTTTAAATGAGATCACTACAAAAATAAAAAAATATTATTCTGGAGATCTTGATAAAAAAACCCTATAAAACAAAGATTATTCATGAGATCACAAGAAATACTAAAAAATCAGTTTGTGTGAATATCAGCAGCAAAGCAACTTTATTATTCTAGCATTATAAAGAAGAAGAGAATGCGCTGCATTGAAAGAATAAAAAATTTGCTGCGTGACGAATGTGCTATCTCCATGACGAATGCTACTTTTACAAGACCGCGCGCTTAAATCTTGTACTTGATTCTGAGCATGCGTAAACTTTTGTGCGTCGGACTTGTGTACACACGATCAGACTTTCCTTTGTTGTCGGAAAATTTGAGAACCTGCTCTCAAACATTTCTGTGCGGAAATTCTGACAGCAAATGTTCGATGGAGCATACACACGGTCGGACTTTCTGACAACTAGCTCACATCGAACATTTCCCGTTGGAAATTCCAATCGTGTGTACGCGGCATTAGAGTTATTGCTCTCATACTGTTGTGCATGGCGATATGTAACATGTGTAGTGCAATAAAAGTTTTACTATGCTAATATTTGTATGTGGGGGTAGGAGGGGGTTCAAAATCCATTTTGGGGGGTTTAGGTGTTTGGGTGTAATTTTGCTTTTGAAAACGTCGCACCCCTACGACAAAACGCATCAAGATGACTCTCTTTTGAAACGTCACTTCCAGCCAGGAGAGTGGAACGCACGCTGAATGCAGAAACACCACCATGTCTCCACCAACTAAACAGGCCGTTGAATGCACAAACTTAGAGTAGCGACATTGGTCTTATCATGATGGAAGTTGTTTTATAGTTTGTTTTATCAATAACGAAGGATTTTTACTCTATGAGGAGCTCTCTGGTTTTTTCTACAATACAGGTTGTACACTGTCCATTCCTGAAACCCTGGAGCCACAGTCAGAGGATTTCTATTCCAGAGGGGACACCGGAAACAACCAGAGTTCTGAGTACTGGGTCAGGTCCCCAAAAAGATCTAAAGGCATGATTGACTCTGTTTGCTATAAGGCAAAAGGGTCCAACCCATTTGGTGAGTCTTGAATTTACACTACCCCCAAGAGGGGGATCACCACAGTATTGGGACTTGGAGCACTAGCACCTTTTTGCACAAGAAAATTACTATTTGCACTATCACTATATGCACTTTAATTAATGTTGCACCATTGTCACTTTATTATCTACTATTTTGTTTATATTTGTTTATTTATTTATGCACTGTAATATTGTCACTTTAATATCAAATGCAAATCTATTGGTACACAGCTATCTAGTTGGTAAAGGGATCCACCGTTTTAATAATTTTTAGTATTTAGGATCAGATTATAAAAACAATGGAGAAAGCACATATGCGAGAGCACCCAAGGCTGCACAACCCAAAAGTATAATACAAAAAAGACAAAACGAAAATTCCCCAGGGGGTTTTTTAGGCAGCAATACATTGAATATTATTGTAACAATAAAATAAATGAAGTTCATAAGGAATTCGAATATACAACAAATTTATTATAAAATACAGACTCTGGTTCACGTGTAACAAACATCGGCATAAAACATCAACCATGGCTAAAAGGGCCCCCAGATGAATGGCGTATCATCAAATTATTATCCACATGAATACCCCGATGCATTTCGACCCTTTGGTCTTCTTCAGGGGGATTTAAATTCTAGGGAAATATATCACAATTAGAGTTTGAACTTGAAACTTTAGTCAATATGTAAGACATTTACACAGCATTTAGCATTAATAAATAACTGTATTACATCGTATCTATGGAGATATATTTACCATTGAGTGGATGATATGGTGGAGATGCATCACACGAACCAGATTGTTTAAAAACATGAAGGCCCAGAGATCCCAGAGACCGCACGTATCCCTCCGTGCCCCACAGGCACATCTGCAGTCCATCGGACTTACAAGGGGCCACACCCTTGGACGGGGGAGAGGACAGGGGGCAAGGCACCTGCCATTGTATATGAAAGGACTTTGTTATAAACCTTAGTAATAATATTCTAAAAGTATCTAAAAGTATCTAGTGCCCTAGGGCAATAGCTGATTAGCCCTCACTGAGGTAGTGGTTTGTATATATGTATATATCTTGTTAGTAGGACCTATTACTTTAAAGTATGTAATCTAATGATAATATAGTGAATCACTGCATGTTGATGGGGACAAGGGCCTTTTCCCGACAACCCTGGCCAGTGGTTGTCAGGGTCTGCGGGTGGGGAGCTTATCAGAACCTGGAAGCCCCCTTTAACAAGGAGGCCCCCAGATCCTGCCCCCCCTATTTGAATGGGTATCGGGTACATCTTACCCCTACCCATTCACCAAAAAAGCAGTGAAATGTAAAAAAAAATACAAGAGCTGGTTTTTGATGAGTCCTCTATTGTAAAATAACTCTGAGCCATCTTCTCCCCAAGCCCTCACCCCCGCCACCAGAAACGTAGTGTAATGTTACAAAAGACAATAGCCAGTTCTTGACAAGTCCTTTATTAAAAATGTCTTCTTCCCCCGCTTATTCCTCTTCTTCCTCTGCCTCCACTGCCGCCGCCGACCCGCTGAAGATGAAAAAAACAAACCTCTTTCGATGATGCGATGGGGCGGATGACATCATTCAGAGACCCCGCCCTTGTGACCTCACCGCCCTGGGCATGATGGTTCCGTGATGTCACAAGGGGGCGGGGTCTTTTGCATACAAAAGTATTTGGTTGTGCAAGATGGCAGCAGGAGATGATGGTGGTAGGAGTGACGGCTCCAGAAGACGACAACAGAAGATGGCGGAGAGACAAAAAAGGACTTGTCAAAAACCGTCTCTTGTTTTTTTTTACATTTCACTGCTTTTTTGGTGAATGGGTAGGGATACTATGTACCTGATAACCATTCACATAGGGGGGGGGGGGGCAGGATATGGTGTCTCCTTGTTAAAGGGGGCTTCCAAATTCTGATAAGCCCCCCACCCGCAGACCCCGACAACCACCGACCAGGGTTGTCGGGAAGAGGCCCTTGTCCCCATCAACATGGGGACAAGGTGCTTTGGGGGGAACTCCAAAGCACCCTCCCCATGTTGAGGGCATGTGGCCTGGTACGCTCACATGGAGCAACCCCCCTATCCTGACCTCCTGGCTGCAGGCTCGGATAAGGGTCTGGTATGGATTTTGGAGGGGACCCCAGGCCAATTTAAAAAAAAAAAATTGGCGTTGGGTTCCTCTTAAAATTCATACCAGACACGAAGGTATAGTATGGTGAGTTATTTATCCAATATAAGTCACTGTGTGCGGTGTGGTGTTATTCACTTTCTATGGCTCTACCTCGTTCCTCTGGTTCTTTCCCAACCCCCCCATGGTCCCACCAACTTTCTTTGGCTCCCCTGTTCTTCCTTTCCCCCCTTCTTTCTTTCATCCCCCCTCCCTTCTTGCTCTACCTCCCCTGTTACCCCCCCCCCCCTTTCCCCCCCTCTTTTCCCCCTCCCCCCTAGTTCCCTCCCCCTTCTTTCCTCCCCTCCCCTCCTTTTTTTTCCTCCCCTCTTTCCCCCCTCATTCATCCCTCCCTTACCCCTGTTCTTTCTCCCCCCTCCCCCTCTCAACCCTTCCTTTCTCCTCCTCCTTCCACCTCCATGTAGTGTTTCTTTTCTTTTCATTCCCCCTCTCCCTCCACCCCCCCCTAGTCCCGTTCATACCCCCTCTTCCCCCTTTCCCCCCCCTTTTCCTCCACACATGGGCACTATTTCGGTTCTTTCACCACTTCCCCATACCATTCTTTATATTCAAATATTGATTCTATCATCATTACCTCTTAATCAAGATGGTCACTCATTATGGGCACTATTTCGGTTCTTTCACCACTTCCCCCTACCATTCTTTATATTTAACTGGTTTAACATAAATATTGATTCTATTATCATTACCTCTTAATCAAGATGGTCACTCATTAATCCCCCTTGTCCGACCATGGGGGTAAGTTGTGGGATCTTGTCGCTCGCCGTTTTGGTGCATTTGGGTGAGAAGGCCTTCCTACATTAATACTAATTGTAGTATATATTATGCTTTGTCACCACTGTATTTTTAATGCACTATTTTTATTATAGACCTTTCCTAAGGAAGCGGTTATACCGCAAAACCGGTAGAGGAATACTCTATACCCCACCTTAACACAAACTAAACAGGGGAACCCGCCAATAGTTAGTTATATGTGGTGTATATATATCTATGTATATTTTTTAACATTTATTTGTATGTTGTTATGGAATAAAAATTTAATTTTACCTTAATAATTTCGTTATTGTATGAGTACCGAGACCTAGGTTCAATCACCTTAGATGGTTATGTGTATCAGCCTCAGCAACTGCCCCCACATCTCCACCTGCCCTATGCTCATAAATATACCCCATAGTATGTACCAATCAATATACGCTTATTGGGATATTTTATTTATTTTTTTACCAAAGATATGTAGCAGAATAAATTGATGAAGAAATTAGTTTTTTTAAATGTTTTTTATTGGTTATGTTTTATAGCAGAAAGTAAAAAATATTGTTTTGAACAACGTTGTTCCCCACATACACTCCTAGTCAAGTGAACTACAGATTTTTAAGATAAGAAAGCACTATAAAAACCAGCTAAGGTCATTGCAGATCCAGTGTCTTCTTCTGCCCTAGTTAACCAAACTCCACATACTGAGTCCCTACATAGGCTTTAGTGGGTTTTACAAGCACTTAAGAACAAGATAAAATGTAAGGTTAGAACAAAGGACTGCTTGTATAGAGGCAGTGAAGTGTCATTGAAGTATGGGTGGCTGTATTCTTCCAAACCCACAGGGCTCTAGACAGATGCCTAGGTTACATAGTAGGTAATCATATTCTGTGCTGTTTAAATTTCATTTGCAGTAGGGCACAGCTGACATATATTGCTAGGGTGCCTGAAACTGTAATGATCTGAACTTTGTAAAAAAATGGTTATCATTTATTTATAAAAACTACAATGCATTCTGAGACTCTGTAAGCTGACAAAAATTACCGTATCTGCAGTCTTTCTGGAGACCGAATTGTGAAACAATGCAAGAAAAAAGGCAGCTGCAGATAAATCTATTTTTATGCAGTCAGTAGGGTTTTGCTATAAGAGAAAAAAGGTCTATTGAGATTCTTCGCACATACCGTAATGTGATTGTATTGTGAACATATTACACATAATACATTTAATTCACAAGGTAACCGCAGCTCCCTGCTCACTGCCTGTGAAATGTCAGACCCTATTTGATCTTTACCTTTCAACAGCACATTATGTCATTTTCTCATGTATGTTTAGAATGTGATAATAGACCAACACATACTGAAAAAGAAACAGATAATGCTGTGTACTAAATTACAAAACTTCAAAGGTTTACTCGTTAGGTGTGATATCAAAACTAACCGTAGTATGGGGAGCACAGGCTCAATTTTTTTTATTAGGAGTAAGTATTTAACTACACTTTTCTGGATTCTGATGTAAAATGTAAACTTGGGACCCAAGACATCTCCACATAGAAAAGGCTCACACAATATAAGGAACATACTAATACATCCATGATGATCAAGCCTCCATTGGTGCAAGGGGTAAGAATAACGTTCGTAACGTCTCTTATAGCTTATACCTAAACTGGGCCCAGCAGGTAACCTATTTCTTTTCACTGATCTAAAGAGACCCTGTTGCCAGATCATTAATTTCAACAACAATCTTCCCATAGGATTATTTGTGCGTTTAACATATTTTAGACACGTTATTCACCAGTAAAAAGACACTTGTAAAGGCATACTTTTACAAATATACATTTTAGTGCGGTACATTAAAACATTTCTGTGTGCTGCCATAGGGTTGAATGGTAATGAGTGTAAAATTAATATAAACTGCAACCACACAGCATAAAAACTGCTTTGATGTGAATATAGCCTAAATCTGTAAGGTCTCATGCACAAAAGGATAATAAAATAGTCCTGTCTAAGCTGGATCTTTCTGCCAGGAGATGGCAAAAAAAATCTAGTGTGAAAATTGCTCATTTTGGCACCTAATTACCCACGTTTATGCACTTTTACAGGCTTATGGTATTGAGTGTAAAATACATTTCCGTGCATATGCTCACATTTATGCTCATAAGCCCTTCTGAAAATGCAGTTTTAGTGCCTCTAAACTGTACTCTTAAAGTGGAAGTAAACTCCAATCTCTGATTTACCTATAGGTACAGTAAATATCTCCTAAATATGCACTGTTTAGGAGATATTTACTGTATATGCTGCCGATGACATCACTGACACATGTGCTCTGAAGGAACGGCCACCGGGGCCGTTCCTTCAGAGTTCTGTGCCATAAACAGCGACAGTCTTTAGTTAGTACTAAAGACTGTCCCTTTAGAGCAGTTACACAGAAACTGTCAGGATTTGTGTCAATGCCTGGGGCTGCTGGTGACACTGTTGTTCTCAGAGTAGAAGGGCACAGTTCCGGTGGCCACCAGTGAGTGTCTCCCAGCAGCCAGTAATTGGTCTGTACCTGACGCTGGGTGCTAAGAGTTATTTAATCCCGCCCTTAGCTGAAGTTGAGTGCATCAGTGTTCTTCCTGTGAGCCGTGTCCCTGCCTGATCCTGTGCCTTGTTATTGTTTCTGTACCTGATTCTGTGCTTTGTTCCTGTGACCTGCTCCCAGTACCCTGTTCCCTGCATCAAGTATTCCATACCCTTCTCTGCTCTCGTTGCTTCTTTCTCAGCCCTGACCTTGCCCTGCTCATGTGAGCTCCCTCCATTTGTACATTTGTACATAGTTAGTTAGGTTTTTATTTGGGTTGCTGCACTATCACATTTATTTGGTCACTTTATGTTGTTTATGGTTTACTGGTGTTGGTGTTGGAAGAGTGATATGTATGTTAATAAACTTCATTTACAATTGCGCGGTCGTGCGACGTTGTACCCAAACTAAATTTATGTCCTTTTTTTCCCCACAAATAGAGCTTTCTTTTTTTTACAACCACCTAACACATTTGTGCAGTGGCAATATGGTGGGACTTGACTCCCACAAGCTGCACATGTCTATCACTGGGCAGCCGATGTTTATGCGCTGAGAGTGCGCTCACTGTGTGCTCTCAGCATTGAGACTGAGCTGTCAAAGACAGATCTTTGGGTCCATACTACAGATCAGTAGCTAGCAGGATCAGCTTACGATCATGTGACCACCGTGAGAATGGTCAGGTGATTGCAGATCTTTGCTGCTCCTCCCTTCCCCTTCTCCCCAGACATTTAGAACTGTTGAAACTTAGAAGTGGTTAAAGAAGAAAAAAATTATTGAAACTTATTATTTAAGGTAAACACTGCATTACTAATACACAAGTGTGCTAACTGTAAATACAGGACATTTTCCCTTTAAAGGATAAGGGTTCACCTTTTGTGAAAATAATAAATACAATTTTTTTTGCAGGTTAAACAATGTGCATTTATTATTTTATTACTCTGTAGCCTTTAAAGCAATGTCAGGATCCTGCAGACTCAGAGTCCCGCAGAGTTGTGTACCACCAATACTGGCAGGAAGTTACTGAATGGCAGGAAGATCAATGAACTTCGAAAGCACTCACCATCGCCCTCACAGTTCATTGAGAACTACAAGCCGTCAGCCACAATGGCTCATAGTACTTGTAGGCTAATTCATTCACAGGAAACTGACTGAATGATAAGTCTGTGTGGGCAGAGCCCCGCATGGCCACGCTGTTTTCAAATTGTGACAGTGGGTGCGGGGAGAAGATCCAGCACCTGCTGTTACAAAGTGAGGAGTGTTGGTGGCAGGAGGTTGCTGAATGGGAGCATGTTAGATGTTACACTAACATGCTCCTAAAGGTGAACTTATCTTTTAATGGTGTTTATTATTTCTCCCTGGAGTTCAGCTTTAGGCCTCATGCATACGGGCATAAAAAAACGCAGCTTATAGGATATTTTCTTTCTATGCTTTTGTTTTGTTCGACTATGTGGCCATGCACATCAGATGTTTGAGACCAGTATTTTAAAGCGGTAGTAAACCTCTGGGTGCTTTTTTTTAGTTTTTTTCTGATCTGCATACTAGCACATTCCAGCGATGGGCTGTCACCGATCAAGGCCGCTACTATCTTCACCTGGTCTTCCTTCTGGGTCCGCAGACTCCGGCTGAGTGACCGCAATGACGTCACTCCTCACAGCAGTGGCTCACCAGTCCCAGCGTTTTTGCAGCTCATCTGGTCACATACTGCGATTAGTCCTCTCTCTGCTCTGTACCCAGGTGACTCTGGCTGTTGGCACACCTGGAATCAGCACTCCAGATCCTGCTCAAGCTGCCATTATGCAGCAGTGGTGGTGCACACTGGACTATGATGTGCAGTCTCTGGGCTCCCTCATGGCAAGAGAAAGCTGTGTCCTCTATAGCCTGAGAAAATGAAGCTCTTTCCCCTCCTCTTGGCAACCTCCCTCTGTAAAATGCAGCTCAAAAGCTCTTGATTACAGTAGAGTATCTCTCCTCTAGATTATAATTCCCACAGTGCAGTGCTACCTCACTCAGTCTATTGAACTCTTCCTCTCAGCAGCAACTTCCTCTTGCTGATGTACAGTGAGGGAAAAAAGTTTTTCATCCCCTGCTGATTTTTTACGTTTGGCCACTGACAAATAAATGATCAGTCTATAATTTTAATGGTAGGTTTATTTTACCAGTGAGAGACAGAATAACAACAAAAATATCCAGAAAAATGCATTTCAAAAATGTTATAAATTGATTTGCATAAGTGAAATAAATTTTGATTTGATCCCCTATCAATCAGCAAGATTTCTGGCTCCCAGGTGTCTTCTATACAGGTAATGAGCTGAGATTAGGAGCAATCTCTTAAAGGGAGTGCTCCTAATCTCAGTTTGTTAACTGTATAAAAGACACCTGTCCACAGAAGCAATCAATCAGATTCCAATCTCTCTATCATCGCCAAGACCAAAGAGCTGGCCAAGGATGTCAAGAACAAGATTGTAGACTACACAAGGCTGGAATGGGTTACAAGACCATCGCCAACCAGCTTGGTGAGAGGGTGTCAACAGTTGGTGCAATTATTGGGAAATGGAAGAAACACAGAATAACTGTCAATCTCCCTTGGTCTGGGGCTAGATGCAAGATCTCACCTCGTGGCGTTTCAATGATCAGGAGAATGGTGAGGAATCAGCCCAGAACTACATGAGAGAATCTTGTCAATGATCTCAAGGCAGCTGGGACCATAGTCACCGAGAAAACAATTGGTAACACACTACGCCGTGAAGGACTGAAATCCTGCAGCACCCGCAAGGTCACCCTGCTCAAAAAAGCACATGTACAGGCCCGTCTCAAGGTTGCTAGTGAACATCTGAGAACTGGGTGAAAGTGTTGTGGTCAGATGAGACCAAAATCGAGCTCTTTGGCATAAACTCAACATCCCCACTAGGGATGAGCCGAACACCCCCCTGTTCGGTTCGCACCAGAACTTGCTAACAGGCAAAAAATTTGTTCGAACACGCGAACACCGTTAAAGCGAACAATTTGAAAATTCGAAAGCCGCGGAACACCCTTTAAAAGTCTATGGTAGAAATCAAAAGTGCTAATTTTAAAGGCTTATATGCAAGTTATTGTCATAAAAAGTGTTTGGGGACCTGGGTCCTGCCCCAGGGGACATGGATCAATGCAAAAAAAAGTTTTAAAAATGGCCGTTTTTTCGGGAGCAGTGATTTTAAAAATGTTTAAAGTGAAACAATAAAATTGTAATATCCCTTTAAATTTCGTACCTGGGGGGTGTCTATAGTATGCCTGTAAAGGGGCGCATGTTTCCCGTATTTAGAACAGTCTGACAGCAAAATGACACTTCAAAGGAAAAAAGTAATTTAAAACTACTCGCTGCTATTAATGAATTGCCAGTCCGACAATACACATAAAAGTTCATTGATAAAAACGGCATGGGAATTCCACACAGGGGAACCCCGAACCAAAATTTTAAAAAAAATGACATGGGGGTCCCCCTAAATTCCATACCAGGCCCTTCAGGTCTGGTATGGATATTAAGGGGAACCCCGGCCAAAATTAAAAAAAAAATGGTGTGGGGTCCCCCTCAAAATCTATACCAGACCCTTGAGGTCTGGTATGGATTCTAAGGGGAGCCCCGTGTCAAAATTGAAAACAAAAATGGCATGGGGTCCCCCTAAAAATCCATACCAGACCCTTATCCGAGCACGCAACCTAGCAGGCCGCAGGAAAAGAGGGGGGGACGAGAGAGCGCCCCCCCGAACCGTACCAGGCCACATGCCCTCAACATTGGGAGGGTGCTTTAGGGTAGCCCCCCAAAACACCTTGTCCCCATGTTGATGAGGACAAGGGCCTCATCCCCACAACCCTTGGCCGGTGGTTGTGGGGGTCTGCGGGCGGGGGGCTTATCAGAATCTGGAAGCCCCCTTTACCAAGGGGACCCCCAGATCCCGGCCCTCCCCCCTGTGTGAAATGGTAAGGGGGTACAAAAGTACCCGTACCATTTCACAAAAAACTGTCAAAAATGTTAAAAATTACAAGAGACAGGTTTTTGACAATTCCTTTATTTAAATGCTTCTTCTTTCTTCTATCTTCTTTCTTCTATCTTCCTTCGGTTTCTTCCTCCATCTTCTTCTTCTTCTTCTTCTGGTTCTTCCTCCGGTGTTCTCGTCCGGCATCTTCCTCCGCGGCATCGGCGTCTTCTTCCCTTCTTCTCCTCGGGCCGCTCCGCATCCATGATGGCATGGAGGGAGGCTCCCGCTGTGTGACGCTTCTCTCTTCCTCTTCTTCTCTTCATCTTCTTCTCTTCATCTTCTTCTCTTCATCTTCTTCTCTTCATCTTCTTTTCGGGCCGCTCCGCATCTGTGATGGCATGGAGGGAGGCTCCCGCTGTGTGACGCTTCTCCTCTTCTGACGGTTCTTAAATAACGGGAGGCGGGGCCACCTGGTGACCCCGCCCCCCTCTGATGCACGGGGACTTGACGGGACTTCCCTATGGCATTCCCCGTGACGTCACGGGGAATGCCACAGGGAAGTCTCCGTGCGTCAGTGGGGGCGGGGTCACCGGGTGGCTCTGCCCCCCAGTTATTTAAGAACCGTCAGAAAAGGAGAAGCGTCACACAGCGGGAGCCTCCCTCCATGCCATCATGGATGCGAAGCGGCCTGAAAAGAAGATGAAGACAAGAAGATGAAGAGAAGAAGATGAAGAGAGAAGCGTCATACAGCGGGAGCCTCCCTCCATGCCATCATGGATGTGGAGTGGCCCGGAGAAGAAGGGAAGAAGACGCCGACACTGCGGAGGAAGATGCCAGACGAGAACACCGGAGGAAGAACCAGAAGAAGAAGAAGATGGAGGAAGAAACCGAAGGAAGATAGAAGAAAGAAGAAGCATTTAAATAAAGGAATTGTCAAAAATTGTCTCTTATCATTTTTAACATTTTTGACACTTTTTTAGTGAAATGGTAGGGGTACTTTTGTACCCCCTTACCATTTCACACAGGGGGGAGGGCCAGAATCTGGGGTCCCCCTGTTAAAGGGGGCTTCCAGATTCTGATAAGCCCCCCCGCCCGCAGACCCCCACAACCACCGGCCAAGGGTTGTGGGGATGAGGCCCTTGTCCCCATCAACATGGGGACAAGGTGTTTTGGGGGGCTACCCCAAAGCACCCTCCAAATGTTGAGGGCATGTGGCCTGGTACTGTTCAGGAGGGGGGGTCCGCTCTCTCGTCCCCCCCTCTTTTCCTACGGCCTGCCAGGTTGCGTGCTCGGATAAGGGTCTGGTATGGATTTTTGGGGGGACCCCACGCCGTTATTTTTAAAAATTTTGGCCGGGGATCCCCTTAATATCCATACCAGACCTGAAGGGCCTGGTATGGGATTTAGGGGGACCCCCCACGTCATTTTTTTTTTAAATTTTGGTTCGGGGTTCCTCTGTGAGGAATTCCCATGCCGTTTTTATCAATGAACTTTTATGTGTATTGTCAGACCGGCAATTCATTAACCACTTCAGCCCCGGAAGGATTTACCCCCTTCCTGACCAGAGCACTTTTTACAATTTGGCACTGCGTTGCTTTAACTGCTAATTGCGCGGTCATGCAATGCTGTACCCAAACGAAATTTGCATCCTTTTCTTCCCACAAATAGAGCTTTCTTTTGATGTTATTTAAACACCTCTGCGGTTTTTAATTTTTTGTGCTATAAACGGAAAGATCGAAAATTTTGAAAAAAAAAGACATTTTCTACTAAACTCAATTTTAGTCGTACATTTAGGCCAAAATGTATTCGGCCACATGTCTTTGGTAAAAAAAAATGTCAATAAGCGTATATTTATTGGTTTTGCGCAAAAGTTATAGTGTCTACAGACTAGGGTACATTTTCTGGAATTTACACAGCTTTTAGTTTATGACTGCCTATGTCATTTCTTGAGGTGCTAAAATGGCAGGGCAGTACAAACCCCCCCCCCCCAAATGACCCCATTTTGGAAAGTAGACACCCCAAGGAAATTGCTAAGAGGCATGTTGAGTCCATTGAATATAATTTTTTTTTGTCCCAAGTGATTGAATAATGACAAAAAAAATACATTCGGCTGCTTCTCCTGAGTACGGGGATACCGCATGTGTGGGACTTTTTGGGAGCCTAGCCGCGTACGGGGCCCCAAAAACCAATCACCGCCTTCAGGATTTCTAAGGGCGTAAATTTTTGATTTCACTCCTCACTACCTATCACAGTTTTGAAGGCCATAAAATGCCCAGTCGCACAAAACCCCCCCAAATGACCCCATTTTGGAGAGTAGACACCCCAAGCTATTTGCTGAGACGCATGTTGAGTCCATGGAATATTTTATATTTTGACACAAGTTGCGGGAAAGTGACACTTTTTTTTTTTTTGCACAAAGTTGTCACTAAATGATATATTGCTCACACAGGCCATGGGCATATGTGGAATTGCCTCCCAAAATACATTTAGCTGCTTCTCCTGAGTATGGGGATACCACATGTGTGGGACTTTTTGGGAGCCTAACCGCGTACAGGGACCCGAAAACTAATCACCGCCTTCAGAATTTCTAAGGGTGTAAATTTTTGATTTCACTCTTCACTGCCTATCACAGTTTTGGAGGCAATGGAATGCCCAGGTGGCACACCCCCCCCCCCCCAAATGACCCCATTTTGGAAAGTAGACACCCCAAGCTATTTGCTGAGAGGCATGGTGAGTATTTTGCAGCTCTCTTTTGTTTTTGAAAATGAAGACAGACAAGAAAAAAATTTTTTTTTTCTTTTTTCAATTTTCAAAACTTTGTGACAAAAAGTGAGGTCTGCAAAATACTCACTATACCTCTCAGCAAATAGCTTGGGGTGTCTACTTTCCAAAATAGGGTAATTTGGGGGGGTTTTGTGCCACCTGGGCATTCCATGGCCTCCGAAACTGTGATAGGCAGTGAAGAGTGAAATCAAAAATTTACGCCCTTAGAAAGCCTGAAGGCAGTGCTTGGTTTTCAGGGTCCCGTACGCGGCTAGGCTCCCAAAAAGTCTCACACATGTGGTATCCCCGTACTCAGGAGAAGCAACAGAATGTATTTTGGGGTGTAGTTTCACATATTCCCATGGCATGTTTGAGCAATATATCATTTAGTGACAACTTTGTGCAAAAAAAAAAAAAAATTGTCTTTTTCCTGCAACTTGTGTCACAATATAAAATATTCCATGGACTCAACATGCCTCTCAGCAAATAGCTTGGGGTGTCTACTTTCCAAAATGGGGTAATTTGGGGGGGTTTTGAACTGTCCTGGCATTTTATACACAACATTTAGAAGCTTATGTCACACATCACCCACTCTTCTAACCACTTGAAGACAAAGCCCTTTCTGACACTTTTTGTTTACATGAAAAAATTATTTTTTTTTGCAAGAAAATTACTTTGAACCCCCAAACATTATATATTTTTTTAAAAGCAAATGCCCTACAGATTAAAATGGTGGGTGTTACATTTTTTTTTTCACACAGTATTTGCGCAGCGATTTTTCAAACGCATTTTTTGGGGAAAAAACACACTTTTTTTAAATTTTAATGCACTAAAACACACTAGATTGCCCAAATGTTTGATGAAATAAAAAAGATCATCTTAGGCCGAGTACATGGATACCAAACATGACATGCTTTAAAATTGCACACAAACGTGCAGTGGCAAAAAAATAAATACATTTTTAAAAGCCTTTAAAAGCCTTTACAGGTTACCACTTTAGATTTACAGAGGAGGTCTACTGCTAAAATTACTGCCCTCGATCTGACCTTCGTGGTGATACCTCACATGCATGGTGCAATTGCTGTTTACATTTGACGCCAGACCGACGCTTGCATTCGCATTAGCGCGAGAGCAGGGGGGGACAGGGGTGCTTTTTTTTTTTTTCCATTATTATTTTTTTGCTTTTTTATCTTATTTTTAAACTGTTCCTTTCATTTTTTTTTTAATCATTTTTATTGTTATCCCAGGGAATGTAAATATCCCCTATGATAGCAATAGGTAGTGACAGGTACTCTTTTTTGAAAAAATTGGGGTCTTTTAAACCCTAGATCTCTCCTTTGCCCTCAAAGCATCTGACCACACCAAGATCGGTGTGATAAAATGCTTTCCCAATTTCCCAATGGCGCTGTTTACATCCAGCAAAATCTAAGTCATTAAATGCTCGTAGCTTCCAGTTTCTTAGGCCATAGAGATGTTTGGAGCCACTCTGGTCTCTGATCAGCTCTATAGTCTGCTGGCTGAATAACCGGCTGCATTCTCAGGTTCCCTGTAGAGACAGGAGAGCCAGAGAAAAACACGGAAGACGGTGGGGGGGCATTCCCTCCCACTGCTTGTAAAAGCAGTCTAGAGGCTAATTAGCCGCTAGGATTGCTTTTACATGAAAGCCGACCGCTGGCTGAAAAGAATGATACCAAGATGATACCTAAACCTGCAGGCATCATTCTGGTATAACCACTCAAAGTCGTGAATTGCATACCTGAAGACAAAAAAATGGTTAACAATAAAACACAGTAAACGGTAAAGTATAAAAAATTGCATACCTGAAAAGCAAACATGATAAAACATAAAACATTGCAGAATAGAATACAGTAAAAAAGAGCAGAACAATAGAGAGAGAATAGAGAGAGAGAGAACAATGAAACGACAACTATTTTTTTTAATTTTATATTTTTTTTGTTTTTTTTTTTACACTTTTTTTTGTAACTGTAACTTTTATAACTATAACCGGTTCCAGGTTCGGGTCTCTCAAAATGCGATGGCATCTTGGGAGACCCTGTGAAAGTGTGCCTAGTCTGTGCAATGCTGTACCCTACGCTAATACGCAACTAGTGAATGGTAGCGTTCAAAACATTCACCCATGCAAAGACCAGGATTGTCAGGACAGGAGGGACAATAATAGCGGGTGTCACGCCTATATCCGCGCTTGCTGCAGACACGACATCTTTTTTGGGGGGGGGGGTTCGTTGGGTAGGGGTACTCGGGAGGACATAAAAATGCCTCTCATGCAGCCGACTGCATTTGGTTGGGGATGTGAATGGGGGAAGTACTGGCGCTGCAGAAGTAGTGGGTTCACAATTATTAGGATTGGCGAATGCAGCAGGAAGGGCATTATGGGCATGACTGGCCTGTTTGTCTTCTTCTTGGTGGCAGCAGGACACTACTTGTGCTTGCTACCTCACCAGCTTGAACTGCACTTATGGGACTCGCCACGTCACCAAGTGTTACTGCAGTGCTAGTTTGACTACGACCGGGGTGTATTAGGCCACTGGTGCTTGCCAGTTCACCAAAATGCTACCAAAAAAACTGTTAGCGATCGCAGGGATCAGGCCTGACTCTGCGAACACTGCAGTTATGCGTTTAGTGTTTTGTAAGTGACAGTGATCGATCGATACTGCACTTGGGTGGGCAGGGCTGGGAAGAGAGGCAAAACGCAGGTGCTAGCAGGTATCTGGGCTGATCCCACTAACACTGCGTTTTTGGGAACCCTAAACAGCTGGGGACACTAGTATAGATCTGATCGGATCAGATATTGATCCGTTCAGATACTATACCACTAAGGGAGGTGTACGGTGCGTGCATGGGTGTTATCGGTACTGGCGCTAACCTGACGCTGCCTGGGGCTGGTGCTTGCCAGTTCGCCAAAATGCTAACAAAAAAACTGTTAGCGATCGCAGGGATCAGGCCTGACTCTGCGAATGCTGCAGTTATGCGTTTAGTGTTTTGTAAGTGACAGTGATCAATCGATACTGCACTTGGGTGGGCTGGGCTGGGCCGGGCGGAGGGGCAAAATGCAGGTGCTAGCAGGTATCTGGGCTGATCCTGCTAACACTGCGTTTTTGGGAACCCTAAACTGCTGGGGACGCTAGTATAGATCTGATTGGATCAGATATTGATCCGTTCAGATACTATACCACTAAGGGAGGCGTATGCTGCGTGCGTGGGTGTTAGCGGTACTGGCACTAATCTGACGCTGCCTGGGGCGACGCATATCACCGCCGGGCGATCAGGGGGCTAAACTTTTATTCGGTAATAAATGGCGGGTGCCCTGACACTATAAAAAATAAACTAACTAACCAGCGTCACCCGTAATGGTTATACGGTGATCAGTGGTGAAAGGGTTAATTAGGGGGCAATCAAGGGGTTAAAACATTTATTAGATAGTATATGGGGGTCCCTGACGCTATAAAACGCTGACGGCGAACCTAAATATTTACCTCTCTAACTAGCGTTACCAGTGACACTAATACAGCGATCAGAAAAATGATCGCTTAGCGACACTGGCAACGGGGGTGATCAAGGGGTTAAAACTTTATTAGGGGGTTAGGGGGGTACCCTAGACCTACAGGGGGCTAACACTAACTGTCCTACCACACTAACTGTCACAAACTGACACCATGCAGTAATCAGAAAAAAACAAAACTGCTTGGTGTCAGTGTGACAGGGGGGCGTGGGGTGATTGGGGGGTGATCGGGGGGTGATGGGGGGTGTAAAGTGTGCCTGGCATGTTCTACTGTGTGTGTAGTGTTGTGCACTCACAGTGAAGTCTTCTCTCCTCGGCGCCGGAACGGAAAATACGGAGCCAAGGAGAGATGACATCATTTCCTTTGCTGCTGTTTAGCATACAGCAGCAGAGGAATAATTCTGATTGGCTAGGAGCGATCGCGAGGGGGGGGGCACGAATGGATGGTCTCCCCCTCACCTCTCATCGCTCCCAGACCAAAGCCGACCGCCTCGGGCACCGGGGGGGTTCCGATCAGACCCCCTGCCCGCGGGAAGGCAATCACGTACCAGGTACGTGATTTTGCCTGCCCGTGCCATTCTGCCGCAGTATATCTGAGTGAGGCGGTCGGCAAGTGGTTAATAGCCGCGAGTAGTTTAAATGACTTTTTTCCTTTGAAATGTAATTTTGCTGTCAGACTGTTCTAAACACGGGAAACATGCGCCCCTTTACAGGCATACTATAGACACCCCCCAGGTATGAAATTTAAAGAGATATTACACTTTTATTGTTTCCCTTTAAGCATTATTAAAATCACTGCTCCCTAAAAAACGGCTGTTTTTAAAACTTTTTTTTGCATTGATCCATGTCCCCTGGGGCAGGACCCAGGTCCCCAAACACTTTTTATGACAATACAATGAATATAAGCCTTTAAAATGAGCACTTTTGATTTCTCCCATAGACTTTTAAAGGGTGTTCCGCGGCATTCGAACACCCCAAATTGTTCGCTGTTCGTCACAGCTTGAACTATCTTGCTTTGCATGTAATGAGTCTATCTCATATATTAGTTTCACCTTTTAAGTTGCATTAGTGAAATAAATGAACTTTTGCACGATATTCTAATTTTTCGAGTATCACCTGTATGTTATTGCACTGTTTAGTATTTACTGTTACTCGCTAATCATTTGGCTGGTTACCTATTGTGTTCAGTTATTATAAAGGATATAATAGCATCTCTATAAAAAAAAATCCCACAAAAATAATGCCATATAAAAAGAAAAAGAACTCAATTTTGCAACTGTCCTGCCTTCCCTATACATAATTTAAATAAATGAATTCAAGCTTGCTCTATGATCGCTGAATGGGTCCCCATTGAATGTCTGCAAGACTTGCAGCTGCCTGTTAAACTTTTTTTGGTGTCTGTCTAGCATTTGTCACAGCTCAAATTCAGTCTTTGTGTTTCCTTTCTCTTCTGAAAGCCAGAACTCCTGGCAGGCGAAAAGATGTAAACGTGTTTAGTGGCGTTTGATCATTTAGTGGCGTTTGATCATTAAAGGATTCCATTGGCCGAAATATCAATTTATTCTGTCCATTGGAATGCTTTAACGCTCAAATTCATTCAGCGTTTAGGCGTGTTCAGCATTTATTCTGCTCTTTACCTTCTCTCCTGAGCGCGCCTTTGCAGCCTGTAAATGCTCCTCTTCCAAGATGCCTGTAAATGTCTATGTGTGCATGCACACATGGGCTTACATAGAGGTGCTTTTACAGGCTGAAAAAAAAAGTGCCAAACACATGTAAAAGCAGTGTTTTTTATGCCCAGTGTGCACAAGGCCTAAAAGTGTCATCCATACCTGGGCAGCAATTGTGAACCAGGTAGTCTCTGTAAATCAGAATTCAGGTTATTTAAAGCTCCTGGAATTATCTGTATTGCATACTTCTATTGGTTCAGCTTGGTATAATGTAAGTATTAGACATGTGCATTCGTTTTCGTCCAAATGCATTTTTAAGCTTCCCCGTTTCCTCTGTAGACACAGTGCTGAAGAAGATATTTAATACATGTGCCCTCTCTTTGTCCTCATCACCATCTACTATTAATAATTAAAGAATTTTAGGGTTTTGTCTTATTCTCTTTCTCAACCTGTAGTACGTTTTTAATTTTTGCTAACTTTATTTTACATATTTTGTTATGTGCTTTGTAACATTTAAATGATGTAGGTGTAGCACCCTCTATTGTGTGCTGCTAGAAGAGTAGTGTAGGTAAAGCATTTTCTGGCTCTAGGATTAAAACCCAAATCACTGAATCTGTGTCAGGGTTACTAGAGACCAGGGCTGGATGACTCATCCTAGCAGCTCTCTGATGCCTCCCCCTGTTTTCTGAGACATTGGAGAATATTCTAGACCTAGTGGGCGGAGGCCTCAGCCAATCCCCAGAAGTGGGCTGGTAGGGGGACTGTGAAAATCTCATAAATAGACATGAGCCATGCCAGCAAGGGAGTCAGTGGAAGATGGAGATGGAGTGCTGATGAGAGACTGTTGGTTGCCCTTGAGGGACCTCTGCCGGGGAGGGGTTTTACCTCGGGCTAGAGCTCAGATAGCTGACCTGGAAGGATCCCACCATAGGGGGCAACTGGAGGGATTCTTGCTGGAAGAGGCAGCAGGAAAGAGCAAGCAAACACAGTGAGTAATATCAGCACAGTGCAGGGACAACACACATGGAGAGACTCTCAGCTGTAACAGTGCTCTCTGAAGACGTGTGTTGTGTGCTTAAAGTGGAGTTCCACCCAAAAGTAGAACTTCTACTTATCTGCTTCCTCTTCCCCTCCTGTGCCACATTTGGCATCTTTCAGGGGGGAGGGGGCAACGAGTACCTGATTTTGACAGGTACCCTTCCCCACTTATGGGAGACAGCGCAGCAGCACCATCCCTCGGAAGTTCGTCCCCCCAACTCTTTCCTCCGCTGCCAGGCCAGTTAGAAAGCGCAGCGCACGCGCAGTAGGGAACCAGCTGTGAAGCCAAAAGGCCGAAAGGCTTCACTGCCGGTTTCCCTTACGAGGAATGGCAGCATCAGCACCCTACAGCCGATCCGAAAATCAGCTGGGGTGCCGACATCGTGGGCTAACTGGACAGGTAAGTGTCCATATATTAAAATTCAAAGTATTTTTTTTTTCCCCCAGGCAGAACTCCTTTTTAAGTCTTCATCCTTGCCCTGGGGAATCTTCATGGATGTGTGCCAGTCAGGAAGGACTGGGGAAATGTGCCAGTCAGGATGACTGGGGAAGCAAGCAGCTAGGTGGACTGATATCTTCTGCAGCAGTAGAATTTGGCTCAGGGTCTACAGGAAGCAGAAGGAGATGCTGTTCACTTCACATTGTGCTACTTTATCTAAAAATGGACAGGATGTTCCCAGCCTGTAATGGGCAGTTGCTGAATTAACACTAAAGACTGTTGATTCCCCTGGAGTGATCAGAAGAAGCTGTACATGTGAACAAAGTTTGTGCAGGAGGAACTAAGAAGAGGGAGGGATATGGAGGAAGTTGTCCCCTTTGTTTAAAGTTCCGGACATTTTTCAAATTGGGCATCCCATAATTCCCTATCCTATCCAAGTTATCAACCCCTAATAAAGCAACAAAAAAACAAGCCAAGGACTGTTTTCTGTGTTGGAATACACAAAGGAAATGCTGTGTGCCTGGCCCTGTAGCAGTGGGGAGTCCTAACTTCTGCAGCTCCTACCAGGGGTATGCTACATAGGTGTTTATTTTTTTGTTTTTCTTAGAGAATGCCTTGTATACTGAAAAAATAAATTCTATGAATGGCACTGGTGCTTTGTGAGCAACCCCTTATGTTCTGTGTGCAGAAGGGAAGCAAGCTGGAATCAGAGGTTGAGGCTATCGCTGTATTAGTGCTAACTATGTATGAGAGTTCTTTTACAAAATCCTGTATATTCTTGCTCATTGCTCACATTAATGTCATCGGTGCCTTATCAATGTAGTTACAAGTGTTGATGGGGAAGATGGTTTTGGAAGCCAATGTTTAATTTTTTTGCTTCTTAGGACTGGACTTCCGAGATAAGTTCCCATTGGGGAAATTATATGCGTGCTACATTATTTTCAAATGCTAAATAGATTAATAAATATGAATTCACTGCAGTTAATAACATCATTACGTATTAAAGCAGAACGCCTTCCAAAAATAAGATAAAATAAATATCTCATCAAAAGATAAAATATCAAAACCAGCTTTTGCTGCAATATTCACTTTCATTCCAGAGAAATCTCCCCCACACTTTTTCCGCTAGATGTGCTCAGTCTTATGTCCATCAACACTGAACCTACTTTCCCTTAGTTCAGGTCATCCTGAACTCACCCCAGCCTGAGAGTGGACAGTGAAGGAGAAGCAGCACAGTTATAAGGTCGGTCATCTCTCTGTTACTTGCTTTCTTTTCCTATCAGCATAGCTCCCAACTGTCCCTGATTTGGAGGGACTGTCCCCGATTTGGAACAAAGTCCCTCTGTCCCTCTTTCCCCCTCATGTGTCCCTCATTTTGGTCTGATCTATATAGATGTATATAAAATGCACTTTCTATCTTTTAAAAAGTGTTTCTCAGTGCTAAACCTTTCATCCACTTTCTAAATGGCTGCATTTGTAAATTTCAAAAGCCAATATAAATAAATAGTAGTGCTAAAGAAAAAGCACTTTTACTAATGTTTTTTTGTGTTTAAGTCTCTTTTAAGGGGGCGTGGCAGGGTGTGTGTCCTATGCCTACATACTTTTGCTAATAGGTGTCCCTCGTTCCCATCTCAAAAAGTTGGGAGGTGTGCAAAAGCTCTGCTGTACAGGGACTGCAAGAGGGTATTACCAGGTCAAATGTTTTACCTGTTTAGAGATCAGCTTTAATGCTTGTACAGTTATGTTACAATTGCAGCATTTCTGCACTGTCACCATATATTAACAGCTTCCAGCCCAGAGACCGTATATATATATGTTTATATATTTTTTTATAAATATATATATATATATATATATTTATATATATATATTTATATATATATATATATATATATATATATATTATATATATATATATATATATATATATATATATATATATATATATATATATATACATATATATATATATATACATATATATATATATATATATATATTTATATATATATATATATTTATATATATATATTTTTATATATATATATATATATATATATATATATATATATATAAAAATATATATATATATATATATATATATATATATATATATATATAAATATATATATATAAATATATATATATATATATATATTTATAAAAAAATATATAAACATATATATATACGGTCTCTGGGCTGGAATTTATGGTTGGAGCCCTATGTCCGATATGGACATAATAACATTTATAGTTAACATAATACTTACCATCGGAAATAGACCTGAAAGTGTGGACTTACCATATGAAATGGACCTGAAAGTGTGCCTTGGTCTGATGGACGGTATGCCAAAATAAGGGGGCATACCCTTAGTTTAAGAAATGATTATTCTGTGAAGAGAAATGAATAGTTGAGAAATGCCCTGAAATGGGGATGGGAGGGTGGGTATCGTGCACAGGAAACCGACAATCACCACAGGTGATCGGGCTGCTTAAATACCCCCCGGGCTCCTCCCATAAATTCAGGCCACCATACTGGCCTTCCTAATTATGGTTGGAGCCCTATGTCCGATATGGACATAATAACATTTATAGTTAACATAATACTTACCATCGGAAATAGACCTGAAAGTGTGGACTTACCATATGAAATGGACCTGAAAGTGTGCCTTGGTCTGATGGACGGTATGCCAAAATAAGGGGGCAAAAACATTCAGGTAGGGGTATAATATTTTATTGGTTTTCAGTTATTTATTGAGCCAATTTTGAAAATGCCTGTGCCATCTCCACTTGAGGGTTAGGGATATACCGTGCGAAGCAGGCTGACTTCCACCTGCCTAGTCTTTTAATGACGTGGTCTGGGACCCCGTGACGGGATGCTGCGGAGGCTGCTCCGATACGAAAGGAGTGTCCGGAGTACTGACTAGGGTTAAGGTGAAGGTTGCGGAGAAGTATCCTTATGTGTTTCACAAACTGACAGGCACTTAGGGGTTTAACTGGGAATGGTAGAAGAGGACTGGAGTCCGGCTGTTCAGGCAGGAGGGACAGAAGATGGTTGAGTATGGTGACTGGACACCAGCTATTATTGGTTTTGTAAAGGTGAATGTCCACTCCAGAGCCTGTTTGCTGGGTTTTAGAAACCTTGAGGTGAAGGACGAAGTGGTCTTGGTAGCGAGCCAAGTACCGTCTGCGTAGTACTTGGCCTGCGGGGTTGTTACAGGTGAACTTGCCAGGTCGCAAGAACCCGTAGTAGGCCAAATATATGGCTGCTTGTAGGACCGTACTGGGGAGAAGACCAAATGGAGCAGTAGTTAGGATGGTTGACATATCCCTGAAGATGGGCCCCGTAATGGGTAAACGTTTGGTGCTGACCACTGATTGGTGTCTCTGAATGCCACGTAGGATGGCTCAGATAGCGTGGGACGAGAACAGTGAAGACTTTGCAGGCTCTTGAAGAGTCAAGAAATGTATGCCGGCTAGGTATAGCCGAATGGTATTATAAGATAAGGCCAGCTGAGTGTGGCAATATGAAATGAAGGCCAGTAATTGCTTGACATCTGTAGTTCCTTTTCAGCAGGGTGCCAGGAATTTATTGAACGCCTTCCAAGGTGTCTGGTAGGCTTTGAGTGTGTTATGGGACAGTGAGTGGTTGATGAGCTGGGTTGCTCCTTGTAAATGTTCTATTAATCCAGGGTCAGCTGAGACCAAACAGGGATAGGGGCCGACACTGGATCGGCTCTGGGGACCTCTTTGAAAAAGGAGGTGTAATTAAAACGTGACAGTGCGTCAGCAGCTAGATTGTATTTACCTGGCATAAATGAACAGTGGATGTTAAACTGATGTTGTAAAGACAGTTGTACCAATCTGCACAGGAAGGACATGACTGATAGGGACTTGGACCTGCCTTTGTTGACAATGTCTGCCGTGGCCTGATTGTCGGTGGTGAAGACCACGGTTTGCCCTGTCCAATGATGACCCCAGAGCTGTGCGGCTGCCACTATGGGATAGAGCTCGAAGAGGGAGGATGTTCGGGTAAAGCCAGGTATCAACAGTATCTGTTGAGGCCAGGGTCCTGAAAACCATTGGTGGCCAAAAATTGCCGCGAAGCCTGTAGAAGCTGCAGCGTCTGTCACCACCTGGGGTGAAAGGGCCGAAACCATGGGTATAAATAGGGATATGCCATTCCAGGCGGACAGGAATTCCTCCCACATAGATAGGTCCGCTATAGCTGCGGAATCTAGATTTAGGATCTGATCAGGGTCTTGTGTTTCTGACAGAAATCTCAGCAGGCGTGACACAAAGGTGCGGCCTTGTGGAATAATTCACATGGCGAAATGAAGCATTCCCAGGAGAGATTGCAACTGTTTTTTGGTACACCCCCTGGTGTGGGTGAATTTATGAAGTACCGCCCTAATACGGGTTAGTTTGTCAAGGGGAGACTGGCCTGCATGGTGCAGGTGTCTAAATTGACCCCGAGAAAGGTGATGTTGTGTGCTGGGCCGTCGACTTTGTGCTCAGCGATGGGAACATTGAGATTTCTGAATACAACTCTGAGTTTGTCGAGGTCTCCTGGGGGCCTGCTGGGCGATTCAATTAGTAAGAAGTCGTCCAGGTAGTGGATGACTTCTTGGCACTGAGCTTTGTGCAAGAGTATCCAAGCGAGGGACTGAGCGAATGTGTCAAAGAGCCAAGGGCTACTCTTGGAACTGAACGTCAGTTTATTTGAGAACTTGCCCTTGACAAGCCCAATAGGGCTGACTCTCCAAGTACTGAAAGGGGGCTGAGTAAAGGGGCCTATAACGAACTCTTGGTCTACCTCTGTCTGTAAGAGCTGATCTATGGCCTGTTCGTCAGTGGCCGCTGACCGAAGATTCCTACATTCGTAGGTACTGTGGGGTAGTGAAATGAGGCCGGTGTGAAACCCTACTGTGAATCCCTGGATAAGGTAGGTAGCCAGGGAGGGGGTGGGGTGTGAGGTGAGGTAGAGTCCTAGCCACAAGACGTTGATCCGGCTTAGTCATGCCCTCTTCTGTTGTTTGACTTCGCACAAGTTTCTTGGATGCGCTCTTTGGCATAAGGTGCAGATGTGGAGTAGGCGGCACTGACTGAAGTTGCAGGACCCATAGTTGTAATTGTTGCAGATGGCTGCCCCTCCCACGGTTCAGACTGAGTGTCCCAATTTGTCCACCTGAGGCATTTGTACAGGGGCCGACTGACCCTGAAGTACACCGGAGGTAGAGGGAAATTCAAAGGGACGTCTGATTGTCGCATCGGCGCACCAGGTGGCAGTATGAGTGGAGGACTGGCAAATCGCACACAGGGGTGAGTGTAAGCCTGCAAAATGGCGACAGAACAGCTCTGTGTCCATGAGACTCCAATTTGTCCTCATTTGAAACTGTGTGAGTCTGGCTGCTGCCTTTGCGGAAAATGAACGGTGGTAGTCGTAGAAGGAAAATCCTCCATACTTGTAGCCCAGGTCTACTACAGTATGGAGGTATAAGTCCAGCTCTTCCCTTCTACTGGGAGCGGCTGAACATAGGACATCCCTCAGCATGCCAAAGGCCAATGTGAACTCTGGGACAGATAATTTCTGATTCAGTCTGGGGTCTTTGGCTTTAAGGACCACCGATACGTCACCCCAGGTATAGGCCTTGTTTTCTGCCAGATCATGGACAGAAATCCGGAGAGAGGCCAGGTTGACGTCCCTGCCGTCCAAAATGTCCTTCCTGATGCTAGTTGGAACCAAATGGGAGGGGTAGACAATGGGGCTCCACCCTGTGGTACCTGCGGAGAGGGGTGTCAAAACTTGGGTTGCGGTTGGGTCGGGGATAGCTGCGGCCGGCCGAGCCTCCAGGAGTGCCACCCTGGTTTGTACGTCCGTGACTGAGGAAGACAGGGACGCCACCATAGTGTGAAGTTGTGCGATGGCAGAGGATATCGACTGGAGGGATGCCTGCTGGGTACTGGGTCCTGCTGCAGCTGGTGGAGGGAAGTGGAGCTTGAAGAGCTCGCCTTTCCTGGCTGTAGCGGGGAAGGGCACGCCTCTGCGTCTTAGCTCTGCCATCAACTTGGGAATAGTCCATCCCCTGAGGGACTGCACGCTGCCGCTCTCTGAAACCGGAGAAGGTGACAGAGGGGCCGTGAGGTCTTCGCTGCCGGCCTGGGACATGGTTGATCTGGTTAAGATATCCTGTCCTTGAGATCGTGTTTTGGTTGACTGTAACCTATTGGGGGTGACATGGATTTCAAGTTTGCTTCGTTTCCCTAAGCCATACTTACTCAACTTGTGCTTCTCCCTTTTTTTTTTTTTTACCTGGGGGGATATCGTCCAACCTGGTGCAGGGTGGACTTACTGAACTTTGGCTGACCTGGAGGAAAATGAAAGGTGATAACTCGTGAAGGGCTTGCTAACTAGCTTGAAGTAGCAACTAGTCTGGTGATTTGCGGTATAGTGACAATGAAATGATTTGAAATGTTTTGCCTTGATCATGAAATGAGTGAAATCTCTTGCCATGACAGAGCTCCGGCTCGGTCATGCCGCAACTGCGACTGACCACGAACTGGACTCTGGAGCATGTACTGAAATGAGGCAACAGAAAACATTGGTGCACACCGGGACGAATCGGTGCATCTTTAGATGCATCTGGATTCGAATCAGAGCGCAGTATGAAACAATGAAATGACAGAAATGTTTTTTACCTTGACCAAGGCTCGAATTGGTTGTGCCACATCTGCAACTGGCAACGAACCGAGCTCTGGTACAGGTATGGATAAAGCCGAAACAACTGGGGCATTCCGTAACGAATCAGTGCATCTCGGATGCGACTGGTTTCGAAACGGTGATGCGATATGTGGGAGTGAAATGACTGGTAATTAATTCCCATGACAGAGATGCGGATCGGTCGCCCGATATCTGCAACTAACTACGATCCGGACTCTGGAGCATGTACTGAAATGAGGCCGAGCCCTGGGGCATGCCGTAACGAATCGGTGCATCGTAGATGCGACTGGATTCGAACCAGAGCGCGGTGAGTTTGCCAGGACGTGATCACGCCAATTCCGCCAGGATTTCGGCTTGTGTTTTTTCCTAATCGACCATCTGGTAAGCAGAGACCCCAAAAGGTTCACATAAGATAATCCTTTGTCACGTTAAGATGTCAAGTCTTCATCTGTGTGGAGTGTGCGTACACCAGTTTGCCATCTGGTAAGCTGCTTCATATGTTTGTGCACTTGGTGCGATTTTTTTGTCCTTCATTTTGGTGGTAGTTGTATGCCCACTTATTTCTGATTTCTGGTAAGCAGATTTGCTTGGAGGTTCATCTATTCATCCAAGAGCACTATTTTATTGCATGTTGCATGTCACCAATCTCACATTCCTGTGTATGCTGTGCACACAGGATGTCCTTATGATATATATGATTTGGGTTTTTTGAGTATTGCACCCTTTTCTTTTTGTTTTTTTTTTGTGTTTATTATCGTATCAGTATTACGCTATGTTTTTTGCCATATATCTTTTTGGATAACCCCATGCGGACCTGAATTTGCTGCACGAGTGCGACTGACCTTGTCATATTGGAATCGCTCTCTAAAGGCCCGGGCTGGGTTTAAGCCACTTGTCTGATTTTGTCTTACGTTCTGGTAAGCATTTCACCACATAGATATACCTTAATTGAATTATCATCTTTCAATATTATCACATTGAGGAGTCTACGTCATTTATTTTGGACTTTTTTGTATTGGACTTTATACTTTCACTATTGTTTAACATTTTTTAGCGCGTTTTTTTTGGTTTCTATTTGTATTGGTGTGCCCCACCTATAACCGCAGCTTTGTGTCTTTACATTTCAATATTTTTATTATTTGTTATTATTTGAATTCATTTTAATTTTCTTCATTGTTATTCCCACTATATTTCAAGCACAATTTTTATTTTTCTTGTTCATGTAATGGCTTGTTTGCCATGACAGAGGCGCAAATCGATAATGCCGCTATTGTGGCTGACTACGAATCGGACTCTGGAGCATGTCTTGAAATGTGGCAAATACCTGGGGCGCGCCGAGACGAATCGGTGCATTTAATGCGACTGAATTCGTATCGGAGCGTGGTACGTGACAGTGAAATGATGGCCATGGCAGAGGTACGAATCGGTGAGTCGTGACGAGCGACTGTCAACGAATGTGACTCTGGAGCATGTACTCAAATGAGGCCGTAAACAACTGGGGCACACCGGAGCGAATCGGTGCATCTTTAGACTGAAATGAATGAAATGATTCGAAATGGTTTGAAAGGTTAGAAATGTTTAGAAATGTTTCCGAAATGAGAAATGACTTAGTATCGAACTGACATGAGTCGATAAGAAATAGCGAATTGTGAATCACAACGGTTGTCTACTGATGCATGGTAACCATTTGTTAGTCATGTCTGAATGAAGCGACGTCTACGTCGCTGTGGTTTACTAATAACAAGAAATGGTAACATAACGATCGTGCGGGTGGTATGCATTGCAGTACGTAGTGAAATTTGCGAGTGATTCGTAAGCTTGATATCACGGTTTAGTGACATGATATCTAACAATGCGTGAGAACAAAAGTCAATCGGAACCCTACCTGCAACAGCCAAGCCAGACGCGTGGTACGAAATGCGAATCGGTAACACAGACTTCGAAACTCTCGAGCACGGAAATTTTGTGAATGCGGGAGCTTGCGAGACAAGAACTTGCGGATGCTGGTATTCGAATAGTCGGCCTAGTGACGTATATCGCGCACAGGAAACCGACAATCACCACAGGTGAGCGGGCTGCTTAAATACCCCCCGGGCTCCTCCCATAAATTCAGGCCACCATACTGGCCTTCCTACATATATATATTTATATGGCCTCGGGAGCAAGTGATTATACCGGGATTGTGGCTGCAGTTGTATCGATTTTTACAGCTAGCAACTGGCTTTCAGATAAAAGTGATCTGAGCGGCTTTACAGCTGCCCACTTTTACAGGGCTCAGAAAGGGGGGGATCCCCTCCTGTCTTTGTTCCCAGGGTCCCCCTTTCCATTAGAGAGCCTGGTACCAATTTAAGCAGTTGGGCTGGTTGCCTACAGGAAAGGAATCTTTTCTGTGACAAATGAGGCCAGAAGTAGACATGTGCGATTTTGTTTCGGACAAAATTTTCATTACTCAGAGATTTGGATGTATCCGTATCTGCGAATCACAATAGTAGCGAATTTCAACGTTTTCAAAATAAATTTTAACAAAAACAATGTATTGATTCACATTAATTTGTTTCATTCGGATGACATGTTGCGATAGTTTGGGCCTTCCGTTAATGTTTGAAGCATCTAAAGTAACATGACGACATAACGAATGATTCAAATTGATTCAGATCGTTTTGTTTTTATTCTAGTAACCGTAGCATGAATATTCTAATAAGATTCTTATTGTATTGGGGTTAAAATTTAGAGACCATTTGTTTATTTGTATGTGCGCGACCAAACAAACAAAGTTAGTTAGGATGGGGAAATTAATTCAACTTAATAACATAACGAATGAATATGTATTAATTCAGATTGCTTTGTTTAATTCGGATGAGAGTGGCACAGTAGTCTTTGACTCCTGTATAATTAGCTGATTCTTTTTTGCATTAACATTTATCATTATTATAAAAAATGCACTATATATGAAATGGAAACATATTTCAATAAATACAGTAAAGTTAAAAGTAAAATAAGATGATTCCTACTATTATGCTTGGGTTGGATGAATGGATCCATCAGAATCTCCAAATCATAACATAACAAATGAATCTTGAATTAATTTAGTTCAATGTCTTACATTCGGATGTACGCTACTCCAGTCAATATTGTCCAATCAAATAAATTAATAAATCCATCATTAGTAGTGGGCTCCCTTTGAAGATCTATACTGGCACTTGTAGTGGATTAAGCGATTGAGCTGTTTACTTTCTGGTGAGTGGCCACTTTTTCCATACCTTTACATGTGAAGGACAATTTCACAATATACTTTTTATGGACTTTTGCTTGTGGACTAATTTCTCTGGTTAAGATACTCATGGGCTTCACTATCCCAAGGAGGACTATTGAACTTTAAATGTTGATCACTAATTTTCACTGTTTAGAAGCACTGCAATTTTTAGTTTATTTGTTCACTAGAGGGTTGTGTGTTTCCTCAATTGCCAGCAGCTATATTTATATCTAGCGCTGATCTCTTTTTTATAAATATTGTCCAATCAGCTTATTTCATTTCTCTTTGTAGGTTGGACTAGCAGGGATGACTCATAGTGCCTAAGTAAGATTGGGTTGACTCATGTAGTAGGATATGTGATTGCCATCATCCCATATAATATTTCAAAAATGCACAAATCTATAATTTGTGATTTTTAAGGCAATGAAACAATTTAAATTAGATATACAATTCATTTATTGTAAATATAAATAGAAAAATTGATTAATTATACTTCAACATGTTGTAGACAATACATAGTGTTTTTAAAAAATCACATTGCATATTTGAACCGGTGCTTAGCCGAAGGGGGACATAATCCTGTGGAGATTTTCCATCCTAAGGTCTGGTCTGGCTTTGGACGAGCTCCTGCACCCAACCCTGTACAAACCACCAAGCTATGTTTTTTGGAATGCCATTATTGGGATCTGTTTAGCATCCAGCCGTCCTGTAGAGGATGAGCTGCAGCTTTGGTGAATGGAGGACTTGAACCTTTCTCACTCTGACACTGGGAAAGCATCAGCTGTTATCCATTGAATGCATAGAATTATATTGTGATACAATTCCCCCGATGAAGACTTTTTTGAATAACATTTGTTGCAATGCGTTGGATTCCTGCTACTTGATGCCACCTTTTTGCATTGGTGGTGATTGTATCTTGTAGTAAGCTGTATCACTTTCTAAAAACTTTTTTCAAATATGCAATGTGATTTTTTTAAAACACTATGGGGGTTATTTACTAAAGCAAAATCCACTTTGCACTGAAAGTGCACTTGGAAGTGCAGTTGCTGTAGATCCGATGGGGACATGCAAGGAAATTAAAAAACAGTATTTTAGCTTGCACATGATTGGATGATAAAATCAGCAGAGCTTCCACTCATTTCAGATCTACCCCTTAAATTTAGAGAGACTTCCACTTGCAGTGCAAAGTGGATTTGCCTTTTGTAAATAACCCCCTATGTATTGTCTACAACATGTTGAAGTATAAATAATCAGTTTTTCTATTTATATTTATATTTACAATAAATTAATTTTATATCTAATCTAAATTGTTTCATTGCCTTAAAAATCCCAAATTAGAGGTTTGTGCATAGTGCCTAAGTAATCTCCGGAAATAACCAATTAACATGTTAAAATGAATACAGCCAATCTTCCAAAATAACTTCTGAAAATACGAATCTATTCGGAATAACGAATATATACTCTCCCAAAATAAAGAAAACGTTGCAAAAAGAAATCATTCTAACAGAACGAATATGACGAGACAAAAAGGATTTACTTAACAAATGGAACTGAAACAAAACAAATTTTCTGTTGTGCATAATTCTAGCCAGAAGCGATGAAGATTTCATCACTTCCAGTGTTTTCCTGGCTGGTATGAGTTGTGTTTGAGCAGATACTTTGAAGGGCAGACGAGGGGTCAGGGGTCTAATAGACCCCTGATCTCTCCATAAAGAGTACCTGTCACTGCCCAAACTATCACAAGGGATCACAAGGGATGTTGTTCATCCATTGTTATAGCAATGCAGTTAAATTACATTTTTTTTAATTATAAAACTAAACTAAAATACACTAAAATAAAGTAAATTAAAATAATAACACAAACCCCCCACCGTCCCCCAGTGCTTGCACACAAATGCAAACACCCATGTAGGTTCTGCACGCATGTAAAAACAGTGACTGCATCACACATTTAAGTTATCACTGCGAATGTTAGAGTAAGAACAATAATTCTAATGCCAGAGTTCACATTTAACTCTGAACTGGTAAAGTGTAAAGGCTTTTAAAGCATCGCCTATGGACAATTTTAGATACCATAGTTTGTTGCCATTTCACAGGTGTGTGCAGTTTTAAATCTCGACATGTTTGGTATTTCTTTACTTTGCACAACATCATCATCTTTTATATTTTACCAAAAAAAAATTGTATTATTTTGTGTTTGTATGCACTACAATTAATTTAAGTTTATTTTTTTCCCTGAAAATTTGTGTTTGATACAAATATGTGATATTAAAAATTGCAACAGCCACCATTTTATTCTCCAGTGTCCCTGTTTTCAGAAAATATATAATTTTGGGGGTTCTCATTAATTTTCTAGCAAAAGAATGCTGAGTTTAACATGTATGTAAAAAATGTCAAACTTGCCTCGGGTAGCAAGTGTTTAATCTATGGGGTTGATTTACTAAGGGCAAAAATACTGTTCGCTTTCAATACCCTTGAATTCTCACACAGCTCAGTGAATAAGGTGAATGTGTGCTTACAGTAATTCCACCATTCAATCATGCACAAGTAAAAATGCTGTTTTTTTTTTTAATTTTCCTTGCGAGTGATTGGATATTCATTCCCTGCAAAGTGAATTTTCGCCACATTCACTAGGCTAAGGGAAAATCCCTTTGCAAAGTGAACAGCCTATTTGCCATTTTTAAATCAACCCCTATATGTTTAGATGATCTTGCTTAAAAGTGTTGTATTGCTTATGGATAAAAAAATATATTCTAATGTCTTTTTCCATATAAGCTGAGCAGTATCCTCAGTGGGAGGTGTGGCCATGTAATAAAATCATCCAGTGAACTGTGAAGCGCAACTTAATTAAGTGCACAGCTGCTGAGGGGTTAACAGCTTGAAAGGAGTCTGCAATGACTGTACCTGTGGTCATGTCTCTGCTTGGGCCAGCCTTGCACTATCTATCAAGGGCATGACAGGCGAGATTCTTTTCAAGACCAAGAAAATGCCATCTAATCCTTTCTGTGAGACATTGATAGACTAGCGACTTGGGAAGGATTGTACAGCAGTAATGAAATTAGGCCCGAAACTGCTAGTGGATTGCAGATAATTACCCTTGTCTGTCACCAAGAATAACAATCTTCCAAAGCCATTGACGCCATCATAGTCTCTCCCATATTTCGAGACACTAATGTTGCAGATGCACGCTCATAATGGGCTCACCCCAGCAATTTAGGCTCAGGGGCCTGGTAGCACTTTGCTGTACTTCATATTTGGATATAACCAGAGCTGGCATAAGATTTACTGGTGTGCATTTCATGTATTGACATGATTTCTATTGCCCCCAGGCAGGCAAGGCTTAGAATGCCTGCATCCTATGTTACATTCTATTAGTATCCCAGCGTGTACATTTGTGCTGCTTTGAGTAAATGATATCACATAAAAGGGTATTCTTTGCATCAGGCTTTCATTTAAGAGGTGGGCTACAGGAGCAGAAGAGAAAGTTCAGAAAATTCAGTAAATTTAAGAAAAATAGGTGAAACAGAACAAGAATCAGTGAGACACAGTGCAAGATATTTATCAATAAAATCGCAAATGTTGCGCCTGCTAATGACCTGCAATTTGTGTATCTGCCATTGAAATGGCACAGAATTACCAAAACATTGCCTTTTACTTTAAAGTGTAATGCCGCGTACACACGAGCGGACATTACGGCGGACTTTGCCCGGCGGACTGGATTTCGTCGGACAATTCGATGTGTGTGGGCTCCAGCGGACTTTGTTTTCTCAAAAGTTCGACGGAATTAGATTTGAAACTTGTTTTAAATTTATCCGTTGAAATCGAGTCCGGTCGAAAAGTCCGCCGTCTGTATGCTAGTTCGACGGACAAAAAGCCACGCTAGGGCAGCTATTGGCTACTGGCTATGAACTTCCTTGTTTTAGTCCGGTCGTACGTCATCACGTACGAATTCGACGGACTTTGGTGGATTGTGTGTAGGCAAGTCCGTTCATTCACAAAGTCCGTCGGAAAGTACGTCGAAAAGTCCGCCGGGCAAAGTCCGCCGTAATGTCCGCTCGTGTGTACGCGGCATAACTCCACTTTTGTTGAGAAAAAAACCTTCCTCCTTGGGTGATCTGTGTACATTACAAGGATTTTAACAAACTTTGTTGCAGATTCCTACCTTTTGTTAATCTGAAGAAATACATGCGTGTTTCTCTGTGTCCATGTGGGAAAGTGAATCTAATGGGAGAGGTTTCATAATTATCAATCAGCTGTGCACCTGCAAGGCTCTAATGAGGAAAGCTGCTGTACCTGCATCCTTTTCGACATTATTTCCTATTGGGAGTATCTCACCAAAAAATGACATTTTTGTTTCAGGGGATGTCTGAAATCTGACTTGCATCTTAGTGCAGACTTCTGGGAAAATCAGTGAGCCAATCACAAAAGCAGAAAATGATGTTCTGTGTACAGAACACCTCCAGGTTTCATTTTCAGGAAATTACAGAGCTGCAGATTGAAAAGGAGAGGTCATTTTTTAATAACATTCAATTACAATATGACTTGTGTTGCAATTGTATACGCTATATTATTTTTTCTTTATTTGCTATGTTTTTCCCCACGAGAGTAGAGTTACCCTTTAACCACTTCAGCCCCAGAAGGATTTACCCCCTTCATGACCTGGCCATTTTTTGCGATACAGCACTGCGTTACTTTTTTTTTTTAAATCTCTCTGCGTTACTTTAACTGACAATTGCGCGGTCGTGCGACGTTGTATTCAAACAACATTTACGTCCTTTTTTTCCCACAAATAGGGCTTTCTGTTGGTGGTATTTGATCACCTCTAAGGTTTTTATTTGTTGTGCTCTAAACAAAAAAAGACAGCTAATTTAGAAAAAAAAAACTATAGTTTTTACTTTCTGCTATAATACATATCCAAATAAAATATATATAAATATATAATATAAAAAAAAAAATCATTCATCAGTTTAGGCTGATATATATTCGTCTACATATTTTTGTTAAAAAAAATCCCAATAAGCATACAGGCATACCCCACTTTTAATTACTCAATGGGGTTTATTTACTAAAGCTGGAAAGTGCAAAATCAGGCTCACTTCTGCATAGAAACCAATGAGCTTCTAACCCCAGCTTGTTCAATTACTCTTTGGTAATAAAACCTGGAAGCTCATTGGTTTCTAAGCAGAAGTGAGCCTGATTTTGCACTTTCCAGCTTTAGTAAATAAACCCCATTGTGTACTTAAAAGTGGGGTATGCCTGTATATTGATTGGTTTGCGCAAAAGTTATAGAGTCTACAAAATAGGGGATAGATTTATGGCATTTAAATTTTTTTTTTTTTTACTAGTGTAGCACCCTGATGTTTAGGCAGGGTTGCTAGTAAATTTACTTGCCAAGTATAGTTGCCTTGGCCAATTGATAGGAGGTCAATTGATTCCACCCTAATTCTGTAATTGCTGCAGTTCTCTCTTCTGTCACTAGATGGCCGGGTATCTGGTGGCATTAGATAAGACAAGGGCATTGCAAGGACAGATTAGGAATAGATGGGGTGTCTCAGCCAATGGGCAGAGATTTTCTTGGGTCCCTTGGCCTGCTGGGAGAACCTATTTATTTGGGTGAGGTCAGGTGATCGGGGTTCTGTGCCACCTCAACGACTGTCTGGGTGGACGTGTGTTGTACTGCTCCGGGCTGCTAGAAGTGTTGTCCAGCTGGATGCTTTTTTCTGCATGGCTGTCATAGAAGTCTCGGAGTCTGCTAATTAAAATTGCAACTACTAAAGGGTGTCCTAGTCCTAACCCTTTCTCCCACACTTCTGTTTAAGAGAAAAATAAATCTCTTTGCATTCAAGAAGTGTCTGGCGCCCATTAATCTACCTTACATTGCACCCACCATGTCTCATAATCTTCTATACACAGAAGGATGTCAGCTGTGCCTAACTCTGAAGGTTACCATTAGGCCAGGAGAGGCCCGGGACTTGGCTACACTAGTAATGGCAGCGATCAGTGATTTTTAGCGGGACTGCTGCATTGCGGCGGACAGATCGGACACCTAACTGACATTTTTGACACTTTTTTGGGAACCAGTGACATTATTACAGTAATCAATGCTAAAAATATGCACTGACATTGTACTAATGACACTGGACCTCTGGACCCCTTTCCTTTACACAGCACCCTGCACCTCTGGACCCCTTTACAATACAGAGCACCCTGCATCTCTGGAGCCCTTTACATTACACAGCACCCTGCACCTCTGGACACCTTTGCAATACACAGAACCCCTCAGCTCTGGACTCCTTTACAATACATATTACCCTGCACCTCTGGACTCCTTTACATTACACAGCACCCTGCACCTCTGGACCCCTTTACATTTACATTACACAACACCCTGCACCTCTGGACCATTTTATATTATGCAGCCCCCTGCAGCTCTGGACCCCTTTACATTACACAGCACACTGCACCTCTGGACCCCTTTACATTTGCATTACAAAGCACCCTGCACCTCTGGACCCATTTACATTGCACAGCACCATGCACCTCTGGACCCCTTTCCATTACTCAGCACCCTGCACCTCTGGCCCCCTTTACAATACACAGCACCTGCAGCTCTGGACCCCTTTATATTACACAGCACCCTACACCTCTGGACACCTTTACAATACACCGCACGCCACAGCTCTGGACCCCTTTACATTACACAGTACCCTGCACCTCTGGACCCTTTTACATTACACATCCCCCCGCAGCTCTGGACCCCTTTACATTACACAGCACCCTGCACCTCTGGACCACTTTATATTACACAGCACCCTGCACCTCTGGACACCTTTACATTACACAGCACCCTGAACCTCTTGACCCCTTTACATTTACATTACCCAACACCCTGCACCTCTGGACCCTTTTACATTACACATCCCCCCGCACCTCTGGACCCTTTTACATTACACATCCCCCCGCAGCTCTGGACCCCATTTCATTACACAGCACCCTGCACCTCTGGACCACTTTATATTACACAGCACCCTGCACCTCTGGACCCCTTTACATTACACAGCACCCTGAACCTCTTGACCCCTTTACATTTACATTACACAACACCATGCACCTCTGAACCCCTTTACATTACACAGCCCCTGCCGCAGCTCTGGACCTCTGCATGTTACACAGACACCCCCATAGCTCTGGACCCCCTGCATGTTACACAGACCCCCCCACAGCTCTGGACCCACTGCATGTTACATAGATCCCCCTCCCCCCACAGCTCTGGACCCCCTGCATGTTACACATACCCCCCCAGCCCTGCCCCTTCCTACCTTAAACATGCAGAGGGTGAGACACAGCAGCACTGAACAGAGGGTGGGAACTGCTGGAGTTAATTTTTCATATTAACAAGCTAATGATTAGTTGCCAGGACCACCTAGCAACCAATCACCTGCTGGTTTACTTAAAAAGTTAACTCCAGCAGTTCCTCCATTAAGCGCTGCTCACTGTCTCTCTCTCTCTCTCCTGTGGTACAGTAGGAGAGAGAGTGTCTTCTTTCTCCTGCTCCGTTCTGTCAATCCAGTGCCCGGCTCTGACTTTGCCCTGTCATAGTGCTGCACTGCCTGAGCCCGTCCTGCTGTCACCGCTTCACTTGTGTGGGGGGGGGGCTCTGCCGGCCTGACACCCCCCCCCAGCGTGAGGCACCTGGAGCGGACTGCCCCCCCCTCGGGTGGTACGCCAATGTGCCTTACGAGTTACCTTCACTGGAACTAAGGGACCAAGCCCAACCCCTGAAAAAAAGATCCCAAACCATAATCCTTTCTTCACCAAATGCTTTGGACCAGTGCACAAAGCAAGGTCCATAAAGACATGGATGAACAAGTTTGGGGTGGAGGAACTTGACTGGCCTGCACAGGCTCCTGACCTTAACCCAATATAACACCTTTGTGGTAAGTTAGAGTGGAGACAGCGATCCAGGCCTTCTCGTCCACATCAGTGTCTGACCTCACAAATGCGCTTATGGAAGAATGGTCAAACATTCCCATAGACACACTCTTAAACCTTGTGGACAGCCTTCCCAGAAGAGTTGAAGCTGTTATAGCTACAAGGGGTGGACCAACACAATATTGAACCCTACAGACTAATGCCCGTACACACGGTCGGACTTTGTTCGGACATTCCGACAACAAAATCCTAGGATTTTTCCAGACGGATGTTGGCTCAAACTTGTCTTGCATACACACGGTCACACAAAGTTGTCGGAAAATCCGATCGTTCTAAACACGGTGATGTAAAACACGTACGTCAGGACTATAAACGGGGCAGTGGCCAATAGCTTTCATCTCTTTATTTATTCTGAGCATGCGTGGCACTTTGTGCGTCGGATTTGTGTACACACGATCGGAATTTCCGACAATGGATTTTGTTGTCGGAAAATTTTATATCCTGCTCTCAAACTTTGTGTGTCGGAAAATCCGATGGAAAATGTGTGATGGAGCCTACACTCGGTCGGAATTTCCGACAACAAGGTCCTATCACACATTTTCCGTCGGAAAATCCGACCGTGTGTACGGGGCATAAGACTGGGATGCCATTAAAGTTCATGTATGTGTAAAGGCAGGCGTCCCAATACTTTTGGTAATTTAGTGTGTGTGTGTGTGTGTGTGTATATATATATATATATATATATATATATATATATATATATATATATATACACACACACACAGTTGTGCTCATAAGTTTACATACCCTGGCAGAATGTATGATTTCTTGGCCATTTTTCAGAGAATATGAATGATAACACAAAAACTTTTCTTTCACTCATGGTTAGTGTTTGGCTGAAGTCATTTATTATCAATCAACTGTGATCAAAAGTTCTTAATACCGTGTATTGCCCCCTTTAACGTCAATGACAGCTTGAAGTCTTTTGTGGTATTTGTGGATGAGGCTCTTTATCTTCTCAGATGGTAAAGCTGCCCATTCCTCTTGGCAAAAAGCCTCCAGTTCCTGGAAATTCTTGGGCTGTCTTGCATGAACTGCATGTTTGAGATCTCCCCAGAACCTTCACTTTATTCTGCTGTAGCCAATGACAGGTCGACTTGGCCTTGTGTTTTGGATCATTGTCATATTGGAATGTCCAAGTTCGTCCCATGCGCAGCTTCCTGGCTGATGAATGCAAATGTTCCTCCAGTATTTTTTGATAACATACTGCATTCATCTTGCCTTCAATTTTGACCAAATTTCCTGTTCCTTTGTAGCTCGCACATCCCCAAAACATCAGCGATCCAACTCCATGTTTCACAGTAGGAATGGTGTACCTTTCATCATAGGCCTTGTTGACTCCTCTTCGAATGAAGCGTTTATGGTTGTAGCCAAAAAGCTAAATTTTGGTCTCATCACTCAAAATGACTTTGTGCCAGAAGGTTTGAGGCTTGTCTCTGTGCTGTTTGGCATATTGTAAGTGGGATACTTTGTGGAATTTGCGTAGTAATGGCTTTCTTCTGGCGACTCGACCATGCAGCCCATCTTTCTTCAAGTGCCTCCTTATTGTGCATCTTGAAACAGCCACCCCACATGTTTTCAGAGAATCCTGAATTTCACCTGAAGTTATTTGTGGGTTTTTCTTTGCATCCCGAACAATTTTCCTGGCAGCTGTGGCTGAAATTTTAGTTGGTCTACCTGACCGTGGTTTGGCTTCAACAGAACCCCTCATTTTCCAATTCTTAGTTAGAGTTTGAACATTGCTGATTGACATTCTCAATTCCTTGGATATCTTTTTATATCCCTTTCCTGTTTTATACAGTTCAACTACCTTTTTCGCAGATCCTTTGACAATTCTTTTGCTTTCCCCATGACTCAGAATCCAGAAACGTCAGTGCAACAATGGATGAAAGACGCAAGGGTCTGTCAGGAGTCCAGAAACTCATTGACCTTTTATACACACACACTAATTACAAGCAAACAGATTCAAACCCCTTTGTGTCAACTTGTGTGCATGTTATCAGGCCAAAATAACCAGGGTATGTAATCTTATGATCAGGGTCATTTGGATAGTTTCTGTTGTCATTATGATTTAAAAAGAATAAACACAGTTGATTGATAATAAATGGCTTCAGACAAACACTAACCATGAGTGAAAGAAATGTTTTTGTGTTATCATCCATAATCTCCTGTACTGTAAAACCCTTGCCATTTGCTTATTGAGCGATCCCTACCTGATGTATGTGCATAAATAAGGCGCTGCAAGTCTTGTGGTATAAAAGCACTAGAACAGGTATCTAATAGAGGAATAAGGCATTCACTAGACACATTGGTGAATGTTTGCAACTTATTTAAATAGAGAGCTAAGGAAATGTATCGTTATTGTTTTAACAAATTTACCCAGTATGCTAATAATATAGAAGCATAATAGTTTATGCAGAAAGCATTTGTAACTATGAAATAATGACTTCAGTACTTTACGATGACATTGTCCTCCTCACTCTGTCAGCATATCTTTTATTAAAGATCTTAAAGGCTAATGACTATCTTGCTCCTGCTTTCTTTCTTAACCTTTTGTTTTTGATGTCACATGACCCTGATTCGTTATTCAAGTGTATGAAAAATTAATAACACAATTTTCTTCATCCACCCTATGTCTGTATTAGTTAACCTTCAATAATATGACAGTGTACATTAATATATTCTAACTGGCCTTTGCATATGTATATAATAATAAAGCTTAAATTGATTCTAAAGCTTCAAGGTTTTTTTTTACCTTAATGCATTCTCAGCATTAAGGTAAAAAATTGTCTTTGTCCAGGATTCCCTAGCTACCCCTTATACTTACCTTAGTCCAATTTCAATCCAGCGCTGTAAATGAGAGCGGCAGCTCTCATCTCTCTCTCCCTCCTCGCTGCTCACTGGACAGATTGACAGCCGTGTTAGCCCTTGGCTCCTGCTGCTGTCAATCAAATCCTATGACAAGGGAGTGGGGGGCGGGGCCAAGTCCTGCTGTCTGTGTCTATGGACACAGGCAGCAGGGCTTGGGAGCAGGCCCCCACAAGTGCCCCCCTACTAAGTGGCTCCAGGAGCACTGGCAAGGAACCCCAGAAGAGGAGGATCGGGGCTGCTCTATGCAAAACCCTTGCACAGAGGAGGTAAGCATAACATGTTTAGGTTTAAAATCACTTTAAAGTGTTACTAAACCCATTACCCTGTATTCACTATATCTGGTCTCCCACAGTACACAGAACATGGAAATGCAATTATTTGAGTAAATATAAACTGCTAAATACCTTTTCTCATTAGTAGTGTATAGAAATCTTGTGACTTCTTCAGTGTCCGGCTGAGCACTGGTTAAAGCTTGTAGGAGGAGTTTTCTTTCTTCTCTGACCGTCCTATGAGGCTGCATGCCCCCTGACCCTCTGTCCAGACAGTGCTGATTGGCCCTGTGCCGATCACATGTACCCTCCCCCCCCAAAAAAAACTCTCTAGCAATACACACCAAACTGAGCATGTGCAGAGTGCCTCCTAGGCTCTGTACTATCCTCAGATGGATTGGGGACAGTAAAAGAAGGGGTGGATCAGAAAAGACAGGATCAAACAGCCTTTTTTACACAATGCAGAGGATAAATCCCTTACGTTCCACGATGAATATAACAAGGTCAGGTTAGTGCAGGTAAATTTACTTGTATGACTCATGGTAGAATGATTCTGAATCTGGGCCAAGGTTTACTACAGGTCAGGTTAGATGACTCACAGAGGCGGGTCCCTGGTGCCTCCCCCTGGTTCTGGAAGTTTGGAGAAACTTCTAGAAGTTAGTAGACGGAGGTCAGGAGGGTTGATCTGCATACTTAGGGGAACTTGGGCAATCCCCAGGCAGGGGACCTGGCAGGGTGGTTGAGCTAGCCCTTAAATATGGATGAGTCATGCCAGCAGGGGAGTCAGGTGGAAGATGAAGTGCTGAGGAGACTGTCGGTGGCTTAGAAGGGGACCCCTAAGTCTGGTGGGGCTCTCCCTCCAGGCTGGAGCTCAGTCTGGCTTAGGAAGAACCCGACAGCATTGCAGTTTTAAAAAAATCTTGCCTAAGGAGCAGCAGGGAGCAAGTAGGACAGAGTGAATATATATGAGCACACCCAGGGATTCACAAGGGGAGAGACTGCCACATGTAGCAAGCCTTTCTGGAGGACAGCATTGTGCTTAACCCTTCCTATCCCTTGCCCTGGGAGATCTTCAGTGCAGCCGGGTGGGCTGGTAGTCCTGCAGGCAGTAGAGCTGGGATCAGTGTCTACAGTGGGGTGGGAGATACTCCTGTATGCAGCCTACTACACACTGTGCTACTTTTTAAGGGACTAAAATTTCCTAGTCCTTAAGGGGCTTTTGCATGTCATCTTCAGAGACTGTCAGTGTCCCAGAAGGAGGATTGTTTAAGGCCGTGTATAGAGGAAGGAAGTTGTCCCTGGGTATTGTTTCAGTCAAGATGGGCATCCCATAATTCCTATTCCCCATCCAAGTTATTACCCCTAATATATACTACAACAAAAAACAAGCTCAAAGACTGTTCCTTGTGTCTGGATCAGAATGGAAAATACTTGTCGTCTGGCTGTGCACGAGTGGGGAAACCAATCCAGTGATTTCTCAACAAAATAAAGCATGGAAATGTGAATCCGGCCTAAATCAATAATTCTGTGTTTATTTTGTTATAGGGAAAAAAACATAAGAAAAGCACTTACATATACAAAAATGTCTAACCCAACACACACTTACGTTACATACACATACATTTTAGGGTTATAAACATAAAAAGCTGAGTATTATATTTGCAAGAAAAACATGAAAATAAATGAATTGTCGGGCATGAGAACTGAGAAAATGTTTTAATTTCAGCAAAGGGTAAAATCAGAAAATTTAAAGTAGATATCTTTCTAATGCAACATTTTTAGCCGAATGGAAAGTGTCAGCATGTGTCTGTTTAGAATGACCACCAGATGTCAGTGTACAGTCACATCTGATGCCATCAACATTCTTTAAGTTCTTTAGGCTTGAAATGTAGGAAGGAAGGAAGGAAGGGAGGAAGGAAGGAAGGAAGGAAGGAAGGAAGGAAGGAAGGAAGGAAGGAAGGAAGGAAGGAAGGAAGGAAGGAAGGAATGCCTGTGCAAATCATAGGACTGGCAAGTGAGATAAATACTACACTTCAATGCTGGTGTAGTGTAAAGGTTTCCGTAGGACAAACAATGTGAATAATATCACCCGATGCACTACCACTGAAATAGAGAATAGTCAAGGCACTCTGTAGGCAAGAGGTGCACTATATAAAGTTCCAATTCTGGAACACAGGTTATCTACAGCTCATTTGCAATGCTCTTGAGCGAGCCTTGAAGCACACTCAGTAAATAAAATATATAGTAACCCATTGAGAATACGCAACCCTTTGTTTTTCGAGTCTATCAGGTATATGATCGGTAGAAACTGCTCACTAGTTGCTGATGCATTTTATTTTCTATTGTCCCGCAGGTTCAAGCATTTTTTATCAGGCATCTGCAAGAGGCAATTATGTAACAAATGTGGTAATAGATAAACAGTAATGATTGTAAGCAATCTATGACATTTCAAAACAGACAGAAAGGCCACTGAAACTCACCTACACTTAAACCGATGTCACTCATTCTTCAAGTACATAACCCGCTTTTATGACATGACATTTGTGTTCATGTGAATATATATGCTGCTCACAGCTAAATATTTTATTTTCCCATCTATTTCTCAATAGGCTAAAAAAAACAAGCCAAGTCAGAATTGGGAATGGTTTCCATCAATAGGAATAAATATCATAGGGGTTTCCAAATATAGATTGAATATCAACTAACCCATACATATTACTGATAACGGCTGAAAAAAGTTTCCATAAATTACCTCTCTTAACCTTTATCACTTTGACCTTTTTATTGTCTTTATTTAAAATGTCAGAGAGCCCATGGCTTTATCCAAGAAAAAAACATTAACCATTTCATTGATCTGTTCTGTACTGCATTACTGGCATGGACGGCATAACTGAATCATTCTTCTTATTCTTATTAATTATACTATTTTTGTTATTACTTGTCAGGTTATATGTTCTAGCAACCATCTCAAGCTATGCTGTTGCATTGTTATTGTTAAGAAAAATGAATAATAGTAGATATATTTAAGCAGGTCATACACGTGTAGATACTACTGAATGCCCAGACAATGCATGCATCTGATTGGATGCAGACACTGTTTGACCAAACATTTTCCAACCGTTTCTTTCTACTAAAGTCAATTGAAAAATTGGCTTTTATCAAACAGGGGGATGCTGACAGAGCCACCTACAGCTCAAATTTCTACCAAATTGTGAACCGCGTATGGCCAGGTTTAACAAACACAGTAAAAACAAAAAGGTGAAAAAGTCCAAGTCACAAGACCTCACAATCTAAGAATTTAATTGGTCGCCCAATTGTAGTAACAAGATCTATTCACACTCCTTCACCCTCCTTCACCCTCAAGTCTTCCCTTAAAATTGGTGTACCTAGGTGCTCCCACTGGATTCTGGATGATGTAAATAAAACATACTAATAATAAATAAAATAAAATAAAATAAAACAAATAAAACATACTAAAAACCTAGGGAGTGGAACCTCTCCTAATTGCTATGACAGGTGTACAAAGATCTCAGCGCCAACTAAAATACATTTATTTTGATAACTTTTGTTGCTCCAAAACCACTGTGCTAATTTTATTTTGACTTAACTTAAAGAAGAACTTTGCCCATAACAATTTGATAAAAATAATGTTCTTAAAGCGTTTGTTACCCTAAAAAAAAAAAGAAAAGAAAAGGATCCTGTTCCTTTAAAGTATGAATAACAGCACAGTGTTTGTGCTGTGTAATTTGCCCCCCTCTGTATAACCTAAAATACCTGGCTGATCCTGCCTGGTTCTGCACCCCCCCCCCCCGTAAACTGACCACGGTTTATCATGGCTACTGAGCCCTGACACCGTGGTCAGTTTACATGCCTCCATCATCCGCAGCCCTCTTCTGTCCTCTCTCCCCCCCCCTCCCTGCCTGTCAGCTGTGTCAGTACTCGCCCCTCCCCTCCTGCTGAAATAACTTGTTAGTTTTCAGGCAATCCCTTGTCTTCCATAATGCTATGTCTCCACGGTATCTGCTTTATTAAAAAATGCCTTCTATACCTTATTTCCTAGCGCCGCTTGCCGCTCACATGACCGGCTGCCTCTCTCCACCTCTTCTCCTATCCTCCAGACTGAAGTCAGACAGGGATTCTTGGCCTCTCCCGCTGTAGCTGTCAGATGGAGAGAGGAAAGAGGCGGCCGGTCAAGTGAACGCCGAGTGGTGATCGGAAATAAGTATAGATGGCATTCTTTTAATAAAGCATATACAGTGGAGACATAGCATTATGGAGGACAGGGGATTGCCTGAAAATTAACAAGTGGGTTTACAACCACTTTAACCACTTGACCGCTGGGCACTTAAACCCCCTTCCTAATCAGACCAATTTTCAGCTTTCAGCGCTCTCACATTTTGAATCACAATTACTCAGTCATGCAACACTGTACCCATATGAAATTTTCGTCCTTTTTTTCACACAAATAGAGCTTTCTTTTAGTGATATTTAATCACCGCTGGGTTTTTTATTTTTTGCGCTATAAATGAAAAACACAGAAAATTCGGTAAAAAAATACATTTTTCTTTGTTTCTGTTATAAAATTTTGCAAATTAGTAAATTATCTTCATAAATTTTGCCCAAATTTTATACTGCTACATATCTTTGGTAAAAATAATCCAAATCAGTGTATATTATTTGGTCTTTGTGAAAGTTATAGAGTCCACAAGCTATGGTGTCAATCACTGAAAATTGATCACACTTGATGCACCTACAGCCTAGCTCATTTCTTGAGACCCTAAGAGCCAGTTCACACTGGGACGACTTGTCAGGCGACTTAGCCGTCTGACAAGTCGAGTTCTGTTCTGTACAATGTAACCTTTCTAATAGGAATGATTCAAGTCGCTCCAACTTAGAAAAAGGTTCCTGTAATAATTTGGGGGCGACTTGAGGCGACTTGCATTGACTTCTATATAGAAGTAGTTTTGCAAGTCGCCGCTGCTGTCGTGTGCAGGTCGCCTGAGGCAGTCGCGCTGCAAGTCGTGCTGCCTCAGTGTGAACCGACTCTAACAAGACAGGACAGTACAAATACCCCCTAAATGACCCCTTTTTGGAAATTAGACATTCAAAAGGTATTTAGAAATAGGTATGGTGAGTTTTTTGAAGTTTTATTTTTTTCCCACAATTCTTTGCAAAATCAAGATTTTTTTCCCTTTTTTTTGTCACAAAATTGTTATATTAGCAGGTTATTTCTCACACACAGCATATGCATAGCACAAATTACACCCCTCCTGAGTATGGCAATACCACATGTGTAAGACTTTTACACACCGTGGCTACATATAGAGGCCCAACATGCAGGGAGCACCATCAGGCCTGGCTACCCTACTTTCTCTGCCTGGCTACCCTACTTTCTCTGCCTGGCTACCCTACTTTCTCTCTTCTGAAATCCCCACAATTATTCTTGGGGACTTCAACATCCCTGTTAACACTAACACTACTATTACTTCTAAACTTCTCAGTCTAACCTCATCGATTGACCTGAAGCAATGGATACAGGCTCCTACCCACTCCAATGGCAACACCCTTGACCTTGTCTTCTCCTATCTGTGCACTCCGTGCAACCTTTCCAACAATCCACTCCCACTCTCTGATCACCACCTTATTAGTTTTACTCTCTCCCTGTCTTCTACCTCTTCTCCCTCCAACCGCCTAACAGTTACACGTAGAAACCTTCGCCACCTCAACCCTTCTCTTCTCTACTCTGCTACTGATCACCTCTATGACAAAATCTCACCTCTGTCCTGCCCCAACCTAGCTACTTTCATCTACAACAGCTCACTGTCTTCCTCCCTAGACAAGCTTGCCCCCCTCACTACACACAGAATTAGGCCCCGACCGCTACAACCCTGGCAAACAGATGACACCAGAAGTCTCAGAAAACGTAGCCGGACTCTTGAGCGCCTGTGGCAAAAGACTAAGACCCAGGAAGACTTCACACAATATAAATCAGCCCTCCTAAAATACTATTCCTGCCTTCACACTGCCAAACAGACCTACTTTATCACACTCATTAACACCTTCTCATCCAGTCCACGTCAACTCTTCTCTACCTTCAACACTCTACTCTGTCCTCCACTGCCTCCACCCACCAACTCACTCACTGCCCAGGAGATTGCCAATCACCTCAAAACTAAGATTGATACAATTCATGAGGAGATCGCCAATGCGCAAAAACCTCCCCCATGCAACACCCCATGTCCACAGATATAATCATTACTTCCCTCATTCAACCCTGCTACTATTACTGAGGTTGCTAAACTTTTATATAACACTCATCTAACCACCTGCCCCCTGGATCCTGTTCCCTCACAAATGCTACGCTCACCCTCTGACTCGATTCTACACTCTCTAACTCACATTTTCAACCTCTCCCTCTCTTGTGGCATCTTCCCAAACTCTCTAAAACATGCGCTAGTCATCCCCATACTTAAAAAGCCCTCATTGGACCCCACCAATCTCAACAACTTACGTCCCATCTCCTTACTCCCCTTCTCCTCCAAACTTCTTGAAAGACTGGTCTACAACCGACTAAGCGACCATCTGACCATGAATAAACTTCTTGATCCCCTTCAGTCCGGTTTTCGCCCTCAACACTCCACGGAAACTGCATTCCTTAAACTCTCAAATGACCTACTAATGGCTAAAACCAGTGGACACTATTCTGTACTACTTCTCCTTGATCTCTCTGCTGCCTTTGACACAGTGTACCACCCCCTCCTCCTCAAAAAACTCCACTCCTTTGGTCTCCGTGACTGTACTCTTCGCTGGTTCTCATCCTACCTATCACACCGCTCCTTCAGTGTCACTTACAACTCTACTTCCTCCTCTCCTCTTCCTTTCTCCGTTGGGGTCCCCCAAGGTTCTGTTCTTGGACCTCTACTTTTCTCAATCTACACCACCTCCTTGGGTCAGTTGATTGCCTCCCACGGCTTTAAATATCATCTCTACGCTGATGACACCCAAATCTATCTCTCCACCCCCCAGCTCTCTCCATCTGTCTCCTCACGCATTACCAACTTACTAGCAGACATATCAGCCTGGATGTCACACCACTTCCTCAAACTCAACCTATCCAAAACCGAGCTCATGATATTTCCTCCCTCAGGTGCCACTTCCCCTGATTTCCCTGTCAATATCAAAGGCTCAACTATCAACCCATCTCCCCACGCCAAGGTCCTAGGTGTAATCCTGGACTCTGAACTAACCTTTCGACCCCACATTCTATCACTATCCAAAACTTGCCGCCTCAATCTCCGCAACATCTCCAAGATACGCCCCTTCCTAACCAATATCACCACAAAGCTTCTTATCCACTCCCTGGTCATCTCTCGCCTCGACTACTGCAACTCCCTCCTCATTGGTTTACCTCTAAATAGGCTATCCCCACTTCAGTCCATCATGAACGCTGCTGCCAGGCTCATCCACCTCACAAACCGCTCAGCGTCTGCTACACCCCTCTGCCAATCCCTCCATTGGCTGCCACTCAGTCACCGAATTAAATTCAAGATACTAACTATAACTTACAAAGCCATCCACAACCTGGCCCCCAGCTACATCTCTAACCTAGTCACAAAATACCAACCTAACCGTTCTCTTCACTCCTCCCAAGACCTCCTGCTCTCAAACTCCTTTGTCACCTCATCCCATGCTCGCCTTCAGGACTTCTCCAGAGCCTCCCCCATCCTCTGGAATGCTCTACCCCAATACGTCCGATTTTCTCCTACTTTATCCACTTTCAGATGATCCCTGAAAACTCATCTCTTCAGAGAAGCCTATCTGGCCCCCACCTAACAACTGTACATTTACCTTCTAAATCAGCACATCCCCCACAGTTATTACCTCTTGTATCTCTTGACCTTCCCTCTTAGATTGTAAGCTCTAAGGAGCAGGGCCCTCTGATTCCTACTGTATTAAAGTGTATTGTATTTGTACTGTCTACCCTCAAGTTGTAAAGCGCTACGTAAACTGTTGGCGCTATATAAATCCTGTATAATAATAATAATAATAATCAGGCGTTTTTGGAGCATAAATTACACATATCATTTCTTGACTACCTCTTACACGTTTGAAGGCCCTGGAGCACCAGGACAATAAAAACACCCAAAAAATGACCCCATTATGGAAAGACAACACCCCAACTTATAATCTATGAGGCATATCGAGTCTTTTGAACATGTCATTTTTTTCTAGAAGTTTTTGAAAAATGTGGAAAGAAAATAAAAACGCTTTTTTTTTTACACAAAGTTGTCCATTTATACAATATTTCTAACACATAGCATGTACAAGGCAAAAATTACACCCCAAAACATTGTTTGCTTCTCCTCCTGAGTATGGCAATGCCACATATGTGAGACTTTTACACAGCCTGGCCACACAACATGCAGGGAGCACCATCAGGCGTTCTAGGGGCATAAATGTCAAATCTAATATGACTACCTATTACACTTTGAGGCACTCTAGTGGCATGGATGAGCCATGGATGGGGATGGCTAAGCATGGTTGAGCCATGAATGTGGATGGCTGGGTATGGCTGAGTATGGATGGGATTGCTGGGGATGGCTGAGTATGGCTGGGTGGGTATGGCTGAGTGTGGATGGGATGGCTGGGTATGGCTGAGGATGGATGGATGAGTATTGCTGAGTATGGATGGATGGATGAGTATTGCTGAGCATGGATGAGTATGGATGGCTGAGCATGTATGGATGAGTATTGCTGAGTATGGATGAGTATGGATGAGTATGGATGAGTATTGCTGAGTATGGATGTCTGAGTATGGATGGATGGACGAGTATTGCCGAGTATGGCTAGATGGATTAGTATTGCAGAGTATGGATGAGTATGGATGAGTATTGCTGAGTATGGATGAGTGTGGATGAGTATTGCTGAGTATGGATGAGTATTGCTGAGCATGGATGAGTATTGCTGAGCATGGATGAGTATGGATGGATGGATGAGTATTGCCAAGTATGGCTGGATGGATGAGTATTGCCGAGGATGGATGGATGAGTATTGCCGAGGATGGAAGAGTATTGCCAAGGATGTATGGATGGATGAGTATTTCCGAGGATGGATGAGTATTGCTGAGGTTGGATGGATGAGTATTGCTAAGGATGGATGGATGGATGAGTATTGCTGAGGATGGATGGATGGATGGATGAGTATTGCTGAGGATGGATGGATGGATGAGTATTGCTGAGGATGGATGGATGGATGAGTATTGCTGAGGATGGATGAGTATTGCTGAGGATGGGTGGATGAATGAGTATTGCTGAGGATGGATGGATGGATGAGTATTGCTGAGGATGGATGAGTATTGCTGAGGATGGATTGATGAGTATTGCTGAGGATGGATAAGTAATGGATGAGTAATGCTGAGGATGGATGAGTAATGCTGAGGATGGATGAGTAATGCTGAAGATGGATGATCATAGATGGATGGATGGCTGGATGAGTGCTGGAATGTGCACAGAACAGCAGGATGTGTACTGCCCACAGCGATGCAGCACTTGATTTCTCCCCTCTCTGTATGATCTGTACAGAGAGGGGAGAGAGGAACCGGACATGACGCCGGTTTGTTTGCAAGTGATCACTCCGTCATTTAACAGAGCTATCACGTGTTAAACGGCTGCTTTCTGCGGCCATTTACCGTGATCTGTGATGCCCCGGTGGTCACGGATATTCCCGGGTGCGCGCCCCAGGGGGCGCGTGGGAGCAAGATTCTGGGAGGACATCCATGGACGTAACTGTACAATTGATCAAAAAATTTAAAAAACTGGGGTACCCTTTTTAAACTTTTCTGATCAATTGTACAGTTACAATTTTTCTTCTACTGCTGTTCATACCAACTTCTATAGCCCTATGGATATTGTTGGGCTTTAATCTAAGTGCAATAAATAGTTTTTTAATCAAATCCAAGGTGTATACGATTTGATATATTAACACATATATTGACATATTTTTGACTTTTTCCCATAGAGCGCTGCCTTTGTTTCTGTATATCTTGTTTCCCATTTTCCAGTGGTTGGCAGCTGCACCGGGTGTCAATTTTATCCAAATACACCCCCCCCCCCCATTCACTTTCAGGTTGAGCGCTTCAGGAACTTGTTGACAGTGTATGCAAAGAGTGACATTTGCATTCTAAACATTTAGATGTTTGTAATTTGCAAATGACAAAGGTGAGGTAATGCTGAAATTACCAGTGCATCATCCACCACATTTGCTGCATAGTTGTATACACTAGGAGAGAAATATATATATATATATATATATATATATATATATATATATATATATATATATATATACACACACACACATACACTTGCTCAAAATCCTTTAAAAAAAATATTTTTTTCTTAAAACTACCTTAATCAATAAAATACAGCTGTTCCAGTGTGCAGGTCATTCCAAACATGATATATTGTGCACAATATATGGTGATTGGAAAGTCCTGCTCACGCAGAGCAGCTCTCCATTTATGCAGCAGTCAATATGCTCTGCCTATCATAAGCCCCAAACTAAATGCTAGTGCCTATATTTCTTGATTATTATTGAGGGTTTTCACATTTACTATTTATATGCATTAGGTTTGTGTAGAGTAATGTTGTACTTCTTGTGTGAGTATTTTAAACATTGTCATTTTTTATGTTTTTGCTAGGTTGGGGAAGTGGAACGGTTGTATTTTATTGACTGGAATATGCTTAAAAAATAGGATTTTAAACTTGCCTGTACATTTTTCTTTCCTGGAGCACATCACAGGACAAAGTATCAAGAGCCAATGAGCTATACTGCCATCTTTAGGAGAATTGGACACTGGCAAGAAAAGCTGTCCAGTGTAACCCCCCACTTCTATCTAATTTTATTATAGATGACAGATGTGGAACCTAAGGGATGGGGGCAGTGTCCTGTAATGTACTCCATGATAAGGATTGTACATCCAACAGCAGTCCAGTTGAACTATGGGCAACAGAAAACTGAAGGCTAACAGGCCCACAAGGAACAAACCAATAGGTAACTAGAGCAGCTCAAGGGAGAGTACATCACTATGTTAAAAACCTTATGACTAAAGCCAGCACCTGCTGAGGCTTGAATATCCACCTGGTAAATCTTAACGAACATGTGAGCAGAAGAGCAGGTGGCAGACTGGATCTGTAAGTATAGAACCAGGATCCTGGGACATGGCCTTGGACAGGGTGACCAGTGTTTGGCAGATGGACATGGTTGCAACAGATGGTTTACATGGCAGGGCCTGCCAGGGTAAACAGAAAGTGCCTCCAAAGGTTTATCCATGGGGTCCTTTTAAACCTGGATATCCTTAACAGGGACAGTTGAGGTCTTGTTGAGACTGGAAATGACTGTGTGCAAAAAGAGCAGAGCCCGCTTTGTTTTTTTTAGAAAACTCTGTTTCATAGGATACTGCGGAACAAAAAACTTTAGCAAGAGAGAGAAAACCTTTTCAGGGTAAGGCCAGTCAATGTACTAAACAGGCTGAAACAGCAAATATACAGGGAAGGTTTTTCAGGCTGAGGCATTTTTAGAGGGCCCAGGCTGGTGACCTTTGGCAGGGCTGTTGCAGGCAGCTCAGGGCACAAGCACAATGTGTTAGTAGGACTGAAATGTGTCCCTTAACCTTTTGAGATATGTCAGTATTGTGTCTAGGGTTGCCACTTTTTCTTCAAGCCAAACCCAAACACTTTAGCGGTGCACAGAAAAAAAATATTTTTTAGCATACACTATAGGATTGTAACAGACTGGAGACACCTTTTGGCCCTCCAAAGAGAAGAGTACTGCGGTGTGCATAGTGTCCCCTCACCCTTCTGTCAGGCCCTGTAACAAGCCAAATTCTTGTCTGAATGTTGTGTCTGGGTTTCAGGTGGACTGGATCCCGGACACATGATTCAAATCCTGAACTGTCCGGGTGACAACCCTAATTGTGACCCATGCGCTGAGTCCTCAGAACCTGACAAGGCATCATCCTCATCTTCCACATATGAATGAGAAACAGCAGCTGCTGCTAGAGGAAGATCAGAGACAGACTGTGGAGGAGAAGCAGAGGGAGCCCGCTTGTGGCCCAAGGAAGAGCTGAGAACTAAATCATAATTTATGACATTGTATTAGAAAATTCCTTCCTTGATAAACAATGATGGGCCACCTCAGAAGGGTTTATGGAGGCACCCTCAGGAGGACAGAGACTCGGGTTGGGGACAAAGGTTTCCCTCAGGAGAAATGCTACAGACACCACCCACATTGTTAAACGAACAAGTCTTGGAATGTGCAAGGATTAAGCACAGGAGTGTGAAACGCGCCTGTTGACCCTCCGTGGGTTGAATGTGTGTGACATGTCTTTCATTCCCATGTTTGCACAATAAAGGAGCTGTTTTTACTCTTTGGAAGTGCTGCTATCTTCTTCTTTTCTATGTGCTTGAAGGACCCCCATACGCGCCACCTTCAAACCTTTGATCTGTCATGGTATAGATGCAAAAGAATTCCCCTAGGGATACTCAAAATACATTGCAGGCAAAAGGGTTTAATGGTCCCTGTGATCCTCACTGAGGACAGCAGGGCGCCCATGAGACATGTCCAGAGGCGTAGCTTAAAGCTTGTGGGCCCTGATGCAAAAGTTGACTTGGGCCCCCCCACTACCACCCACCACTTCCGCCGTGTGTGCAGATACACCCACTGCACGCCAAGATATTTAAAGTAGCTTAAGAGTTTAGAGTTCGAGAGTTCCTCCTTACATCAGAGGACAGGGATCATTCCTGGAGAATCAGAGGACAGCGCTCACTGCTGTAGAATAAGAGGACAGGGACCCCTGGCAGGTCATTTGGCAGAGCTCCTTTCCCATTCCAGCACTGTATACAGCTCCCCCCCCCCACAATACACAGGGCTGAATTCACATTTCTTTGCACACAGTATATCAGCCTTTACAAGGTGTATCTGGCTTTCATGTTGCCCTTCTGACCTGTGAAATCCCCTGGTTGGAACAGCAGTGTAGTTGTAGTAGGCAAATACACCCTATGCAGATCATGGCTGACTGGCTGTGTTGTGAAGGAATGTGATTTCAGCCCTGCGGAGGAGGAGCAGTATAGAGCGCTGTACTGGGGAAAAAAACTCAGCAGTTGGCATAGTATCCAGGGCGGAGGGGGTGGTCAGGGGGCTTTTGGGGGGGTGAAACTTAGATCTGGGGGGGACAAAGCCACGTGACATGAAATCTGGAGCCTGCAGCCCCTCAGGGGCCCCTCAGGAGGTGTTAAGTGATTTGTTTTAGCAGTTTCTGAAGGTTTCTCTGTCAGTATTGGCAGGTGTTGGGGGAAGGTCACCTCCCGGAGGTGCGTGACTTTTCCCCAGTTGTCAGGGTAGTGAGGTAAGCGGACATCCCTGGGTGGGGTACAGAGAATCCCAGCTAGTGACACTGACCAGTGTGCTACCCCACCAGTGACATCGGTCCCATTGTGGCTACAGGATGGCACTCTCCTCCTCTTGCCTCACTGAGCTTGGTTACCATTCCATGTTGCCAGCACACAGCACAGACACTTCCCCATCCTGGGTTGTTCTCACCCCATGCTCCTCTCCATTTAGGAAATGGCTCACAGCTTCTCCCCAGCCAATGAGAACAGGGGGGTGTGGACTTTGGAAGGCAAAGTGGAAGCCCAGTACTGGAGCGTGGCTGTGGGGCCCTAGGGCAGATCGGAGCTGGATTTTGTGGAGGATATGATAATATGACAGGGAGGCTGCTGGGGCCCCCTGGAGCTAGGGGCGGGGTTGCGATTGTGACCCCTGCAACCCCTTATGCTACACTCATGGACATGCCCTGAGGTGCAAGTGTGGGTGGTGGATAAAGGCAGGAGAGGCTGAGCTGGGTCTGCAAGCCCATCCTAAAATGGTGCACACATGCCTGTAACTGAATGTGTCACAGCCTGTGCTCCATTCATAAATCCTTAGGGGACCAGAGCAACACTGTGGGCTCCCATTTATAGGGATACAGCCCTTACTCACTGCAACTAACTTCAAGTTTGTGGCTCCCCCAGGCAGATAGGAAGGTTTCTAGGACAAGCTGCATTCAGAGCCTTTGTCCATCCAGTTGGCATACTCTCTAAGAGGTCTTTAGGGACTGGGTTCCACCAGATGGTTGGGAATTTGGCCTAGATTTATAAAGCATCCTGTGGCTAGCTCAATGTGTTGTTCAACGTGCCTACGTGAGTATCAAATGGATTCAGTGCCCAGAGAGTGCAATTACAGGTTGGCCCCGCATCTTTTTCCTGGTGGATATTCTTAACAGGGATAAACTCCCAGGGCAAAGTCAAACAGTAACCAGTCTAAAAGCTGCAAACAGAAAAAAATAATTGTGTTAAAAAAAAAAAAAAAGATTTTGCTTCTCACATAGCAGGGAGAAGATGTCTGTTTTGCTAAGGACACTAGCAAAAAACGGAGGCATGTTGGGAGCAGGAGGGCTTAAACCGGGCTGTCCTTGCAGTGTTCCATTCTCCTATATGTGGCATTATAACCCTTTGGTTGTAGAATACTTTATCCTATGTCCTGTAATATACTCAAAGAAAAGGACTTTACAGGTAAATTGTGTGTGTGGATATACATATCTCTTATGCTTTTCTTTTTTTTTTTTTTCTCTGTTACGGTATTTTAGACAGTCACCCCACCTAACTGCTGGCTTACTTTTACATCCAGATCCTTCAATTTTTTTTTCAATGAAGGAATGTCAGAAGGGAGGATGGCAACATCAGGAACTGTCCTAAATTTACATAATGTAAAGCAAGCTTTGGGACCTCTTTTCAGGTGGATTCATAGTTGTGTGTACGCCCTTAGGCCTAGTTCACACTGCCATTGAAAGCAGGCGTTTGAGGGGCAATTTTAATGCCCTCTCAAAGGCGGGTAATACTATGTACAGCACACAGTGCTGTTCACATTATCAAAACATGAAGCGTCAGTGTCGCTTCGCTTCAAAATTGAAGCCTAGAGTTTGAAAGAACTTTAACTTTAACTTCCATTCAAGTCTATGGTAACATGGTAATGGTCTATGGTAACAGCATGCGGTTGCGGCAGTACATTACAGTTTATAATAGGCTTTTGTGGTGCGGTTTTAACGGGCCAACCACGCCGCATAGGGCGTTTGAGGGAGCTTTTTCAATGTTCATTAAATCCTTATCAACCACACCTATTAATGCGTATTAACGCTATAGGCGCGTTTGATAAGCGTGAGTATTTTGAGCAAGTGTGAACAAGCCCTTAAAGAAGAAGGTGTTTGTGTGTATAATGATAATGACACAACAAGAATCATCAGAAAGCTTATGATTTAAAGACTTTAAAGTAAAATGACATACTGTACCTGCTAGGATGGGATCTACTACTGACATTCATGTAATAATATGCTGCACTTGCGATTTTTGGGGAAGAATGCAAGAAATATTTTGCTTTCTCCTTCCTGGGAAAGGAAAGACTTTCTTTCCTCCGTGATTTATAGAACTGGTGAAGTGAAGGAGGCAGCAGAGGTGAGTAAGTGCAAAAGCCGACTACAGTCATGTTTTATACAGCAGAGGCTGACACTGGTAATATACTGCAGCCCCTGGACACATATTTCACACACCCGCAGTCCCTCTGCCAAGCTGAATGAAGATTGGTTGTGTGTGGAGGGGACTGAACACACACAGTCCATTCTACTTATAGACTGCCCAAAACAGAGAGCTGGCAGAAAAGCAGTCCGCACCGCAAGACATATGTGCAGGAAGCCATTCTTAGAAAGAATTACACGTTTTTTATACATCTTCTTTTTTTCTATGGAAGTGACAGCAGCCTTGAGGCCTAAAAATATGAAAACAAGGATTTTATTTCTGGCACTGTAAGGGAATGATTTTCTGTATACAATTACCCTGGAAGTTGCCTGATCGTTTGTTCAAATTATTCCTTTAAATGTGCACTGATGCATGGTATTTGCTTAAAACAATCGGAAAGGATGTTTCTGCATAGAACTAGCAGTAAAATGATATATATATAATCTTTATTACCAACTTGTTTTTACACATATTCTTCACCTAGGATATTTCGTTTTATCAAGGATAGAGTAGTACAGTTTCAAGGAATTTCATTTGACACTAGATGATCACTGTATTACATAGCAATGCCATTACCATCTCCTGTCTCTACATTATAGTTTTTAACCTACATTTTATTATAAGAGTATATAGTATGAATCAACTTTAGGTACCTTCATTTATCTAGTTATGTATCAATATGGCTTATTGGCTTTATGAAGCTGAACCGTTCAGGTACTCTGTGCTGCCCTCTAGTAGCTGCTTGTCTTGCTGCTGCTATGTTACACCATCCACTGTCATCATTTAAATTCTTTTTTTTTATTCTAGAACCAATAAGGACTTAAATACACGTGCGCTGTTTTCCTGCTGTAGACGTGATTATGAAACACATGTCAAATACAGGTCAGCAGATTCTTATTGACTTCAATGGTGTAGTGTAGAAGCAACTTCAGAGGATGTATTTGAACTGCTTGTTTTGCATCGTGTTTAGTTGGAGACAGCAGGTCCTACTGAGGTCTGTTTGGATTGCAGGCAGCAACAAAGCCTTTTCTGGTCACATGCTGTGTTTTGCATTTAAATTCAAACTTTAATTTTGTTTTACAAATTTTAGATGCTTTAATATGATGTATTTTGTAATTTTTTTTTTTTTTGCTGTATAAAAAAAAACTCCAGTATAAGAAAATACTGTCTAAATACAAGATTTGTGTATCCTTGCTTGAATCTTGATGTGCTTTATATATTTCTTTCAGATACCGTGTTTCCCCAAAAATAAGATCTTATATTCATTTTGGCAAAAAAAGACACAGTAGGTCTTATCATATAATACGTATTTGCCAGTTCCTGTGCCCCCTGTCTTCTCTCCCCCTCTCCCTCCCTGCCTGTCAGCTCAGGAGTCATTAGCAATTAGCATTATGAGTTAAAGTGGTTGTAAAATCCTATAATCCACCATATTACAGTATTAGATCATGTACAATGTGTGTGTTTCTGTAATATTATTGTGCCAAATACCTTAGTTACAGTGCCACTGGGTGCATATGTGATCCGCTGACTCTCTTCTCCACTCCGAGCACTGCAGAGGGAAGGGCCAGCATCCCCCCGCTGACAGCTGGGAGAAGAGGAGGAGAGTAGCGGGAGGACAGTTGAGTGCCGAGCACTATAAAAAAGGTATTTGGCAAAATAATATTACAGAAATACACACATTGTACATTATATAATACTGCAATAGAGTGGATCATAGGATTTTACAATCACTTTAAACTAGGGCTTATTTTTGGGACAGGGCTTATATTGCAGCCATCCCGGAAAATCACCATAGGTTTTGTTTTCAGGGTAGATCTTATTTTTGGGGAAACACAGTATGTATTGTAATCCAGGCTAAATCTTTGCCTTTGTGCATGAGCCTTATGTATTAAAGACCAATCCCTGCTACTCTTTCTCCTTGTGCAGGATCACTGGTATTGTATGTGCACCCCTGTAGATTTCTGCAGGCAGCCTGCCATGAGTAGACCTAATGTGTCCCACTGCACAGTTTTGCTCACCACACAGGTTATGTGCAACTCGGTAATGATGTCACCTCTACTTTTACAAAGTAATATCTGGGTTCGAAAAGATATTTGGTGCACACAAAGTGGTATATATTCCTTTTGGCAATGAAGGAACAGACACTCACTGGCCACTTTATTAGGTACATCTTGCTAGTACCGGGTTGGACCCTCTTTTTTCCTTCAGAACTGCCTTAATTCTTGTGGCATAGATTCAACAATGTGTTGGAAACATTCCTCAGAGATTTTGGTCCATATTGACATGATAGCATCTCTCAGTTGCTGCAGATTTGTCGGCTGCACAGCCATAATGCAAATCCCCCATTTCACCACATCCCAAAAGTGCTCTATTGGATTGAGATTTGGTGACTGTGGAGGCCATTGGAGTACAGTGAACTCATTGTCATGTTTGAGAAATCAGTGGTGAGATGATTTAAGCTTTGTGACATGGTACATTATTCTGCTGGAAGTAGTCATCAGAAGATGGGTACACTGTAGTCACAAAGGGATGGACATCTAGATGCCTAAATGCAATAAGTTGCTGCCATGTGATTGGCTGATTGGTAATTTGTGTTATCAAGTAATTGAACAGGTGTACCTAATAAAGTGGCAGATGAGTGTATATTCCTTGTTGCTATGAAGAAACATATATTTCAAGAGGTTTTTTTACCAGTAGTTGAGCTTTATATACAGTACACACTGATATTAGTTTCATGGACTTCAAACTATCATTGATTTGAATAAAAGCAGCTGCTTTCTTCGACGTTTCACTTACCAGACATTTCCAGATTTCCCTTGCCCAAAAGAAACAAAAATTGAATATCCACCTAGCTGATGGGATTCCTCTTTCTCCCATCCTGACTATACAGCAGGCGGGAGGCAGTTAATATTGAACTCCAGGTATGATCTTTACTGCATAGGACCTTTATTGCTTTATCTTTATGATCTTTTTGCATACTTATATTGGTCCATCTTGGACCAATATAATTATGCATATCTCATATCTAAAGGGTTGCTGGGGAAACTGACAATCGCAGTTGTGGTTGGTGCTACGACACTGAAAGTGGCAACCTTCCGGTCCTGTACCGAGTGGCTTTCCCTCCGCACACTGATCACAGGGGTTTACTCGCATGGCGCTGCCATTCGCAGGACACCTTGTCGTCTTTAACCTGTTCCCGACCGCCACCACAGTTGTACTGTGGCAGAATGGCACAGGCAGGCGAATCGCGGTCATACTACGGCGGCCCCGACGATCGGATTCGATCCAGAACCGATCAATCTCCAGGCCCAGACCAATGAAATCTGGCCTGGACCTGGTGATCGATCCTGGCGAATGAAAAAGTGGGCATTGATTAAGTGCCCACAGCATGGGATTGTGGCAGGCAAAAGAGTTATTTAAAAAAAAAAAAAAATTTTTTTTAATACTGTCCCTTTAAATGGTCGAATCTAAAGGTATGTGGATCTCGAGCGGGAAAAATGTGATTCCAGGCGCGAAAAACACATGTATTGTAGAGTAATACACGTATTTTTAGGGCTATATAAGACCCTCGCATCAGGCTCCTGTCACAGTTGACCCCACAGCGGCTTGACGAGCTCCATAGGCTATAATACAGAGCTATAATACTGGAGCTCGTCTGCCGCTTAAGGTCATGAAGACGCTAGTCCGAAGGGTCCTGGAGAAGGCAGCGTCTGTGGGAGGAGAAGAGTGGCTGAAGAAATGCCTGGCGGAGTTTGAGGAAGAGCCGGCACTGGAAGAGGGCTTGGAAGATCCCGCGGTACATGTGTCAGCGCCTGCTGGGAATGATTCACGGATCTCACCGCCGCCAGTTACTTACCCAGCGACTCACCTCAGTCAAGCCCGCAGGCAACAGCGAAGCCGCCCGCCGAAGAGCCCTGCTACGCCAGCCCCTATGAATAGAGATGAGTCCCGCCCACGTGAGAATGTCGTCACAGATGACGTCACTGCGCATCAGCGCAGTGGACGTCGGGTTCGTCAGAGGAAGAGGGCATTCCCACCGTCCCCTCTCCGTGTCAGAGAGGGTCGGGGAAGCGCTCAATCATAGCCGCCTCCCGGAAGAAATGTTTCTTTCTCTTCACAGGCACCAGCTTCACCCGTTGCCATGCCGACGGCATCGCGCATGTCCAGGCTTGTACAGCTGGATGCTGAAATGGATCATCTGATTCCGGGATCTCCTAGAAGAACGGCGGCTACGGATGCTGAAAACCGAAATCGTTCTGATTTACAGTCCGCTACAGGAACCATCCCTGCTGGTGAGTCAGCACAACAGAATTTGATAACACCATTGCTTGATTCCTTATCAAAATTTACAGATGCTTTAGGTCAAAAACAATTATCTACACCTATCTCTTCACCTTCTAATGTTTGGTCACAAAACCCTGCCTTGCCATTTCATTCAAATGCTTCGGTTAATACAAATTCCATTGAGAATGCACAGGATTCTACTGTTTTGGAACATAGATCTTCTCCTGTGCCTGAAATTTGTTTTAAAGAAGTATTGCCATGTGAGATATCACCGTTAGGTTTTCATTTAGCTTCCGATATAAAAGAAAAAATATGGAAAGGCGAATTTATTGATCTTTTGACATTGTTGCCTAGCTTTAAAGAGTTTTCTATTAAAAGTGATAAAAGAAATGATGAGGAGGATAGGCGTCGCACAGCCCCGAGGTCTTTTCATAATTAGTTATGCCTTCTGCATATTTTCAGCAATTATGGGTGAGAAATTCCCTGAAAAATGCAGTGGTTTATTTCAATATCTTGAACATATTCTCGAGGCTTATAAAAATTTTGGTGTTTTCGGTTTTTACAATTACGATGAATCTTTCCGTCAAAAAATGGCTGTTTACCCTTCTCTCAAATGGGGAATGAAGGACGTTGGTTTATGGTTAAACCTCATTCTTCCCCAAAAACAAGTGGGGGCAAAACAGCCTTTTGGGAATAAAAACACGTTATCTGTATACAAGAAAGGAATTTGCTACGCTTTTAATGAGTCCCAGTGCAAATGGTCAACTTCCTGCCGTTATAAGCATGAGTGTTCATTTTGCTTTGGGACTCACCCATTAGTAAAATGTTTTAAAAGGAGCTATTCACAAGTGCAATCTCGGGATAATTCAAAAAGCGTACACACTAGTGAAGCTGGAAAAAATGTACCCGTGGCTGCTTCTCTACCCAGACAAGGAGAAAGCGGTAATTTTAATTGACGGTTTTTCTTTCGGTTTTAAGCTTCCTGTTTTCTCTGGATCCGGGTGCCATATGGCTGATAATCTTAAATCAGTTTTTCTTCATATTCAGGTGGTTAGGCAAAAGTTGATTAAAGAAATCGTAGCGGGTCGTGTGGCTGGTCCTTCTGTATCTCCTCCTTTTAAAAATTTTCGCATATCTCCATTAGGTTTAGTACCAAAAAAGGAACCTAACTCTTATTGTCTTATTCATCATCTTTCTTACCCAAAAGGTAGTTCATTGAATGATGAAATTGACAATTCTTTATCTTCAGTTAAATATGCCAGTTTCGACAACGCTGTCTCTCTGATACGGAAATTCGGTGTCGGTGCTCTAATGGCCAAATCAGATATTCAGGCTGCTTTTCGATTGTTGCCTATTGCACCCAAATCTTTTAATTCTTTAGGTTTTTGTTTCAAAGGTAATTTTTTCTATGACATGTGTTTACCAATGGGCTGCTCCTTATCGTGTCAGTATTTTGAAACTTTTGCTACTTTTTTGCAATGGGTTCTATTGCATGAATCGGGCTGTGAAGGAATAATCCATTATTAGGATGATTTCCTGTTCATAGGACCTCCTGATTCTCCAATATGCGCCTTATTATTGAAATTATTTTTAGCCATTTCTCTCAATTTTGGCATTCCTATTGCTTATGAAAAAACGGTTCTTCCTTCTCCAGTTATAGATTTCCTAGTTATCAGAATTGATACTATTTTATTTCAGTTTCAACTTCCTTTATTAAAAATTAATCGAATTCAAGAGTTAATATGCATATTTTTGCAGAAAAAGAAAGTTTTATTAAATAAACTTCAGTCTTTTTTTGGGCTTGTTAGCATTTGCCTCTCGAGTTATGCCGGTAGGTAGAATTTTTTCTAGGAGACTGTCTATGGCAATGTCGGGGTTTAAATCTCCTTTTTCCCATATTCATCTTACTGAGGATTTAAAAGATGATTTGTTAGTATGGTCGCAATTCCTTTTGGATTATAACAGTCGTACCTTTTTTTTAGGAAGAACTGTTTTTTTCGGCAGACATGGAATTGTTTACAGATTCTGCAGGTTCATTAGGTTTTGCAGCATTATGGCGCACTCATTGGTGCTGTGGTGCTTGGCCTCCTTTTTGGGTTTCTAGTAAAGCTACAAAAAACATTGTTCTATTGGAATTGTTTCCTATCATAGTGGCTTTTCAATTATGGGGAAAATTTTTTGCTAATAAACGGATTTTAATTCATTCCGACAACAAAGGGGTGATTTTTGCGATAAATTGTCTTTCTTCTAAATCCATATCTGTCATAAAACTGCTGCGTCATTTTGTATTTTTATGCTTACAATTTAATATTTGGGTTAAAGCAAGATATGTTCCTGGTAAACAGAATGAGATAGCTGATGCATTATCTCGTTTCCAGATGGCTTGTTTCAGGCAGCTTTTTCCCGAAGCAGACCTAGTTGGTTACACATGCCCAAGTCATCTATGGGATTTGATTTAACCCCTGTATTTTCGGCTATTCAGAATTCTTTAGCTCCTAGAACATGGACCGAATATTTGGTTGCATGGAAAAAATGGCTATTGTTTAATGATGAATTGAGTTTGTCGGGTTTTTCACCTTCGGAACAAACAGTATTAGCATATTTTTGTTTTCTTATGCAAAAATTTTTTCTTATAGTCATATTAACAAAAGTTTGGCTGGAATTTCTTTCTTCTTTAAATTCCTTAACTTACCAGTTTGTACTAGTTTCTTTTCCATGCATCAAGCACTGAAAGGTTATAAAAAAAGAACATTTACACCTGATATGCGTAGGCCCATTTCTTTGGATCTCTTGCGAAAAATTTGTTTGTCTACTCCAAAAGTGTGCCATTCAGAATACGAAGCATTGTTACTTAATACAGCTTTTGTTTTAATGTTCTTTGCTGCTCTTTCTGAGATGGTACCGGCTAACAAAAAAGGTAATTCAGGTCTACTTTTTAATGAGGTATTGATTTCCCAAGGTAAGGAAGAAGTTTTTATTAGTCACTCGAAGACGGACGTTAATGGTAAAGGTAATTGGCTCAGTCTACATGCTTGTAGCGACTCCATTGTTTGTCCTTATGCGGTTCTTTCTACGTATCTTTCTGTTCGGCCTTCGTGTTTCGGTAATTTTTTAGTGCATCTGGATCATTCACCACTTACAAAATTTCAATTTTCAGCCTTATTTCGGCGTTGTTTATCCCATTTAGGCCTTTCTCACTTTAAATTTTCATCGCATTCTTTTCGCATTGGAGCCGCCACAGAAGTAGGTAGGTTGGGCCTTGATGATGCAGTTATTATGAGGCTGGGGAGGTGGGAGTCCAAGAGGTTTAATCTTTATGTTCGCCCTAATTTATTTATTTAATTTCATAGGTGACAAGTCCTACATTTGGATTATTGGACACTCGTTTATTTATTGGGCTCAAAAGAGAGCGTGCCAACGCTGCTATACTGCCAATTTATCTTTGTCTCCTGCTTCTTTTAAAGTTCTTTGGAGGGGCATTCGTGGGCTTCAATGAAATAACCTTTTCTGTCATCTTTCTGCTTTGTCTCAGATCTGGCCCTCTCCAGACATCTTGATAATTCATTTAGGGGGTAACGATATAGGTAAATCATCAACCTTGGACTTGCTTTTTATGATAAAACGAGATTTGCATCGCATACGACTTTCGTTCCCAAATACTCGGGTAATTTTTTCGGAAATGGTGCCACGTCTTGTTTGGTTATCTTCTCCGGAGACAAGACCTTTGGAGAAGATTTGAAGACGTGTGAACCATTCTATCGAAAAATTCATGCCTTTATTGGACAGTTTTTCTTTCCGACATGTTGATTTGGAAGGAGGTTTTTCCAGCCTTTATCGTCAAGACGGTGTTCACTTGTCTGATGTAGGCTTGGATATTTTTAATTTAGGATTACAGAACATGATAGAGATGGCCGCGGTGGTGGGGTAGGCCGTTTTTTGTTTTGGTTAACAAAAAACGGCTGGTGGGGGATATTGATGAACACTGACACCAGGTCATGTAGGCACATATTTCACCCCCCGATCACCCCCCTGATCACCCCCACAGATAAACCCCTTCACCCCCTGTCACTGTGTCACCTAGTACAGCATTCAGATTTTTTCTTTTTTGAAGGCTGTATTGGTGTCATTAGTGACAAAAATCAGCGCTAGGGTAATTAGTATTAGGCCCAGATAGGTTTAGGGACCCCCCAACCCCCCCCAATAATGGTTTAACCCCTTGATTACCCCCTGTCACCAGTGATCACTGTATAAGTTCCACGGGTGATGCAGTTTAGCTAGTTTATTTTTTATAGCATCAGGGCGCCGTATTTTACCCAACAAAGGTTTAACCCACTGACCGAGTGATCAAAGTTAGGTTTTAGCATCAGATAGGGTTTGCGTCGCCCCAGGCAGCGTCCGATTAGTGCCAGTACCGCTAACACCCACACACCATACGCCTCCCTTAGTAGTATAGTGTCTGAACGGATCGATGTCTGATCTGATCAGAACTATATTAGCGTCCCCAGCAGTTTAGAGTTCCCAAAAACGCAGTGTTAGCGGGAATAGCCCAGATACCTACTAGCACCTGCGTTTAGCCCCTCCGCCCAGCCCACCCAAGTGCAGTATCAATCGATCACTGGCACTTACAAAACACAACACACATAACTGCAGCATTTGCAGAGTCAGGCCTGATCCCTGCGAATGCTAACAGTTTTTTTGGTAGCGTTTGAATCAGTCGCTGACAGTCAGGTGCTTTTTTCTTGTGAGTCTCACTAGTTTACCAGTAAATTTAGAGACTAAAATGTCAAATCGAAGGTACACTAGTGAAGAGGCCTACATGTTTCTGAGCATGACAGATAGTGAAGAGGAAGTCAGCCATCTATCATATTCAGGCTCAGAATGTGAACCTGTAGACAGCAGCAGCACCCTGACAGGTAGCTCTGATGACGGAGTTGTGGTCCCTGCCAAGGTCAGGCGTACCAGACTCGGTTCTTCTGCTGTCGTTGAGGTACAAGAACCGCAGGTCCCTCGTATGGAGCAGAGAGCCAGTACTAGCGCTGCTCATCCTTCTGGTGAACTGGCAAGCACCAGCGGCCTAGTACACCTGGTCGTACATCCAGCACTGCAGTATCATGTGGTGATGCGGCGAGTCCCATAAGTGCAGTTCAAGCTGGCAAGGTGGCAAACATGAGTAGTGTCCCGCTGCCACCAAGAAGAAGACGAAGACAGGCCCGTCGAGTCCATAGTGCCCTTCCTGCTGCATTTGCCAATCCTAATTGGGAGCCCACCACTTCTGCAGCACCCGTACTTCCCCCATTCACTGGCCAACCCAGAATACAGGTGGAAACAGTTGATTTTACGTCACTTGATTTTTATGCATTGTTTTTCACCGAAGAACTCTATAGATCTATTGTGGACCAAAGCAATTTATATGCTGGTCAATTCATCGCTGCTAATCCCCAGCTGACCCTTGCCAGAGATTGGAAACCAATTACGCCTATCCCTCCTCATGGGCATAACTAAAAAGAGTGAGTTGCGGTCATATTGGTCCACTGACCCAATTCACCATATGACTGTGTTCTCTGCCTCCAATACCAGGACACGATATGAGCAGATCTTGCGGTTCATGCATTTCAACTATAATTAACTCTGTCGTCCTCGGGGTGACCCTGAATTTGATCAGCTCTACAAAATTCGGCCTCTCGTAAACCACTTCAACCAACGTTTTGCAGCCTTGTTTACTCCCCATCAAGTTGCCTGTGTTGATGAGTCCCTGATTAAGTTTTCTGGCCACTTGTCATTCAAACAGTATCTTCCCAGCAAGCGTGCCAGATACGGGGTCAAGATGTATAAGCTCTGTGACAGGGCAACAGGCTATACATATAGTTTTATGGTTTACAAGGGAAGAGATAGTTACGTAGAGCCGGAGGACTGCCCAGACTACATAGGGAGCGCTGGTAAGATTGTATGGGACTTGGTGTCACCCTTTTTTCGGAAAGGGGTAACACTTGTATGTGGACAATTATTACACAAGTGTGCCACTTTTTAGTCACTTGTTTGATCATCAAATTGGCGCATGTGGCACAGTGCGATCGAATTGCCGGGGCTTTCCCCAGCGGCTTGTAAATTCCCGTATTAGGCTGGGGGAGAGAGTCTGCTTGAGATGTAATAATTTGCCTACTGTGAAGTGGAAGGATAATAAGAATGTTTTTGTTCTGTCCTCCCTTCACGCAGACACGACGTTCCATTTCCTACGGCGATTGGTGTTGTGGAGAAACCCCTCTGTGTCCACGAATATAACCTTAATATTGGAGGGGTGGACCTCAACGACCAGTTATTGGTGCCGTATCTAATTATCCATAAGGCCAGACGCTGGTACAAAAAAGTGTTTGTATACTTATTTCAATTGGCTCTGCTGAATGCCTTTGTGCTATACAGAGCTTCAGGACGAACTGGATCCTTCCTTAAATTCCAGGAAGAGATCATCACAGCCCTTCTGTTTCCAGACGATGCTGTGGCCCAACTTCCCAACGCAAATGCAGTAAGCCGGCTGCATGAGAGGCATTTTCCGCATGTCCTCTCTGGTACCCCTACCCAAAGAAACCCCCAAATAAGATTTCGTGTCTGTAGAAAGCGTGGATATAGGCGTGACACACGCTTTTATTGTCCCTCCTGTCCTGACCAACCTGGTATTTGCATTGGTGAATGTTTTGAACGCTACCATACACTAGTTGAGTATTAGCGTAGGGTACAGCACCACACAGTCATAGGCACACGTACACAGGGTCTCGAAAGATGTGACGGCCATCACATTTTGAGAGACCCTAATCTGCAACGTTCAGTTTACAGTTTTTTTTTTTACAGTTTTTATAAAAGTGAAAACAAGTGAAGAAAAAAAACACACACAAAAACACAAAAAAAATTAAAAAAGCCAAAAATAGTTGTGGTTGTATTTTTCTTCTCTCTCTCTCTCTATTGTTCTCTCTCTTATGTTCACTCTCTACTGTCCGCTCTACTGTTCGCTCACTATTGTTCTATATCTATCATTCTCTCTCTGTTTTATTTTTACTATGTGTTATTGTATTTGCTTCGCAGGTATGGTATGTTATACTGTAATGTTTGTTTTATTGTTAGCCATCATTTGCTTAGCAGGTACGCCATTCAGCTGCAGCACGGGTTTATTTATCTTGACAGCAACAGCGTTTTCTCCCACGATACATAAATCCATGACTCCAGCGCTGTCGAAGGTGATTTCACCACCACAGTTTAAAAAAAGAGCATATGTGCCGAAGCATGGGAGCAGGGGTGGAGGAGCGATTTGCGCCTAACATTAGGGGCGGATTGCCCACATGCTTCGGCATATATTTTTTTAGGCACAGATTGCAATGTTTTATTTTTACTGTTTTAATGTATTTGCTTTACAGGTATGGTAAGTCTTACTGTTATACTGTAATGTTACTTTCTTTTATTGTTAACCATAATTTGCTTAGCAGGTATGCCATTCAGGTGCAGCACGGGTTTATTTATCTTCACAGCAACAGCGTTTGCTCCCACGATACGTAAAGCCGTGACTGCAGCGCTGTCAGAGGTGATTTCACCACCACAGTTAAAAAAAAATGGTGCATGTATGCCCATCATTAGAAGTGGGTGGATCAAGGGCGGTATTCTAATGGTGGGCATAACCACCAATCAATCTCTTTTTTTCGTTCAGCCCACAGGCTTCATGAAAAAAAGAACATTACAATGTATGCCCAACAAGGACCAGCAACGTACTGGTATGTTGCTGGACTTTGAGTGGTTATTCCAGAATGATGCCTGCAGGTTTAGGTATCATCTTAATATCATTCTTTTCAGCCAGCGGTCGGCTTTCATGTAAAAGCAATCCTAGTGGCTAATTAGCCTCTAGACTGCTTTTATAAGCAGTGGGAGGGAATGTCCCCCCCTCCACCGTCTTCCATGGTTTTCTCGGGCTCTCCTGTCCCAACAGGGAACCCGAGAATGCAGCCGGTGGTTCTACCAGCTGACCATAGAGCTGATCAGAGACCAGAACAGCTCCAATCATCTCTATGGCCTAAGAAACCGGAAGCTATGAGCATTTCATAACTTAGGTTTCGCCGGATATAAACAGCGCCATTGGGAAATTGGCAAAACATTTTATCACACCGATCTTGGTGTGGTCAGATGCTTTGAGGGCAGAGGAGAGATCTAGGGTCTAATAGACCCCAATTTTTTCAGAAAAGAGTACCTGTTACTACCTATTGCTATCATAAGGGATATTTACATTCCATGAGATAACAATGAAAATGATAAAAGAAATGAAAGGACCCCTGTCCCCCCGTGCTCACGCGCAAAGGCGAACGCAAGCATCGGTCTGGTGTCATATGTAAACAGCAATTGCACCGTGCATGTGGGGTATCACCGCGAAGGTCAGATCGAGGGCAGTAATTTTACCAGTAGACCCCCTCTGTAAATCTAAAATGGTAACCTGTAAAGGCTTTTAAAAATGTATGTAGTTTGTCGATGCTGCACGTTTGTGCGCAATTTTAAAGCATGTTGTGTTTGGTATCCATGTACTCAGCATAAGATCATCTTTTTTTTTTCATCGAACATTTGGGCAATATAGTGTGTTTCAGTGCATTAAAATCTAAAAAAGTGTGTTTTTTCCAAAAAAATTGCATTTGAAAAATTGCTGCGCAAATACTGTGTGAAAAAAAAAATTGCAACACCCACCATTTTAATCTGTAGGACCTTTGCTTTAAAAAAAAATATAATGTTTGGGGTTCAAAGTAATTTTCTTGCAAAAAAAATATTTTTTTTTTCATGTAAACAAAAAGTGTCAGAAAGGGCTTTGTCTTCAAGTGGTTGGAAAATTGGGTGATGTGTGACATAAACTTCTAAATGTTGTGCATAAAATGCCAGGACAGTTCAAACCCCCCCAAATGACCCCTTTTTGGAAAGTAGACACCCCAGGCTATTTGCTGATAGGCATGTTGCGTCCATGGAATAATTTATATTTTGTCACAAGTTTTGGGAAAATTACACTTTATTTTATTTTTTTTTGCACAAAGTTGTCACTAAATGATATATTGTTCAAACATGACATGGTTATATGTGGAATTACACCCCAAAGTGCATTCTGCTGCTTCTCCTGAGTACGGGGATACCACATGTGTGAGACTTTTTGGGAGCCTAGCAGCGTACAGGACCCCAAAAACCAAGCACCGCCTTCAGGCTTTCTAAAGGCGTAAAATTGTGATTTTATTCCTCACTACCTATCACAGTTACGGAGGCCCTGAAATGTCCAGAAAGCACAAAACCCCCCAAATTACCCCATTTTGGAAAGTAGACACCCCAAGGTATTTGCTAAGAGGCATGGTGAGTATTTTGCAGATATCATTTATTTTTGAAAATGAAGAAAGAAAAGAAAAATGTATTTTTTTTTCTTTTTTCAAATTTCAAAACGTTGTGACAAAAAGCGAGATCTGCAAAATACTCAACATGCCTCTCAGCAGATAGCTTGGAGTGTCTACTTTCCAAAGTGGGGTCATTTGGGGGGGGGGGTGTTGTGCTATCTGGGCATTTCATGGCCTCCGAAACCAGGGCCGATCCTAGGGTCACCGGCGCCTGGGTGCAGAAATATTTCTGGCGCCCCCACATGGGCGTGGTCATCTTACCAACTAATCCCCTTTACAAATGTTTCTATGGCAATGACTCAAACACAGAGATGCTCCCCTAAGAAGTCTTTGTTACCCTGGGAGCCTCCTGTGATCGTTTATTAAAGAAAATACAGGAAGAGGGTACACTAATGAGACCTGGAGGGGAGTCTCTCTGATGCACACAGAGAGGGCTTCTGTTAGAGAGTCTGTTAGAAAGAGCCCCCAGACATAGTACAGGAGATGGTCAGAGACTACAGACATGATACAGGAGATGGTCAGAGACTGCAGACATAGTACAGGAGATGGTCAGAGACTGCAGACATAGTACAGGAGATGGTCAGAGACTGCAGACATAGTACAGGAGATGATCAGAGACTGCAGACATAATACAGGAGATGATCAGAGTCTGCAGACATAGTACAGGAGATGATCAGAGACTGCAGACATAGTACAGGAGATGATCAGAGACTGCAGACATAGTACAGGAGATGATCAGAGACTGCAGACATACTACAGGAGATGATCAGAGACTGCAGACATAGTACAGGAGATGATCAGAGACTGCAGACATACTACAGGAGATGATCAGAGACTGCAGACATAATACAGGAGATGGTCAGAGACAGCAGACATAGTACAGGAGATGATCAGAGACTGCAGACATAATACAGGAGATGATCAGAGACTGCAGACATAGTGCAGGAGATGATCAGAGAATGCAGACATAGTACAGGAGATGATCAGAGACTGCAGACATAATACAGGAGATGATCAGAGACTGCAGACATAGTACAGGAGATGGTCAGAGACTGCAGACATAATACAGGAGATGATCAGAGACTGCAGACATAGTACAGGGGATGATCAGAGACTGCAGACATAGTACAGGAGATGATCAGAGACTGCAAACATAGTACAGGAGATGATCAGAGACTGCAGACATAATACAGGAGATGATCAGAGACTGCAGACATAGTACAGGAGATGATAAGAGACTGTAGACATACTACAGGAGATGATCAGAGACTGAAGACATACTACAGGAGATGATCAGAGACTACAGACATAGTACAGGAGATGATCAGAGACTGCAGACACAGTACAGGAGATGGTCAGAGACTGCAGACATAGTACAGGAGATGATCAGAGACTGCAGACATACTACAGGAGATGATCAGAGACTGCAGACAGGATATAAGAGATGATTAGAGACTGCAGACAGGATATAAGAGATGATCAGAGACTGCAGAAATAGTACAGGAGATTATCAGAGACTGCAGACATAGTACAGGAGATGATCAGAGACTGCAGACATAGTACAGGAGATGATCAGAGACTGCAGACAGGATATAAGAGATGATCAGAGACTGCAGACATAGTACATGAGATGATCAGAGACTGCAGACAGGATATAAGAGATGATCAGAGACTGCAGCCATAGTACAGGAGATGATCAGAGACTGCAGATATAGTACAGGAGATGATCAGAGACTGCAGACATAGTACAGGAGATGATCAGAGACTGCAGACATAGTACAGGAGATGATCAGAGACTGCAGACATACTACAGGAGATGATCAGAGACTGCAGACATAGTACATGAGATGATCAGAGACTGCAGACATAGTACAGGAGATGATCAGAGACTGCAGACATAGTACAGGAGATGGTCAGAGACTGCAGACATAGTACAGGAGATGATCAGAGACTGCATACATAGTACATAAGATGATCAGAGACTGCAGACATACTACAGGAGATGATCAGAGACTGCAGACATACTACAGGAGATGATCAGAGACTGCAGACAGGATATAAGAGATGATCAGAGACTGCAGACATAGTACAGGAGATGGTCAGAGACTGCAGACATAGTACAGGAGATGATCAGAGACTGCAGACATAGTACAGGAGATGGTCAGAGACTGCAGACATAGTACAGGAGATGATCAGAGACTGCAGACATACTACAGTAGATGATCAGAGACTGCAGACATAATACAGGAGATGGTCATAGACTGCAGACATAGTACAGGAGATGGTCAGAGACTGCAGACATAGTACAAGAGATGATCAGAGACTGCAGACATAGTACAAGAGATGATCAGAGACTGCAGACATAATACAGGAGATGATCAGAGACTGCATTTCCTATGAACGTTAATAGATAATGGCCGATCGGCCCTCTCACCTGACCCAGCGATACAGCGATGGTTCCTCTGATCAGGAGTCAGCTCACTCTGAATTGCCCGTGGCGACTCCGCTGGGTAGAGCCCAGATCTATATTCCGGCAATGACTCCATTCCTTTCTCTGCCAGGGATGGCGCTAGGCTGTGTGGCTTTCCCTCTGGTGGCGCAGGTCAGCGGGGTTCTCTCTCTGATGGTGTTCCCTTAGCACTGTCCTCTCCCTCTGGAGTCCTGGGTGTACTTCCCTGAAAGCTTTCCTGGGCTCCTGGCTCTCTCTCTCCCATTTAGCTGAGCATGCTGTGTGAGCTGCAGTTTCCGTGTTACAGTGGGGCTGCCAGTCCTCGGGACTACATGTCCCACAATCCTCTTCTCTGCTCCTTTTTCTATTCCTTTTCTTCCCTGGGTATATGAAGGCAGGGGAAGATACATAGTGGGCAGCTGTGCTGGCAAGCGCTGCTCACTAGTACAGCAGCGTGCGCAAGAGGGAGAGGGAGGGGGGAAAGAAGAGCCCGCAGCTGCATTGGCATCACTAGGGTTGGGGTCACCCCCCTTCCACCAACTATAGTCGCCCCTCAGTACAGACCCCCCTCCACTAAGTATTGACCCCCTCCATCAGTGCAGAACCCGCACTAAGTATAAACCCCTCCCTCAGTACAGACCCCCCCCAGGAAAACCCCCCCTCCATTAGTACAGACCCCCCCCAGGACAGACCCCCCCTCCATTAGTAACGACCCCCAGGACAGACCCCTCCTTCATTAGTACAGACTCCCCAGGACAGACCCCCCCTCTATTAGTACAGACCCCCCAGGACAGACCCCTCCTTCATTAGTACAGACCCCCCCAGGAAAGACCCCCCTCTGTTAGTACAGACCCCCAGGACAGACCCCCTCAATTAGCACAGACCCCCCCAGGACAGGACCCCCCTCCATTAGTATAGACCCCCCCAGGACAGACCCCCCTCCATTAGTACAGACCCCCCAAGGAAAGACCCCCCTCCATTAGTACAGACCCCCCAGGACAGAGCCCTCCTCCATTACTACAGACCCCCCAGGACAGACCCCCTCCAATAGTACAGACCCCCCCAGGACAGAGCCCCCTCCATTAGTACAGACCCCCCTCCATTACTACAGACCCCCCAGGACAGACCCCCCCTCCATTACTACAGAGCCCCCAGGACAGAGCCCCCCTCCATTACTACAGACCCCCCAGGACAGAGCCCTCCTCCATTACTACAGACCCCCCAGGACAGACCCCCCTCCAATAGTACAGACCCCCAGGGCAGGACCCCCCTCCATTAGTACAGACCCCCCAGGACAGAGGCCCCCCTCCATTACTACAGACCCCCAGGACAGAGCCCCCCTCTATTAGTAATGACCCCCCAGGGCAGACCCCCCTCCTCCATTAGTACAGACCCCCCCTCCATTAGGGTACAGTACATAAAAACACCCGGGCGGCAGCTAGAGAGGAGAGGAGAGTGCGCCGCCCGGGTGGAGAACAGAAGAGTACACAGCGGGCAGCAGGAGTGAGAGACACAGAGAGGAGGAGAATGTGTCAGGCATGGACCCCCCCCCCGCGCGCGACATCACTCACTGCATAGCTGGTCTCTCTCCACACAGAGACCAGCCGCTCTGCCTCTATTCTCATCTTCGGCTGGCTGTTCTCCTTCTCTGACAGAAGGAGGGAGGGGCTTGAGCAGTGAATACAGCAGCGCCTTTCTTCTTAGAACACCAGCGGAGAGGTGCCGCAGGACACAAACAAGAGGAGGAGGAGGAGGGAAGGGAGCACTCTGGCGCTTCAGCGCCCCCACCTCTCTGGCGCTGGGGTGCACTGCACCCCGTGCACCCCGTCTGGGATCGGCCCTGTCCGAAACTGTGATAGGCAGTGAGGAGTGAAATCAAAAATGTACGCCCTTAGAAAGCCTGAAGGCGGTGATTAGTTTTCGAGGTCCTGTACGCAGTTAGACTGCCAAAAAGTTCCACACATGTGGTACCCCGTACTCAGGAGAAGCAGCAGAATGTATTTTGGGGTGTAATTCCACATATAACCACGCCATGTTTGAACAATATATCATTTAGTGACAATGTTGTGTAAAAAAAAAAAATTAAATTTTCCCGAAACTTGTGGCAAAATATAAAATATTCCATACATGCACAACATGCAAATAGCTTGGGGTGTCTACTTTCCAAAATGGGGTCATTTGGGGGGGGTTGTGCTATCTTGTTATTTCATTGCCTCTGAAACTGTGATAGGTAGTGAGGAAGTGAAATCACCATTTTACGCCCTTAGAAATCCTGAAGGCGGTGCTTGGTTTTCGGGGTCCTGTACACGGCTAGGCTCCCAAAAAGTCTCACACATGTCATATCCCCGTACTCAGGAGAAGCAGCAGAATGTATTTTGGAGTGCCATTCCACATATGCCCATGGCATGTTTGAGCAATATATCATTTAGTGACAACTAATTTTCATGAACAATTTTCATTTTCCCTCAACTTGTGGCAAAATATAAAATATTCCATGGACTCAACATGCCTATCAGCGAATAGCTTGTGGTGTCTAATTTCCAAAATGGGGCCATTATCTTGGCATTTTATGGCCTTCAAAACTGTGATAGGTAGTGAGGGGTGAAATAAAAAATTTACACCCTCAGAAATCATGAAGGCGGTGATTGGTCCTGTACGCGGCTAGGCTCCCAAAAAGTCTCAAACACTAGGTATCCCCATACTCAGGAAAAGCAGCAGAATGTAATTTGGTAATTTTGTAATTCCACATTTAACCATGGCATGTGTGAGCAATATATCATTTAGTGACAACTTTGTGTAATTTTTTTTTGGTCATTTTTCAATCACTTGTGACAAAAAAATTAAATATTCAATGTGCTCAACATGCCTCTCAGCAATTTCCTTGGGGTGTCTACTTTCCAAAATGGGGTCATTTGGGGGGGGGGGGGGTTGTACTGCCCTGCCATTTTAGTACCTCAAGAAATGACATAGGCAGTCATAAACTAAAAGCTGAGTAAAATCCATAAAATGTACCCTAGTTTGTAGACGCTTTAACTTTTGCCCAAACCAATAAATATACGCTTATTTACATTTTTTTTACCAAAGACATGTGACTGAATACATTTTGGCCTAAATGTATGACTAAAATTGAGTTTATTAAATTGTTTTTATACCAAATGTAGAAAATATAATTTGTTTAGAAAATTTTCAGTCTTTTTTCATTTATATCGCAAAAAATAAAAATCGCAGAGGCAATCAAATACCATCAAAAGAAAGCTCTATTTGTGGGGAAAAAAGGACGCAAATTTTGTTTGGGTACAGCTTTGCATGACCACGCAATTACCAGTTAAATCAGCGCAGTGCCAAACTGTCAAAAGTGCATTGGTCGTTGAGCAGCCAAATCCTCTGGGGCTGAAGTGGTTAAATGAATACAAGACGTCCTCTGTTTGGACCAGATGAAAGTCATAATAATTCCCCTTCTCTCCACTTCCTCCAATCAGGAAACGGCTCATACTCATTGGAAAAAAATGCAAGGTGTTCTGTGACTGGGAGCAGTTCTGAACAAATGACCCCCTTTGGACAGGGTATAGTGGGGAAATCACTCTGCACAGCACATCTAAGATAGTGACTACCACTGTAGTAGTGCCGACTACTACAGTGATTATCAGATTTCCCAATGGCCCCTCAGGTATGAGATATGTATGCTTGCATTGGTCTACGCTAGACCAATGTAAGAATGCAAAAAAATCATACATGGATTTTAATGAGTTCAATGCACAAAATACAAAAGCAAATAGTTTGCTAAAAGAAAAGGCAGACTGACTTGCAACAGGTGTGTGTGTCTACGCATGTATATACAGGTACGGAAATACAAACTCTGGATTTTATCTTATTAATACATAGTACTTTGCTTCGGCTATAAATATGGGCATTGTAGAAGCCCACACAATGATTCAGTGAGTTTTATTTGACACATCTTCTTACAAAGTATCTGAATGATTTCTTCACAGGCAGAATAATCCAAGGCTAATGTACTTGTTATACTGGGACTGCTCAGGAATAAATCATTAATTAAGATAGCTATGCCCTATTATCTGCATACTCATTCTTTTTTATATTATAATTGCAGTTTGTCAGGCCCAAGTTAAAAGGTCATGTCAGTTTTAAATGGTTAAAAGGTACTCATGGACCAGTGCTTTGGTCAGAAGGCTAAAGGTGCCTACCTACCTGTATATAAGAGAATGTTTGCCTGATCCAAATATTTATGGTCAGAGCAGAAAATGGTTGTTCCAGGCCTTCCCTGATAACTCCTGCCTGAACCTGCTTGGGAAAATGGTCCATTGCCTCAAATCAATATTCCTGGCTGATCGTCATTGTTTTTCACCAAGACAGCTTTTGCCTGTAGAACTCCTCTGTGCCCTTGTAGGCACCTTAAAGTGGAACTAAATTCCCCAAGACCCCGACCTTCCTTTTATTCAGCTCAGCATTACAGGACAGAGTATACAGCCCCAGCATCACAGGACAGAGTATACAGCTCAACATCACAGATCAGGGTATATAGCTCAGCCTCACAGATCAGGGTATATAGCTCAGCATTACAGATCAGGGTATATAGCTCAGCATTACAGATCAGGGTATATAGCTCAACATTACAGATCAGGGTATACAGCTCAACATCACAGATCCGGGTATATAGCTCAACATTACAGGTCAGGGTATATAGCTTAGCCTCACAGATCAGGGTATATAGCTCAGAATTACAGATCAGGTTATACAGCTCAGCCTCACAGATCAGGGTATATATCTCAGCATTACAGATCAGGGTATATAGCTCAACATTACAGATCAGGGTATATAGCTCAGCCTCACAGATCAGGGTATATATCTCAGCATTACAGATCAGGGTATATAGCTCAACATCACAGATCAGGGTATATAGCTCAACATTACAGATCAGGGTATATAGCTCAGCCTCACAGATAAGGGTATAGAGCACAGCATTACAAATCAGGGTATATAGCTTAACATCACAGATCAGGGTATATAGCTCAACATCACAGATTAGGGTATATAGCTCAGCATTACAGATCAGGGTATATAGCACAGCCTCACAGATCAGGGCATGGTGGTAGTATTAGTGATGATGGTGGTAGTAGTGATGGTGGTGGTAGCTGTAGTGATGATTAGTAGTAGTATGAAATCAGTGACATCTCCTGATTGGACATCACATGGCAGTAAATAATCCTCAAAATGTCACCATCATGCTCCAGTCCAGCCGCGTGATCATCTGCCCAGTCTGAGTGAACAATGACTGTGAAGTGCAGGCCAGGGAAGTGTGTGCGGAGCGGAGGGGCAGCTAGACAGAGAGTAGGAGAGCACTGCAGAAGACTGAGCCTGAGGCCCGCGGCACCGGCACTTACTGTTAGCCACCGGAATCATAGGCTCCACTCGGGCCTTCCTAATCGGATCCACTGCACCTGCACGCACAGTCCACTGAGCTCCACTCCACACAACATAGTGAGTGATGGCTGGCAAACCGGAAATAGCTGTGCGGTTCTGCAAAAAGCACCGCCCACCATCCTCTGGTCCCCGCCAATTAAAAAAACGACCCCCTAAATACCTGACAACCATGCGCATTATGCACGGTTGCAGCTGAACTCTTATTTTTTAAATCAGTGACATCTCCTGATTGGACATCACATGGCAGTAAATAATCCTCAAAATGTCACCATCATGCTCCAGTCCAGCCGCGCGATCATCTGCCCAGTCTGAGTGAAGAATGACTGTGAAGTGCAGGCCAGGGAAGTGTGTGCGGAGCGGAGGGGCAGCTAGACAGAGAGTAGGAGAGCACTGCAGAAGACTGAGCCTGAGGCCCGCGGCGCCGGAACTTACTGTTAGCCGCCGGAATCATAGGCTCCACTCGGGCCTTCCTAATCGGATCCACTGCACCTGCACCCACAGTCCACTGAGCTCCACTTCACACAACATAGTGAGTGATGGCTGGGAAACCGGAAAGGGCGGTGCGGTTCTGCAAAAAGCACCGCCCACCATCTTCTGGTCCCCGCCAATTAAAAAAACGACCCCCTAAATACCTGACAACCATGCGCATTATGCACGGTTGCAGCGGAACTCTTATTTACTTAAATGAGTCGCGCTTGGTAGGCAGTACCGCCTGTTAAACGCAACTCATTCAAGTGAATGGGGCTGCATTGTAACCGCCCTGTAACCGCGCACAATACGCATGGTTGCAGTGTGGGTGTCTGGTATTTAGGAGGTTAAAACAGGTGGAGGGGCGGTGATAGAGTATCTCCTCACTTCTTGTCTATTGCTGTCTAAAGAGTGTCTCGAATGTGGATCTTGCTTCAAACAGCAAAGCAGGTGTAAACAAGCTCTAGTTACTAGTGTGTTTATGTTAGCTCTCAACCGAACTGCCAAGTACAGTGCCTGTGAGCGAAGTTGGGCTGTACATATGTATCTAAAAACATTTAGTGCCAGCTCACACTGATGCACTGTGGGAACTGAATGTGATTTTTCAGCAGTGCAATTTGAGCCATTCATTCTGTATGGCTCAAATCGCACCGCTTGGGCACCAAAATCAGATCGTATGGGTGTTCACACCTATGCAATCAGATTATGAAAATCGCACTGCGTTTTGCGAACCGATTTCGGAGTGTTATTAGCTTAACATACACACCTGCAACAGTTTGAATGAATGGGTGCGATTTTATGTGGTGCAGAAACTGCACAGAATTAGTTGCGAATTCTGCACCGCATCAGAACTAAAAGTGGTTGTAAACCCCATTTATGAAATCTGACTTGGGCACATATATCTGTAGTGTTTACTTATCTCTCCCCAAAGCCCTAAGTGCAGTGTCTTTCTCTTTCTTCATTGCTCTGTTATCAGCATGATAACTTCTTCTTCTTCTGACAAGCTCTCCGACAGGGAGATAAAAGCAGCCTGAAATTTGTGTTGGGAAGGGAGGTTAGATAAGCAGAAAGCTGATCTATTCAGACTGCAGCTCTGCAAATTTCTTCGTTCCTCTACCTATGTGGAGGGGGAAGTGCCTTTCCTCTAATCAGCTGTCACACAGTGTAAGCCCAGACTCCCCACTCACTGCTGAAACAGGAAGTAACATTTGTAACATGATGTGCACTTTCTAAAGAATGTAGAAAGCTGAAGACAGCAGATATACATGTAACACTTATGTAGGAGGATTTGTTTCATCCCTGTGTATCATATGAGGCTATTCACTTCACTGGGTATAGGAGAGAGTTTACAAGCACTTTATGGAGCTTTTCTTCAATGAGAAAAGGCAAGGAAGTGTGAATGGGTATCTTGATTTGCGGGAGGTCAAAGGACTCTTGGCTTACCAAAACTTTGCACGTCGGCATTGATCTGCACTGCCTCGTTGCTTATTGTCTCTGTGTTTCTTTCATTATTTCTTTAATGGGACACAGATGTCCAGGATGGCTTATATCATTGTGAACCATTCTGAATTACTACTGCTATGTTTAATGAAGTCCTTTTGTTTTTATTCATTGTTCTGCAAGAATGTGCATTATTGTCATTGCAGATTTATCTATGTTTTAAATTTCCTGTTATTAAACAATACATCTAATTAAAGATTAGTTTTATAGTAAAAACTGGGAGATAATCCTTTCACTAGGGGGCATATTGAAATGGTTTTAAAAGTTCAACTTATGCTACAGAACTGTTTCTCTATATACTGCCTAGAAAACAAATTACCTAATTATCAGGTGGATCTTATTAGCAGCACTATGCAAGTGCTATGATATAAATAGTGCACTCCCAGAAAAAGTCTGCCTCTTGGTCCATTTACATTGGTTAGGATTTGGAATAGCAGAGCACTAACCCCCTGGTGATGCAAAGAGGTTGATTTACTAAAGGGAAATAGATTATGCATTTGGCAAGTGCAGTTGCTCCAGATCTTAGTCTAGGGTCACATCTATGCGGCTGCGTTTGATGCGTTTTTCGGGCACGTTTTTCAGTGCATTTTGTGTTTTTAAACCAGTGTTATTTATGCATTTTTGCATGCAGTTGTCATGCATTTTGCATTTTCCATTTTTTTTCTTGCTTAGCTGGTTGCTAAGGAGGGGGCCGGGAAGCCGGCTGCCGCATCCCTAACAACCGATGAGTCATCCTCTGTCAGCGGGGTTCCCGTTGAAAGCTGAATTAAAATAAAAACTTTGTGAAAAAAAACCGCCGTGGGGTTCCCCCCCCAGGTCCATACCAGACCCTTCGCTTCTAGTCTAGTCAGACCCTACGCCAAAATTTAAAAAAAACAGCGTTGGGGCCCCCCCAATCCATACCAGACCCTTATCCGAGCATGCCGCTCGGCAGGTCGGAAAGGGAGGGGACGAGCAAGCACCCCCCCTTCTGAACCATACTAGACCGCATGCCCTCAACATGGGGGGAATGGGTGCTTTGGGGCGGGGGGCTCTGCCCCCCCACCCCAAAGCACCTTGCCCCCATGTTGATGAGGACAAGGGCCTCTTCCCACCAACCCTAGCCAGTGGTTGTCGGGGTCTGCAGGCGGGGGGCTTATCGGAATCTGGAAGCCCCCTTTGACAAGGAGACCCCCACACTATGTGAATGGGTATCGGTACATTGTACCCCTACCCATTCACCAAAAAAGCTGTGAAAAGTTAAAAAAACAAGAGCCAGTTTTTGACAATTCTTTTATTAGTAAAATAGCTCTGAGCCACTGTCTCTCCTGGTGCCCTGGTCTTCTTCTGCCACAGTTTTCTCCCTGAGCTGTCATCTCCCTCTGTCGTCTTCTTCCTCACCGATGCCTTCTTCATCTTCCTGCTCGCATTGCTGTTTTCTTCTTCTTCGGGGCAGGCTCTCCGGGCGACAGCATAGGAAGGCCATGCCCAATGCCTATATATGAGGCGCCGGACAGCGGGGAACATGGAAAGACAGCTTTGCGCCAAGACCATTTTTCTTTTTTTGTAACCGGGGGCAGCGAGGAAGAAGAAGAAGAAGATGGCGACGCGAGGAGGAATAAGAAGAAGGCGGCGGTGGCGAGGAAGAAGGCGACACCGGGAGATGATAGCTCGTAGAGAAAATGGTGGCAGAAGAAGACAAGGGCACCGGGAGAGACGACACCAGGAGAGACGGCAGCTCAGAGATATTTTACTAATAAAGGAATTGTCAAAACTGGCTCTTGTTATTTTTACTTTTCACTGCTTTTTTGGTGATACCCATTCACATAGGGTGGGGGGGCAAGGATCTGGGGGTCCCCTTGTTAAAGGGGGCTTCCAGATTCCAATAAGCCCCCCGCCTGCAGACCCCGACAACCACAGGCTAGGGCTGTGACGAGAAGATGTCCTTGTCCCCATCAACATGGGGCAAGGTGCTTTGGGGTGGGGGGGCGCAGAGTGAATGAGTTGAAGCTTAACTTTGCAAAGAGTACCCAATCACATGCAAGGGAAATAAAAAAACAGCATTTTTGCTTGCACATGATTGGATGATGGAAGTCAGCAGAGCTTCACCTCATTTACTAAGCTCAGGAGCAACTAAACTTGCAAAGTGCACAGCCTTGCCCCAAAGTGGTTGATCATGCACTTACACCAAGGATGTTAAACTCCCACAGTAAAATTGATTGGGGAAATATGATCTCATATTCTGTAATTTTTGTGCACTATAGGATAAAAGGCTAAAGAATAAAAAAGACTTTCAAACTACTTCCCCATAGCCTCTCACATGTGTTTAGGGGAGAGGTCAGAGAAACATGAAACAGCATCTGTAGAACCATAGTTGCTCTTTAGTTGACATAGAAAGAAAAGAGGGAAGTGTAAACTCCTACATACAAAAAAAAAATACATTTAGATAGGGAAACAAATAAACCTTGTTTTGCTCATGGGAGTGAGTGCAGTGTTAGACAGCCCATTGATAATTTTTTTTCATTCATCAAGCTGACTCACACATTCAAGGTGGATGAGGGAATAGTTACAGCTGTAGTATTGTATTTAGTAAATAAATGTAGCGCTAATAATGAACAAAATAAAAAGTGATGATATAATCAGTGGAAATGAACCACTGAGGAAAAAAAGTATAAATGAGAGAAATGAAATAAATGAATGGAATTCAATGGTGAAATGTGGTACCACAATAAAATAATAGTCTCATAATCAAAAACGTATATAATGAGTCCAACATGAATAGGAGATGTTCTGGTCTGTATATCGTCAGCTTAAAGGTCTTGAACAGGAAACAGATGTAATACGCTTACCAGAAATGGTGGATTCGGATGCCGGTGACACCGAATCAGACAGGCTTATGCCGCGTACACACGGTCGTACTTTTCGTCTACAAAAGTCCAACGGACGCTGACGGACTAAAGCTGGCTGGTAATCCGATCGTGTGTGGGCTTCTCCGGACTTTCAACGTACTTTTTTAGCCTCAAATCCGACGTACTTTAGATTTGAAACATGCTTTAAAACTTTCCGACGGACTCGAGTCTGGTCGAAAAATCCGCTCGTCTGTATGCTAGTCCGACGGACAAAAACCCACGCTAGGGCAGCTATTGGCTACTGGCTATGAACTTCCTTATTTTAGTCCGGTGTACGTCATCACGTAAGAATTCGACGGACTTTTGTGTGATCGTGTGTAGGCAAGTCTGTTCGTTAGAAAGTCCGCCGCAAGTCCGTCGAAAGTCTGCCGGAAGTCTGTCGGAAGTCTGTCGGACAGGCTGTCTGACTTTTGTAGACGAAAAGTACGACCGTGTGTACGCGGCATTAGAGATCCAAGATGGAAGTGGTTGTCCAAGGAGCCCCGAATCTCAAGGGGAATCCCTCCCCTGTTCCGCCAATCGCGACTACCAGTCCAGAGAGACGGGGGGAAGATGGAGAATCCAAACCTCATGGAAGTCCCGGAAGTGTGTAAAGCTTGAAAAAATGTGTAAAGTGCGCCAATGGTGCAGATCAAATGATATATTTATATATGATATATTTATTGGATATCACCAATAATACAAAAAACTGTATAAAATAGCGTGATCATGTAGAAAGATAAAATCAAGTGTAGGGAAGAGTGTAGTTCGCCCAAAGGGTTCCTCCCCGCCAATCAGGAGGCAGGTCGTGAAAAATGTTTCCCAATTGGCTAAAGCGTCAGGCAATCGTATTGGATGCCTAGCACTTTGGCGGAAGAGGAGACACACGGCGGAGGAACCATGAGGAACACACACTGGAGCCGCCGCTGCCTGCACTCCAGGAGAGGAAGAGAGGACACCACAACCCCAAGAGCAGGTAAGTGCCGGACCGCCAGCGGGGGGTGGGGGTGGGGTGCTATCAGTGCCATGCCGCGCCGCCGGGAGGGTTTGTTTGCCAACCCCCAAAAGAAGAACCCACCAGCCGCCACTGCCTGAATGACAGACCTCCGTAAGCAAAAGGTACCTACATAACAGTGGCTTCTAACTTGGTGCAACATTAGAAGAGGTATACAAAGAACAAGCATTTGGTAATGGGAATGTTTGGAAGATCAAAAGCAAAAGATTTTCTTCACCGGAAAGCATAGCTTTGCTCTTTTTATTTATCACAGCAGTCGAACTCCAGACAGATTTAAAAACATCAGTGATTGCAGCTATATATTAAAGCTGAAGTTTAGTTAATTTCTTTTTTGCTATACAGCACCAGGGATGTAACTTACCTCTAATGAGATGTGTTCCGGCTGACTGCTACACAGTGTAGAAATCTCCCCTCTGCTGCCAGGTGCTCCCACAGTGCTGATCTTTTGGCAGCTACTGCGAAGCTAAAAGAGCTGAGCTGTAGGGAGTAACTGTAACTTTCAGTTTACTAAGCTGGTACAAACTTAGAAGCAATAGTGCAAAACAGCATGCCAAAGAGCATGAATCACTACTTCAATAAAACAGTACAGAACACAGCTACTTGCACTTATCCTCATAAACAGCATCCCTCACAGTGAAGTCCAGGGTAGCTTTGGTAACACAGACACACAACTGGAGGGATCCATGACCCAAAGACAAAGAGCCACCCCATGAAAACTAAAGTATTCTGGTAGCAATTGGGGATGTGCTTCCTAAATAGCTGGAATTTTTTTTTCATTTACATTTTCAGTTGGGAGGGTTGTAGGTGGGGTGCAACACGGTTTGGTGGGAATAACTCACTCAGTCCCAGTGCAATAAAATAACTTGAATTGAAATAATGCAGAGACTGTTCACAAATAACCCAGTGGGGAGGCAGCTCAACCGGGAACACTCACAGTCCCAACCAGTAGTGTATTTAAGTTTTGTGCTGCCCTAGGCCTGACTAAACTCGTGCACCCCCTAATTTAAATATGACCCACCCCTTCCTGTCAAGGCCACACCCCTTGCTGTGTGAAACTGAAATTTTGAAGTAGGGACACTAGCTCTGGGGGCCTGGGGGGGGGGGGGGAATGGATTCCCTTAATTTGCATAGATTTCCTCTCACTTCCTGTTTGGCTATGGGGCAAGAAGTGAAGGGAAATCTCTGCAATGGGACAGGGATGGTAAAAAATAAACTGACAAGGGTTAGAACCCTCCATTACTCTATACAAAATGAAAAAAAAGTTTTGCCTATAGTTCTACTTTAAGCACAAATTTCTGATAATTTTATTGAGAGGACTAAGAAGACATAACCTTGCCAATGGTGCAGCAGAAAACATATAGCACAGTGAGGAAGGTTTGTGGTCCAGGATGAGAGGACAGTCAAAATTAGAAGCGGCAACCACCCCCCATCCCCCCACAGTTGCGGAATGCCAGCTGCCCGCATACCGGAAGCACTGAGGCTGCTTTATGAGGGAGCTAGACTAATTTGCCTCTCAGCCCAGTCCGCCCCATAAGACTGGTGCTACACTTACAGGGACTCTTTCTGTGCTGCCCCCCTGCAAAGTGCTGCCCTAGGCCTGGGCCTTGTCAGCCTAGGCCAGGATACAGCATTGGTCCCAACAGCGTGTAGAGAGCAGAATGCAGTCAAACTGCCAGCGACTGTAGAGAAGGGACTAATGCAATGCAAATAATAAAGTGCAGCGCTGGGTTATGTACAAAATAGCCCCATGCATGAATAACATGTGTTAATAAAGTGCAAATGGGCAATTCAGTGCAATAAATGTTCAATAGAAAAAAAAAACTCCAGATAATGTAGAATGTCTCTTTGAGGAGTTTTAATGATAAAAAAGCTGCAATGCTACATACATAAAAGAGACTGGAATAGATTCTCCAATTCGAGTGAACACAAAATAGTTCCTTGCAAGTAAAAAATCCAAACAGATTTGTAAAATCAGATCGCTCATGCAGAGAACAAAACGATCGTCGAGACGCTACGCACACACGTTCTGCGCATGCGCAATCTGATTTTACGAATCTGTTTGGATGTTTTACTTGCAAGGAACTATTTTGTGTTCACTCGAATTGGAGAACCTTTTCCAGTCTCTTTTATGTATGCAGCATTGCAGCTTTTTTATCAATAAAACAACTTAAAGAGACATTCTACACTGTCTGGAGTTTTTTTTCCTCTTTGCATATTGCCATTTCCTGCCATTGATGCTGTCTGGCTACCATCTGATGTGCACGGACCCTTCCGGTGGAGGACACCTGAGTATCTCATCAGTAGATCCTCGATCCTACTAAGCGTTGTTTGACCCCCCTGAGAAAGGGAGGTCGCAGGCTTTCTGGTAAGCCTTTTGTCTTAATGAGGTGATGGGTATCACGGTGTCAAGCACTTGATCTACACTCCATATTGCACTTGTGATCCACCTCATGGCATTTCGACTACACATGAACTTTTGATACCAGCTCTGTTTTTTTGCACTTATATTGCACTTTAAACGCACTTTTGTGCATTTTCATATATGCTTATTTTATTGCACATTAGTTGCATAGAGTTACACATTTGCATTGTTTCATATGTTTTTGGCTATGTGTACTATTGAACATTTATTGAACTGAATTGCACATTTGTACTTTATTAACACATGTTATTCATACATGGGGCTATTTTGTACATAACCCAGCGCTGCACTTTATTATTTGCATTGTTGTTTGGTGCCCACTATCTGGGTTATAGTGTTCAGTAGGGATGAGCTTCGTGTTCGAGTCGAACCCATGTTCGACTCGAACATCGGCTGTTCGACCATCCGTCGAATTGCGAACGTTATGGGCCGTTCGCGCCAAATTCGTGTGGCGCGTCACGGCCCATAATTCACTGCGGCATCGCAGTGCATTGCTGGCTGATGATTGGCCAAGCATGCACTATGACCCGCATGCTTGGCCAATCACAGCGCCGTCAGTAGAGAGAGCTGTAATTGGCCAAAGCCAGGGTGGCTTTGGCCAATTATGGATCAGGGGATTTAGTACACGCCCCACACTATATAAGGCCGCCTGCACGGCGGCCCTGTGTAGTGTGTTCCGGTGTGCTGATAGAGAGAGAGACAGACAGTGTCATTTGATTTGAGTTAGATAGATTAGGCTAGATCTGTTCCTGCTATTTACATTTAGTGCAGTGCGTCCTGCTCACAGTGTTCAGCTAGATCCGTTCCTGCTATTTACATTTAGTGCAGTCAGTGCGTCCTGCTCACAGTGTTCAGCTAGATCCGTTCCTGCTATTTACATTTAGTGCAGTGCGTCCTGCTCACAGTGTTCAGCTAGATCTGTTCCTGCTATTTACATTTAGTGCAGTGCGTCCTGCTCACAGTGTTCAGCTAGATCTGTTCCTGCTATTTACATTTAGTGCAGTGCGTCCTGCTCACAGTGTTCAGCTAGATCTGTTCCTGCTATTTACATTTAGTGCAGTGCGTCCTGCTCACAGTGTTCAGCTAGATCCGTTCCTGCTATTTACATTTAGTGCAGTGCGTCCTGCTCACAGTGTTCAGCTAGATCTGTTCCTGCTATTTACATTTAGTGCAGTGCGTCCTGCTCACAGTGTTCAGCTAGATCTGTTCCTGCTATTTACATTTAGTGCAGTGCGTCCTGCTCACAGTGTTCAGCTAGATCCGTTCCTGCTATTTACATTTAGTGCAGTGCGTCCTGCTCACAGTGTTCAGCTAGATCTGTTCCTGCTATTTACATTTAGTGCAGTGCGTCCTGCTCACAGTGTTCAGCTAGATCTGTTCCTGCTATTTACATTTAGTGCAGTGTGTCCTGCTCACAGTGTTTAGCTAGATCCGTTCCTGCTATTTACATTTAGTGCAGTGCGTCCTGCTCACAGTGTTCAGCTAGATCTGTTCCTGCTATTTACATTTAGTGCAGTGCGTCCTGCTCACAGTGTTCAGCTAGATCCGTTCCTGCTATTTACATTTAGTGCAGTCAGTGCGTCCTGCTCACAGTGTTCAGCTAGATCCGTTCCTGCTATTTACATTTAGTGCAGTCAGTGCGTCCTGCTCACAGTGTTCAGCTAGATCTGTTCCTGCTATTTACATTTAGTGCAGTCAGTGCGTCCTGCTCACAGTGTTCAGCTAGATCCGTTCCTGCTATTTACATTTAGTGCAGTGCGTCCTGCTCACAGTGTTCAGCTAGATCTGTTCCTGCTATTTACATTTAGTGCAGTGCGTTCTGCTCACAGTGTTCAGCTAGATCTGTTCCTGCTATTTACATTTAGTGCAGTGCGTCCTGCTCACAGTGTTCAGCTAGATCCGTTCCTGCTATTTACATTTAGTGCAGTGCGTCCTGCTCACAGTGTTCAGCTAGATCTGTTCCTGCTATTTACATTTAGTGCAGTGCGTCCTGCTCACAGTGTTCAGCTAGATCCGTTCCTGCTATTTACATTTAGTGCAGTCAGTGCGTCCTGCTCACAGTGTTCAGCTAGATCTGTTCCTGCTATTTACATTTAGTGCAGTCAGTGCGTCCTGCTCACAGTGTTCAGCTAGATCCGTTCCTGCTATTTACATTTAGTGCAGTCAGTGCGTCCTGCTCACAGTGTTCAGCTAGATCCGTTCCTGCTATTTACATTTAGTGCAGTCAGTGCGTCCTGCTCACAGTGTTCAGCTAGATCTGTTCCTGCTATTTACATTTAGTGCAGTCAGTGCGTCCTGCTCACAGTGTTCAGCTAGATCCGTTCCTGCTATTTACATTTAGTGCAGTCAGTGCGTCCTGCTCACAGTGTTCAGCTAGATCTGTTCCTGCTATTTACATTTAGTGCAGTCAGTGCGTCCTGCTCACAGTGTTCAGCTAGATCCGTTCCTGCTATTTACATTTAGTGCAGTGCGTCCTGCTCACAGTGTTCAGCTAGATCCGTTCCTGCTATTTACATTTAGTGCAGTCAGTGCGTCCTGCTCACAGTGTTCAGCTAGATCCGTTCCTGCTATTTACATTTAGTGCAGTGCGTCCTGCTCACAGTGTTCAGCTAGATCTGTTCCTGCTATTTACATTTAGTGCAGTGCGTCCTGCTCACAGTGTTCAGCTAGATCCGTTCCTGCTATTTACATTTAGTGCAGTGCGTCCTGCTCACAGTGTTCAGCTAGATCTGTTCCTGCTATTTACATTTAGTGCAGTGCGTCCTGCTCACAGTGTTCAGCTAGATCTGTTCCTGCTATTTACATTTAGTGCAGTGCGTCCTGCTCACAGTGTTCAGCTAGATCCGTTCCTGCTATTTACATTTAGTGCAGTGCGTCCTGCTCACAGTGTTCAGCTAGATCTGTTCCTGCTATTTACATTTAGTGCAGTGCGTCCTGCTCACAGTGTTCAGCTAGATCTGTTCCTGCTATTTACATTTAGTGCAGTGCGTCCTGCTCACAGTGTTCAGCTAGATCCGTTCCTGCTATTTACATTTAGTGCAGTGCGTCCTGCTCACAGTGTTCAGCTAGATCTGTTCCTGCTATTTACATTTAGTGCAGTGCGTCCTGCTCACAGTGTTCAGCTAGATCCGTTCCTGCTATTTACATTTAGTGCAGTGCGTCCTGCTCACAGTGTTCAGCTAGATCTGTTCCTGCTATTTACATTTAGTGCAGTGCGTCCTGCTCACAGTGTTCAGCTAGATCTGTTCCTGCTATTTACATTTAGTGCAGTGTGTCCTGCTCACAGTGTTTAGCTAGATCCGTTCCTGCTATTTACATTTAGTGCAGTGCGTCCTGCTCACAGTGTTCAGCTAGATCTGTTCCTGCTATTTACATTTAGTGCAGTGCGTCCTGCTCACAGTGTTCAGCTAGATCCGTTCCTGCTATTTACATTTAGTGCAGTCAGTGCGTCCTGCTCACAGTGTTCAGCTAGATCCGTTCCTGCTATTTACATTTAGTGCAGTCAGTGCGTCCTGCTCACAGTGTTCAGCTAGATCCGTTCCTGCTATTTACATTTAGTGCAGTGCGTCCTGCTCACAGTGTTCAGCTAGATCTGTTCCTGCTATTTACATTTAGTGCAGTGCGTCCTGCTCACAGTGTTCAGCTAGATCTGTTCCTGCTATTTACATTTAGTGCAGTGCGTTCTGCTCACAGTGTTCAGCTAGATCTGTTCCTGCTATTTACATTTAGTGCAGTGCGTCCTGCTCACAGTGTTCAGCTAGATCCGTTCCTGCTATTTACATTTAGTGCAGTGCGTCCTGCTCACAGTGTTCAGCTAGATCTGTTCCTGCTATTTACATTTAGTGCAGTGCGTCCTGCTCACAGTGTTCAGCTAGATCCGTTCCTGCTATTTACATTTAGTGCAGTCAGTGCGTCCTGCTCACAGTGTTCAGCTAGATCTGTTCCTGCTATTTACATTTAGTGCAGTCAGTGCGTCCTGCTCACAGTGTTCAGCTAGATCCGTTCCTGCTATTTACATTTAGTGCAGTGCGTCCTGCTCACAGTGTTCAGCTAGATCTGTTCCTGCTATTTACATTTAGTGCAGTGCGTCCTGCTCACAGTGTTCAGCTAGATCTGTTCCTGCTATTTACATTTAGTGCAGTGTGTCCTGCTCACAGTGTTTAGCTAGATCCGTTCCTGCTATTTACATTTAGTGCAGTGCGTCCTGCTCACAGTGTTCAGCTAGATCTGTTCCTGCTATTTACATTTAGTGCAGTGCGTCCTGCTCACAGTGTTCAGCTAGATCCGTTCCTGCTATTTACATTTAGTGCAGTCAGTGCGTCCTGCTCACAGTGTTCAGCTAGATCCGTTCCTGCTATTTACATTTAGTGCAGTCAGTGCGTCCTGCTCACAGTGTTCAGCTAGATCCGTTCCTGCTATTTACATTTAGTGCAGTGCGTCCTGCTCACAGTGTTCAGCTAGATCTGTTCCTGCTATTTACATTTAGTGCAGTGCGTCCTGCTCACAGTGTTCAGCTAGATCTGTTCCTGCTATTTACATTTAGTGCAGTGCGTTCTGCTCACAGTGTTCAGCTAGATCTGTTCCTGCTATTTACATTTAGTGCAGTGCGTCCTGCTCACAGTGTTCAGCTAGATCCGTTCCTGCTATTTACATTTAGTGCAGTGCGTCCTGCTCACAGTGTTCAGCTAGATCTGTTCCTGCTATTTACATTTAGTGCAGTGCGTCCTGCTCACAGTGTTCAGCTAGATCCGTTCCTGCTATTTACATTTAGTGCAGTCAGTGCGTCCTGCTCACAGTGTTCAGCTAGATCTGTTCCTGCTATTTACATTTAGTGCAGTCAGTGCGTCCTGCTCACAGTGTTCAGCTAGATCCGTTCCTGCTATTTACATTTAGTGCAGTCAGTGCGTCCTGCTCACAGTGTTCAGCTAGATCTGTTCCTGCTATTTACATTTAGTGCAGTCAGTGCGTCCTGCTCACAGTGTTCAGCTAGATCCGTTCCTGCTATTTACATTTAGTGCAGTGCGTCCTGCTCACAGTGTTCAGCTAGATCCGTTCCTGCTATTTACATTTAGTGCAGTCAGTGCGTCCTGCTCACAGTGTTCAGCTAGATCTGTTCCTGCTATTTACATTTAGTGCAGTCAGTGCGTCCTGCTCACAGTGTTCAGCTAGATCCGTTCCTGCTATTTACATTTAGTGCAGTGCGTCCTGCTCACAGTGTTCAGCTAGATCCGTTCCTGTTATCTTCCTACTGACAGGCAGGCTTGTCTGGTTACAGTATATAAAGCTACCTGAAGAAAATTACAGGTGTTCTATCCCAGCTTAGTGCAGCTACAGGCCATTAGTATGTCTGGAAGGCCAAGAAGGAGAGGCAGACAGTCACAAGCCAATAAGAGAGGGCAAGCAGGCTCTGTGTCTAGTGCTGGTCGTGGAGACGGTGCATCCTCATCAGCACGTGGCCATGGGACACGCTTGGCCTTTTTTTCGGCAGCTGGCCGTGTTGAGCCGCAACATGCGGAAGACTTGGTCGAGTGGATGACCAAGCCGTCCTCATCCTCCTCATCCTCTCTCACCCATGCCCAGGGTGCTTTGTCTGGCAAAGCAGCGGCCTCTTCCCTCAGCTCAATGTCATCAGTGACTCCTTCCCTAGCTCCACCATGTCCTCCTGAGGATTCCCTCGAACTGTTTGACCACAGTGTTGGGTACATGCTCCAGGAGGATGCCCAGCGTTTGGAAGGCTCTGATGATGATACTGAGCTCGATGAAGGCAGTAACATGAGCACGGACAGAGGGGGTGCCCAAGAAGGACAGCAATCTGGCAGTCATGCTCCCCCTGCTGCAGCATACTGCCAGGTTTGCTCCAGTGATGAGGAGGGAGGGGATGATGAGGTCACTGACTCAACGTGGGTGCCTGATAGGAGAGAGGAGGAGGAGGAAGAGGCGGCACATCACCAACGAGGCAGGATGCCCTCCAGGGGCCAGCCTAAGGGCAGCACATTGACTGCATCACACCCCAAAGCTCCACATGTGCAGGGCGCTGCAGTCTCTGCGCGTTATTCAAAAAGTTCTTTGGTGTGGGCCTTTTTTGAGACGAGTGCATCAGATCGCACCGCTGCTATTTGCAACATATGTCTCAAGCGTATCTCGCGTGGCCAAAACATCTCCCGCTTGGGTACCACATGCTTGACCAGACATATGTTGACCTGCCATGCAGTTCGTTGGCAAGCATATCTAAAAGACCCACACCAAAGAACAAAGAGGATCTCTCCTTGCTCCTCATCAGCTGAGATTTCCAACCCCACTAGACCTTCAGTCCTCTCTGAGACCTGCAGTGAGAGGAATGAAGGTGTAGAATTAGGTGTGTCACAGCCAAGTACTTGTGGGCAATCTGCTTTTGGTACACCGACGTCAGATTGTACCAGGCAAATTTCCCTGCCCCAGCTGCTGCACCGCCGAAAGAAGTTTGCTCCCAGCCATCCACATGCCCAGCGGTTGAATGCTAGCTTGGCAAAATTGCTAGCACTTCAACTGCTGCCTTTTCAGTTGGTAGACTCTGCCCCCTTCCGTGAGTTTGTGGAATGTGCGGTTCCTCAGTGGCAGGTACCCAAACGCCACTTTTTCTCACGGAAGGCGATTCCGGCTCTCTACCGGCATGTGGAAGGCAATGTCCATGCCTCGCTGGACAGGGCCGTCAGCGGTAAGGTGCATATTACCACTGACTCATGGTCCAGCAGGCATGGACAGGGACGTTACTTAAGTTTCACGGCGCATTGGGTGACTCTGCTGGCAGCTGGGAAGGATGCAGGACAAGGTGCAGTAGTGTTGGAGGTTGTTCCGCCACCACGCCTCCAAAATGCTGATTGTGACACACCTCTCTCCTCCACCCCCTCCTCTTCTTCTTCCTCCATGGCCTCTTCCTCGGAACCAGCGGTGCTCCGTAGGCGTTCAAGGGGCTACGCAAGTATGCAGGCCAAAAGATGCCATGCGGTGCTTGAGCTGGTGTGCTTGGGGGACAGGAGCCACACTGGGGCAGAGGTTCTGTCAGCTCTGCAGGGGCAGGTTCAGAGGTGGTTGACGCCACGCCAACTTAAGGCAGGAATGGTGGTTTGCGACAATGGCACCAACCTCCTCTCTGCCCTCCGACAGGGACAACTGACCCATGTGCCCTGTTTGGCTCACGTCCTTAACTTGGTGGTGCAGCGGTTCTTGGGCAGGTACCCGGGCTTACAGGATGTCCTGAGGCAGGCCAGGAAAGTCTGTGTGCATTTCCGCCGGTCATATAATGCCAGTGCTCGGCTGACGGACCTCCAAAAGGAGTTTAACCTGCCCAAGAACCGCCTAATCTGTGACATGCCCACCAGGTGGAACTCAACGTTGGCCATGCTGCAGCGGCTGCACACGCAGCAGAGGGCCATCAATGAGTACCTGTGCGACTATGGCACCAGGACAGGGTCAGGGGAGCTTGGTTTTTTTTCCCCACGCCAGTGGGCCATGATCAGGGATGCATGCACTGTCCTGTCACCATTCGAGGAGGCCACGAGGATGGTGAGCACTGACAGTGCATGCATCAGTGACACTGTCCCCCTTGTCCACCTGTTGGAGCACACGCTGCATGGAATAATGGACAGGGCACTTGAGGCAGAACAGAGGCAGGAAGAGGAGGACTTCCTTAGCTCTCAAGGCCCCCTTTATCCAGACAGTGTTCCTGCATGCCCGCCGATCACACAGGAAGAGGACGAGGAGGAGGAGGAGGAGGAGGAAGATTGTGTCAGTATGGAGGTGGAGCCTGGCACTCAGCATCAGCAGTCTTTAAGGGATCAGTCCCAAGGAACACATGGACTTGTACGTGGCTGGGAGGAGGTGGCTGCGGACGTTGTTGTCCTTAGTGACCCAGAGGACTCCGGACCGAATGCCTCAGCAAACCTACGCTGCATGGCCTCCCTGATCCTGCAAAGCCTGCGTAAGGATCCTCGTATTCGTGGTATCAAGGAGAAGGACCAATACTGGCTGGCAACCCTCCTTGATCCACGTTACAAGGGTAAGGTTGCGGACCTTATCTTGCCATCGCAGAGGGAGCAGAGGATGAAACATCTTCGGGAGGCCTTGCAGAAAGGTCTGTGCAACGCATTCCCAGAGACTGGGAGGTTACAAACTCCTGTTTCTGGACAACGTGTTGCTGAGGCTTCGGTCAGTCAAAGAAGGAGCGGTGGAGAAGGTGGCCGTCTGACCGATGCGTTCAGACAATTTTTTGGTCCGCAGCCCCAAGGTATGATCGGTTCCAGCAACCATCGCCAGCGTCTGTTTTACATGGTGCAGGAATACCTAGGGGCAAGATCAGACTTGGACACCTTTCCCACCGAAAATCCTCTGGGTTACTGGGTCTTGAGGATGGATCACTGGCCAGAGCTTGCACAGTATGCAATTGAGCTACTGGCCTGTCCTGCATCCAGCGTTCTTTCGGAACGCACATTCAGTGCTGCTGGAGGCGTGGTAACCGATCACAGGGTGCGTCTGTCCACTGACTCGGTCGATTGGCTGACCTTCATAAAAATGAATCAGTCTTGGATCACCACCAGCTACCAAGCACCTGATGCTGATGTAACTGAATAATTTTTTTCAGATCCCTTCAAAGACTGCCTATGCTGATGCTGAGTGACTATCCCTGAGTAATTATCCTCTTCCTCCTCAATCATCACGCTGATAGCTTGTAAGAACATTTTTGGTTCTGGGCACCAGCACCAGTGCCTAAGGCCCAATTTTTCTGCCCCTGTCTAACAGGGGCGTGTAATTACAATTTTTGATGCAATACTTTGCAGCAGGGCTCGTTCCTGCATTCCAACTAGAGTGTCTGTGAGGGGTTGCAGTGTTGTGGCACCAGCACCAGTGCCTAAGGCCCAATTTTTCTGCCCCTGTCTAACAGGGGCGTGTAATTACAATTTTTGATGCAATACTTTGCAGCAGGGCTCGTTCCTGCGTTCCAACTAGAGTGTCTGTGAGGGGTTGCAGTGTTGTGGCACCAGCACCAGTGCCTAAGGCCTAATTTTTCAGCTCCTGTTCAACAGGGGCATGTAATTACAATTCTTGATCTAATATTTCACAGCAGGGCCCTGTGAGGGCTTACAGTGTTGTGGCCACAGCAACACCTAAGGCCCAAATTTCTGCTGAGTATATAGGGCAGGACCCTACTTTCAAACATCTAACTTACAAACGACTCCTACTTGCAAACGGAAGGAGACAACAGGAAGTGAGATGAAATCTACCCCTAGGAAGGGAAATTCTCTCCTGTAAGAGTTAATATGGGAAAACAATTTCTCCTTTCCACTGATGCTTTCCAATCCTTGTTCCACAAAAAAACCCAAATTTTCAAAAAACATTTTTCATTGGGACAAAAAAGTGAGGTGAAATCTTCTGAAGAGGAGGAAAGACAGCAAAACAAATGTCACAGGGGTGATAACCCTTCCCTATGTTTTCCAAAAAGCTTAAAAAAGATTTTTTGGCTGGAGCTAAACACGTTAAAAATGTACCCGTTCAAAATTACAAAGAGATTCTACTTAACAACAAACCTACAGTCCCTGTCTTGTTTGCACCGCCTGTATACTGCTGTTCAGAGTATATAGGGCCTTTCCTTATTTTAATTTGGGTGCGGGGTTCCCCTTAATATCCATACAGGACCCAAAGGGCCTGGTAATGGACTGGGGGGGTACCCATGCCGTTTGTCTCACTGATTTTCATCCATATTGCCATGACCCGACATGACATTAAACCCGCAAGCAGTTTTAAATGAGATTTTTTCCTTTAAAAATGACATTTGGTGCAGGGACTGTTCTAAACATGGGAAACACGCGTCACTTTACAGGCATACTATAGACACCCCCCAGGTACGATATTTAAAGGAATATTTCACTTTTTTTTTTTTTACTTTAAGCATCATTAAAATCACTGCTCCCGAAAAAACGTCCGTTTTTAAAAGTTTTTTTTGCATTGATACATGTCCCCTGGGGTAGGACCCGGGTCCCCAAACCCTTTTTCGGACAATACCATGCAAATTAGCCTTTAAAATTAGCACTTTTGATTTCGAACGTTCGAGTCCCATAGACGTCAATGGGGTTCTAACGTTCGTGCGAACTTTCGGTCCGTTCGCGGGTTCTGGTGCGAACCGAACCGGGGGGTGTTCGGCTCATCCCTAGTGTTCAGCTGCAGGTCGCATTTCATTATTTAATATTATTAATTTTTTATTCACTAAGTGCAGATTTTACTTTATACTTATAAGAGAATAATGCAGCCTGGCCAACTTGTTACCAGACAGGTGTTCAGAGAAGTTGCGAACTCTAAGCTTCAAATTAAATATGAAGTACTTGTGCGCTGCTATGAACCTCACAACGAACCAAAACTGATATACAAAATAAATACCAAAGAATAATATATCATCCTAAAAATACACATGAAAAAGCTGCAACCATTAGCAAGTGACCTCAAAACTAAAACAAATAGTGATAATAAAAATGGTGCGCTAATTAGGAGCTATGCAGCAAAAAAAGACAAAAATGCAGTAATAAGCGATAATGTGAGATAATATTGTAAAACAATGATAAAGTATGCTAATTCAAGAAGCTATGCAGCAAAAATAAACAAATATCCATGAATGACTGTTTCCTAATATAAAAAAAAATGCAGTAATATGCCATAATATGCGCTATTAAGTGAAACAGTGATAAAGTGCTCTAATACAAGAAGATATGCAGATAAAAATAGACAAATATGCATGAATGACTCTAATTTCAAAAAACCCCAAAAATGCAGTGATATGCGATAATATGTGAAACAGTAATAGGTTAAAGGATCCTTGAAAAAGTCACGTGGCCAGTGATGTAACGTGTAGGAGGAGCTGGTGACATCACGACCGAGACTGGAAGTAGGGATTTTATTGATACTCCTTGCTTTTAACCTAGATCTAAGGTATTATGTTTTAATAAAACCATTTATTCTGTGAAATTGCAGCAGCATCCAATGGGATAGCTTCCCTAGTGACCCAAGAAACCAGAGGAGGAGTCCTGTTCCTTCTGACTTTCTGCAGTTGAGCTGCAGTGGAGAAAGTATACTGCACCTGCCTACAGGGTGGTAAAAAAACACATGACTGAGCCACATTTTAGTGCCACCACTCCCCCCCCACCCCCTCAATAGTTCCCCCTTAAACTGCAAAGACAGCAGACTGGGGTGTACATGTCCCAGTCATCCTGCTAAATGTGACCTGCCTGGTTGCAGCTTGATGGTAGGGGGTTTAAGGGGTGCTGAACATTTCTAGTCTGTCATGTCAATATGTTTCCGACTTTGCTAAGTGTTTGCTAAGTATTTCTCAGAAAACAAATGCTAAAATCTCAAAGAGGGTTTGTACTGAACAATAATATTTCTACGGCTGTGGGCTACAGCATTGATACGCTGAAACATCTGTGTTCAAATTATCCTTCTGACACCTTTGTACCATAAGACCGGGTTCACACACGTGCAGGGCGAATTTCAGGTTTATTTTCACTGGGAAATTCCAAAGTAGCTGTTCAGCGGTTCAGCTTCAATTTTGATACGGTTCTGATGATTTTAGGAGCGGACGGCCGCCAGTGTACTTAACAATTGCAAACCGACCACCTCTTCTTAACAACCGGATGACTCATCAGCTGTCAGTAGGGTTCCCCGCTGACAGCTGAATTGGCAGCAATGAAACTTGATCAAAAAAGCAACGGGGGGGGGTCCCCCGGGTCCCCCAATCTACCAATCTATACCAGGCCCTTTGTCTTCGCAACAGCTGCCACCCGCACTCACCCTCAAACTTGCCCCAATGAGGTCAATGTCCATACATGAAAGGGCTCAACATATTAATTCATGACTCATTGATACAATGTAAATCATAAACTTTACGCAACAAATAAAAAACTAGTATGTTAACAGACATTCAAATGATATGATACTCAATTATTTAGCATATATCCAATGACATTTGATGACTTTGTATCTACACTATCTGGTTAACGTACAGCACTATTTCTAATATATCCGTACCACATAGTGTAGACACATAGAATTTGGGCAGAGAATAAAGCCAGTGTTGGTTTCATAAATTGCACACCTTACAGACCACAACTACGTCCCAACTTCTCACCTATTTTCCAGAAACAATATGCCCTACACGAAAGCAAAATCAAAGGCATTACACCACAAATCAACACTTACATTGAACAAGGCATACTCACACCCATAATCAGCCCATGGAACACCCCCATCTACCCTGTGAGGAAGGCTAGTGGGGAATGGAGACTAGTACAAGATCTCAGAGCCCTAAACAAAGCGATAGAGCCCTTGCCACCACTGGTATCTGACATTTCTTTCATTTTTACCAGTATCCCTGCGGACACTGAGTACTACACAGTCATTGATTTGTCAAATGCATTCTTTAGCATTCCCATTGAGAAGGGGGCACAGCCCCTCTTTGCATTTTCCTGGAGCCACCACGGGCAACCAGGGCAACTAACCTGGACTAGGCTCCCACAGGGATTTGTGGATAGTCCTGCAGCTTTCTCCATGGTTTTAAATGAGTCTGTTAGGAACTGGTCTTCGAGTCAGGGCTCTGTCCTTATACAGTATGTGGATGACATACTCCTGTGCAGCACTTCAAGGGAGGGATGTGAGGAGGACTCAACTAGTCTTCTGGATCACCTTGCAGAGCAAGGACACTTGGCCTCCAGGAAAAAGGTACAATGGGTATCCCCACGGGTCGAATACCTGGGATGTATCCTTCAGAAAGGGGAACGGCATGTTTCTCCAAACAGAGTAAAGGCCTTAACTGCCCTCACACCCCCAAAGGACAAAAGTGCTTTGCTATCCTTCCTAGGATCTATTGTGTACTGTAGACAGTGGATTCCAGACTGCTCCTACTATGACTCCATTCTCAGACCGTCCACCCTAGTGACCGCCCCTAAGGTGGTACAATGGACGGAAGAAATGTTGCAGGCCTTCAGGACCCTGTTGGAATCTTTGACCGAGGCACCAGCCCTGGGACTGATGAATTACAAAAAGGATACACATCTATACTGTGTAGTATCCGGTCCAACATTTGCAGCGGTACTGGCTCAGAGCCATGGTAGCGGATACAGGCCAGTGGCTTACATTTCCAAGAAGTTACCAGTGCAGGTACAGGGCATGCCAGCTTGTCTCCAAAACATTGCTGCATGTGCCATGGCTGTACAGGAAGCCAGCAAAATAGTGTTAGGACACCCCATGACACTTCACACCACCCACACAGTCACTCATCTTCTGCAAAACTTTAATACACAACATATGACCACCCAGAGGGCAAGTGGGTATGAGATTCTTCTTCTCAACACTGCAGGACTTAAAATCAAATACACACCTGACACAACACCCATTGTAAGAATGTTACATTGCCTGCTCAAAATTCTTCCTCAAAGTGAACCAGAGGTGCCCCATGATTGCACCATTCAACTGGAACAAGTCACTTCACCTAGAAGGGATCTCACTGATGTACCACTTAAAGAGGCAGAGGATGTATTTGTAGATGGTAGTTGCTCCAGACCTACTGATCATACCTTTCTAACAGGGTACTCTGTTGTGCAGCTACCAGATGTGGTTCTGGAAGCTGATGTCATACCAGGAGGATCTGCACAAATTGCAGAGCTCACAGCTTTGACCCGGGCATGTACCCTCTTTAAGGACAAAGAGGTGAACATTTACACAGACAGCAAGTACGCATACGGGGTGGTACACGACTTCGGGGCCATCTGGGCGAAAAGAGGGTTTAAAACGGCAGATAACAAAAATATCTCCAACAAAGAGCAAGTCCTAGCGTTGCTAGAGGCAATCAAATTACCCCGCAAAATATCCATTGTCAAGGTGAAGGCTCATACCACTGATAAAGGCACCATAGCAAGAGGGAATGCTCTGGCAGACAGAATAGCTAAAGAAGTGTCTCTTAAAGCCAAAATATCTCCAACCCCCACTTCTGTGTTCTTCCAACAAGATTTCAACTCCCCAGACTTCCCCACTGTGGCCGCTCAAATGCAGTCCTCTGCTACTGAGAAGGATGTAATACATTGGTCCAAAGAAGGATTGACCAAAGACCATAATGGTCTTTGGACAAAAGGGAGGGTAATAGGCATTCCCACAGCCAGTGCCCCCCTTCTTTTGTCATATCTTCATGGCCCTGGCCACATAGGATCAAAACCCCTTTTAAAACTTTATGAGGAACTATTTTGTACCCTAGACTCCCACAAACAAACTGAGACACTGACCAAGAGTTGCCTAACATGTGCCCAGAACAATGTACAAGGAAAAAGATATGGCCTGCATGGGGTTCTACCTCCACCTTTGGGCCCATTACAGGACCTCCAGGTGGACTTTACCCATATGCCCACCCAGAAGGGTAACTTAAAGTACTTACTGGTCATCTTGGACAAATGGTCAGGTTGGGTGGAGGCAATTCCCACCACAGGGGAAACCGCAAAGATAGCTGCCAGAGGTATACTTAACCATTGGATCACCAGGTTTGGGATCCCTCAGAGAATCTGGTCTGACCAAGGCCCAGCCTTTACCTCTGCTGCTACACAAGAGTTGGCCAAAATACTGGGAATTCAATGGAAACTTCACATCCCCTATCACCCCCAGAGTGCAGGAATGGTAGAGAGAATGAATAGGAACATAAAAGACAAATTAAAAAAGGCAACCCAGGGTACTTTTAAGAACTGGATAGATTTCCTACCTACTGTCCTATTCCAGATTAGAACCACACCTCACTCAAAAACACTATTCTCCCCCTTTGAAATATTAATGGGAAAACCATGCCAAATAGACATTCCTAAGCTAGACTCAACTGAAGACATTAACCTATATTCTTTGCAGGAAAAGTACGTGAAAGAACTGGTAAGTAGCATTGAAGGAATCAATGAGCATGTGTCTGTCACCCATCTTCCTCTTTCCACAGAACCTACCCATCCCTTCATTCCGGGTGACAAGGTCCTGATCAAGCAGCTGGCTGGAAGGAAAACTACTGGACCCATCTTCACTGGACCATGGGACATCGAGAAAGTTTCCAGAACGGCTGTACTGACTACTTACTCACCACAATGGATCCATGCGAGTCGACTAAAGAAGAGCCCCAACTACCCGAACACTCCGGATCCACCGGTACCATCACCTCATCCCAACCCGGACTATCTGGAGGAACCAACACTCTCAGATCAGGAGATAGAACTGATGGAGGAAATGGAGAACCTTGCCTTGCAAGACCAGGAGAACAATCAGGAGAAGGAAGAAGGAGACGAATCCAATTGACCAAGAACAGAAAATTCATATACTTCATATGCCTAGCTGCCTTGATTTTTACTGTTTTTGCAGGCATCTGTGTTTTCATAATATGCTATGATCACAAATCATGTGGGTGGGAGAACATGGGAACCAATGAAACACACCATAGAAATAAGAGAGCCATTAAACCCACTTATTGGTCTAATAGAGATGCCCCTAGGGATCCCAAGTGTTGTTACCCCCGCGATATGTCAAAGCGAATGCCAGTCCAAAATCTCATACTGGGATATTACATAACCCCTGATAACTGTCCCATATTAGCATTAAAATTACTCCTTAAAGCATCTACAAAGAATAACAAACCCCAAATGGTAATGTGTGTTCCATCCAAACACCCCTTCGCAGTTAAAACCATATTGCAGGCAAACAGCACCAAAACAAATATCACCCAATTGACGGTAGACAAGGTATCAAAAATTGCAATTGTCAGGAACGAGGACATTAAAGTAGTCAACAAGAGATCCAAATTAGGTTCAGGAATAAAAGTTAATAGGCCCCCACCCCCTTTGCAAGACAGTAAAACTTATAGTTTATTGTCAGACATTCCACATCACTTTAAGCTACAATATCAATTTGGGAGATCTTTTAGTAGACATGAGAATGTACCCTGCTGGGTATGTTCCCATATGGGAACGGGTAGGACTCAAATGCCCATGGTAGGAAAACCTGTTAATCTGGAACTACTGACCAAGCAAACGGATATACATGAAATGGCTAATATCACTATTAGGCCTAATCCCATCATCTTTTCAGGTTACACTGATGAGCCAGATTTTTGTTTCTTAAATGGTGCATCACTGATAGAAGGAGGAATTCCTAATGGGGAATTTTGCAGGAACACAAAGGTAAATTTTACACTTCGAGATGTACAAAGGTTCATGGCAGATAGATCATTTGAAATCGTAGGGTTAAATACTGCCACGATTGCTGATGCGGATGAAAGAGTAGGTAATTATACACTCTACAATATTTCTGACTGTGTTCATGCCAGGTCTGGAATGGATAAAACACCCTTGCAGAATTGGTTGCATACTTATCACATGAATGACCTTTTCATTAACACTGATTCCACCCCTAGTTTGGGTGATTGGCTTTGTTTGGTAGGACTACGCTCAGTGCGTAGTGTTCAAGAGGAAGTTTCTTCTGCCCCACATTTGCCCAGGGGATGGATGGTGTGTTGTGGTCTCACCTGTCACACCTCCATCCCCATCCCCATAGACTCTGAGACAGGAGGTTGGTGCACCCTAGCCCGAATGATTCCATACATGGGTATATCCGGTGATACTCAAACTGTCCACATGGTTCCAGCCCATGGGACACTTTCATTCTCACGCCCCAAGAGAGCAATTACTGCCTGGTGGGAGAAATTATTAGCCTCCATAGGAGGAATAGGAATGTGGTCTGCACTGGAGGATATTGATAGATACTCTGACATCATACTTGGTTTGATAAACTCCTCATCCAGAGATATCAACTTATTAAATGAGGAGACTCTTAAACTAAGAATGCAACAAGAACTTATCATTATACATCAGGAACAAATGTTAGCTGCTATCACTGGTCTATGTAATCTTATGGATAATAAGGAAATGTGTTGTACTTATATCCATAACTTTACTACCCCAATTGAACATTTGACTGTGCCTGATTATCATGATATAATACAGAACCATGCCACTCAAAGGAGTAAACTATTAGAACAGGCCAGGACGTTCACAGATGACTGGAATCCTCTTTCAGGTGTGGGAGGTTGGTTCGGAGGAGCTTGGTCCAACATTACAGGATTCTTTAAAAAGATAGGCATAGTGTTGCTCTTGGTAATTGTTTTATTTTTCGCCATATACCTGGTTGTTAAATTGGTGTTCTGTATCCTGGGTAAAATGGGGAAACTGGAGGTGTCAAAGGAGGCCACCCCGGACCCTAACTTGCTCCTTTCTTCACTTCCCCCAAAGGGAGAAGAGAGATGGTATGATACTGCTATGTAAAGTGATCAATGACATCTGGACAGATGACATGATCAAAGGGAGGTGTGATAAAGACAGCTATGTGGTAACACACAAAGAGAGGTCATGTTATGTTGCTATGATGTATATCTTTAACTTGTATTTTGATTGGTCCACCTACGAGTGGAATACGTGACAGTTACTCTATATATTCAATCTCCGAGCGACATTAAAATTGTATTCATGATTCACGTACAACCCGTGTATGTGTCTTGTTTACCTCACCGGTGAAGGGGTTGCAATCCACACACCCAGTGTCCGAGCCTAGGCTAAGAGGTCCAAAAGAACCGAACCTAACAATGATACTCAATTATTTAGCATATATCCAATGACATTTGATGACTTTGTATCTACACTATCTGGTTAACGTACAGCACTATTTCTAATATATCCGTACCACATAGTGTAGAAACAAAAGCAATAATAATACAACTTAAAATTCGCATTAATTCTAAGACCCAAAAAATTAATTAATTATAAAACATTCAAATTAAAAAAGAGAATGGGTTGAGGGTGAACTCATCTCAAAAGACTAGATATTAGACTAATAAGGTTTAGGATTGACTCGTTAGCCCCACACCCCAAACTTAACCTCAGGTAAACACAGCCCTAAAGGGAGCAGGGGACGTTATTGGTACAATAACACATTTTAAGTAAAATGAAAAATTCCATAATACACAAGTGATGAGGACTATCATATCATGAAACAGCACAATAAAAATACTATTAATGATGAACTCGATCAGAAATCACTAATAAAGCAGTTCAGATCGAGTTCAACGTTGAAACCTGTAGGTTGGAGAGTACTGATGAGATATATCAATTTTGTTTCACTCTTGGATTTCTCTCTCACCATATTTGAACCCTCCATGAAGGACTTAATTTCTCTACACCCCAGAACAAGAGGCCTGAGAGGTCTCTGTTATGCTTGCATCTGAAGTGAAGTGATATACTATGGTCCTTAAAACCAATCAAGATTTTGTAGATGTGTTCTGAAACTGGTTTGGTCAAGGTCCTTTTTGTGCGGCCTATATACATGAGGCCGCACGGGCACTGCAAAGCATATACCACATGTGTGGAATTACATGATATGAATTCATTAATGTCGAACTCCCTACCATTCACCGTGGAGGTGAAGGACATTAGTCATCTTATATGTGTATTAGTCTGTTGGCACTCCTTACATCGTCTGCAGGCATAGAAGGCTTTCCTATCCCAAACAATTCTGGGTCTTTGGGGTTGGTCTAATGCCTTTTTGACAACTTTATCCCCAAATGAAGCTGTCTTTCTATAAATGAACATTGGTTCCTTAGGTAATGCTTTGTTAAAGGTCTTATCCATACTCAAAATATCCCAGTGTTTTTTGAATATCTCCTCTACCTCTCTAAATTGAAAGTGGAAGTTGCTGATGAATCCCCACTCTCTCTCATCCCTAACTCGCTCTTTATCTTCTAGAATATTGTCCCACTTGTTGAATTGTTGAATCCAAAATTTGCGACTGGTATCCTTTCTCCACAAATCTGTTTTTTAAAAATTCCTGATTGGGTATGGTAATTGGAATCATAGGCACAGTTCCTCCTGACCCGCATGAACTGACCCTTTGGTATATTCCATAGCCACGTGGGATGGTGGCCACTATGTAACGACAAGTAACTATTCCGATCTGAGGATTTAAAATATACCTTAGTAATAAATTGTTTCAATTGTCTGAAGACAGTAACATCTAAGTAATTAACCTGGTCTGGAATGGACTGATAATCCAGCCTGATGTTATTAGGATTAGAGTTTAGAAAATGCATAAACTCCTTTAATGACTGCTCCGTGCCTGCCCAGACCAGGAACAAGTCATCAATATACCTCTTGTAAAAGAGAAGTTCAGTGCTCCTCTGGGCATAAATAAACTTGTCTTCCCACTCACTCATGAAGAGGTTGGCTAAGCTGGGTGCAAATTTTGTGCCCATCGCAACCTCCCTCTTCTGGGTGTAGAAATGGTCACCACACCAGAAACCCTTGTTGGCGAGGATCAATGGGCTGGTATAGTGCGGATCTGATTGTGGTGAGAACCACCGAGGATCACGATCCAACGTGCAGAGGGGGTTAATGTTCTGTATTGGAAGGCTATAAATTTGCAAGTCCGTGCCATGGGGCCACGCCTATTGACAAAGACGGAATGACGAAACGCGTCTAGGCGTGACCACGCGGCTTGCTGCATCTGTTACAGGTTCCGATCTCCTCCCGGGAACCACCAAGGATGATCAGATCTTCACGAAGGGTGGTGAGAGTATCAGAACTGGATGTACAATGCAATACTTTTATATTGAATGCTATCTTTTAAAATTTGTTTTGTAAGTGCATAGGGATAAGGGAAGGGGTTCTTTGTATGAATAAAAGTTTTTACGGATTCACGCTATGAGGATTCTGTCCCTTCCTGATGTCCGAATACACTGAAATTATTTGGTATGTAGAGTCTGAGCAAATACAGGACCGGAACGTTTGAAATCGGGTGTTTGATCGTTTCTGGATATCTGGGCAATTGTTTCTGAGGCAGTGATCGCAAAAGGCATAATCATATGTAAAGGCGTTGATTAATTAAAAATCCGTAGAGTGCAATTCCTAAGGGAGCGGAATCACTTGGTGTGGTGAAGGTTGAACCCTCAAGCATTTGATGTTTTTGATATGAACTGTCACACAAGCACTCAGGATTAACATCTCTCACCTGGATTTACACTATTACTAACTTAATTTTGCACTTTAACATGTAGCGCTGCTTAAGCCAGAAGGACTATTGATTAGATCTTTTCTGCTGTTTACTGTTTATAATGTTTTGTATTAATATAGTAGCTGCTTAGTCTAATTTAGGAGAACTTTACACCTAAGCGCTGGAAAAGTGACCCTGTTTACTTCTAGTTTATGTACTGTGACATACTGAAGCAGAGCATGATCCCCTCCCTTTGGAGACTGGGCTGCAGGACAGTATTCCAACATGATAACGACCCCAAACACACCTCCAGGACGACCACTGCCTTGCTAAAGAAGCTGAGGGTAAAGGTGATGGACTGGCCAAGCATGTCTCTAGACCTAAACCCTATTGAGCATCTGTGGGGCATCCTCAAACGGAAGGTGGAGGAGCGCAAGGTCTCTAACATTCAGCAGCTCTGTGATGTCATCATGGAGGAGTGGAAGAGGACTCCAGTGGCAACCTGTGAAGCTCTGGTGAACTCCATGCCCAAGGGGGTTAAGACAGTGCTGGAAAATAATGGTGGCCACACAAAATATTGACACTTTGGGCCCAATTTGGACATTTTCACTTAGGGGTGTACTCACTTTTGTTGTCAGCAGTTTAGACATTAATGGCTGTGTGTTGAGTTATTTTGAGGGGACAGCAAATGTACACTGTTATACAAGCTGTACACTCACTACTTTACATTGTAGCAAAGTGTAAGTTCTTCAGTGTTGTCACATGAAAAGATATAATAAAATATTTACAAAAATGTGAGGGGTGTACTCACTTTTGTGAGATACTGTATACTGTATGTCGTTCTTATAGTAGTTTTCTTCAAAACTCACACAGATGAATTTCTATTCCTTTAAACACAAATATGTAGACAGAATGATTCTAAGGTCGGTAGTTTTGGGTTTTATATAACAACATTGAACTGCAAACAGAAAAACTACCAGCAGGACTCAGAATGATAAGACCCGTGGAAAAGCTGTTCACCCGTAAACTTTAATTTAAGGCTTCTATACCTCAACTAGTGATTAAAACCTAATTGAGCTTGTAAGAATCTTTTGCTCCTGAGGATAAAGCAATAACAGGGTAGAATGTATCAGGAGGATTCATGCATGATTGTTAGATTATGCCTAATTGCCGTTTCCATTTCTGAGGTTGTCACGGTAACCTGTCACATTTTGCTTTTTAACCCTGTTGATGCTATAAAATACATGCAGTGGCTTTTACAGACCAAAAGAAACCCTGTCCCATAGGAATACTACTCGCTTTCTAGGGTCATGGACATCCATTTAGTAGAAATGTTTAGTATATAATTAATTTTATAAAAAATTGCTGGTGTATAAACGGGGGGATACTGAGGAGCATTTCAAGTCTGGAAAGCTTTATAAGAAAAAGTGAAATGCGAAGTAAGTTTAAAACTTTATTTCCAAACTCTATTTGCTTCTGTTCTGGAGGTATTACAACCCTTTTTAATGTCCTGAGGTCCGTGCAGAGCTTGTCAGTTGCCACAGCAAATCAGTGAATCAGTGAAGAGTCAACTGCTTACTACAGGCAGAGAAAGATGTCTTTATTTTAACTCCACAGGTCCATATTGCTTTTGTCACCATAATACAAATCCTATATTTTAAACCCTTTACTTGTATATTAATCCTCTATTAATTTACTCACTGATCTTGCTCTACTGAATTTACACACATATTGACTTTGTATTAATAATTTTCTTAGATAAAAAGTAATAATAATAATAATAATAGTAAAAACAGTGCTAATCCCAAAAACATTTAAATAAATAAATCACAATTTCAGTTCATGTTCATAATAACCCCAATCCTCTAATAAATAGCTATGGTGAAAGTGAACAAAAAAAAAGCAACTTAAATCACTAAAATAAATAAAACATACAATTTCAATCCATAAACTTAATGTCCCCCCCCCCCCCCCCAAAAAAAAAACCACATTATGAAGCCTTATAGCGTTATAAAGTACCGTATATACTCGAGTATAAGTCGTTCCGAGTATAAGTCGAGGCCCTAATTTACCACAAAAAAATGGGAAAAACTTAGTGACCCGAGTATAAGACGAGGGTGAGAAATGCACAGCTACTGTAAGTGGAAAAGAGGGTCAACAATGCCCATTTGCAGCCTCACTGTGCCCATTTGCAGCCATAGGTCCCCCGAACTTCAAACTCGGTAGTTAAGGGTTCCTGGATGCCCCCTAGCTGCAGCCAAAATTTGGGGTCTCTGAACCCAAAGGGTCCCGAAATGACATTGCTGCAGATGGACACAGTTGACCGAATTTGGGGCTCCGTATCTTGGGGCCACTTAGTGGTAGGAACCCCAAATTTGGTGTGCAAACCCAGTGGAACTAGCACCATAAAATATCCAAAGCTGGGGTTTCTAGCACCAAGTGTCCCTGAGATACAGGGCCCCAAATATCGGTTCAGAAAATGTCAAGCACTTTTCTGCAGCAGAGAATGACATTTTCCGAACCGAATTTGGGGCCCCGTATCTCGGGGCCACTTAGTGCTAGGAACCCCAGCTTTGGATATATTGTGTTACCACTTCCACTCGGTGTGCACACCAAATTTGGGGTTCCTAGCAGAAAGTGGCCCTGAGATACAGGGCCCCAAAGTCGGTTCAGAAAATGTCAAGCACTTTTCTGCAGCAGAGAATTACATTTTCCGAACCGATTTTGGGGCCCCGTATCTCGGGGCCACTTAGTGCTAGGAACCCCAGCTTTGGATATGTTGTGGTACCAGTTCCACTGGGTTTGCACACCAAATTTGGGGTTTCTAGCACAAAGTGGCCCTGAGATACGGGGCCCCAAAGTCAGTTCGGAAAATGAAATTTTTTGCTGCAGAAAAGTGCTTGACTCGAGTATAAGTCGAGGGGGGCACTTTCAGCACAAAAAAATGTGCTGAAAAATTCGACTTATACTCGAGTATATACGGTACATCACCATGTCCACAAAGTGCAAAGTCCACTGAAGCAAGTGTCAGTATAAGTGAAAATGTCCACATTCCCATTCTTCCAAAACAATCAGTATTCCTCTCCTATAGACACACAATTGGTGCTAAACTCAACACCTATTGTTGACCTTCCAACTTTATAAAATGGTCAAACAAACCGGGAATTTATGTATTCCTCCAGCTACAACAGATGCTTTAGGGAACATGAACAATTACATACAGATCTATCTGGAATGTGCAGAATCATACAAGCCAGGATGCAGATAATCATAATTTATTAAGGAACCATTGCGCAACCCTACTCACTGTACGTGTGGTGTGTTCCAATGCCATTCATTGTGAATGGCCCCCCAATGCATTGTAAAGTAGAGCCCAGCACACAATGCAATGTAGTGCAGCACAATGTTATGCAATGTTAAAAAGGTGTTGCCTTGGTGGGCCATTCTTAATGAATTTGCAGCCAACACCTTAGTGCATGCATAATGCCTGGTAAAGCATGTGCATTAACCTAAGGCAGATATTTAAAACACACAATATTGCAGCTCTTTGTATTCGGTAATTAGTAAATATATTTGCTAAATGCAATTAGTATAAGTATCTGAATTTGACTTAAGGCACGTACGCACGATACGAAAATTGGATGGAAAAATTTGTACGTCAAGCTGTCTGACAATTTTCGGATCGTTAGTATGGTGCTTTTCGACAGCCAATTTCGCTTTTTCTTCATACAAAAGCTGGATGTGCAGACTATAATATTTTTGGTGGATGTGAACTCAACGTCCGATTTTTGTTTCATCAGTATGGTTTTCGTACGAAAAAAATCGTAAGAGCAAGACTACGCATGCTCAGGGCCGTCTTTAGCGCAGGTCAAACGGGGCACTTGCCCTGGGCCCAATCTTTGTTGGGGGGCCCGCACTACCCTCATGAATTGGGGCCTCCTGCTACAGTATGTCCGCAGTCCCTGGTAATCTCCTGCAGTATGTCCGCAGTCTCTGATTGTCTCCCGCAGTATGTTCGCAGTCTTTGATTGTCTCCTGCAGTATGTCCGCAGACTCTGATTGTCTCCTGCAGTATGTCTGCAGTCTCTGATTGTCTCCTGCAGTATGTCCGCAGTCTCTGATTGTCTCCTGCAGTATGTCCGCAGTCTCTGGTAATCTCCTGCAGTATGTCCGCAGTCTCTGATTGTCTCCTGCAGTATGTCCGCAGTCTCTGAACCTCTCCTGTAGTATGTCTGCACTCTCTGACACTCTCCTGTAGTATGTGTATTAATGTGCCCCTTTGCTTGCTCAATTATTTGGGATTGCTCCATTGCTCAGTGAGAGGTAATGATGTGCATTAACCTCTAGCAACCAATCAGCGAACAGTAGTGATCTGCTTTAATCTCTAGCAACCAATCAGTAAGTGGTAATGATGTGCTGTAACCCCTAGCAACCAATTAGTGAGCGCTAATAATGTACATTAACCTCTAGCAACCAATCAGAAAGCAGAAATTATGTGTTGTAACCTCTAGAAACCAGCCAGTGAGCAGTAAGGATAGGCTGTAACCTCTGGCGAACAAATGCAATTGCTGCGTGATCTGCTGCAGTAAACTGATTTTGAGTCTACCTGCTATTTTTTGTATGTCTCAGAATGGAGACAAGAAAGTGTTTGCCCAGGGCCTCATTTAAAATTAAAGACGGCCCTGCGCATGCTCAGAAACTAAAGAATACATACAAAACTGTTTAACACATGACATGACTTCTGACATTGTATTCTGTCGTACGAAAATTTTAGTATTGTGAGTAACCTCTTCACTTTCAACATGAGACTAGCATACCACAAAAAAAACGGACGTTCGGTTGTCCAAAAATCTAGGCGTGTGTATTAGGCTTTAGTATCAGCCACTTGCAATCTCTTAAATAGCAAATGCAGCCAATCAGGTCAACTACATGCAAAATGTGCTCACAAAGAACATGCTGATAGAAGAAGATAAAGGAGTGAGCAGAGGGATGACTGCACCAGTCTGTTGCTACTTTTTCACTGGCCATTAAGAAGGCTGGGGTGGAGAGAGGATACCATTGTATTCCTTCTATGTTCTATGAATGTAACAGAGAAAGTGGTGTCATCCACTTGGCTATGCTGTTTGACAGGGCTGTATAAATCTCACAGCTGGATGGGCAGAAATGCAAATCATTTAGCTTGTAAAACAGCTCCCTTAAATGTACTGTATTTTAACTATGTTTTTAGCTGTTTGCTTGATGTTTATCTTTGATTCCCTGCAGATGTATGCTTTGACTTTTGGCATATAACGATGTTAAAGCAATATGGCTTGCCATTTAATTAGGTTATCATTACCCACACCTTATGCATTCTTAAAAGTATACATGTGGATTTCTAGCAAATTATACAAGAAGTTGCATATGACTTTTTATCTAGCATCAATTATGGCTCAGCAGTTCCCCTAACAAAACCACATTAGTGTAAAGTTGGGGCAAAATTAGTCATACATTTTTTTTAGCTGCCATAAAATTTAAAAATAAAGTGGATGGAGCTGTCCGATAGTTCAAACCTTCTGGGTTGAAATTTTTCATATACTTACCACTCTGTTTGATTGTCCCTTAAGCACTGACCTAGCTATGGCCCTGCTTAATAAGAAACCTTTGGATGTAACCCATTGCAAGTTTAAATTGCTCCTGCAGGTTACAACCACAGCAAAGCAAACGCCTGGAAATCTCCCCACCTTAGTGTCCTCGAAACTAAACACAGAATTACCCAGGAAATTATACATTCCAAGGTCGAGGCAGTCCTGATGGATAGGGTGAGTAAGTATGAACGACTGTAGAAACCATGGGTGTACTGCTATTTACCATCTGACTTTGACAAGACGCTATTCTCCCTTTGATTTGCATGCTGACACGTATTTCTGGAACCTCCCAGTGGGACTCTTTGTTTGCCCTTCCCCCTGGGGTCCCACTCTTCTCCCTTATCCTCCCCCCCAAACGTTCCCACCTTCTCTCTTGTCTCTATATTCTCTCTTTTCTTCTTTCCTCAAGCCATCCTGCGGGCTCTAGCAATCACCAGATGCCCGCCTCTCACGATATTGTTGCTGAAAGAACCTGTTGATGCATAAGCCTAAGTTTCCATGGGGTCACCGCGTTCGCGTCGATAACCTTTGTACCCTGAGATAGCCGAGCCCCACAACCCTTCATTTCTTGGACCTCCAAATGTCAATCAGCTCTAAGGTCTTCTGCTATAAATCTGTATCTCCTGATCTCCTGGGTCACACCCCCCCCCCCCCCCAATCAACACTATAGCTTAGCTGGGAAAAAATGATTAACCTTGACTATAATAAACCTATTATGCATTATGGTTATTTGTACCTTTGTAACCACTTATTTATAGCATCTGGGATGCATCTTTGCTGTCTTGCCGTAACACATCCATATTTCTATGATTTACTCAAGTTATATGCAGATTGAGGTATACTTGCTGTTCTTCCTTCTATAAAATATTTGAACAAGAAAAATAAATTGAAAGTTAGTAATGGGGGCTCAAATTTTGAAAGGTTATCACAGTGGCATAGATACACCATTAGACACAGCAGTGACAATTTAACACCCTTGTGCCCCCCTCCTTCTTGGGCATTCCTTACCTTTCTCTCACTTTACAGCCCTGCTGTTCACTTATAGTGATATAGAGAACACCGAGCAGAGAGGTTCCAGAGCAAAGTTGCATAGGGAAGTTACATGGCCTACGCACAGCGCATTAATTCTTTCCTATGCATCCTATGCACTTATGTGCTGTGATAAAACCATGTACAGAAAATAGATGGGGAAGCATTGTGACAGTTATTAGCTACCTTCTTGGACAGTTCTGCATAGGTGGATCCATTATTATTATTATTAGTAGTATTATGATGCAGGATTTATATATTGCCAACAGTTTGCGCAGTTACATAGTTACATATTTAGTCAGGTTTAAAAAAGACACAAGTCGATTTAGTTCAACCTAAAAAAAAAGAAAATATATAATCCCATATACACGATCCTTCACCCACAGTTGATCCAGAGGAAGGCGAAAAAAACCCAAGCAAAGCATGCTCCAATTTGCTACAACAGGAGTAAAAATTCCTTCTTGATCTACTCAGAGGCAATCGGATTTTCCCTGGATCAACTTTACCTATAAATGTTAGAACCCAGTTATATTATGTACATTTAGGAAATAATCCAGGTCTTTTTAAATGCAGTATACTGAGCTTGCCAGAACCACCTCTGGAGGGAGTCTATTCCACATTTTCACATCTCTTACTGTGAAGAAACCTTTCCATATTTGGAGATGAAATCTTTTTTCCTCTACATGTAAAGAGTACCCCCTTGTCCTCTATGGTGACCTTAAAGTGAATAACTCAACACCAAGTTCACTATATGGACCAGTTTGTACATGTTAATCATATGCCCCCTTAATCTCCTCTTCTCAAGAGGGAATAGATTCAGTTCCTCTAATCTTTCCTCATAGCTGAGCTCCTCCATGCCGCTTATCAGTTTGGTTTCCTTTCTCGGCACTTTCTCCAGTTCCCCGATATCCTTTTTGTGAACTGGTGCTCAAAACGGAACTGCATATTCCAGATGAGGGCTTACCAGGGGCAAAATGATATCTCTCTCTCTGGAGTCCATACCTCTCTTAATACAAGAAAGAATTTTACTTTACAACTTTTTTACAACATGAGAGCAGACGGTACAGTTACAATACAATGCAATACAGGAGGAATCAGAGGGCCCTGCACATTAGAGCTTACAATCTAAAACATTTTGCCTGTCATTATCCAGCATGGGCCCTTCTTGAAGCTGGGACTTGGTCACAGCTGTTACTGCATTGTTCTCAGATCCTATACCTGGTGGTAATTATATAATTCTTAGCTGCTAATTATGATAATCATACAGAGTTGCTGTCGTGAGTACATACAGTAAAGCTTCCTCATACATGAAACATCCAACCAATTTTATTAAAGACATTTTCTTCAGCATTTCAACATAATGTTAAACTCACCAGCAACTGTGATTTGTATCTATCAAAATGTAGTCTTTTGAACATTTTCAGACTTCTAGCCTCGTGTGTATGTTTAAAATTTTATGAAAGCCATTAAATTTGCAGCTGTAAGTGATTTATATTGGTCAGGGTGGGATAAGTGACTGAGAGGATTCCATGACAGTAAAGACTGGATTCATCTGCTTTGGTCTGAATCGCCGTTGGTCGTGAATGGAAGCATGTTATGTATATACTATTGGAAAGCCTTGAAGAGGGTTTCAGAGGGACTCTAAACTGACCCTGTTGCTTTCTTAGCACAAATGGCCCACTTTAACTAAGTCGGGTTTCAACAGGGACTTTTGAAAGCTGCAGTCTTGAGAAAAATCTGTGCCTGCTTAGAAGTCTATGTAATGGCCCTTGCAGTGATTTACTGAAATTCTTGGGATCCCTGATGTATTACTGGAAGGCAAGCAAGCCATCTCTCTTAGAAGTCCTAAGGTATTGAGAAATAAATGTTTGAACTCAGTTAATCCAGCACCCCAGATAGCCCCATAGATAATATAAGTAGAGTCCTGTTCTTCCTTCTCCACTAATTATGCCGCATCTGCCTGTGGGGAGATAGTATGACTGCACCTGTGGCATAAACAATTACTATAGGTCTCTATATAAGTCCCGAACAAGCAGCATCAGCTACAAGCTATGCTAACATCACATGACCACGCCCCCTAAATGTCACAGTCCCAGCATGCCCAGGGTCTGTGATGGCATAAGGGGGCGGGGTCTCCGCCTATATAAGTCACAGCTGAGCGATCAGAGAGCAGTCCAGCCGGAGAGACCGACGTGTCAACATCTGGAGAAGAGAAGAGGGAAGAAGCCAAGAAGACAAGAAGCCAGAAGTCTGGGCCTCCGCTGGCAAAAGAGCGGCTTGAAGACAGCGGAGGAGCCGGCACAAGAACTGGAACACCGGGAGAAGAGGCCAGAGAGAGCGGAGAAGAACCAACCGGACGCCGGGAGAAGAGGAACCGGAGGGACCCCCGAAGCTGGAAGAAGACCCCGGAAGCCAGAGGAAGACCCCTGAAGCCAGAGGAAGACCCCCCGGAGCTGTCTAATAAATTATTTTAAAAACCTGTGTAGTGTGTTTTATTATTTACACTTTTTCCCTAGGTAAATGGGTAGGGGTACCATATACCCCATACTCATTCACATAGGGTGGGGGGTCGGGATCTGGGGGCCCTCTTATTATAGGGGGCTCCCGGATTCCGATAAGCCCCCCGCCCACAGACCCCGACAACCAACGGCCAGGGTTGCCGGGAAGAGGCCCTTCTCCTCATCAACATGGGAACAAGGTGCTTTGGGGTGGGGGGGCCCCGCAGGGTGCCCCCCCTCCCCCAAAGCACCCACCCCCATGTTGAGGGCATGCGGCCTGGTACGGTTCAGGAGGGGGGGCGCTCACTCGTCCCCACCCCCTTTCCCGACCGGCCGGGCTGCGTGCTTGGATCGGGGTCTGGTATGGATTTTAGGGGGGACCCCACGCCCTTTTTTTGGCATTGGGGTTCCCCTTAAAATTCATACCAGACCTAAGGGCCTGGGATGCCCCGCGCTTGCCGCAATAGGAAAATTTGTTTTTTCTATTGCAGCGGGCGCCAGATGCAATACCCTGTCCGTCGGACCAGCATACAGACGAACGGACTTTCCGTCAGGAACGGAGTCCAGCGAGTCTGGCGGACTAAGATTTGAAACATGTTTCAAATCTAGGTACGGCGGACTTTTGGGAAAAAAAAAGTCAGCCGGAGCCTACACACGATCGGATTGTTTGGCAGACTCTGGTCCGCCGGACCAAGTATGCCGGAAAGTCCGCTCATGTGTACGCGGCATAAGAGTCCTCACATGCTGAGTTGGTATTGCTATACTTTCTACATGCTGGTTCCTGGAATGTTTGGATGTTGATTATCGTATATGTGTATACACATGTTTTCTCACTACTGTGCATAATTTGTTTTGTTGTGTAGGCAGTGGCGTCGGTGGGGGTGGGGGGGGGGCTGATGGTGGCTGGAGCCCCTAGTGGGTCCCCAAAAAGCCCCGGGTCTCGGGCATGCACAGTTCTATTATTAGCCCTGAGCCCGAGAGCTGCCGCCGAGTTGGGACCGATCTAGCCCGAGCTTGGCTGAGTGACATAGCAGGTCCCGTCTTCTGGAGCCTGCAGCGCCTATGATGGACGTCTCACTGGTCCAATGCGGTGGGACATCCATCATAGGTGCTGCAGGCTCTGGAAGGCGGGAATTACATTGTGGCCACGGCGCCACTGTGAGAACATCCCCACTCGGTGCTCGGGCGGGCGGCCCTCCTCTACTCTCGTGTGTCATGGCTCTGGCTGCCTGGAGTGCCTGCTGTCTACTCTACGGGCGCGCTGCACACTACGGCTGAGCTGCAGGAGGAGGTCACATCACTGAAGTCAGGTAGGTCAGTGTATCATGTCAATGTAGGCCAGTGTGGGTCAGGTAGATCAGTGTATGTCAGGTAGGTCAGTGTGGGTCAGGTAGGTCAGTGTATGTCAGGTAGGTCAGTGTGGGTCAGGTAGGTCAGTGTATGTCAGGTAGGTGAGTGTAATGGTCAGTGTATGTCAGGTAGGTCAGTGTATGTCAGTGTATGTCAGGCAGGTGAGTGTAATGGTCAGTGTATGTCAGGTAGGTGAGTGTAATGGTCAGTGTATGTCAGGTAGGTGAGTGTAATGGTCAGTGTATGTCAGGTAGGTCAGTGTATGTCAAGCAGGTGAGTGTAATGGTCAGTGTATGTCAGATAGGTGAGTGTAATGGTCAGTGTGGGTCAGTGTAGGTCAGTGCTCGTCAGGTAGGCAACACACACCGCCCCCCCCCCCCCGTGCTGGGCTCAGACTTCGGGCTGTAGCCCCTGTTTTTTTTGGCACCTATCAATGCCCCTAGGTGCCCCCATTATAAATGTCATTATATATTAACACAGTCTGTGGGTGGCCAGCCTATACCCCAGATGATGTCTTGGTAGACTAGACGAGTCGGGACGTATCGTTGGCTCCACAAAAACTCAGGGGTGGGCCGTGCATTGTGGGTGCACGGGCGCTGCCCCCCTGACACCTCCGCCGCCCTCCCTATTCATGTTCCCGGCCCCTTTTAGGATGCCGAACACATGAAATACTATGACGGGGATAGGCGGGGGTGTGTATTTTGAAGCACGTGATTAGGGCCAGAGGCTCTAATAGGCTTCAAAATAGGGTGGACTCGATGCGCAGAGCACTGCGTACCGATCCCACCCTGTTGTGTGGCATAGTGAATTAATTTTCGCTATTTTCACACTAACGTTCCTCCCTGCCAATCAGCAGGCAAGTCAGTGAGAGTTGTCTCCCGATTGGCCAAAGCATTAGGTGATCCTATTGGATGCCTAAAGCTTTGGCAGAAGAGGAGACGAGCGGACACAGGAGCCGCATTTTGCACTGTCACTTTATTGATTATATTACATATTTTTACCACATTTAGTGCTGCACTTTACTCTGTCACTATTTTCACACAATCTGTCTAATTGTAGTGCCAGTGGCTTATTTAGGAAATTAGGTGGCGCAGTAATTTTTCATCTTTTTCACTGTGGAAACGGCATGAAGATATGAAAGGACTCCACTATCATGCTAGAGGTTAGATAACTGATCTCTGAACCTTGAGTTCTAAAAATATGGAGAAGTATCTTTTGTGAAGCATTATTGAACGTTGGTTTTCTTTCTGTTCTTATATCTTATATCTATATACATGTGTATCTCCAAAAATTTGAATATCATCAAAAAGTTAATTTATTTCAGTAATTTAATTCAAAAAATGAAACTAATATATTATATAGATTATCTACACACAAAATTATCTATTACAAGCATTTCTTTATTTTTATTTTGATGATTATGGCTTACAGCTAGAGATAGGCCGAAGTCTATGGGAGCTGAACAGGAAAAAATCGTTTTTTCAGGAGCAGTGATTTTAAGGAAGCTTAAAGTGCAACAATAAAAATTAACAATTCCTTCAAATATAGTGCTTAGGGGGTCCCCTTAGTCTGCCTGTAAAGTGGCGCATCTGTAGCCTGCATAGAGCATAGGGCTATTTGAAAAAAAAGAAAGAAAAAAACTTATATAGTATGGATTTTAAGGGGAACCCCATGCAAAATAAGGAAAGAACGTCATGGGTTCCCCCCCAAAACCAATAGCAGACCCTTATCTGAGCACACAGCCTGGCAGGTCAGGAAAGGGGGAAGCGAGCGAGAACCCCCTCCTGAACCATACCAGGCCACATGACCTTAACATGGGGGGGAGCTTTGTCCCCCCGTCCCAAAGCACCTTATCCTCATGTTCATGGGGACACGAGTCTCTTCCCTACAACCTTGGGCTGTGGTTTCTGGGGGTCTGCGGGCAGGGGGCTTATCAGAATCTGGAAAACCCTTTAACCGCTTGCCAACCGGCTCGCGCCGATATACGTCGGCAGAATGGCACATACAGGCAGAATCACGTACCTGTACGTTGCCCTTTAAGAAGTGGTTTGCGCGCGTGCCGACCGCAATCTCTGTGAGTGTGATCGCGGGTCCTGCGGACTCGATGTCCGCGGGGATACTCGCAATCATCTCATGGAGAGGAACAACAGGGAAATGCTGATGTAAACAAGCATTTCCCCGTTCTGCCTAGTGACACTGACACTGATCACAGCTCCCTGTAATCGGGAGCGGTGATCAGTGTCGTGTCACACATAGCCCCTCCCCCCACAGTTAGAATCACTCCCTAGGACACACTTAAGCCCTACAGTGCCCCCTCCTGGTTAACCCCTTCACTGCCAGTCACATTTACACAGTAATCAATGCATTTTTAATCGCACTGATCGCTGTATAAATGTGAATGGTCCCAAAATAGCGCCAAAAGTGTCCGATCTGTCCGCCATAACGTCGCAGTCACGATAAAAATAGCTGATAGCCGCCACTACTAGTAAAAAAAAATTATTAATAAAAATGCCATAAAACTATCCCCTATTTTGTAGACGCTATAACTTTTGCGCAAACCAATCAATAAACGCTTATTGCGATTTTTTTTACCAAAAATATGTAGAAGAATACGTATCAAATTGATTGGTTTGCGCAAAAGTTATAGCGTCTACAAAATAGGGGATAGATTTATGGCATTTTTATTATTATTTTTTTTTACTAGTAATGATGGTGATCAGCGATTTTTATCATGACTGCGACATTGCGGCGGGCAGATCGGACACTTTTGACACTTTTTTGGGACCAGGGACATTTATACAGTGATCAGAGCTAAAAATAGCCATTGATTACTGTATAAATGTCATTGGCAGGGAAAGGGTTAACACTAAGGGGCGATCAAGGGGTTAACTGTGTTCCCTAGGTGTTTTCTAACTGTGGGGGGGATGGGACTGACTAGGGGAGGAGACAGATCGGTCTCTACCCCCCTGAGAGAACTGGGATTTGTGTATTTACACTAGGGATGAGCCGAACACCCCCCGGTTCGGTTCGCATCAGAACCTGCGAACGGACCGAAAATTCGCATGAGCGTTAGAACCCCATTGACGTCTATGGGACTCGAACGTTTGAAATCAAAAGTGTTAATTTTAAAGGCTAATTTGCATGGTATTGTTCTAAAAAGGGTTTGGGGACCCGGGTCCTGCCCCAGGGGACATGTATCAATGCAAAAAAAAACTTTTAAAAACTGCAGTTTTTTCGGGAGCAGTGATTTTAATGATGCTTAACCACTTGACGACCGCCTCACGCCGATGTACGTCGGCAAAGTGGCACGGGCAGGCAAAATCACGTACAGTGTACGTGATTTGCCTTCCGCGGGTGGGGGGTCCGATCGGACCCCCCCCGGTGCCCGAGGCGGTCGTCGTTTGTCCAGCGGCGATGGGTGGTGAGGGGGAGACCATCCGTTCGTGGCCCCCCCCTCGCGATCGCCGCCGGCCAATTGAACCATTCCTTTGCTGCTGTATGCTAAACAGCAGCAAAGGAAATGATGTCATCTCTCCTCGGCTCGGTAATTTCCGTTCCGGCCCGAGGAGAGAAGACATCAATGTGAGTGCACCAACACACACACACACAGTAGAACATGCCAGGCACACAAAACACCCCGATCCCCCCCCGATCGCCCCCCGATCCCCCCCCAATCACACCCCCCCCCCCCCCCTGTCACAAACTGACACCAGCAGTTTTTTTTTTTTTTTTTTCTGATTACTGCATAGTGTCAGTTTGTGACAGTTACAGTGTTGGGACAGATACTGTTACCCCCCTTTAGGTCTAGGGTACCCCCCTAACCCCCCCTAATAAAGTTTTAACCCCTTGATCACCCCCTGTCACCAGTGTCACTAAGCGATCATTTTTCTGATCGCTGTATTAGTGTCGCTGGTGACGCTAGTTAGGGACATAAATATTTAGGTTCGCCGTCAGCGTTTTATAGCGTCAGGGACCCCCATATACTACCGAATAAATGTTTTAACCCCTTGATTGCCCCCTAGTTAACCCTTTCACCACTGATCACCGTATAACCGTTACGGTTGACGCTGGTTAGTTTGTTTATTTTTTATAGTGTCAGGGCACCCGCCGTTTATTACCGAATAAAGGTTTAGCCCCCTGATCGCCCGGCGGTGATATGCGTCGCCCCAGGCAGCGTCAGATTAGCGCCAGTACCGCTAACACCCACGCACGCAGCATACACCTCCCTTAGTGGTATAGTATCTGAACGCATCAATATCTGATCCGATCAGATCTATACTAGCGTCCCCAGCAGTTTAGGGTTCCCAAAAACGCAGTGTTAGCGGGATCAGCCCAGATACCTGCTAGCACCTGCGTTTTGCCCCTCCGCCTGGCCCAGCCCAGCCCACCCAAGTGCAGTATCGATCGATCACTGTCACTTACAAAAGACTAAACGCATAACTGCAGCGTTCGCAGAGTCAGGCCTGATCCCTGCGATCGCTAACAGTTTTTTTGGTAGTATTTTGGTGAACTGGCAAGCACCAGCCCCAGGCAGGGTCAGGTTAGCGCCAGTACCGCTAACACCCACACACGCAGCATACGCCTCCCTTAGTGGTATAGTATCTGAACGGATCAATATCTGATCCGATCAGATCTATACTAGTGTCCCCAGCAGTTTAGGGTTCCCAAAAACGCAGTGTTAGCGGAATCAGCCCAGATACCTGCTAGCACCTGCGTTTTGCCCCTCCGCCCGGCCCAGCCCACCCAAGTGCAGTATCGATCGATCACTGACACTTACAAAACACTAAATGCATAACTGCAGCGTTCGCAGAGTCAGGCCTGATCCCTGCGATCGCTAACAGTTTTTTTGGTAGTATTTTGGTGAACTGGCAAGCACCAGCCCCAGGCAGCGTCAGGTTAGCGCCAGTACCGCTAACACCCACGCACGCACTGTACACCACCCTTAGTGGTATAGTATCTGAACGGATCAATATCTGATCCGATCAGATCTATACTAGCATCCCCAGCAGTTTAGGGTTCTCACAAACGCAGTGTTAGTGGGATCAGCCCAGATACCTGCTAGCACCTGCGTTTTGCCCCTCCGCCCGGCCCAGCCCAGCCCACCCAATTGCAGTATCGATCGATCACTGTCACTTACAAAAGACTAAAACGCATAACTGCAGCGTTCGCAGAGTCAGGCCTGATCCCTGCAATCGCCAACAGATTTTTTGGTAGCGTTTTGGTGAACTGGCAAGCGCCAGCGGCCTAGTACACCCCGGTCGTAGTCAAACCAGCACTGCAGTAACACTTGGTGACGTGGCGAGTCCCATAAGTGCAGTTCAAGCTGGTGAGGTGGCAAGCACAAGTAGTGTCCCGCTGCCACCAAAAAGACAAACACAGGCCCGTCGTGCCCATAGTGCCCTTCCTACTGCATTCGCCAATCCTAATTGGGAACCCACCGCTTCTGCAGCGCCCGTACTTCCCCCATTCACATCCCCAACCAAATGCAGTCGGCTGCATGAGAGGCATTTTCTTTATGTCCTCCCGAGTACCCCTACCCAGCGAACGCCCCCAAAAAAGATATTGTGTCTGCAGCTAGCGCGGATATAGGCGTGACACCCGCTATTATTGTCCCTCCTGTCCTGACAATCCTGGTCTTTGCATTGGTGAATGTTTTGAACGCTACCATTCACTAGTTGAGTATTAGCGTAGGGTACAGCATTGCACAGACTAGGCACACTTTCACAGGGTCTCCCAAGATGCCATCGCATTTTGAGAGACCCGAACCTGGAACCGGTTACAGTTATAAAAGTTAGTTACAAAAAAAGTGTAAAAAAAAATAAAAATATATATATAAAATAAAAAAAAATAGTTGTCGTTTTATTGTTCTCTCTCTCTCTATTCTCTCTATTGTTCTGCTCTTTTTTACTGTATTCTATTCTGCAATGTTTTATTGTTATTATGTTTTATCATGTTTGCTTTTCAGGTATGCAATTTTTTATACTTTACCGTTTACTGTGCTTTATTGTTAACCATTTTTTTGTCTTCAGGTACGCCATTCACAACTTTGAGTGGTTATACCAGAATGATGCCTGCAGGTTTAGGTATCATCTTGGTATCATTCTTTTCAGCCAGCGGTCGGCTTTCATGTAAAAGCAATCCTAGCGGCTAATTAGCCTCTAGACTGCTTTTACAAGCCGTGGGAGGGAATGCCCCCCCCCCACCGTCTTCCGTGTTTTTCTCTGGCTCTCCTGTCTCAACAGGGAACCTGAAAATGCAGCCGGTGATTCAGCCAGCTGACCATAGAGCTGATCAGAGACCAGAGTGGCTCCAAACATCTCTATGGCCTAAGAAACCGGAAGCTACGAGCATTTTATGACTTAGATTTCGCTGGATGTAAATAGCGCCATTGGGAAATTGGGGAAGCATTTTATCACACCGATCTTGGTGTGGTCAGATGCTTTGAGGGCAGAGGAGAGATCTAGGGTCTAATAGACCCCAATTTTTTCAAAAAAGAGTACCTGTCACTACCTATTGCTATCATAGGGGATATTTACATTCCCCGAGATAACAATAAAAAGGATTAAAAAAAAATAAAAATGAAAGGAACAATTTAAAAATAAGATAAAAAAGCAAAAAAATAATAAAGAAAAAAAAAAAAAAAAAAAAAAAAAAGCACCCCTGTCGCCCCCTGCTCTCGCACTAAGGCGAACGCAAGTGGCGGTCTGTCGTCAAATGTAAACAGCAATTGCACCATGCATGTGAGGTATCACCGCGAAGGTTAGATCGAGGGCAGTAATTTTTGCAGTAGACCTCCTCGGTAAATTTAAAGTGGTAACCTGTAAAGGCTTTTAAAGGCTTTTAAAAATGTATTTATTTTGTTGCCACTGCACGTTTGTGCGCAATTGTAAAGCATGTCATGTTTGGTATCCATGTACTCGGCCTAAGATCATCTTTTTTATTTCATCAAACATTTGGGCAATATAGTGTGTTTTAGTGCATTAAAATTTAAAAAAGTGTGTTTTTTCCCCAAAAAATGCGTTTGAAAAATCGCTGCGCAAATACTGTGTGAAAAAAAAAAATGAAACACCCACCATTTTAATCTGTAGGGCATTTGCTTTAAAAAAATATATAATGTTTGGGGGTTCAAAGTAATTTTCTTGCAAAAAAAAAAAACTTTTTCATGTAAACAATAAGTGTCAGAAAGGCTTTGTCTTCAAGTGGTTAGAAGAGTGGGTGATGTGTGACATAAGCTTCTAAATGTTGTGCATAAAATGCCAGGACAGTTCAAAACCCCCCCAAATGACCCCATTTTGGAAAGTAGACACCCCAAGCTATTTGCTGAGAGGCATGTCGAGTCCATGGAATATTTTATATTGCGACACAAGTTGCGGGAAAGAGACAATTTTTTTTTTTTTTTTGCACAAAATTGTCACTAAATGATATATTGCTCAAACATGCTATGGGAATATGTGAAATTATACCCCAAAATACATTCTGCTGCTTCTCCTGAGTACGGGGATACCACATGTGTGAGACTTTTTGGGAGCCTAGCCGCGTACGGAACCCCGAAAACCAAGCACCGCCTTCAGGCTTTCTAAGGGCGTGAATTTTTGATTTCTCTCTTGACTGCTTATCACAGTTTCGGAGACCATGGAATGCCCAGGTGGCACAAACCCCCCCCAAATGACCCCATTTTGGAAAGTAGACACCCCAAGCTATTTGATGAGAGGTATAGTGAGTATTTTGCAGACCTCACTTTTTGTCACAAAGTTTTGAAAATTGAAAAAAGAAAAAAAAAAAGTTTTTTCTTGTCTTTCTTCATTTTCAAAAACAAATGAGAGCTGCAAAATACTCACCATGCCTCTCAGCAAATAGCTTGGGGTGTCTACTTTCCAAAATGGGGTCATTTGGGGGGGTTTTGTGCCACCTGGGCATTCCATGGCCTCCGAAACTGTGATAGGCAGTGAAGAGTGAATCAAAAATTTTCACCCTTAGAAATCCTGAAGGCGGTGATTGGTTTTCGGGGTCCCGTACACGGCTAGGCTCCCAAAAAGCCCCACACATGTGGTATCCCCGTACTCAGGAGAAGTAGCTAAATGTATTTTGGGGTGCAATTCCACATATGCCCATGGCCTGTGTGAGCAATATATCATTTAGTGACAACTTTGTGCAAAAAAAAAAAAAAAATGTGTCACTTTCCCGCAACTTGTGTCAAAATATAAAATATTCCATGGACTCAATATGCCTCTCTGGAAATAGCTTGGGGTGTCTACTTTCCAAAATGGGGTCATTTGGGGGGGTTTTGTGCCACCTGGGCATTCCATGGCCTCCGAAACTGTGATAGGCAGTAAAGAGTGAAATCATAAATTTACGCCCTTAGAAATCCTGAAGGCGGTGATTGGATTTCGGGGCCCCGTACGCGGCTAGGCTCCCAAAAAGTCCCACACATGTGGTATCCCCATATTCAGGAGAAGCAGCAGAATGTATTTTGGGGTGCAATTCCACACAGGCCCATGGCCTGTGTGAGCAATATATCATTTAGTGACAACTTTTTGTAAATATTTTATTTTTTTTTGTCATTATTCAATCACTTGGGACAAAAAAAATAAATATTCAATGGGTTCAACATGCCTCTCAGCAATTTCCTTGGGGTGTCTACTTTCCACAATGGGGTCATTTGGGGGGGTTTTGTACTGCCCTGCCATTTTAGCACCTCAAGAAATGACATAGGCAGTCATAAACTAAAAGCTGTGTAAATTACAGAAAATGTACCCTAGTTTGTAGACGCTATAACTTTTGCGCAAACCAATAAATATACGCTTATTGACATTTTTTTTACCAAAAACATGTGGCCGAATACATTTTGGCCTAAATGTATGACTAAAATTGAGTTTATTGGATTTTTTTTATAACAAAAAGTAGAAAATATCATTTTTTTTTCAAAATTTTCGGTCTTTTTCCATTTATAGCGCAAAAAATAAAAACCGCAGAGGTGATCAAATACCATCAAAAGAAAGCTCTATTTGTGGGAAGAAAAGGACGCAAATTTCGTTTGGGTACAGCATTGCATGACCGCGCAATTAGCAGTTAAAGCGGCGCAGTGCCAAATTGGAAAAAGACCTCTGGTCCTTAGGCAGCATAATGGTCCGGGGCTCAAGTGGTTAAAGTAAAAAAATAAAAAGTGAAATATTCCTTTAAATATCGTACCTGGGGGGTGTCTATAGTATGCCTGTAAAGTGGCGCGTGTTTCCCGTGCTTAGAACAGTCCCTGCACAAAATGACATTTTTAAAGGAAAACAAGTCATTTAAAACTGCTTGCGGGTTTAATGTAATGTCGGGTCCTGGCAATATGGATGAAAATCAGTGAGACAAACGGCATGGGTACCCCCCAGTCCATTACCAGGCCCTTTGGGTCTTGTATGGATATTAAGGGGAACCCCACACCCAAATTAAAAAAAGGAAAGGCGTGGGGCCCCAGGCCCTATATACTCTGAACAGCAGTATACAGGTGGTGCAAACAAGACAGGGACTGTAGGTTTGTTGTTAAGTAGAATCTGTTTGTAATTTTGAACTGGTACATTTTTAAAGTGTAACTCCAGCCAAAAAATCTGTTTTTAAGCTTTTTGGAAAACATAGGGAAGGGTTATCACCCCTGTGAAATTTGTTTTGCTGTCTGTGCTCCTCTTCAGAAGATTTCACCTCACTTTTTGTCCCAATGACAAATGTTTTTTGAACATTTGGGGTTTTTAGTGAAACAAGGATTGGTGATAAAGCATCAGTGGAAAGGAGAAAAGTTTTCCCCATATTAACTCTTACAGGAGAGAATTTCCCTTCCTATGGGGTAGATTTCATCTCACTTCCTGTTGTCTCCTTCCGTTTGCAAGTAGGAGTCGTTTGTAAGTTGGATGTTTGAAAGTAGGGGCCTGCCCTATATACTCAGCAGAAATTTGGCCCTTAGGTGTTGTTGTGGCCTCAACACTGTAAGCCCTCACAGGGCCCTGCTGTGAAATATTAGATCAAGAATTGTAATTACATGCCCCTGTTGAACAGGGCCAGAAAAATTGGGCCTTTGGTGATGGTGGTGGTGGTGCTGGTGCCACAACACTGTAAGTCCTCACAGTTACTCTTGGTGGGCGCTGGAACGGGCCCTGCTGTGAAATATTAGATCAAGAATTGTAATTGCATGCCCCTGTTGAACAGGGGCTGAAAAATTGGGCCTTTGGTGGTGGTGTTGGTGCTGGTGCCACAACACTGTAAGTCCTCACAGTTAATCTTGGTGGGCGCAGAAACGGGCCCTGCTGTGAAATATTCAATCAAGAATTCTTATTACATGTCCCTGTTGAACAGGGGCTGAAAAATTGGGCCTTAGGCACTGGTGCTGGTGCCACAACACTGCAACCCCTCACAGATACTCTAGTTGGAACGCAGGAACGAGCACTGCTGAAAGTATTGCATAAAAAATTGTAATTACACACCCCGGTTAAACAGGGGCTGAAAAATTGGGCCTTAGGCACTGGTGCTGGTGCCACAACACTGCAACCCCTCACAGATACTCTAGTTGGAACGCAGGAACGAGCCCTGCTGCAAAAGAATTGCATCAAAAATTTTTATTACACGCCCCTGTTAAACAGGGGCTGAAAAATTGGGCCTTAGGCACAGGTGCTGGTGCCACAACACTGCAACCCCTCACAGATACTCTAGTTGGAGCGCAGGAACTAGCCCTGCTGCAAAGAATTGCATCAAAAATTGTAATTACATGCCCTTGGGGCTTAAAAATTGGGCCTTAGGCACTGGTGGCGGCGCCCAGAACCAAAAATGTTCTTACAAGCTATCAGCATGATCTTTGAGGAGGAAGAGGATAATTACACAGCATAACAGGATAGTCACTCAGCATCAGCATAGGCAGTCTTTGAAGGGATCTGACATGTCAAAAAAATTATTCGGTTACATCCGCATCAGGTGCTTGGTAGCTGGTGGTGATCCAAGACTGATTCATTTTTATGAAGGTCAGTCGATCGACCGAGTCGGTGGACAGACGCACCCTGTGATCGGTTACAAAGCCTCCAGCAGCACTGAATGTGCGTTCCGAAAGAACGCTGAATGCAGGACAGGCCAGTAGCTCAATTGCATACTGTGCAAGCTCTGGCCAGTGATCCATCCTCAAGACCCAGTAACCCAGAGGATTTTTGGTGGGAAAGGTGTCCAAGTCAGATCTTGCCCCTAGGTATTCCTGCACCATGTAAAACAGACGCTGCCGATGGTTGCTGGAACCGATCATACTTTGGGGCTGTGGACTAAAAAATTGTCTGAACGCATCGGTCAGACAGCCACCTTCTCCACCGCTCCTTCTTTGACTGACCGAAGCATCAGCAATACGTTGTCCAGAAACAGGAGTTTGTAACCTCCCAGTCTCTGCACAGACCTTTCTGCAAGGCCTCCCGAAGCTGTTTCATCCTCTGCTCCCTCTGCAATGGCAAGATAAGGTCCGCAACCTTACCCTTGTAACGTGGATCAAGGAGGGTTGCCAGCCAGTATTGGTCCTTCTCCTTGATACCACAAATACGAGGATCCTTACGCAGGCTTTGCAGGATCAGGGAGGCCATGCAGCATAGGTTTGCTGAGGCATTCGATCCGGAGTCCTCTGGGCCACTAAGGACGACACTAAGCCACCTCCTCCCAGCCACGTACAAGTCCATGTGTTTCTTGGGACTGATCCCTTAAAGACTGCTGCTGATGCTGAGTGCCAGGCTCCACCTCCATACTGACACAATCCTCCTCCTCTTCCTCCTCCTTCTCGTCCCCTTCCTGTGTCATCGGCGGGCACACAGGAACACTGTCTGGATAAAGGGGGCCTTGAGAGCTAAGGAAGTCCTCCTCTTCCTGCCTCTGTTCTGCCTCAAGTGCCCTGTCCATTATTCCACGCAGCGTGTGCTCCAACAGGTGGACAAGGGGGAGAGTGTCAATGATGCATGCACTGTCACTGCTCACCATCCTCGTGGCCTCCTCAAATGGTGACAGGACAGTGCATGCAACCCTGATCATGACCCACTGGTGTGGGGAAAAAAAACAAGCTCCCCTGACCCTGTCCTGGTGCCATAGTCGCACAGGTACTCATTGATGGCCCTCTGCTGCATGTGCAGCCGCTGCAGCATGGCCAATGTTGAGTTCCACCTGGTGGGCATGTCACAGATTAGGCGGTTCTTGGGCAGGTTAAACTCCTTTTGGAATTCTGCCAGCCGAGCACTGGCATTATATGACCGTCGGAAATGCATACAGACTTTCCTGGCTTGCCTCAGGACATCCTGTAAGCCCGGGTACCTGCCCAAGAACCGCTGCACCACCAAGTTAAGGACGTGAGCCAAACAGGGCACATGGGTCAGTTGTCCCTGTCAGAGGGTGGAGAGGAGGTTGGTGCCATTGTCGCAAACCACCATTCCTGCCTTAAGTTGGCGTGGCATCAACCACCTCTGCCCCTGCAGAGCTGACAGAACCTCTGCCCCAGTGTGGCTCCTGTCCCCCAAGCACACCAGCTCAAGCACCGCATGGCATCTTTTGGCCTGCGTACTTGCGTAGCCCCTTGAATGCCTACGGAGCACCGCTGGTTCCGAGGACAAAGCACAGGAAGAGGCCATGGAGGAAGAAGAAGAGGAGGGGGGTGGAGGAGAGAGGTGTGTCACAATCATTAGTAGTGGCATTTTGGAGGCGTGGTGGCGGAACAACCTCCAACACTACTGCACCTTGTCCTGCATCCTTCCCAGCTGCCAGCAGAGTGACCCAATGCGCCGTGGAACTTAGGTAACGTCCCTGTCCATGCCTGCTGGACTGAGAGTCAGCGGTAATATGCACCTTACCGCTGACCGCCCAGTCCAGCGAGGCCAAGACATTGCCTTCCACATGCCGGTAGAGAGCCGGAATCGCCTTCCGTGAGAAAAAGTGGCGTTTGGGTACCTGCCACTGAGGAACCGCACATTCCACAAACTCACTGAAGGGGGCAGAGTCTACCAACTGAAAAGGTAGCAGTTGAAGTGCTAGCAATTTTGCCAAGCTAGCATTCAACTGCTGGGCATGTGGATGGCTGGGAGCAAACTTCTTTCGGCAGTGCAGCAGCTGGGCAGGGAAATTTGCCTGGTACAATCTGACGTCGGTGTACCGAAAGCAGATTGCCCACAAGTACTTGGCTGTGACACACCTAATTCTACACCTTCATTCCTCTCAGTGCAGGTCTCAGAGAGGACTGAAGGTATAGTGGGGTTGGAGATCTCAGCTGATGAGGAGCAAGGAGAGGTCCTCTTTGTTCTTTGGTGTGGGTCTTTTAGATAATCTTGCCAACGAACTGCATGGCAGGTCAACATATGTCTGGTCAAGCATGTGGTGCCCAAGCGGGAGATGTTTTGGCCACGCGAGATACGCTTGAGACATATGTTGCAAATAGCAGCGGTGCCATCTGATGCACTCGTCTCAAAAAAGGCCCACACCAAAGAACTTTTAGAATAACGCGCAGAGACAGCAGCGCCCTGCACATGCGGAGCTTTGCGGTGTGATGCAGTCAGTGTAATGCCCTTAGGCTGGCCCCTGGAGGGCATCCTGCCTCGTTGGTGATGTGCCTCCTCCTCCTCCTCCTCTCTCCTATCAGGCACCCACGTTGAGTCAGTGACCTCATCATCCCCTCCCTCCTCATCACTGGAGCAAACCTGGCAGTATGCTGCAGCAGAGGGAGCATGACTGCCAGATTGCTGTCCTTCTTGGGCACCCCCTCTGTCTGTGCTCACGTTACTGCCTTCATCTAGCTCAGTATCATCATCAGAGCATTCTAAAAGCTGGGCATCCTCCTGGAGCATGTACCCAACACTGTGGTCAGACAGTTCGAGGGACTCCTCAGGAGGACATGGTGGGGCTAGGGAAGGAGTCACTGATGCCATTGAGCCGAGGGAAGAGGCCGCGTTGGCAGCTGCTTTGCCAGACAAAGTACCCTGAGCATGGGTGAGGGAGGATGAGGAGGATGAGGACGGCTTGGTCATCCACTCGACCAAGTCTTCCGCATGTTGCGGCTCAACACGGCCAGCTGCCGAAAAAAAGGCCAAGCGTGTCCCACGGCCACGTGCTGATGAGGATGCACCGTCTCCACGACCAGCACCATTGCCTCTAGACACAGAGCCTGCTTGCCCTCTTTTATTGGCTTGTGACTGTCTGCCTCTCCTTGTTGGCCTTCCAGACATACTAATGGCCTGTAGCTGCACTAAGCTGGGATATATATATCTATATATATCTATATATATAGATATATATATCTATATATATATATCTATATATATAGATATATATATATACTGATACTGCAGCTAGCAAAATCAACTGCCTGCCTACAGTATGAGAACACCACCAACCTTCTACAGGTAGCTTTAGCTGAACACTGTGCAGAGGTTGCACTACACTAACGTGTAAATGATTTAGCTGCCTGCGGTAGTGATAGGATAAGGAAAACACCACCAACCTTCTACAGGTAGCTTTAGCTGAACAGTGCAGAGGTCGCACTACACTAACGTGTAAATAATTTAGCTGCCTGCGGTAGTGATAGGATCAGGAAAACACCACCAACCTTCTATAGGTAGGTTTAGCTGAACAGTGCAGAGGTCGCACTACACTAACCTGTAAATAATTTAGCTGCCTGCGGTAGTGATAGGATCAGGAAAACACCACCAACCTTCTACAGGTAGCTTTAGCTGAACACTGTGCAAAGGTCGCACTACACTAACTTGTAGCTTTAGCTGAACACTGTTCAGAGGACGCACTACACTAACTTGTAGCTTTAGCTGAACACTGTGAGGAGGACGCACTACACCAACTTGTAGCTTTAGATGAACACTGTGCAGAGGTCGCACTACACTAACTTGTAGTTTTAGCTGAACACTGTGAGGAGGACAAACTACACTAACTTGTAGCTTTAGCTGAACACTGTGCAGAGGTCACACTAAACTAACCTGTAGCTTTAGCTGAACACTGTGAGGAGGACGCACTACACTAACTTGTAGCTTTAGCTGAACACTGTTCAGAGCACGCACTACACTAACTTGTAGATTTAGCTGAACACTGTGCAGAGGTCGCACTACACTAACTTGTAGCTTTAGCTGAACACTGTTCAGAGGTTGCATTAGACTAACTTGTAGCTTTAGCTGAACACTGTGAGGAGGACGCACTACACTAACGTGTAACTTTAGATGAACACTGTGAGGAGGACGCACTACACTAACTTGTAGCTTTAGCTGAACACTGTGCAGACGTCACACTAAACTAACCTGTAGCTTTAGCTGAACACTGTGAGGAGGACGCACTTCACTAACTTTTAGCTTTAGCTGAACACTGTGCAGAGGTCACACTAAAATAACTTGTAGCTTTAGCTGAACACTGTGAGGAGGACGCACTACACTAACTGTAAATAGTCTAGCTGCCTGACTGTGGTACTAATAGGATCAAACACCAGCAATTTTCTTCAGGTAGCTGTAAATACTGTAACAAGACAAGCCTGCCTGTCAGTAGGAAGATAACAGGAACGGATCTAGCTAAACTAAATACAGTGTATATATATACAACACCTGGGATGCATATATATACACAATACACTGTAAGTGCAGCTAACTGACTGACTGTCCTGCCTAATCTATCTAACTCAAATGAAATGACACTGTCTCTCTCTATCTCTCTGCACGCCACGAGCACACTACATATATAGTAGTGTGTAGTATATAGTGTGGGGCGTGTTCTAAACCCCCTGAGCCATAATTGGCCAAAGCCACCCTGGTTCCGACAGTTCCGACTGCTCGTGCAGGGGAACCAATCTGCCATAGTATAACTGCGGCGGCTGGTCCGGAATCGGTTAATAAAGGATTGGTCAAAAACTGTCTCTGTTTTTATTACTTTTTAACACTATTTTGGAGAATGGGTAGGTGGTACTATGCACCCCATACTCATTCACATGGGGGGCCAAGATCTGAAGGCCCCCCATCCTAAAAGGGGCTTCCAGGATTTGATAAGCCCCCTGCCTGCAGAACCCCAAAACTACAGCCCAGGGTTGTGGGGAAGAAACCCTTGTCCCGTCAACATGGGGACAGGGTACTTTGGGGCAAGGGGGCAAACACCCACCCTTCCATGTTGAGGGCATGTGGCTCTGTATGGTTCAGGAGGTGGGGTGCTCATTCATCCTCCCTTTTTCCTGACCTGGGGCGCACGCTCTTCCTCCCCCTTTCCTTACCTGCCACATAAGGGTCTGGTATGCGTCGTTTCTTCTTTTTACTATTTTTTTTTACCGGCAATTTTTTTTATTTTAATTCAACTGGCAGCGGGGAAGCCCTTTGACAGCTGATTACTCATCAGTTGTTAAGGATGCTGCGATCAGCTTCTCTGTCCTGCTGGAAAATGAAATCAGCATCTCCATAAAGCTGGTCAGCAGAGGGAAACATGAAGTGCTCTATAATTTCCTGGTAGAGTGCTGTGCTGACTTTGGACTTGATAAAACACAGTGAACCAACACCATCAGATGACATGGCTCCCCAAATCATCACTGACTGTGGAAACTTCACACTGGACCTCATGCATCTTGGATTCTGTGCCTCTTCACTCTTCCTCCACATTCTGGGACCTTGATTTCCAAATGAAATGCAAAATTTACTTTCATCCCAAAAGAGGACTTTGGACCACTGAGCAACAGTCCAGTCCTTTTTCTCCTTAGCCCAGGTAAGATGCTTCTGGCATTGTCTCAGGATCAGGAGTGGCTTGACACAAGGAACATGACAGTTGTAGCCCATGCCCTGGATAAGTCTGTGTGTGGTGGCTCTTGAAGCACTGAGACAGCCGTAGTCCACTCCTTGTGAATCTCCCCCAAATTCTCGAATGGCTTTTGTTTCATAATTCTCTCAAGGCTGCGGTTATCCCTGTTGCTTGTGCACCTTTTTCTACCACACTTTTTCCATCCACTCAACTTTCCATTAATATGCCTGGATACAGCACTCTGTGAACAGACAGCTTCTTTGTCAAGTCAGCAGTCTTCCCCATGATTGTGTTACTGAACCAGGCTGAGAGACCTTTTAAAGGCTCAGGAAACCTTCAACTCAAAACACCTGTAATTAGCTGATTAGAGTGTGACACCATGAGTCTACAATATTGAACTTTTATACAATATTCTAATTTTCTGAGGTACTGAATTTTGGGTTTTCACTAGCTGTAAGCCATATTCTTTAAAATTATAAGAAAGAAATGCTTGAAATATATCACTCTGTGTGTAATGAATCTATGTAATATACTTTTTGAATTGAATTACTGAAATAAATTAACTTTTTGATGATATTCCATTTTTTTTAGATGCACCTGTAATAGGCCCAGTGAGTCTATTTTATTGATTAATAGATAGTAAAAATACTTTTTTTTATTTTTAAAAAATGCACGTGCATGAGTGATACCTCAAAAGTCCAATTTAATGTTTCTGGATGTCTTGTGTTTATGCAGATGCAGTACCACTGCCTATACTATAGAATTGGTATTGGTAATCTTAGAACATAAGAATCTAGTTAAGACCAGGAATCATTGTGATGCAAAAGGAAATATTTCCAGGGAAGTAAACAGAATATATTTGTTTTTTTAGAGTGAAGTTCCTGTTGTTGTTCATAGAGAGCCTGGGGAAGATACTGCAGCAGTGGTCCCTCAGCTTTCCCTCTGTAGGTCTACAGTAAGGGGTGCTGGGATTTCAAATTCCAGGAAATAAACAGGTTTGCTGCAGGCATCCACTGGGATTCAGAAACAAATCACAGACAATTTACCTAAGTATGGTAAGACCTTCAGGGCTCTATGATGGAGTAATAAACAACCTGACAATGTAGCATTGCTTTGTTTTCTCTTATTAGATTCAGTTAGATTCAGATTCATTTGTGTAACTTTTTCTGTACTATTTCAGGACAAGAGAATTTCTGTGTTGGAATAATTTCAGCTGCAAGCATTTTCTAGATGTGATGGCTTTAATTAGTAATAGTATGAAAATATACAGTTATTTGATAGAGATGATAGCAGTGGCAGCTGGTGGTATAGTTTTTTTTTTGGGGGGGGAGGGGAGCGTCAAGCCAGGATTGGCCGGGAGGAGAATCAGGAAGACAATAGCGAATATTCGCTATTGTCACACAACTGGGTGGGCTCAGGGGGGAATGCTCTGCACACCGAGCCCACCCTTTTTTTGAAGCCAGTTAGAGCCTCAGGCTCTAATCACGTGCTTCTACAAAAAAAAAAAACCCAATTGGAATCCATGTGTCCGGCACCCAGCATGTAAATTAGGGGCCGGGCGCATGGATGGGGGGGGGGGGGGGGGGTGCCCCTGTGCCCCTTATGGACGGGCTGCTGCTGGATGATAGTGAACACTCTTCATAGACATAGGTTGACTGGAGACCATTTTGGCTCAGTTTGGTTGGATAAAACACAGTACTATGTCTGTGGTAATATTGCAATTTGTGTGAACTCCCCCTAGGTCAGAAAATCTCAGAGGAAGATTGCACCAGTTGTGTTTTTCTAGCCCTTGCTATTCTCTATCCCTCCTAGCTATAAAGATATGCTTATTGAGATGTGTATATTTATGGGATGGCCGATCGCAAGAATAAAAGATCTTTTTAGCTGTCAGATCATGTGTGAAACTGAATGCCCTCTGATGTCTGCCATGCTATGCTGGTGTAACCTGGACTGTAGTTGTAGTTGATAGCTGCTGCAGAACTTCTTCCATCGTTACTGCTGTATGATCCTTGTGCAGCATAGGCATGGTTAAACGGAATCTTCATAAATGCAGAAGTGCAACAGCCTTCTTTAAGGAGACCACTTTGCAGTGCTTGTCTATAGAGTATCTCCAGTGCAGGGGGCAGCTATATTTGCTGGGTCTGATTTAATTCTGGAAGGGATTGGCTGATGCAAAAGAGCAAGGAGAAGGGGTCTGTGGGCTGGTGAGGAAAGAAGTGGGGACTTTCTTAAAGCATGACGGTGTGTGGGGAAAAGACTGGGCTGCTGCTGCTTGCTGAATAGGACCTTGCCATAGCTGACCAAAATCATGAGAAGCAAAGACTTTATTTATTGTGCCTCAGAGATCAGGAACTTTCTCCCTGGGAGGATGTGAGGTATGATTTGGATGCCTGGTGAGATAGGACTGTACTGGAGAGCACTCCTACCACTAGTGAGGTAGGAAAGGAAAGAATGTCTAAGCAGGATTGAAAGAGAGACATCACAGCAATTCCTATCCCTGTCTGAGGACTTGAACTGTAGAGCAGTTAGTAAGTTAGTAATGCGAGAGGAGACTGAAGGAGTGAGGTGAGGAGTAGACAGATAGATTTGGGTTTCATCGGCGTGTAAGTGGTATTGGAAGCCGTGGGCGTTATCAAGTGTCCAAGGGAGGAGGTGTAGATAGAGAAGAGAAGGGGTCCAAGAACAGAGCCTTGGGGGACCCCCACAGAAAGGGGCAATGAAGAGGAGGAGACAGTGTTGTAGGTGACACTGAAGGAGCGCTGTAAAAGATAGGTAGAGAACCAGGATAGAGTAGAATCTCCGAGGCCAAGGGAATGTAGTTTATTGAGAAGGAGCGGGTGGTCAACAGTATCAAAGGCTGCAGAGAGGTCAAGTAGTAGGAGTATGGAGTATTGGCTGTTGGTTTTAGCAGTTAGTAAATCGTTAGTGAGTTTTAGTAAGGCAGTTTCCATGGAGTGCTGCGAGCGAAAGCCAGACTGTAATGGGTCAAGAAGGTTATTTTCACTGAGGTAGGAGCTAAGACGGTTGTAGACTAAGCGTACTAGAAGTTTAGAGATGAATGGGAGCAATGAGATGGGTCTTAAGTTGTTTAGATTGGTGGGGTCCAGTGAGGGCTTTTTAAGTATGGGAGTGATCTGCGTATGTTTTAGAGGGGAGAGGAAGGTGCCACTATAAAGGGAGAGATTGAAGATGTGAATGAGGGAGCATAGGATAGAAGAAGAGGGTGACCGTAGTAGTTGTGAGGGAACAGGATCCAAGAGACAATTGGTTAGGTGGGCATCTGAGAAAACTTTTGTAACCTTTTCAGTAGTAGCCAATTCAAAAGAGGAGAGTGTTGAATGTGCTGTTAGGCAAGGTATATTGGGTGGGGAAGATGTACGCACAGTGGAAGTGTCCTCACAAATTGCATCAATCCTGTCTTTGAAGTGATTGGCAATCTCTTGGGCAGTGAGTGAGTTAGTGGGTAGAGGGGGTGGGGAACGAAGCAGAGAGTTAAAGGTTGAGAAGAGCCGACGGGGACTGGATGACAAAGTATTAATAAGAGAGACAAAGTAGGCTTGTTTGGCAGGAATTGTATTTTAGAAGGGCAGATTTATATAGGGTGAAGTCTTGCAGGCATTTGGTTTTACGTCACAGTCGTTCAAGAGCATGACAATGTCTCTTGAGATTTCTAGTGTTGTCAGTTTGCCAGTGTTGTAACGGTCGGGGCCTGATTCTGCGTGTGGTTAGAGGAGAAAGTGCATCTAGTGATGATGAGAGTGAACTGTTGTACACAGAGGTGGCCAGGTCAGGACAGAACGGGGGAGAGATTATGTCATATAGGTGGTCAGTAGCAGAATAGAGAAGAGAAGGGTTAAGGTGGCGAAGGTTCTTACAAGTAATTGTTTGCTGCTTGGAGGGATGGGTGGTTGGAGGCAAGGATACAGTGAAACTAATAAGGTTGTGATCAGAGAGAGGAAAGGTGGTGTTTGTGAGGTTGCCAGGGTTGCAGAGATGGGAGAATACAAGGTCTAGGGTATTACCATTGCAGTGAGTGAAAGTATGTGTCCATTGTGTTAGGTCAAAAGATGAGGTTAAGTCGAGAAGTTTAGCTGTAGTTGGGTTGTTAACATTGACAGGAATGTTGAAGTCACAAAGAATGATCGTGGGTATTTCAGAGGAGAGAAAGTAGGGTAGCCAGGCAGCAAAATCATTAAGAAAGCACGATACCGGTCGCAATCCTCAGAGAAATAGGAGAAAACAGACGAATACAGTGCATCTCGAAAGAAGAAAGCGATAGAGAGGGAGAGATAGGAAGGACTTGGAAGGTGCTTTGTGGGGATAAAAGGAATCCAACTCCACCTCCTTTCTGTCTGTTGGGTCTGGGGAAGCGAGTCCAATGGAGGCCACCATGGGAGAGAGCAGCAGGAGAAGCTGAGTCAAAATTTTGAAGCCAGGTTTCGGTTATGGCGAGTATGTTAAAGCCATGAGAGATGAAGAGGTCATGTACAGATGTTAGCTTGTTACAGATGTAGCGGGCGTTCCAAAGGGTGCATGAGATAGGTGGGCTGCTTTGAGGAAGCAGGGGGATAGAAATTAAATTAAGTGTATTGCGGTGGTTGCAAGAGGAGGAGGGGTATTGGATATGTGGCTTGCAGTTGGAAAATGGCGGACCAGGATTAGGAGAAATGTCACCTGAGACTAGGAGAAGGAGGAGGGCGAGGAAGGCAAGATAGGAGTGGGATGTGCATGAGCGCACGTGTCTAGTGTCCCTGGTGTTTATGTCAGCATATTGGCGCAGCAAATGCAAGAGATGATGGGTGCAGTAGTAGGGAGAGGGTAGGTGTGAGGGTGATATGTGCATGCTGCAGGGTAGAAAGGAGGGGTAGAGTAAAGATAATTTGGGGATAGAAGACACTGATGTGAGAAGGAAGAGAATGAGGAGCATGTTAGTGGATAGAGAGTGGGAATCTGACTTGATATAAAATAAATGTCAAATGCTGGTTTGCTTGCCGTCTTGCAGAGTGCAGCAGAGTTCTCGTTGTATCTTCATCCAGCTTTAGTTATCCTGCTTTCGTTAAACTGCGGCGGTGAAACTGTGCATCACTTGTGACAGAGCCATGTTGTCTGCGCCTTGCCCCTGTCTGCGCCACCCCATAGGCTGCTTTAAATTTATAGGGAGACTGAGCAGGCATGCATTTCTCTATTGGTCATCATAGGGTCTGATTTCAGACACCTGAATATGGGAGAGGAGATGGCCAATACCAGACCAGACACAGGCTAGGGTCGTAAAGCTAATTACCTCATTTGATCACTCAAGCCAAATGGTGTCGAGAATCAATTACCAGTAATGTTGCTAGTTGTAGTGTGGGTGTTATATAGCTAGCATTAAATGTAGAAGTTTAAAGATATGACAGCAGAAGACATTTACCAAATATGATACAGCAATGTCAGATAGTTTAGCAGAGTAGAGCGTACAGATGGATAGACATTTACCAAATATGATACAGCAATGTCAGTTAGTTTAGCAGAGTAGAGCATACAGATGGATAGACATTTACCAAATATGATACAGCAATGTCAGATAGTTCAGCAAAGTAGAGCGTACAGATGGATAGACATTTACCAAATATGATAAAGCAATGTCAGATAGTTCAGCAGAGTAGAGCGTACAGATGGATAGACATTTACCTGTAAAAAAGCAGAGAAGACATGATCAGAATTGATAACTGTGGCGGTAAAACTGCGCATCACTCGTGACAGAGCCACTCAGGAAAGAGCCATGTTGTCTGCGCCTTGCCCCTTTCTACTAATCAGTACCAGTGTGCAAAGGTGTATTTGCTTTTGAAGAATAAATCACCTCTAATGTTGTGTGTTCTACATGTCTTGATGTTGCTGTATTATGTAAAACTATTAGTTTAATTTTTTACATTTTAGAATGGGCATAGGCATGCGCACAGGGTGTGCCGGGTGTGCCCAGGCACACCCTAATCACCCCGTGCACATTAGTGTTATCGCTCTGTGTAGCAGCAGTAATAGGGGAAAGATTTCCCTCTTACCGGCTCTGCCATAAGAGAAGTGTTTATGCTCTTCTCTTTTACTGTGCCGGCAGGGAGATCAATGTGACGGGGTCATATATATGTAGACACCCGCACATGCATGTGTGTTTGAGCTTAAGGGTGCACACCCTAATGTAATAGGCTGCGCACACCTATGAGAATGGGGTGCTTTGAGATTATGCATACTTTTAAAGGCTGCCTTGACTGAAAAAGGGTTGAGAAACACTACTCCAGCATGTCTTCACCCTTCCTTCAACTTACTATTACTGTTAGTTTTTCACTCCCCATGTCAGAAGTTAACTTATCTAGTAGTTCTAGTAATTCATCAAATTTTTTCATCCGATACGGAAATTAGAATGCTCTTCTTGATTTAAAGACTGACTATTGATGTCAACATTATAACAAAGTACAGTATCTCACAAAAGTAAGTACACCCCTCACATTTTTGTAAATATTTTATTATATCTTTTCATGTGACAACACTGAAGAAATTACACTTTTCTAAAATATAAAGTAGTGGGTGTACAGCTTGTATTACAGTGTAAATTTGCTGTCCCCTCAAAATAACTCAACACACAGCCATTAATGTCTAAAACACTGGCAACAAAAGTGAGTACACACCTAAATCAAAATGTCCAAATTGGGGCCAAAGTGTCAATATTTTTTGTGTGGCCACCATTTTTTTCCAGTATTGCCTTAACCCTCTTGGACATGGTGTTCACCGGAGCTTCACAGCTTGCCACTGGAGCCCTCCTCCACTCCTCCATGATGACATCATGGAGCTGGTGGATGTTTAAGACCTTTTGCTCCTCCACCTTCCATTTGAGGATACCCCACAGATGCTCAGAAGGGTTTAGGTCTGGAGATATGCTTGGCCAGTCCATCACCTTTACCCTCAGCTTCTTTAGCAAGGCAGTGGTCGTCTTGGAGGTGTGTTTGGGGTCATTATCATGTTGGAATACTGCCCTGCAGCCATCTCCAAAGGGAGGGGATCATGCTCTGCTTCAGTATGTCACAGTACATGTCAACATTCATGGTTCCCTCAATGAACTGTAGCTCCCCAGTGCCGGCAGCACTCATGCAGCCCCAGACCATGACACTCCCAACACTATGCTTGACTGTAGGCAAGACACACTTGTCTTTGTGCTCCTCACCTGGTCGCCTACACACGCTTGACACCATCTGAACCAAATAAGTTTATCTTGGTCTCATCAGACCACAGGACATGGTTCCAGTAATTCATGTCCTTAGTCTGCTTGTCTTCAGCAAACTGTGGGCTTACTTGTGCATCATCTTTAGAAGAGGCCTCCTTCTGGGATGACAGCCATGCATACCAATTTGATGCAGTGTGCGGCGTATGGTCTGAGCACTGACAGGCTGACCCCCCACCCGTTCAAACTCTGCAGCAATGCTGGCAGCACTCATACGTCTATTTCCCAAAGACAACCTCTGGATATGACTCTGAGCACGTGCACTCAACTTCTTTGGTCGACCATGGCAAGGCCTGTTCTGAGGGGAAACTGTCCTTTTAAACCACTGTATGGTCTTGGCCACTGTGCTGCAGCTCAGTTTCAGGGTCTTGGCAATCTTCTTATAGCCTAGAACATCTTTATGTAGAGCAACAATTCTTTTTTTCAGATCCTCAGAGAGTTCTTTGCCATGAGGTGCCATGTTGAACTTCCAGTGACCAGTATGAGAGAGTGAGAGTGATAACACCAAATTTAACACACCTGCTCCCTATTCACACCTGAGACCTTGTAACACTAACGAGTCACATGAGCCTGGGGAGGGAAAATGGCTAATTGGGCCCAATTCTCACTTTTGTTGCCAGCGGTTTAGACATTAATGGCTGTGTGTTGAGTTATTTTGAGGGGACAGCAAATTTACACTGTTATACAGGCTGTACACTCACTACTTTACATTGTAGAAAAGTGTAATTTCTTCAGTGTTGGCACATGAAAATATATAATGAGATATTTACAAAAATGTGAGGGGTGTACTCACTTTTGTGAGATACTGTATATATACTCTGCATTCAGCGTAGTCTATATATACAGTGCATTCGGCGGTGTAAAGTTTCTAATACAGTGTGTACAGTTTAAAATACACTTCAAGCGGTGTACACAATATATAATACAGTGTAGTGCGGTGTTAAAAAAAAAAAATACCCATCATGTCCGGAATTTTGAGGGACAGCAGATTTACACTGTTATACAAGCTGTGCACTCACTACTTTATATTGTAGCAAAGTGTAATTTCTTCAAATCCTGTTGTCACAGGAAAAGATATAATAAAATATTTACAAAAATGTGAGGGTTGTACTCACTTTTGTGAGATACTGTATACTATTAAAGAGACAAGCCATTTTTATTGTGATTTCACTTAAAATCATACAACACAGGTTAATCTCAACATTTTTTAGGAAAAAATAATCTGGTACAATACTTTCATAATTCCCCATGTGTGTTGCTATGGCTATTTCAGTAATTTTTATAGCATAAATATGGAATAACATTTTAAGACCATGGATTTTTTAGAAGCCAAGTTTCCCCTATTGATAAGCTAACAAACCTATTGGACTGGTTCATGAAGCTCAGGACAGGAACTGATGGTACAGGAAGTAGGAAGGAGGAAGGACTTGAGCAAACCATGTGCTCAAGTCAAAGGGACAGTACTTGTTTTTTCTGCTCAAGACAAAAGGAAGTTTACCAGGACTTCAGAGAAGTCAGGAAGATTCCTTGCGCCTGGAAGGCGACTCAGTCATAAAGAAAGGCTTAAAATTAGGGATGAGCCCAACACCCTCCTGTTTGGTTTGCAGCAGAACATGCGAACAAGTCTATGAGACACAAACATGAATAATTAAAAGTGCTAATTTTAAAGGCTTATATGCAAGTTATTGCCATAAAATGTGTTTGGGGACCTGGGTCCTGCTCCAGGGGACATGTATCAATGCAAATTTTTTAAAAAATGGACGTTTTTTCAGGAGCAAGTTAAATATTCCTTTAAATATTGTGCCTGGAGGGTGTCTATAGTATGCCTGTAAAGTGGCTGATTTTTCCCGTGTTTAGAACAGTACCGCAGGGGGAACATTTGCAACTGGGGCTCTTTCTCAAAGTGGGCGATTTCTATAAGTGGAAGCACTTCTGACTCTGCACTTATCTGAAGATTTCTTCTCTGTCTCTTCACAGGTATGTTTGCAGCTGACTGCCATCCACCCACAATTAAAAACTGAAACGTGTTTGTTTTCCTTAGTCTAAATTGCTATGGTATGTTTGCAGCTGACTGCCATGCACCCAGAATTGAAAATTGAATAGTGTTTGTTTTCCCTAGTCTAAATTGCTATGGTATGTTTGCAGCTGACTGCCATCCACCCAGTATTGAAAACTGAAAAGTATTTGTTTTCCCTAGTCGAAATTGTTATGGTATGTTTGCAGCTGACTGCCATCCACCCAGAATTGAAAACTGAAAAGTGTTTGTTTTCCCTAGTCTAAATTGCTATGGTATGTGCTAACTGAACCATCTCCACCCAAAAACTGAAACACTGCTATCTGCTTTGCTTATGTGTCTTTAATAATTGCTGGTATGTTATTTTTGCCTAACAGTCTGGAGACCTGTCCAAATTACAACTTATTATCTCTCTTGTCTTACCCAGAATTATGGCCGTTAACTTTAGTGCCCTCTTGCTAGTCTGTTTCTGAAGTAAGAATTTTGCCCTGTTAAACAACCAACCTTTATTACCTCTTGATTGCAATTCAAATCCACCCACCACTCACCCCTCTCAGTATAAATATAAGCTTATTTTGGGGGAAGCATCTGCAGGGGGCACATTTGCAACTGGGGCTATTTCTCAAAGTGGACGATTTCTATAAGTGGAAGCACTTCTGACTCTGCACTTCAGCGAATGCACAAAACAAATGAACACAAGAAAAACTTTGAAAAACATCAGACAGACATCAGGTAACCTTGTTTACACCTTCAGCTCCTTCTCCTTGTAACATGCACTCTCTACCACTTCTTTTGACAGCTGTGTCCTTGATCCTTAAACTATCTCTCCTTCACCTCTCTTCTCCCCCCCCCACAGCATATATATATATATCACCCTCACTTCTGCCCCCTGCTTATTTTTTTTTTTTTTGGGAAAAATAATCTTTATTGAAGTTAGACAGAAATTAATACAGCACATTTGAGGTCCAAGTATAAAAACATGAAACATAATCACATGTGGTATGTTAACATATAGTAGAGTCTTATAAGGCTGGCATTACATAACAGAGATATACCAATTGTTGGTGATTCGGTGAGGATCTGACAGACCTAAACGGGTTACCTATTATATGGTTGTATGTTTTAGTTGCTAGGTATTGATAAACTTGTTTTCACGCATTACTATACACATGTCTCCCCATCTCCCAGCCAACCATCCCAAATCCTTGAGTATTTCTGACTATTTCCCCTGTGTTTGTAAATCAACTGCTTGTATGGGAGGGAATTGTTAACATCTCTCTTCCAGCTTGTTATGGTGGGGGTTACGTTCTGCATCCAAGTCTTGGCAACTACTTTTCTGGCCAAGAATAGGACTTCAGATATAAATATGGCCTGGTATTTATCAATGTCCACATCTGGAAGAAGACCTAATATACAAAGTTTTGGATCTAATACCACAGGGGAACCCATCTGGTCGTGTAAGAACTTAATCACTTGACTCCAGTATGATTGAAGAATAGAGCATTCCCAAATTAAGTGAAAAAAACTACTCATCTCTGCCTGACAGTGAGGACATGCTATATTGCGTGTAGGTTGAAACTTCCTTATTATGTTAGGTGTTAGATACGCTTGATGAATGATGTATATCTGTGTTAGCCTATCAGACAGTTTTGGAGATGCCACCTTTACATTTTCTAAAATTTCCTCCCAATCCGAATCACTAACTGCACCTACTTCTCTTTCCCATCTTGTTTTGGCTTTTTGCGTCACTTCTTTGATTCTGGGTAATCTTATGGAGTAGTAGAGATTAGATATCAATTTTTGTGGATCGGCTCCCATTACTATGTCCAAAATTTGGGGATGTTCCAGGATGCAGTTTTCGTTCCTGAATTGAAAACGCAGGGCATGTCTGAGTTGCATGTATTTGAAAATTAATTGTTGTAGTATAGAGTATTCTTCCTTAAGGGTTTGAAATGCTTTAGGCCTAGTACCTGCCATTACCTGGTGCAGGTAAATAATTCCATATCTGGCCCATAGATTAGGGTCTGGTATTTTTTTAAGCTCCGCTAGTTGGTTGTTCGCCCATAATGGAGTGTGGGAATGAATGCACCCTATTTTAAGTTTTTTCAGGGCTAATCCCCATATTCGTTGGTGATGGTTGAGTACCCCATCATTAAAGTTTGGACTTTTCCTATTAAATTGGCCCCCTCGTAGTATAATTTGAAGTGGGGTAGATAAAGGACTGTCTGGGCTACTGGATACTAGTGTACTATAGCGTTGTCTTTCGTTATTGTGGTAGTGATGCATGTGCGACATCTGTGCCGCTATGTAATATTCCTGCAGATCTGGCAGAGCTGTTCCCCCCATATCTGTAGGGTTTTTAAGGACATGCCAAGCTACCTTATGTCTTTGATGTCCCCAGACAAAGGTGTTCAAAATAGATTCCATTTTCTTGAAAATCCCGATAGGTATATATAGTGGGGCGTGCCATACCATATACAGGATCTTGGGTAAAATAATCATTTTTATGATATTTATCCTCCCCATTACTCCCAGTGGTAGTTTGGACCAGGCTTGCGTTTTGGTTTTTATCATGGCAAACAATGGTTCTATATTGTTGGTTGTGTATTCGCGTAGGTCTCTTGTAACCAGTACCCCTAAATATTTAATGGTGTTTACCCTGACTAATGGTAGTTCTGGATGTATATTGGTTGGGGGGAATTGGTCTATGGGGAGTATCTGTGATTTTTCCCAGTTTATCCGTAGGCCTGAGAGTTTTCCCATTTTATCTATAGTGTCCAAAGCTGCTTGAAGTGATGGGCCCTGATCGGCTAGATAGAGTATTGTGTCGTCTGCGTATAGTCCGATCTTCTCTATATAGTTGCCTATAGCATAGCATATAGCAATGGAGAAAGGGGACATCCCTGGCATGTGCCTCTCTCTAGAGGAAATTGTCCCGATATACAACCGTTAACGAGGACCTGTGCTTTTGGTGACTGATAGAGTATTTGTACCCACTGTATGAAATTGGGACCAAATCCATATTCTCGTAGACACTCCCAAAGAAAAGACCACTCCACTGAGTCAAAGGCCTTTGCTGTGTCCAGGGCCACCACTACTCTGGTACCCTGATTATCGTGCTGTGCTTGAATATTTAGAAACAGTCTTCTTATATTCATGGCCGTATTTTTCCCGGGCATAAAACCGGTCTGGTCTGGGTGAATTAATGATAGAATAACTTTATTTAGACGGGATGCTAGGATTTTGGCCAGTATCTTGATGTCTACTTGTAGTAGTGAGATTGGACGGTAGGACTCGGGATATCTAGGGTCTTTTCCTGGTTTAGGTATAACTATTATTTGTGCTTCTTGCATTGATGGAGGGAGTGATTTATATTTAAATATTTGTTGGTATAATTTTTGCAAATTCGGGACTAGTATATCAGGGAATGCAGTGTAAAATTCTAGTGGCAGGCCGTCCAGTCCGGGGGCCTTGGATTTAGCTAGTTGGGACAGTGCTTCAGATATGTCCTCCTGGCCAATGGGGGCGTCTAGTAGCTTAACCTGTTCTAATGTGAGTTTAGGGAACTGAATTCTGTGTAAGTAGTTTTTAATTTCGTGTGTGGATTGTGTTGTCTGAGTTTTATATAAATTCCTATAGAAGTTTAGGAAAATGTCTGCTACCTGTTGTGGGTCGGTCACCTCGTCTCCCTGTGGGGTAGCTAGGGTCACCACTACTGGAGGTTTTTCATTTAAATGGGCTAAATATGCCAGTAATTTACCTGCTTGCTCCCCGTGTTCGAAGATTCTTTGTTTTTTGAAAAAAACCTGTTGTTTGGCCTTCTCTATGTGCATTTGGGTTACTGTTCTGGATTGCATTTGTAGTTTATAGAGATTATCAGTACTGGGTTCTTGTGCGTATACCTGTTCCAATTCCTGTAGTTTGTCAGTGGTCATCTGTAATAGCAGTTTGGTGGAATTTTTAAATCTGTTTATTCTTAGTGAAAGTAGTCTACTAGCTTGATTTTTAAAGGTGTCCCAGACTGCAGTGTCTGAATCTGTAAATCTTAAGTTGTTTAGGATATATTGTAATTCTTGCCCTATGCTCTCGAGATCAGGCAGGACAAACAGCCAGAATGGATTCAACCTCCAATTAGAAGTGGGCATTGCCTTTAATAGAGATATTGTTATCCAACAGGGTGAATGGTCCGATAGTGCTCGTGGAGCCATACCCGACCCTGTTATTTTAGGCAGTAATGCATTTGAGACCAGTATAAAATCAATCCTGGACATCGTGTCACAGCCTGCCGAGTGACATGTGTATGCTTTTTTTAGTCGGGTTTTGCCATCTCCATACGTCTGTTAGCGCAAATTCTGTGAATAGTCTGCATAGTCTGGTTTGGTGAGGCACAGTCCTGGATGTATCTCCCAGGCCTGGTCTGTCCAAATTTGAATTCATGGTTTGGTTAAAGTCGCCCATCCATATAGCAGGAACTGATGGGTGTTGTGCCATGAATGCCAGTCCCTTGAGTACTACCACGATCGAAAAAGGGGGGGGATATAACACGCCAGAATCAATAAAGAGTTGCCTCCTATGATGGCGTGCAGGAAGATATATCTTCCTAATCTATCTGACTCTAGAGTAATTAGTTCAAAGGGCACTCTTTTGGCGACCAGTATCGATACCCCCCTTGATTGATTGGTGTGTGTGCTGTGGTATAACCATCCTATCCACGGTTTTTTTAAGGCTACCTGCATCTGGCCTGTGATATGTGTTTCTATTAAAGCTATGATATCTGCTTTCTGTGATTTTAGAAATGTTAAGGCTGCGGTTCGTTTTACCTTATTCCGCATACCGCGTACGTTCCACGTCAAAAACTTTACATCGGCCATATTGGTTTCTGATTATAATAGTGTGGCTGCCATCTAGTGAGATTCCAAGACAGTGGTGCCTCCTTAGTCTGCCCTTTCCACAGTGCCAGTCTGCCAATACCTATCTTAACGTTGAATGCATATTGTCTGTCTAGCCGTATCAAAGTCACATCAATACTTATATTCCCAAAGTAAAACACAAAACTTATCCTTTTAACTGTTCCCATCCCTCCCAGCTGCACATCTCCCCAACCTGATGTGAGCATATTTACCCAAATTGTCAGCATATAACATATCATCCAGCGGATACACTCCGCTGGGGGCACATTTCTTAATAGCAATAGATGTGCTGTCCTTTTATGCTGAAACAACTTTGTTAAGGGGGCGACTGTTTTCCTGTCGCTCGTGGAGCAGTTATAATCAGGACTACCACACATTTCAGTCAGTGAGCTCCCCTTGCACTTTTCTTCCTTGCAACTGGTCAGATTATGACTCATATTCCAGGATGTTGTAGTACAGTTCATCCCTGTCATTTAGGAGTCTTGCAGAGCATATCACTGTAGACTGTCCCCACTCTTCTCAAAATGTAAGGGCGCAACCGGTAACCCGCGCAACTTTATTGTATGATCCCGCTTGTTCCATGTCAGAATTATACAGGAGTTAGCTCTCTTATCCTCATCCACTGCTCTTGTGTACAAGCTGTGTATGTCCCCGTTCTTTATATCCCTAAACTGGATTCTGGTTCCCTTCTAAAAAGTCTCTGTGACATTTGTATTGTAGGATTTTGTGCGAGGTCAGAAAGTACTCACTGTGGTTGTATGAACTTAGACAGATTAAGCCGGTCTGTCTCTACGATCCAGCCATGCTGTCGCTGCCGCCGGGTCGTCAAAGAACTGTACTTTTCCGTCTTCCTCCACCCGCAGCCAGGCAGGGAATAACATTGCATACTTGAGATGGAGGGTCCTCAATCGGCGCTTCACCTCTTGATATTGTGCTCTCTTCCTTTGCACCTCACTGGAAAAATCCGGAAATACTGCTATCTGGCTGTTCCCGATCTGTATGTTTCCTCTCTCCCGGGTGAGTTTAAGGATTTTGTCTGCCCCCTGCTTATTACTGCACCCACCAACTCCTGCTGATTCTAAACCCACACACACTAAAAATCTCCAAGACCCTGGGCCATGTCCCTTCATATAAATCCCACTCCCATATTACCTCCCTCACTCTCCTGCTTCTCCTAACCCCTGGAGATATATCCCCAAACCCTGGGCTTCCATCATTTAACTGTACCCCATGCACCCATCACCCTGCACCCTCTGGTAGCAGCCGCAATCAACACAATTTAGTTCCCATTTCTATTCTTACTAAGACCAAACTCCCTTTCTCTTGTGCCCTCTAGAACTCCCGCTCTGTCTGCAACAAACTCACCTCTCTCCATGACCTCTTTATTGCCAACTCATTTAACCTACTCACCATTACCGAAACCTGGCTCGACGAATCCGATACTGCGTCTTCTGCTGCCCTATCCCATGGTGGTCTTCTCTGGACTCACTTCCCTAGATCCAGTGGACGTAAGGGAGGAGGTGTCGGAATCCTTATAGCCCCACATAGCACCTTTCTGGTACTACACCCAACTCCCTCTCTGCCACTCTCCTCTTTCGAAGCACACTGCATTCATCTTTTCACTCCAGTTTCTCTAAGGATAGCTGTGAGCTACAGGCCCCCTGGACCAGTATCAACCTTACTTCTCTGCCTGGCTACCCTACTTTCTTTCTTCTGAAATCCGCACAATCATGCTCGGGGACTTCAACATCCCTCTTAATACTAACACTCCTGACACTTCCAAACTTCTCAGCCTAACATCCTCCTTTGACCTGAAGCAGTGGATACATGCTCCTACTCACTCCGAAGGCAATACCCTTGACACTGTTTTCTCTCACCTTTGCACTCCATGCAACCTCTCTAACTATCCATTCCCTCTCTCTGATCACCACCTTATTAGTTTGACTCTCTCCCTCTCCTCCACCTCCTCTCCATCCAACCGCCTAAAAGTTACCCACAGAAACCTACGTCATCTCAACTCTTCTCTTCGCTACGCTGCTATCAACAACCTCTACAACAAAATCTCACCCCTATCCTGCACCAATCTAGCCACTTCGGTCAACAATGCCTCACTTCTACCCTCACTGGACTCAATGGCCCTCTTCACTACACACAGAATCAGGCCCTGACCCCTTCAACCTTGGCAAACAGATGTTACTAGAAGTCTGAAAAAATGTAGTCGTGCTCACGAGCGCCTGTGGCATAAGACTAAGTCTCAGAGAGATTTCAACCAGTATAAATCTGCCCTCCAAAAATTCAATTCCAGCCTCTTCACTGCCAAGCAGACTTATTTTATCACTCTCATTATAACTTATCATCCCGTCCCTGTCAACTCTTCTCTGCCTTCAACTCTCTACTTCGTCCTCCACCGCCTCCAGCTGCCAACTCACTCACTGCCCAGGAGATCCCCAATCACTTCAAACAGAAGATTGATACAATTCGTGAGGAGATCTCTACTGTTCTGATACCCTCCACACTTTACACTTCATGCCCACAGGCACAATCATTACTTCCCTCTTTCAACCCCACCACTATAGACGAGGTTGCTAAACTACTTGTTAATGTCTACTACTCTACACTATGCTACACTCTCTAACCCACATCTTCAATCTCTCCCTCTCTTCTGGCATCTTCCCTAACTCTCTAAAACATGCACTTGTCAGACCCATACTTAAAAAGCCCTCACTGGACCCATCCAATCTTAACAACCTACGCCCAGGGGCGGACTGACAACTCATGGGGCCCCCGGGCAATAGGAAATTATGGGGCCCCCAGGCAATCAGAGATTATGGGGCCACACAGCATACACACACACAGTATACAATCACACAGTATACACATACATATACACACAGTATACACAGACATGTTTCTATTGGCTGAGAAGGTACTGGAGAAGTGGGGCAGCTATAATCTCTGGATTTTTAGACCAAAAGGATGTCGGTAAGGGACTTTTCAGAGACAGATGTAAAAAAAAACACAGATTTTTACATACTGTCCCTGGTTTTGCTGAGGCTGGCAACCCAGATGGGGCCTCCTAGTGGCCCAGGGCCCTCGGGCAGTGCCCGAGTGGCTCAATGGTCAGTCCGCCCCTGCCTACGCCCCATCTCCTTGCTCCCCTTCTTATCCAAACTCCTTGAACATCTGGTCTACAACCCACTGAGCATCCACCTCGCTGATAATAGCCTTCTTGATCCCTTCTTGATCCCCTTCAGTCCGGATTTCGACCTCAACACTCCACAGAAACTGCTCTCCTAAAACTAACAAACGATCTACTAACGGCCAAAACCAATCAACACTATTCTGTACTCCTACTCCTGGACCTCTCTGCTGCCTTTGATATGGTTGACCACCCTCTCCTCCTCAGAAAACTCCACGCCTTTGGTCTCCATGACTGTACTCTTCGCTGGTTCTCTTCCTACTTATCCAACTGCACCTTTAGCGTTTCCTACAACTCTACTTCCTCTTCTCCTCTTCCTTTCTCAGTTGGGGTCCCCCAAGGTTCTGTTCTTGGACCACTCCTATTTTAAATCTACACCTCCTCCCTGGGTCAGCTGATAGCCTCCCATGACTTCCAAAACCACCTCTACGTTGACGACACCCAAATCTATTTCTCTACCCCTCAGCTCACTCCATCTGTCTCTTCACGTATCACTAATTTACTATCAGATATATCAGTCTGGATGTCACACCACTTGCTCAAACTCAATCTATCCAAAACTGAACTTATAATTTTTTGTCCCCCATATGCCCCTTCCCCTGATCTCTCTGTCAAAATCGATGGCCCAACTATAAGCCCATCCCCACATGCCAAGGTTCTAGGTGTAGTCCTGGACTCCTAACTCTCCTTTAAGCACCACGTCCAATCACTGTCCAAATCCTGCCACCTCAACCTCCACAACATCTCTTTCTAACCAATGACTCAACAAAGCTCTTAATTCACTCACTGGTCATCTCTCGCTTCAACTACTGCAACTCCCTTCTCATTGGCTTAGCTCTACATTGTCTATCACCTCTTCAATCCATCATGAATGCTGCTGCCAGACTCATCCACCTTACCAATCGCTCTGTCTTTGCTACCCCTCTCTGTCAATTCCTCCACTGGCTTCAGGTCGGCCAAAGAATTAAATTCAAAACACTAACAACTACGTACAAAGCCATCCACAATTTAGCCCCCAGCTACATCACTAGCCTAGTCTCTAAATAACAACCTACTCGTTCTCTTCGTTCCTCTCAAGACCTTCTGCTCTCTAGCTCCCTCATCACCTCCTCCCATGCTCGCCTCCAGGATTTTTCCAAAGCCTCTCCAATCCTATGGAATGCCCTACCTCAATCTGTCTGCTTATCTCCTACTCTATTAGCTTTTAGACGATCCCTGAAAACCCTTCTCTTCAGAGAAGCCTACCCACACCTAACAACAACTGTTTTTTCATTTTCTCCATCAGCTCACTCCCCGCAGTGATTACCTTTTGTTTCCACTTGACCCTCCCTTCTAGATTGTAAGCTCTAACGAGCAGGGCCCTCTGATCCCTCCTGTATTGATTTGTATTGTAAGTGTAGTGTCTGCCCTCATGTTGTAAAGCACTGCGTAAACTGTTGGCGCTATATAAATCCTGTATAGTAATAATAATAATACCACAGCAAAATTATATTTCTAAAGAAAAATTGTCATTTAAAACTGACCACGGCCGTAATGAATTGTCGGGTCTCAGCAATATAGATAAAACTCATTGAAAAAAAGAGCATGGGATCCCCCCCAGTCCATTACCAGGCCCTTTGGGTCTAGTATGAATATTAAGGAGAACCCCGAACCAAAATTAAAAAAAGAAATTGCGTGGAGGTCCCCCTAAAATTCATACCAGGCCCTTCGGGTCTGATATTGAAATTAAGGGGAACCCTGCGCCAAATTTAAAAAAAAATGGCGTAGGTGTCCCCCCAAAATCCATACCAGACCCTTATCTGAGCACGCAACCTGGCAGACCGCAGGAAAAGAGGGGGGATGAGGGAGTTAACCCCCTTCTGAACCATACCAGGCCACATGCCCTCAACATGGGGAGGGTGATTTGGGGTAGCCCCCAAAAAACCTTGTCCCTATGTTGATGGGGACAAGGGCCTCATCCCCACAACCCTTGCCCGGTGGTTGTGGGGGTCTGCGGGTGGGGGGCTTATCGGAATCAGGAAGTCCCCTTTAACAAGCGGACCCCCAGATCCCGGCCTCCCCCCTGTGTGAATTGGTAACAGGGTACAAGTACCCCTACTAGTTCACCAAAAAGTGTCCAAATGGTAAAAAAGACAAGAGACAGCTTGGGACAAGTCCTTTATTAAAAAATAAAAGAATAAAAATGTCCCACGATGTCCATTCATCTCCTTCTATCACGCCGCCCGATGGACCGAAAAAGGAAAAAAAAGCCGCAACCGATCCACCTCCATGGGAGGCTCCCGCCTACTAACGCGTCTTGGCTGTGACAGCTCTTACAGTGGGGAAAAAAAGTATTTAGTCAGCCACCAATTGTGCAAGTTCTCCCACTTAAAAAGATGAGAGAGGCCTGTAATTGTCATCATAGGTATACCTCAACTATGAGAGACAAAATGTGGAAACAAATCTAGACAATCACATTGTGATTTTTAAAATAATTTATTTGCAAATTATGGTGGAAAATAAGTATTTGGTCACCTACAAACAAGCAAGATTTCTGGCTCTCACAGTCCTGGATCTTCTTCTTTAAGAGGCTTCTCTGTCCTGCACTCATTACCTGTATTTATGGCACCTGTTTGAACTTGTTATCAGTATAAAAGACACTTGTCCACAACCTGAAACAGTCACACTCCAAACTCCACTATGGTGAAGACCAAAGTGCTGTCGAAGGACACCAGAAACAAAATTGTAGACCTGCACCAGGCTGGGAAGACTGAATCTGCAATAAGCAAGCAGCTTGGTGTGAAGAAATCAACTGTGAGAGCAATAATTAGAAAATGGAAGACATACAAGACCACTGATAGTCTCCCTCGATCTGGGGCTCCACACGAGATCTCACCCATGGCGTCAAAATGATCACAAGAACGGTGAGCAAAAATCCTAGAACCACACGGGGGGACCTAGTGAATGACTTGCAGAGAGCTGGGACCAACTTAACAAAAACTACCATCAGTAACACACTACGCGAGGAAGGGGCGTGACCGGAGGGGCGGGTGTCTGAGAAGCGGCCGCATGGAGTGAGGGAGAGCAGGGACGCTGTGTGCTCCGTCCCATCCCCGTCTGCATCGCTCCCCCCGGCCATAGGACCGGCATCTCGGATGGCTTAAGCTCCTCAACGTCCGCCGGCATAAACGAGCTCGGCGCCAGGCTGATCCCCCTGCTTCTCTGCTAAGAGCCTTCTTGTGCATCTGATGACCCTAATGACCGGCGAAAGCTGAGGATTTCTCTGGGAGAGACATCAGCTCCGGCAGCTTTCACTTTCCACACACTCATGCTAGATACGGAGGAGCTGGAGGAGCTGGTATAGTATAGCATTTTTTCTTATGGTAGCCGGATATCGCTGTAAAAGAAAATGTGTGGCAATCCCTTGGTCCAGAAGTAATTTCTGGTAGCTCCCCGGTAGTATTGGCAACTGGGTGTTGGTGAAGAAACATAACTAAGTATTAGCAGTTTGTCTCACTCGCTGTTTTGGTAGTACTAAATATGTGAGCTATAAGCTAGCTAAAAGCTCTTGACTCCTCGGTGACTGCGTGCATACTTGGGTATATACCCCACTAACCGTAGACTGCTGGCGACTGCCCTAGCGGCATTTAACCAGCTGCGTAAAAAACTGCAGTGAAGAAGGGAGGTGGCATTAAGTACTACCGTAGCTTGGGCGTTCCTGGGCGAGGGGAGCTACCCAACCCTGGCCACCTAAGGTACGGTAATTTATCCGTGTTTGAAACTCTCCTTTCCCCGTGCCGGGGCGTGTTGGGGTGGAGGGAGCCCCCCCCCCCACACCCGTCATACACTCCGCTTTAGGAGCAACAAGGCAGTTACCCTATCTAGTGGGCTTGGGAAGGCGGAGAGGTGCTGCTAACTCCCTGCTGTTAATCCACTTGTATGCCTATAGGAGTGAATGATGCAGAATCTACGCTCCTCTGAGGAGAAAAGTTCGCAGCACGCTGCGGCAGCAGCAGCAGCAGTAAAACTGGAGCAATATGCTCATGCCCCCGCTCTGACCCCTCCAAAAAAGGGAACGCAGCAAAAGAGTCAACAGGGGGGGACATCGGATAGGAAAAGCCAGGGCCAACCATATTCACAGCCCTCAGGGGGCGGGCTGGCTATCCAGTCCTCCAAATCAACATGTAATAAAAGGCCAGAGCAAAGTGAACAAAACTCAAATGTGAGCCTAGAGTTAATAAATGATCCGAACTTACCCCTGAATAAAGAACCAACCTTAATGGACGTATTCACGGCTGTAGGAGTGTGTAATAGCTCGCTCAAAGATCTATGCGAACAGATGAAAGGTCTTAAAGCAGACATCTTAACGGTCAGACAAGATTTACAGAAGACGGCGGAGAGAACAACCGCCCTGGAAGAAAGAGTTAGTGGGCTAGAAGATAATGTGCACCCAATAACTAAAGAAATAAAATGGCTGAAGGAACAGTTAGCTAAACAGACCGCTAAAATGGACGAGATGGAGAACAGGAGTAGAAGAGACAATGTGAGATTGATAGGCCTACCTGAAAGGAGTGAGGGCGCCAACCCAATCGCATTTCTAGAAAAATGGTTAGGGGAGCTAATTGGGAAAGATCTGTTCTCGGCTTCATTCTCTATCATAAGAGCCCACAGGATCCCATTCAGGGCACCACAGGAGGGGGGTCATCCGAGACCTCTCCTCCTGAGATTTCTTAACTACCAGGATAAAGTGACTCTACTGCGGAAGGTTAGGGAAGCAGGGGAGGTCGTTTTTAAAGGGGCAAAGATATCATTTTATTCTGACTTTTCCCCGGACCTACAAAGGCGTAGAGCAGAGTTCATCCAGGTAAAACGCAACCTACAAAAACTTAAGCTGCCTTACGCTCTTTTATACCCAGCGAGGCTGCGGATCGGGGCCCTGGGGGAGACTTTGTTTTTTAACTCCCCTGCTGAAGTGGAGAAGTGGCTAGAAGATAACAGAGAAAAAATTATGAATCCCACGTAGAGAGTGGGGGGGTACATAGTAAGCCAGGGTGAGGATAGGATGACACGACGGGGCGCTGGGAGATAGGAGGTAGAGGGGCTGCATTTTTTTTTTGTCTCTGTTGTTTTGCTTCCCCTTATTCTCTCTTCTTTTTTTTTTTGTTTTTTTTTTCTGCTCCAGAGGGGGGTGCATCTTAAGGACTTTACCCTTTTCCAGCGCTCGCAACGATTTATGTTAGGAAGGAGGGGATAGGATGGGTGCACACAGCTGTTTGGGGGAAGGGTGGTGTTGGGTCGCGAGTGGAAGAACTGGTGTAAAAGGGTGGTGTGAGTGAAAGAGGTAACGGTCATGGTAAACCCCCAGGGGATACACCTAGAGAGGTGGGCAGGGAAGGGGGGGGGATGGGGTAGGAGGGAAGGGGAGACTAGGCGGGGTGGGAAGGGAGGGGGGGGGAATTTGGAAGGGAAGGGAAATAGGGTGGGAAAATCACTTGATATAAACACATACACCATTAGAAATCACACTGGAGGCCTCCGGACCTCCACTTATAGATTACTGTTACACATGCAGGCACTTTTTGTAGTATATTTTAATAAAGCAGGGTAGATTTGATTAAACTAAGCGTGTATTTTAGCATTCACATTACGCACACGTTTGGAATTGATACGGTAGTCGCTGGGAGAGATTTCTCTCTCTCTATACACTTCTTCATATTCTCTTTATTCTTTTATCTCTTTTCGTGTAAAAAGGTGCATAAATTTCACTTTATAAAAATAATAAGGACATATGGGGTAATTCTTGTCATGACACGACAGGTTTTTGAAACCTAGATGGTAGTCGGGCCCTTGAAAATAGGATCCTGGAATATTAGGGGACTGGGTTCTTCTCTTAAAAGGTTGGCAGTGTTCTCTGTGCTGGAAAGCTCTGGGGTAGATCTGGTCTGTCTGCAGGAAACCCACTTAACTAGGGATACCAGCCAGCAGTTACAGATGAAAAAATTTCAATACCAATTTCACGCATACCACTCCTCTTTTAGTAGGGGGGTGAGTATCTTTGTGAAAGCTGGGGTAAAATTTTCCTGCAGACAGACCAGTATAGACGATCTAGGTAGATATATTTTTTTACTCTGTTCCATTGACGGAGTCATGTTAGTGGTGGCAAACATATACATCCCTCCCCCTTTTAATTTGGATATACTGCTTAAACTGCACAAATTCCTGTTGGATAAAAAGGAATGCCCGATAGTAGTTGTCGGGGACTTTAACGAGGTCCTAGATAGAAAATTGGATAGATTCCCGATACGACAACCTTCAGAGGAATCAGGGAAGACTCGCTTGAGCTTATTCCTGGAAGAAGTAGGGTTAGTAGATTTGTGGAGGGTGCGAAACCCAGGTGCGCTGCAATACACCTGTTGTTCTATGTCACACTCCACGCTCTCAAGGATTGATCTAATCCTGGGGAATGACAGGGCACTTCAGCTGCTTGAAAAAATTGCATATTGGCCAAGAGGCATCTCAGACCACTCCCTTACGGTGGCTACACTAAATATAGGAGAGTCCAAACCCAGGAAGAGTTGGAGCGTGAGCCCACACTGGTTCGAAGTAATTAAAAAATCGGATGGGATTCTCTCCACCCTAAGGGAATTTGTGGAGTTCAATCAGGGCTCGGCGGATCCCCCTGTGCTATGGGACACCCTCAAGGCATTTCTTAGAGGGGTTCTAATACAGCAGATGGCTAAATGTAATAAAGAGGCTAGGAGCGAAGAGATGGGCACTCTGAGGGAGGCTCTTGAGGCCGAAAATAACTTTATCAGAAACCCAACGCCGGAGCTGGAAAGCACCTGGCAGGAGAAACAACAAAAGTATAAATTAGTGGCCATGCAGAAAGCAGAGACTAGGCGCCTACTTCAGAGACAGGAATTCATGGTGGAGGGGGAAAGAATAGGAAGAACATTGGCTATGCTTGTAAAATCAAATGCGGCCCCATCCACGGTCCTCGCTATTAGATCACAGAGTGGAGATATAACTTCAAGCACCCCAGAAATTGTACAAGCTTTCAGGGGGTATTATAAAAAACTCTACTCTTCGCAGAAAAGGGGCAAGGAGGCGTTGATGGAGGACTTTCTGGAAGGGCTAACCATCCCTACTATTTCACAGGAAGAAAGCGCCATATTAGACGCCCCAATAACGGTAGCAGAACTGCAACAAGCAGTAGCGGGCATGGCATGTCTTAAGTCACCCGGGCCCGATGGCCTTCCAAGCGAGACATATAAGCAGTATGGTGAAGTGTTGATCCCTGAACTACTAAAAACCCTGGAGGGGTCATTTGAGGGGGGCCAACTGCCTGCCTCAATGCTAGAAGCAACAATTACGGTACTACAGAAGGAAGGGAAAGACCCACTGGATGTAGCTGCCTATAGACCAATTTCTCTACTTTGTACCGATGTAAAAATTCTCGCCAAGGTACTAGCAGTAAGACTGAACGGAGTTATTCACAAATTGATACACGAAGACCAGGCGGGCTTTATAGCCAACAGATCTACGAGCCTGAACATTAGAAGAGCGTTTCTGAATCTACAACTACCAGTGGAAAACGCAGGCTCGAGAGCGTTAATGACCCTCGATGTATCTAAGGCTTTTGATAGCGTAGAGTGGGGCTATATATGGCGCGTGTTGGAGAAATTCGGATTTGGCACGTCTTTCATAAGGTGGATCAGAATGTTATATACCCGCCCCAAGGCGAGACTAAAAATCAACAACGAACTTTCAGATTGGTTTGAGCTGGAAAGGGGGACTAGGCAGGGGTGCCCTCTATCTCCTCTGCTGTTCGCATTGGCAATGGAACCCCTGGCCATCCCTATAAGGGAAAGCAGAGCGATAACTGGTTTTCTGCGAAAATCGGGCGAGGAAAAAATCGCGCTATATGCGGATGATATTTTGTTATTCCTGGGGGACTGGAGACACTCGGTACCGAGTGCGATGAGGATAGTGAAGGATTTCGGCAACTTCTCTGGCTTAGAGATAAACTGGGAGAAGTCCGAGTTTATGCCGATAGATCCCATCAGCGAGTTAATAGCGGGCGATATTCCCCAGATGGTAATGGTGGACGCCTTGAAATACCTGGGAATAGTCCTGACGAAGGATCCGACCCGGTATATCAGCACAAACCTCGCTCCCCTATTAACAAAATTAAAACAAAAAATAGTAATCTGGAGACGCTTGCCTCTGTCCGCCGCAGGAAGATGTAGCCTAATAAAAATGGTCTGGATGCCACAACTGCTATATATCCTGCACAACTCGCCAGTCTGGATAGGCAAGAAGTGGTTTAAAAGAATTGATAGCCTCTTTAGGGAGTTGATCTGGAAGGGGAAGCAAGCCAGAATTCGACTTCGAGTGCTTCAGCTGCCTACACGGGAGGGGGGCTTTGCCCTCCCACACCCCGAGCGCTACTTCTTAGCAACGCAGCTGCAGCAGCTGCTGGGATGTGGGATACCGAAAGGCGGCACCCCCAATGGCAAACTGCTATTGCTGAGTACTCCACATAATACTCTAGTCGAAACACTAGAGGCGGATATGTTCCACGATAACTATCCAACTATCAAGTTGCTAACTAAACTCTGGAAAACTGTCAAGAAAATGATGGGATATGAAGATCCAACAGTTTATTCCCCTATTTGGAACAACCGTAATCTACAGGAAGTTCTTAAAATAGGTACCCCTGGGGAATGGGTGAATTCCAGCATCAGAAGGTTAAGTCAGCTTTATAATGATACCAAACTAAAGAGTTTCCCAGAATTAGTAAGGGAATTTAAGCTACCTCAGAGCTCCTTCTTCCCATATCTCCAGCTAGAACACGCTCTTAAAGCACAATTTAAAGATCAGACTCTATGCTGGGAAGAAATGCCTCTATTTCAGTGCATAATGCAGGTAAATCCTACTAGAGGTCTAATCTCTAGAATTTATGACCAATTAAGTAAACCAGATAACAGCGGGGAGATACTCCAGGGACTAAAAGCCAAATGGGAAGAGGACATAGGGGGAATGACCCAGGAACAATGGGCGAAAATCTTGGAACTGAGTGTACAGGTCTCGGTGTCCCCTTCACAGCGGCTCTCTCATCTATTTTTGTTGAATAGATCTTACTATACACCTAAAAGACTTTTCAAATTTGGGGGAAGGCCTAATGACAACTGCCCCAGATGTCAGAGGTCGGGAGACCTCATCCACATGCTGTGGAGGTGCCCCAAGCTATTTAGATACTGGGAGGAAGTGACCAGAAACCTGGGAAATATCTTCGGTACTATAGTAGTAAAAGAGGCCATAACCTGTATCCTGGGGTATAGAAGAGCACAGGGGGAGAGACTGGGCACTACAGTGGCCATCACGCGGGCCTTGTTCCAGGCTAGGAAGATGATAACACTAAGATGGCAATCAAAAGACCCCCCCTCGGTGAGAGACTGGATCTCCACTGTCAATGATACTCTGAGTAGGGAGAGGGTGGAGTACATAAAGAGAGGCAACCTTCAGGAATTTGAAGGCATGTGGAAGCCATGGCTAGAGAAAGCAGGTGTCTCCTAATAGGTAAGGCGTAGGATTAGCCCAGGAGTGGGGCTTTAGGTGACTACATAGATAACCGAGATCCTTGAGACCAAGGAGCGTTATAGCGAAGTGATTTGGATGTGCACATCTCTTTGTTTTTTTTTTTTTGTTTGTTTCATGACGGTTTTGATGGTACGTAGGTTAAACTCTGGGGGGGGGGGGGGGGGGGAGGGGGGCGGGTTGATCTGGGAATAAGTAAATCTTTTGGGAAACTTCGGGCAGCTTAGCAAAGAATGGGCATGGGGAGCCCATAAGCCTTCTATCCCATATCCTTTTCCTGTTTTCTCTTTACCTTTTCTATACTCCTACTTCCTTATACGAGCCCCTTCCTAGTTGCCGCATCAAAGCAGTCGGAGGGACGTTATAAAGGGAATTCGAGTTAACGCATTATCCACTATGATGTAAACCGGAGAAGGCGACCAGTTAATGAACATCAAGCTGATTTAGCCCTCTGCTTAATGGTTTCTGAAGTGGAAAAAAAAAAAAAAAACACACTACGCCACCAGAGACTCAGATTCTGCAGTGCCAGATGTGTCCCCCTGCTTAAGCCAGTACATGTCCGGGTCCATCTGAGGTTTGCTAGAGAACATTTGGATGATCCAGAAGAGGATTGGGAGAATGTCATATGGTCAGATGAAACCAAAGTAGAACTGTTTGGTAGAAACACAACTCGTCGTGTTTGGAGGAGAGTGAATGCTGAGTTGCAACCAAAGAACACCATACCTACTGTGAAGTATGGGGGTGTGCAACATCATGCTTTGGGGCTGTTTCTCTGCAAAGGGAACAAGACGACTGATCCGTGTACATGAAAGAATGAATGGGGCCATGTATCAAGAGATTTTGAATGCAAACCTCCTCCCATCAGCAAGGGCATTGAAGATGAAACGTGGCTGGGTCTTTCAGCATGACAATGATCCCAAACACACCGCCTGGGCAACGAAGGAGTGGCTTCGTAAGAAGCATTTCAAGGTCCTGGAGTGGCCTAGCCAGTCTCCAGATCTCAACCCCATAGAAAACCTTTGGAGGGAGTTGAAAGTCCGTGTTGCCCAGCGACAGCCCCAAAACATCACTGCTCTAGAGGAGATCTGCAAGGAGGAATGGGCCATACCAGCAACAGTGTGTGACAACCTTGTGAAGACTTACAGAAAACATTTTCTGTCATTGCCAACAAAGGATATATAACAAAGTATTGAGATGAAGTTTTGATATTGACCAAATACTTATTTTCCACCATAATTTGCAAATAAATTCTTTCAAAAATCAGACAATGTGATTGTCTGGATTTGTTTCCACATTTTGTCTCTCATAGTTGAGGTATACCTATGATGACAATTACAGGCCTCTCTCATCTTTTTAAGTGGGAGAACTTGCACAATTGGTGGCTGACTAAATACTTTTTTGCCCCACTGTATATTTTTTTTTCCTTTTTCGGTTTGTCGGGCGGCGTGATAGAAGAAGATGAATGGACATCATGGGACATTTTTATTTTTAATAAAGGACTTGCCCCAAGCTGTCTCTTGTCTTTTTTACCATTTTGACACTTTTTTTGTGAAATGGTAGGGGTACTTGTACCCCGTTACCAATTCACACAGGGGGGAGGTTGGGATCTGGGGGTCCCCTTGTTAAAGGGGGCTTCCAGATTCTGATAAGCCCCCCCGCCTGCAGACCCCCACAACCACCAGGCAAGGGTTGTGGGAATGAAGCCCTTGTCCCCATCAACATGGGGACAAGGTGCTTTGGCGGGCTACCCCAAAGCACCCTCCCCATGTTGAGGGCATGTGGCCTGGTAAGGTTCAGGAGGTGGGGCGCTCTCTCCCCCCTCTTTTCCTGCGGCCTGCCAGGTTGCGTGCTCAGATAAGGGTCTGTTATGGATTTTGGGGGGACCCCTATGCCTTTTTTTTATTTTGGCGCAGGGTTCCCCTTAAAATCCATACCAGACCTTTCAGGTCTAGTATGAATTTTTGGGGGGGCCCCTACGCTATTTTTTTAAATTTGGCGCAGGGTTTCCCTTAATTTCCATATTAGACCTGAAGGGCTGGTATGGATTTTAGGGGGGGCCCCACGCAATTTTCATTTTAAATTTTGGTTCGGGGTTCCCCTTAATATTCATACCAGACCCAAAGGGCCTGGTAATGGACTGGGGGGGACCCCATGCTCTTTTTTCAATGAGTTTTATCTATATTGCCGAGACCTGACAATTCATTATAGCCGCGATCAGTTTTAAATGACAATTTTTCCTTTAGAAATCTCATTTTGCTGTGGTACTGTTCTAAACACGGGAAAAGTGCACCACTTTACAGGCATACTATAGACACCCCCCCAGGCACAATATTTAAAGGAATATTTCATTTTTATTGTTTCACTTTAAGCATTAAAAAAATCACTGCTCCCGAAAAAATGGCTGTTTTTAAAAAATTCTTTTGCATTGATACATGTCCCTTGGGGCAGGATCCAGTTCCCCAAACACTTTTTATGACAATAACTTGCATAAAAGCCTTTAAAATTAGCACTTTTGATTTTTCATGTTAGTGTCCTATAGACTTTAACGGTGTTCCGGCAGCTTTCGAATTTGCCGCGAACACAGCATATTGTTCGCTGTTCGGCGAACAGGCGAACACCCGATGTTCGAGTCGAACTTACATTCGACTCGAACATCGGGCTCATCTCTACTTAAAGAGGAGTTCCACCCAGGGGGGCCATTAAAAAAAATAAAAAATAAAAGTCAGCAGCTACAAATACCGCAGCTCAGTCACCTGGGACCTGTAATGGGTCCCAGATGATTGACAGGAGGGAGGGAGCAGAGCGGAGCCCTTCCTGTGCCGAGGGGGAAGTGATGTCACCAGCCCAGGAAAAGGAAGGGGCAGACTACGAGGGACCACCTAGCAACAGGCATTTAGAGGTAAGTGAAAAAAAAAAATATCCAAATGTTTTTTCGGGGTTTTTTTTAGGATTTTTTATGTATGTTTGTTTTTTTGGGTGGAACCCCACTTTAAAATAGAACCGTTACCTGCAGATGACACTAAATCTACAACCCATGCCAATTTGCTAGAAAGGATAGCTTGTGCATGTTTACATTGTAGGCATATTTTGTAATATCTGTCAGTCTTGGACTGTATTCCCGTAATTGTAATAGTTTGTATGTACAGTACAGTATTTCATTCCGTAAAACCATATTAATACACTACAGAGGTTTTATTGCTTCCTTGCTCCTCACCCAAAGAACCCTAAAAGACGTAAAGTAAAACACCATGTTATATTCTAAAAATGCATATTTCTGGTCCTAAAGTGCCAGTAAAGTAAGCAGGTATTTTACTAGTGTTACTTCTTCCATGAAACTAGATACATATAAACAGGTTCTCATCGTATGCCAAAAATCAGCCTGATCAATAAGATATCTTACACATTCTGAAGAAGGAATAGTACCCATTCTCTATAATATAACTGGAATTATGTTGCTTTGATGTATAATATATAACATCATCATTTTGTTATTTATTACAGTCAAAACTGGAGTTTTTCTTTGATGTTCTAAGTACAGCATCAACCTTCACTTTCGTTGTGTGTTTTTTGTCTATCATCATATATTACAGTGTACAGGGTCTATAGTGCCATTGTTTATTGATATCCTATAACTGCAATCTGAATGGGCTTTTGGACGTGCATTTGGGCCATAATTTCATTAGAATGTTTCTTTTGATTCAGCTCTAATTCTATGCATCTTTTATGGCTGTAGACTGCAATTTATTTTATTCTTTAAACTAAGAACTATTCCTAAATGTCTATTCCTAAATATATTTGCTTGAGATGTAAGTATATACCCGCTGGACAGAGGGGGAAATAGGAAATAAAAGCAGATTGAAAGCCAGATGGAAGATTTAATGGAAAGTTAAATAGAAGGCAAGGGATCTGAAACGGCTTCTTAATGGAACTGCTCCTCACTCCATTTAATCCTCGTCTGCTAAACGCAATGTCCAAGTCAGCAGAGGGATAGCAGAGCTAACAAGGTAATTATTAACCCTTTAGTATCAATAGGTGCCTTTTTAAAATAAATCTTTTACAATACTACTGCATCATCATAATAACTAAAGTTTAAGGGGCAGAGAATAGGCCAAAATAATCTGCTTAAAGGTTTACTGGTTCACTCCGCTTTAGCAAAGATTTAGATTAAAATAATCTATTTGAATACAAGAGTGCAATACATATTGTTCAAAAATGAAACCGAAAAATTACTAAGACCTTGATATACATTGTATATCAGCAAATTCAGACACTACATCACTTTTAGGGATGCATTTTATGTTTACTCAGGCATTAGAAAAAAAAGACAACTGGGCATTTGCTGTACATGCTTGTCCTGAAATGGATTAGTAGGCAGCCCTGACTTAGGGCAGCAGGACTGAACTGGCCATAAATCTAATTGTTGATCATGTTCCAGCAGTCCTGCCAGCTCATCCAGTATAAGTAGCGCCTTGGAAACTGACTGCTATCACTGCAAGCTATAGGTTGAAGTCTTGCAACATGCTTTATAACCACTTCAGCCCCGGAAGAATTTACCCCCTTTTTGACCAGAGCACTTTTTGCGATTCGGCACTGTGTCACTTTAACTGACAATTGCACAGTCATGCGACATGGCCCCCAAACAAAATTGACATCCTTTTTTCCCACAAATAGAGCTTTCTTTCGGTGGTATTTCATCACCTCTGAGGTTTTTATTTTTTAAACAAAAAAATAGCGTCAATTTTGAAAAAAACGTATTATTTTTTACTTTTTGCTATAATAAATATTCCCAAAAAATATATAAAAAAACATTTTTTTCCTCAGTTTAGGCCGATAAATATTCTTCTACATATTTTTGGTTAAAAAAACGCAATAAGCGTTTATTGATTGGTTTGCGCAAAAGTTATAGCGTCTACAAAATAGGGGATAGTTTTATGGCATTTTTATTGATAATTTTTCTTTTTACTAGTAATGGCGGCGATCAGCGACTTTTATCGTGACTGCGACATTATGGCGGACACGTTGGACAATTTTGACACATTTTTGGGACCATTGGCATTGATACAGCAATCAATGCTATAAAATAGCATTGATTACTGTAAAAATGTCACTGGCAGTGTAGAGGTTAACCACTAGGTTGCGCTGTAGAGGTTAAGTGTGTTCTAGGGAGTGATTCTAACTGTGGGGGGAAGGGGCTATGTGTGACACATCACTGATCACCGCTCCCGATTACAGGGAGCATGATCAGTTTCAGTGTCATTAGGCAGAATGGGGAGATGCTTGTTTACATTAGCATCTCCCCGTTCTTCCTCACCATGAGACGATCGCGGGTATGCCCGTGGACATCGAGTCCGCGGGACCCGCGATCATGGTCACGGAGCTCCTGGCGTGCGCGTGGGCGCCCCGCGTGCCGCCTCTTAAAAGGCAACGCACAGGTACGTTAATCTGCCTGTACGTGCCCTTCTGCCGCAGTATATCTGTGTGAGGCAGTTGGGAAAAGGATAATCTGATTTTACAATCTCCTTTAGATTTACCAGCAGCTATATGGTACGAAGGCCTACTAAACAAGCCCTTGCACTATATAGTTGTTGGTAAACTCGCCTGTGAGCCTGTAACCAGCTCAGATTGAATGTATATAGTTTACTGGATCTGTTCTGGAATTGACTTGGTTGTGCAGTTCCCCCTGTTGCCAGTAGGTGTCACTGGTACCATGGAACAGTGTGTAAATAACAACTTAGTGAAACTTTAACCACTTCCCGCCCGGCCCATAGCAGATGATGGCCGGGCGGTGGTTGTGTTATCCTGACTGGGCGTCATATGATGTCCAGCAGGATAATTCCCTAGAGCGCACCCGCGGGGGCGTGCAGCGCGGCGATCGAGGACGGCATGTGTCCCTCGGACACAGCGCTTCCCCAATCACGGTAAACAGCCAGTGAATTTGGCCGTTTACCACGTGATCGGCTGTGTCAACGTCACAGCCGATCACATGTCATAACAAACTCGGCGGCGCGCACAGGGCAGGGATCGAGGAAGGTGGGTGTCCCTTGGACACAGCGCTTCCCTGATCAAGGTAAACAGCCAATGAAATTGGCTGTTTACCACGTGACCAGCTGTGTCCAATCACAGCCGGTCACAAATGTAAACACAGAGGAGCAGTTACCATCTGATCTCTGCTCTCTCCTCACACACCGATTGTATGAGGAGAGAGCAGGGATCAGTAAGTGAGATTGTTAGTGTTTTATCTGTACTATACCACAGTGCACAACGTGACCCCCCCAATAAAGAGGACCTGTCACACAGCCCAGCCCATCTGTCAAGCAGCCCATCTGTCAATCAGCCCATCTGATCAATCAGCCAATCAATCAGCCCATCTGTCACTCAATCAGCCCATCTGCCCATCTGTCAATCTGTCAATCATCTGTCACAGGCCCACAGCTATCCGTACCGCCATTGGTACCGCCACACGGGCTACCAGTACCGCCATCGGTACCACCGCCAGTCCTGCCATCAGGCCCACCATCGGTACCGCCATCAGGCCCACCGCCATCAGTACCGCCATTGGTACCGCCACACAGGCTACCAGTACCACCATCGGTACCACCGCCAGTTCCGCCATCAGGCCGCCATCGGTACCGCCATCAGGCCCACCATTTATACCACCACACAGGCCCGCCACACAGGTCTGCTACCAGTACCGCCACTCGTACCGCCATCAGTACCGCCACCACCACACGTACCGCTACCTGTACCACCAACGGTACCACCACCACCCGTACCGCCACCTGTACCACCATCGGTACCGCCACACAGGCCCGCCACTAATACCACATTGGTACCACCACTACCACCAGCAGTACCATTACATAGGCCCGCCAAAAAGCACTACCATAATGTTGCAAAGGGTTTACACACCTGAGGAGGCATATGCCCTTTTTACCATGTCGGATGATGAGAGCAGCGGGGAGCTCCCATAATCCGATTCTGGTTCGGAATACGAACCAGTGGAGGATAGTGGGTCGGAGTCCGAGTCCTCGGAGGAAACCGTCCCTCCCAAAAGAATGAGATCAGGACCGAGATCAGGACCAAGATCAGGACCAAGACCAGGAGATCTTCCCACCAGCAGCAGCGCCAGACCCCAGGAAGAGGAGCCCAGTACAAGTACTGGAATCACACGCCCAACCCAAAGAACCCAGCCCTAGTCCTACCTTCCCGATGCCCTGGCAAACCCCTTATGGTTGCCTGCCAACTCAGGATCCGCTATCATCCCCCCTTTCACTGCACAGCCAGGTGTGCAGCCCGACACTACAAATTTTTCTCAATTTGATTATTTTTGTTTATTTGTCCCACAAGATTTGCTGCAGAATATGGTGGATCAAACTAACCTGTATGCATCCCAATTTATTGCTGCCAACCCCAATTCTTCCTATGCCCGCATGTTCCAGTGGCGACGCCTAACACTGGACGAATTTAAATTATTTTTTGGCCTTACATTTAATATGGGGCTTACAAAAAAGATCCATGCATATTGGTCCACCAACCCCATCCACCACATGCCCATATATTCCGCTGTCATGTCCAGGACAAGATACGACATGATTATGCGTTTTCTCCACTTCAATGACAATTCACAGTGCCCTCCCCGAGATCATCCCAACCATGACAAATTGTACAAGATACGCCCCCTAATCAATTCCTTTTCCCAGCGATTTAGAGACTTTTATCCCAGACCAAAAAATTTGTGTGGACGAGTCCCTTATACATTTCACTGCTCGACTGCACTTCAAGCAGTATATACCAAGCAAGAGAGCCAGGTATGGGGTGAAATTAAAAAAATTATGCGATTAAGCCACTGGATATGTCTTCACATTCCGGATCTACGAAGGCAAAGACTCCCAGCTCCAGCCCCATGAGTGCCCCACATATATTGCAGCCAGTGGTAAAATTGTCTGGGAGCTGGCATACCCCCTGTTCGACAAAGGATACCATTTATATGTCGACAACTATTATACCAGCCTGTCCCTTTTTCGTCACCTTTATAGTAAAAAAACCCTGGCCTGCAGTACTTTAAAAAAAAAACGGAAGGCATTCCTACAAAATTTGTTGACAAAAAATTGCCAAACGGAGAAGCGACATTCATGAGGAACGAGGAGATGTCCACATCCTCTCTACCATCCACAATGACACCGTGGTGGAGATCTAAAGAAGAGGCGGCCTCATTGTAAAGCCCGAATGTGTCCACGATTATATTATGTACATGGGGGGTGGATTTAAACGATCAGATGCTACAGCCCTATTTATCAACCAGAAAGTCCCGTTATTGGTAAGAAAGTTGCGTTTCACCTGTTTCATATGGCCCTTTTTAATTCGTTTGTCAGCTACCAAAAAGCAACAAATCACCTACCTGAAGTATATTGAAGATATCGTCACTGCCCTCATTTACCAATGTCTTTGCTCGCCTATTTAAACCACGTTTCTGACTTCCACGTGCACCTACCTCAGCCTGTTTACCGATGATGCCTCTGCCTGCCGATTTAAACCATATTTCTGACTTCCACGTGCACTGACCTTGGCCTGTTAATCGACCATGTTTTTGCCTGCCACTTGGACTGATCATTTGCCCATCTACTTCAGTACACAGGGGTCTCACATATGTGAGGGGCTTCACAATAGCGTTCTGAGTAGAGAAAACCAGTTTTTCGTTTTCTGTGCTCCCAGAACAGGGTCTGGTTGCCCGGAGGCTTCAAAGCGATTTGGGTGGGAGAAGCCTCTATCCCTGTCCCCCTGGCCCTAAGCTTGATGGTCCTTCCTGCTGCCTGGACCAATACTTTGGCTGTGCTGACCATATTGCTGCCTGTAATGACCCATGACATTATGGACCATGTTTCTTCCTGCTGCTTGGACCAATACTTTGGCTGTGTTGACCATATATCTGCCTGCTGCCTCTACTGACTTTGGACAGTATTTCTGCCAGGAAACCTCTGCCTGCTACCTGGACCTGTACTTTGGCTGTGCTTTGGCTGTGCTTTGGCTGTGCTCTGGCTGTGCTCTGGCTGTGCTTACAGTATCTCTGCCTGTACGAACTATGGACAGTATTCCTGCCTGCTGCCTGGATGATTGATTTTGCTGTCGCTGACCTCATTCCTGCCTGCTGCCTGGACCGATGCTCTCCTCTGTGGACCACTGCACTTCTAAAACCACAGGTAATCTTTTGTTATTTGGCATGTACCTGCTATGTGTTAGAAATATGAAGGGCCTTCAAAAATGTGATCGGTAGAAAATGATATGTGTAATTAATGCTGCTAGAATGCCTGGAGGTGCTACTTGGGTGTTGGGCCTCTGTATGTGGCCAGGCTGTGTAAAAGTCTCAAACATGTGGTATCGCCATACTCAGGAGTAGCAGAATGTATTGTGGGGTGTCATTTTTGCTATGTACATGCTATGTGTTAGAAATATCTTATAAAGGGACAACGTTGTGTAAAAAAAATGCATTTTCATTTTTTCTCCACATTTTCCAAAAACTTCTGGAAAAAAATGAAAAGTTCAAAAGACTCATTATGCCTCATAGATTATATGTTGGGGTGTTTGCTTTCCAAAATGGGGTCATTTTGTGGACAATTCCATTGTCCTGGTGCTCCAGGGCCTTCAAAAGTGTAATAGGTGGTTGAGAAAGGATTTGTGCAATTTATGCTTGTAGAACGCCTTTGTATATGGCCAGGCTGTGTAAAAGTCTCACACGTGGTATCGCCATACTCGGGAGGAGTAGCAGAATGTATTTTGGGGTGAAGTTGCAATTATGCATATGCTGTGTGAGAGAAATAACCTGTTAATATGACCAGTTTGTGTAAAAAAAAAAAAAAAAATTTTAATTTTCCCAAGAATTGTGTGAAAAAATTACAACTTCAAAAAACTCACCATGCCTCTTAGTAAATACCTTGGACTGTCTACTTTCCAAAAAGGGATCATTTGGGGGGTATGTGTACTTTCCTGGCTTCTTAGTGTCTCAAGAAATGAGATAGGTCTTCAGTACATCAGGTGTGATCAGATGTAATACATTTTCAGTGATTGGCACCATAGTTTGTAGACTCTATAACTTTCACAAAGACCAAATAATATACATTAATTTGGATTATTTTTACCAAAGATATGTAGCAGTATAAATTTTGCCACACATTTATGAAGAAAAATGACTTATTTGCAAAATTTTACAATAGAAACTAAAAAAAGGGTGTTTTTTTCAAAATTTTCGCAGTTTTTTCGCTTATATCGCAAAAAATAAAAAACCCAGCGGTCATTAAATACCACCAAAAGAAAGCTCTATTTAAAGAAAGATAAAAATTTTGTTTGGATACAGTGTAGCATGGCTGAGTAATTGTCATTCAAAGCGTGAGAGCGCTGAAAGCTGAAAATTGGTCTGGGCGGGAAGGTGCATAAGTGCCTGGTATTGAAGTGGTTAATGAATATTCTTCTTTCAGAAACAGCCCAGTGGGAGGTTCTTGCTGCTGTGCTTTCTGGGGGGGGGGGGGGGGGTATTTATGGGACAGATGCCATGTGCTAGAGATCAGTTCTTACCTTGTGGCCCTCCAGCCTGGAGGGCTGCGTCACTGCAGCTGTGCAAGTAGGCCCAGAAGCCTGTCTGGGGCCTACTACCGCAGAGGTGGTCCTTAGGCTGTCTTGCCTGGGTGCAGGAAGCCAAGCCAAGCTGAGGAGATCCAGGGGAGGACCCTTGCTGAAGAGAGCCAGGATGAAGGCTGGTCTCTCAGAAGGGCCTGGTGACTTGCTTGGAGGACGCACCTATCTCTAACCTACTCTTACAGTATCGCCGGATGGCTTAAAGGTTCTGGTACTGTGAGGAAGCTGTTCTATATTTAAACTACTCTTACAGTATTGCCGGATGGCTTAAAGGTTCTGGTACTGTGAAGAAGCTGTTCTATATTTAAACTACCCTTACAGTATTGCCGGATGGCTTAAAGGTTCTGGTACTGTGAAGAAGCTGTTCTATATTTAAACTACCCTTACAGTATCGCCGGATGGCTTAAAGGTTCTGGTACTGTGACGCTGTTCCACAATTCAATCAAGGTAATACATTCTTGGCTGCTAAGTTTGTGAGAGAGACTTATCCAGGTATCCACTGGCTGCTAAGTCCTGTGAGAGAGGCTTATCCAGACATTGTACTGTTTGTTTGGTCTGTGGCAGAGACCTACTCAACTATATAAGATTCCGCTAAGAGAAAGTTGTGTGTTTGTCCTTTATTCTGAAGAGTCTGTAAGTGATCTGCTACAAAACGGTATCTGCAACGTCCCCTCAACCTCTTTACCACTACTTCCTTCAAGTTTTTCATTAAAGCATTGAAAAATACTAAAGTGACAGGCGCCCGTATTTGTTTTCACTTCCCATTATAGCCATGGACTCAGCCCTGGGGTGAATGTAAGCCCGCTCCCAGTATCTGGAGGTGTCTCTTTGTTCCCAGTATACTCAGGGAGGCGCTACAACTGCATATCCAAAAACAATGTGCTACCACTTCGAAGAAAGTGGAAACAAGGAAAACCACTGTCAACCTGGCATTGTACCGTCAAAACAGACCTCAAAACCGTTAAAATCCCATGGGATGAGGCTGAATTATCTACAGCTGACATATTTTGATGGAGAACACTCACTGCCCAATGCACCTAATTGAGCAAAAGCAACAAAGTCTAAGTAAGACGCTAAGCTGATATTTGAATGGTTGCCACTGGGTACCGTACTTTGCAGATTAGCGTCATCCTTAGTGCTTTGCTGAATCAATTTTTTTACAATAGAAGTAATGCAACTTATTCAAAGCATAAAAAGTTAATCAAAAGTCATGAAACATTTTCCACAGGCAACAATCGTTGCAAATACTGGTCATGTTACATGACTCAGAAATGTCAACTTGTTATCACTCTCCACTGTTCTATTATGTAATCTGATGTTAAAATCTAACACTTACCTACCAACTGCTTCAGGTGCTGGTCTGGTGGTGGTGGTCGTGTGGTTTCTGGGAAGAAGCAGGATCTCTGTTAATAAAGAGCAGTATGTATGTAAAAGTCAGAAAGGGTTTAGTAGCATATTACAAAATAGGAAACTGGAGAGGTAGAGAAGAGTCAAGCTTTGGTGAGAGTTCTGGTACCCTTCCAAGTACTAATACACAGTCATGTACAATTTTTTTATGTAGACAAAGCAACTATTTTAAATAACTATCAGGCTCTCTGGAGTGAAGGTGTATTCATGTCAATAATCTAACAATGTGAAAAGAAATGTATACATTTTTATAGGAAGTCTGCGCTAAGAGAAATATGCTGGCTATTATATACCTCTCAACTTTTTGGGATAGGAACAAGGGACGCCTATTAGCAAAAGTATGTAGGCACAGGACACGCCCCCTGCCAGGAGAATTATACAAAAAAATATTAGTTAAACTCTCAAGTGCTTTTTTATCACTATTATTCCTTCATACTGGCTTTTAACATTTACAAATGCAGCAATTTAGAAATTGGATGAAAGGTTTAGCACTGTGAAACACTTTTTGAAAGATACTGCATAGAGCATTTATATACAATTATATAGATAAAACCTAAAGGAGGGACAAATGAGGAGGAAAAAGGAACAGAGGGACTTTGTTCTAAATCAGGGACATTCCCTCGAAATCAGGGACAGTTGGGAGCTATGCTATTAGTGTTGACATCTCCTTCTACAAATTCTGGTTACCTTGTTGTCATTCTGATCCTTTAACACTTTCTGAGTCACTGACCTGCAATAAGTTTTAAACTTATAATAAACTTCACTGGCCTAATATTATCTGGATAAGTCACATATTAAAGCAGAAGTAAATCTATAGATTTAACAGTTTAAAAAAAGTAACATTTCCGGCATGTGCCGGGAATGTAACTGTCACATTGGATGTGCTCGCAACCAAACTGTAAAACCATACAATGGCTGGTGTCATAACTGATCACATGTGCAGCATCATGGAGGATGGGGTAAACAGTTCAATCTCTGTATTTGTGGATGATACTAAGCTAAGCAGGGCAATAACTTCTCCGCAGGATGTGGAAACCTTGCAAAAAGATCTGAACAAATTAATGGGGTGGGCAACTACATGGCAAATGAGGTTCAATGTAGAAAAATGTAAAATAATGCATTTGGGTGGCAAAAATATGAATGCCATCTATACACTGGGGGGATAACCTCTAGGGGAATCTAGGATGGAAAAGGACCTGGGGGTCCTAGTAGATGATAGGCTCAGCAATGGCATGCAATGCCAAGTTGCTGCTAACAAAGCAAACAGAATATCGGCATGCATTAAAAATCGATAATTCTCCCGCTCTAAAAGACTCTGGTCTGGCCGCACCTAGAGTATGCTGTCCAGTTCTGGGCACCATTCCTCAGGAAGGATGTACTGGAAATGGAGCGAGTACAAAGAAGGGCAACAAAGCTAATAAAGGGTCTGGAGGATATTAGTTATGAGGAAAGGTTGCGAGCACTGAACTTATTTTCTCTGGAGAAGAGATGCTTGAGAGGGGATATGATTTCAATTTACAAATACCATTCTGGTAACCCCACAATAGAGATAAAAAAATTTTGCGGAAGGGAATTTAACAAGACTCGTGGCCACTTATTAAAATTAGAAGAAAAGAGGTTTAACCTTAAACTACATATAGGGTTCTTTACTATAAGAGCGGCAAGGATGTGGAATTCCCTTCCACAGGCAGTGGTCTCAGCAGGGGGGGGGGCATCGATAGTTTCAAGAAACTATTAGATAAGCACCTGAACGACCACAACATACAGGGATATACAAGGTAATACTGACATATAATCACACACATAGGTTGGACTTGATGGACTTGTGTCTTTTTTCGACCTCACCTACTATGTAACTATGGCAGTTGAAGATCAAATAGAGGCCAAGATGGCGGTTACCTTGGCTGAAAACGATAATGGTTACTTCCACTTTAAAGTTAAAGTCAGCCATAGAATTGGCATCCTTAGACCAAGCTTGGCAATTGCAACCTGCATATTTCTTTCAATATACGTTTATTACAAATTGCTCTGCAGATGATTGGATAGTCAAAGTGAATTCAGGTTGACTTGTGCAAATATCGCTGTAGATCAACTTTTGATTGGACTAACCTTAAAATGTTATTTGTCATCAGACAAGTGTATGGAGATGTTTTTTGTTTAAAAAACATGCTCTAGGAGATGGAAGGATAATTTATATGTGGGACTGTCACTCTCATGTCACTCTTCAATACATTGCACATAATAAGTCATATATACATTCCATCATCCGGATACTACAATTTTCCCTGGGCTTGATTAGCTTTAGAGCACACAAATAATTTTCCTAGTGGTGTTAATATACTGTATGTTTGTCTTGTGTTTCAGTTCTTATTCTGAAGCCAGATTCAGGGATAAGAAATACAGAGGAGTGGTTACATACAGATCACTGGCAGGAATTACCTATTCATGTGAGAGTTAGTAGGTGGGAGTGAGTGACAGCACTCTCTGACAAGCTCGTAGCTTTGACTTCACATCAATGTGATGATGGCTGTTCAACACCTCGTATCGACGCTTGCAAATAAAAACAGATTTACAGATTTACACTTCATTTGCCAGCCAGCCCATTAGCTGATGAACCTTGTCATCTTGATTCTTCCATGATAAACCTGCTAGCTTCATACTTGTCAAAAGACAGGCAGGTTATCAAGATATTAAGTCTTTTAAGCAAGTAGCAAAGGAATAGTCATTAATGAGTGAACCTGTCACTTCTAAAGGGGAATCCTGTTAAGTGCATGTAAAAAAGTAATCAGCTTAGCAATGGGACACTCCTTAATTTCCAAAGAAAAAATACAGCCATAATCTTGGTGCCTAGCTGGTTATTTTCTGTCTACATTGTGCTTGTCACTCATTATAAGCTCGCTTAAGCGAACTGGGCTCAAGTGGTCATGCATGATTGCACATGTATCTATAGGAAAGGAAGATAGCTATGTTAAAACTATCACTGAGAGCATTCTTTGCAGTTTTTTGGAACTGGGCATCACAATCTTGGTGACAATTGTACCAATTCAAATGTTAGAATATAGAAATAGGACAAACTCATGTCACCAAAAACATAACACAATTGAAAACAGTTAAAATGGTCAAAGTCGACATGTAATCAGGTATAGAGCATTTACAATTAAAAAAAAAACTCTAAAATGCATTGCAGGAGAGTACAAGTTAGGTTAAAAATCATAGGTAAACATAGTATCACATTGTGCATTCTTGTGTTCTTTTCTGACTGCAAGCTGCAGTAATACCTTCATGATGAGCGTTACAATTTCTTTAATTGTGGGTGACAGTAACTTCCTATTCCTACTTCACAAACTTGACACCATCACCTAGACACTAATTATGCAAGGATGCCTGCAAAATGAATTCTGTTAGTTGGATTTAAAGTGGTTGTAAACCCTTACAATCCAATAATATAGCCTATAGCCTATAAGCCTATAATAAGGCTTACCTGTAGCTACCCCAGATATCTCCTAAACCTGCACGGTTTAGTAGATATCCCCTGTATCTGCATGTTCCGATGTTATTGGCACATGCGCACTGAAGCAATGGCACGAACGTGCTATTTGCTTCAGTGAGTGTGCCATTACCGGCAGCTCCTGCGCGCATGCCGGGAGTGACGTCATCGCGGTTCCGGCCAATCACAGCGCCGGAGCTGCAATACCCGGAAGTAACTCTGGGGAGAAATGTCACCGGCCATTGCTGTGTACGGGCACCGCAGTGGGGGCTTCGATCTTAGGTGAGTATTACATAATGAGCTAGTATGCTATGTATACTAGCTCATTATGCCTTTGTCTTGCAGCTCGTTTTCTTTTTCATTTGGGTTTACAACCACTTTAAGGACAGGGGATACACTACTGTAATCAAATAAGCAATAAGTGTTCCATCAAAATACAACACCACTAATGATAACTGTGTTTGCAACACTGGAAGATTATTTTTCCTTAGTAATGGTACATTTAAGAACACTTAAATATCCTATATTTTACATATTTTCAACTAATTTTGTGTGGAACCAATTCCATGCATGTCTCCTATAAATGGTTCCTTTTTTTTATTCTATTTACACGTAGCACCCTCTAGTGTGCTAGAAAAATATTTTTTCTGTAGTGTATGTAAGTTGTTAGGATTGGCTGGCAGTCAAGCCTGTGTTTGTTAATCTGGGTTGGGTGAGTGACTCAGGGAGGGCTGGACGACTCACAGGAAGCATCTCTGAGACCTCCCCCTACTGCTGAACTTGCTGGAAATTTCTAGAAGAATAGGAGTGGAGGTGAGGAGGAGCTGTCTGGAGTATTCTGAGGGCCCTGACCAATCCTCAATAGATGGGTTGGCAGGGGGTAGGTACCCTCAAATACTCAGGGCCAGTCCAGCTGGTGCAGTGGAGTTCATGTGGAAGCTGGAGATGGAGTGTTAGGCTGTCGTTGACCCTCGAGGGTAACCCCCTAGTCTGGGGGGGGTGAACTGGGGTCTGGGAGCTTGGGTGCGGAAGGGACCCTCTTCATGACACACAGGGGTGTCCTGACCAGAGGCACAGGAGCAGGAGAAGGACAGCAGGAGAACACTGCCGGGCGAATCTCCAGGGAGGAAGACAGCCAGGTGGGCTGGTGAGTGTTACAGTTGGGGAGGACTGAGAGGCAGCCTGAGAGAACTGGGTGGAAGCAGTCTGAGATGGATGCAGAGTCAGTCTGGGAAGACTGTGGAGTTATAGCCAGGGGGGCTGGAGAAAGGGGCAGCTGCAGCCAGGTGGGCTGGCAGTGCCTGAAGAGGTGGTGCTGGGATCAGTAGTCACAGAAGAACAGCTGGACACTAGGATTTAGCTACACAAACAAGGGGCCTGCGGCCCCTGCCTGTAAACTGCATTTGCTGCCTATCCAGCAGTGCAAGCTGGTCCTGGGAGTTGTAGTGCTTGAAGCAAAAGTTGTGCTGGAGGAAGCTGAGGAGTGTAAATAGCTATACAGAGGAAGTTTGTCCCTGAAAAGTGCTACTACAGTCAAGTGGGCATCCCATATTACCCTACTCCCTATCCAAGTTAAACCCCCTAATAAAAATACAAAACAAATCACTGGACTGTTCTTTGCCTTAAGTGTGCTGTGAAAATGCAGTGTGCCTGGTTGTGCAGGGTGGGGGATCCCTTTCTACTTGCAGCTCCTTAGGGGGTGCGCTACATACACATTGAGTCTTAAGACCCATACACATGATCAGAATATCGTATGAGAAATTCCGCTTTTGAAGCAATTGTATGAAAATCTGATCGCTAGTACACAGCTTTCAAGAGATGATCACCAAAATTAATGCAAATTTATCCAATGGGAAAAGCATGAATTGCACAATACAATTCATTATATAACTTGCGAAATTATTATTCTGTCACATTAGAATTTTTGTAACTTTAGTTACCTCTTTTATTTTCAAAATGAGACTAGCATACAAAAAAAGGTGGACGATCATCCGTCACATAATCTCATCATGTGTACCTTAAGGTGACCAGATTTATAAAATGAAATCCAGGGAAATTTTTTTTTTTTTTTTTTTTTTTATTGGCAAATGCTAAACTATTTTTTAAGCATATTTTTACTTATATGTGTGTATGTGGTACGTTTTTATGGAATGATTGTATAATATATACGTTATTTCTCACATTTCGTCCATGAGATTAAAAAAAAATGCACTTAGAATTTTTTGGGATATGACTACCAAATGTTAAGAAGATAAGATAGAGAAAAAAACTTTTCAATGCATATTTTGTATTTTGTATATATTCAGAATGTATAATGCGCTAATATTAACCTCCCAATATAACACGGTGTGATCTCTTAATGAATAATCAGTGAATCATGTGCAAAATAATCAAGTGGAGCCTATTATAAATAACATAACATCCTTCACCATAACAAAATCCTATAACTAAATATCAATGTGATAATAAATTATTGAACACAATTAAAAAGAGAAAAATAAAAATGAGATATATTAATGTGATGAACCACAGTGCACAGGTAATAGGACAGCATATTGCTGTGAAAAATATAACGTCTTTGGTGATTTGATGAATATAGACAAGTTTCAATGAGTAATCCCCAGTGATAGCTTGCTTGCTCATATATCCAGCTGCTCATTAGCATGGGCTGGCTTCTGGCTTTCAAAGAACTTCCGCAGTATGAAATAACAAAAAAAGAAAGACCATTGTGCAGGCAGTGTGATATGTAATCCCTATAAATTAACGGTAAAAATTCTCTCACACTTTTCAGCAGAATAAATCGCATATGGTAAGGTCAGTTGCATACAGCTAACAGCTGGGATCTCCTCACACGCCAACAGTGTACACACAGAACTGCTCGTCACTGGCTCCTCCCGACCGGTTTCATCACTAGACACGTGACCTTTGAAAAAGGCGGCACTAATAGGCAACAATGATGGGCACTAATAGGCGGCACTGATATGTGGAACTGATGGGCACTGATAGGCAGCACTCATGGTCACTGGTAGGTGGCAATGTTGTGCACTGATAGGTGGCAATGATGGCCACTGATAGGTGGCAATGATGCGCACTGGAAAATGGAACTGACAGACATTTCTGATAAGGAAAGGGAGGGGGTACTGTGAGCTACAGTGGGGAAAATAATTATTTGATCCCCTGCAGATTTTGTAAGTTTGCCCACTTACAAAAAAATGAAGGGTCTATATTTTTTATCATAGGTGTATTTTAAATGATAGAGACAGAATATCAACCAAAAATCCAGAAAAAAACATATTAAAAATGCTATAATTTAAGCTGCAGTTCAGTGAGTAAAATAAGTATTTGTTCCCCAAGCAAAACATTGACTTAGTACTTGGTGGAGAAACCCTTGTTGGCAAGCACAGAGTCAAGACATTTCTTGTAGTTAGTGACCAGGTTTGCACACATCTCAGGAGGGATTTTGGTCCACTCTTCTTTACAGATCTTCTCTAAATCCTTAAGGTTTCTTGGCTGTCGCTTGGCAACTCAGAGTTTCAGCTCCCTCCATACGTTTTCTATAGGATTAAAGGGAGGAGACCAGGAGACTGGCTAGGCCACTCCATTACCTTAATGTGCTTCTTCTTGAGCCATTTCTTTGTTGCCTTGGTGGTATGTTTTGGGTCATTGTCATGCTGAAAGACCCATCCATGACCCATCTTCAGTGTTCTGGCTGAGGGTAGAAGGTTCTCATCCAAGATTTTACAATACATGGCCCCGTCCATTGGCCCCTCAATGCAGCAAAGTCGCAGAAGCACATTAAGGTCATGGAGTGGCTTAGCCAGGCTCCAGACCTTAATCCTATAGAAAATTTATGGAGGGAGCTGAAACTTCGAGGCCAAGAAGCCTTAAGGATTTAGAAAAGATATGTAAAGAAGAGTGGGCCAAAATCCCTCCTGAGACGTGCGCAAACCTGGTAACCAACTACAAGAAACGTCTTACCTCTGTACTTGCCAGCAAGGGTTTCTCCACCAAGTACTAAGTCATGTTTTGCTTGGGGATCAAATATTATATTATTATTTTACTCACTGAACTGCAACTCAATTTTTAGCATTTGTTTTATGCGTTTTTTCTGGACTTTTGGTTGATATTCTGTCTCTATTATTTAAAATACATCTTTGATAACATCTATAGACCCTTCATTTCTTTGTAAGTGGGAAAACTTACAAAATCTGCACGGGATCAAATATATATTTTTCTCACTGTATGTGGGGTCTCTAAAGGGGTGCTACTGATCTAATGGTTGATCATCAGCCATTAGATCAGCAGTCAGTACCCCCTCTTAGAGACCCCCATTAGCTCAGAGTCCCCTTATATCAGTGCCCCCCCCCCACCCCCTTTCTTAGAGACCTCCATAGATCAGAGAGACCCCCCTTATATCAATGCCCCTGCCCTCTTTAACACATCCATTCAGAAAGTGTGAGAGGCGAGCTGGGGGGCGGAGCTGAGAGGTGGAGCTGCTCTAGGGCTATTTACCTCTCACTATGCAGTGTGAATGGCAGAAACTGCAACGGAGATCATCGAGGCAGCAGTAGTGGTGGCAGGGGTGAGAGAGGCGCAGTGTCTAGGCAATACCGGACAGGTGGCAACCCTATCCAGGGACAGACTTGGTCCAGGGACAGTGTCCTCAGATCGGGGACTGTCCCCGGGACGTCTGATCACCCTACTCTAGTGTACCAGGCATTAATCTAAGTTAAAAACAAACAGAATGTACTGTTTATCCTATGAAGTACACTTGTAGTTATCATTCTTGGCATTAGCAATTTATATGCTGAAATGAGGACTTCATAATGCTGTGGTGATATAGGCTGTCACTCCCTGGCATCCCCAGTAAACCAAAGCGTCCTCTATGCATAATTTGCTAGAGGAACTGAAAAACCACAGCTTACTTGCTCAAGTCACAGAGAGATCTGCACTCCAACACACATTTCTCACTTCAGGTATCCAAGCAATTGATAAGATCTGCACTCCAGCATGCACAGATCACTTCCCAGGATCAGTCATATTCGCTACAACATACAGTATCCTATCATGTTCTTTTATAAAGATTGTGAACAAATACAATTATTTTTATATCCTGGAGTAAGTTTACAGCTGAATTACTTCCTGTAAACAGAAAAATCATTTGTTCACAATAACAAAGCCTACATTTACATTAATTAAATTTTCTGTAACACCATATTTTGAGGGATGTAATTGGTCAAGCAGCATATTTATGCAATTTGCTGGCTTTGTTCTCTCTTCCTTCTCATGTGTCACTTTGCCTCTGTAACATTTTACCCTTTCTGAACCCATGAAAGCATTGCCAGTGTATTTAAAAATAAAATAAAGGTGTAGACCTGATCGGTAGCCCCTTTAAGATGCTCAGCAGGGCATTGCAACCTAATTTCTCTCTCTGTAGCACAAAATTTTAAGGAATGTAATTGGCCAAGCAGCATATTTATGCAAATTGCTAGCATTTTTCACTCTTCCCCCTCATGTGGCACTATGTCTCGGTAACATTTAACCTTTTCTGATCCCAGGAAAGTATCCCCAAGCTATTTACAAATGAAATAAAGGAGTAGCTGAGTTTTAGCTGTAACATTCTGTACATTTACCTAGCCCTGTCTGGGTGGCCTTAGCCTACGGTAAACAGTCAATGCTCTATGTGTCCCATTTTACCCGATTGTTCCATTTGAACTTTGAAAACCTGAATAAATATTTTGAAGTGAAAATAAAGGTGTAACCAAGGCTGGCCACCCTTTTAAGTCACTCAGCGGTGTGCTGCAACCTCACTGCAATTCATCCCTCCCTCGCTGCAAGAGGGGAGGGAAAGCAGGACTGGCTTGATCAGCGGCTGGGAGGTTAAGCCAGAAAAAAGATCGAATGTGCAACACAATTGCCCAATTAAATAGTGCTTTGAGATTGGCTTGTAAGTTGGAGAGATCCTGTAAGGACATAATTCCACTGCATAGCTTGGTGTCATCTGTAAACACTGATATGATAATTTTATTCCCAGACCCTATATCTATTATAAATATGTTAAAAACACTGAACCTTGGGGTACACCACTAATAACCTTTAGACCATTCATAATCACTACTCTCTGAATCCAATCATTTATCGAGTTTTCTGTCCATTTACAAACTGAATTTTCTAAGCCTGTAGACTTTAATTTACACATTACCCCCATGTGGGGAACTTTGTCCATCACTTTGGTAAAATATAAGTATACTATGTCCACAGCCACTACGTTTTTGCTTACTTCCTCATAAAAAGGAATTACATTTGTTTGACAACTTCTTTCTTTTGAGAATCCATGCTTATTATGATTGCTTAAAATATAATTTTCTACCTGTAGCAAAAACTCTTCTATGTGTTCTTTTAAATTAAACTCTCCAGTAGCTTCCTGACTATAGAAATTAAACTGACTGGTATGTAGTTATTTGGTAAAAACTATACACAGAACCGAAGAAGGTATTTCATAAATTTGCCTTCTCTGTGTCTCCAGTAACCAACTCAAAATTATCTGGTAAAGGGTTTACATGCTCAGACCTGACCTTTTACTGTAAATATATTTGAAGAATTTTTGGGGGTTGTCCTACTCTCTTTGCAACCTGATATTCGTTTTCAATTTTTGCAACCTCGATGACCTTTTACATATACCTTTTTACATATTCTGTTATAGTCTTTGTAACTTTTAAATGATGATAGTGTTTCTTCATTTTTGGATTTTTAAAATGCTCTTGTCTTAACATTTATAGCTATTTTAACTTGAGCCACACAGGTTTAGTGATCAGTGGAGAAGGGCCCCCTTTAAATTTGTAGTCAGTGGGAGAAGGACTCCCTTAGAGTGGTGGCTAGTGGAATAAGGACCCTATTAGACGTCTGGTCTTACATTGGTTTTCAGTGGGAAGAATGCCTTCTGACATAAAGCTAAACAATATATTGGTGTCGGTGGTTTCTCTTCCGAAAGACAGAAATTGCTGATTGCTCCAGGAATCCCTAGCAACCTCTGAAGGAACCAAACAGTTCCATGGAACCTTGGTTGAGAACAATGTTCTGATTTTTCTCATCACTAATAAATGCTATATTGAGCATAAGCAACCTCCTGCATGTATCTTTACCTGTCAAATGTCTCCCCTATGTCTGTTATGAGACCCGAAAAAATGCATATTCTGTGGGTGGGTCTGTTGTCTGGAGCTCGGTGGGTGGAGTCGTGATGTCAGTAGACTCCCCGCCCACCTCTACACTCCCCTTGTCAACATGCATTTTTCTCCTGTGTATTTCTTATACTGAACTTCTGCTATGATCTCTAACATCCAGTGAAAAGACAGGAAAGTAACCACATGACTTCAGCATGCCCAATTATGCTGAGGTGTGGAACATCCAATCCTGACAGAGCAGCAGAAGAAAGGAGTGGGAGGGAATTAAAAAATAATGCAAGTGTCTTAGGCTAGTGCATGAGATATGTAAATCACCTGTCACTCACAGCAAGGGGGAGTATTTGACAAAGTTTTTCTCTGTTTGTCAAGATTTATCTCACTGAACAATAAAAGAGGATTGCTCAGAGATGGATTAACTCTTTGTGGCAAGACTGGGCTCAAATGATAGGAAATCGTATACTCTATATTATGACATAAAAAAAAAATTCAGGTTTACATCCACTTTACCTTTGTGAAAAACTAAGGGATTGTGGTTGCTGACTCCTCTACCTGTAGGGAAGGGTCCACCATCTTGTCCTTGTTCAGATACAGTAGGCCCAAGACCTTAGGATAGGATTTAACCCCTCATGTATTAGGCACCACAGTTCCTAGGTTTCTTCCTGATAGCGAATGTCCAGTCGAAACTTTGTTTTTTAATGCTTTATGGAACTGCAAACATCATAACAAATCTCAGATGTTGAACGCAACAGGAGCATATTTTCTGCACAGGAAGTTGTCAACCATCATTAAACTTTCTACGCTCTACCATTCATCTTCAACATGTTTAAGGTCAGTCATGGGCTTGATACAGCCTTCCAAGGGGAAACTCTGATTGCGGTTTTCCTACCATATGTTGGGGAATACCAAAGCTTTCATTTCCCATCTGCCCCTTCAAAACCCCTTTCTCTCCCTTTTCTTACCCTCTTACTGGGAAATGAGCGCAGCCTGCACCACACTGGGAACAAGACGATGCCATGCAAGGGATACTAACCCCTGCTTACAATCCTTCTGATTATCATTCTCAAGAACAGCCCTAAGTGATCAAATCCTTGCCTGAACATTGCACCGACCCAATGCATGTATGATTTGCTACTTACACGTTACAAATAAAATAAAAATAATACTACTTTGTGCTTTTTTTGAAATGAGGTAAACATGGCTACACTGAAGTGGGAATGATCCGATTGCTATGCATGATGCTGGTTAAGGAATGTAAGGAGCACAAACAAAGCTTCTTTTTTTTTAGATTTTGAAGCTAACGACTTATATATAAAATGTGAAAGTTACAAAGTCTAAGGCATTTAATAAAAACTCAGCAAAACTCCGGTTTGAAGAGGCTTCAGTTTAGTGATACAGTATCTCACAAAAGTGAGTACACCCCTCACATTTTTGTAAATATTTTATTATAACTTTTCATGTGACAACACTTAGGAAATGACACTTTGCTACAATGTAAAGTAGTGAGTGTACAGCTTGTATAATAGTGTAAATTTGCTGTCCCCTCAAAATAACTTAACACACAGCCATTTATGTCTAAACCGCTGGCAACAAAAGTGAGTACACCCCTAAGTGAAAATGACCAATATTCAATATTTCAATATTTGAAATATTGATCAATATTTTGTGTGGCCACCATTATTTTCCAGTACTGCCCTAACCCTCTTAGGCATGGAGTTCACCAGAGCATCACAGGTTGCCCTCTTCCACTCCTCCATGACAACATCACAGAGCTGGTGGATGTTAGAGACCTTGCTCTCCTCCACCTTCCATTTGAGGATGCCCCACAGTGCTCAATAGGGTTTAGGTCTGGAGACATGCTTGGCCAGTTCATCACCTTTACCCTGAGCTTCTTTAGTAAGGCAGTGGTCGTCTTGGAGGTGAGTTTGGGGTCATTATTATGTTGGAATACTGCCCTGCAGCCCAGTCTCGGAAGGGAGGGGATCATGCTCTGCTTCAGTATGTCACAGTACATTTTGGCATTCATGATTTCCTCAATGAACTGTAGCTCCCCCGTGCTGGCAGCACTCATGCAGCCCCAGACCATAACACTCCCACCACCATGCTTGACTGTAGGCAAGACACCCTTGTCTTTGTACTCCTGACTTGGTTGACTTGACTCCACACACGCTTGACACCATCTGAATCAAATAAGTTTATCTTGGTCTCATCAGACCACAGGACATGGTTCCAATAATCCATGTCCTTAGTCTGCTTGTCTTCAGCAAACTGTTTGCGGGCTTTCTTGTGCATCATCTTTAGAAGAGGCTTCCTTCTGGGACAACAGCCATCCAGACCAATTTAATTCAGTGTGCGGCATATGGTCTGAGTAATGACAGGCTGACCCTCCACCCCTTCAACCTCTGCAGCAATGCTAGCAGCACTCATATGTCTATTTCCCAAAGACAACCTCTGGATATGATGCTGAGCATGTGCACTCAACTTCTTTGGTCAACCAAGGCGAGGCCTGTTGTGAGTGGAACCTGTCCTGTTAAACCGCTGAATGGTCTTGGCCACCATGCTGCAGCTCAGTTTCAGGGTCCTGCCAATCTTCTTATAGCCTAGGCTATCTTTATGTAGAACAACAATTCTTTTTTTCAGATTCTCAGAGAGTTCTTTGGCATGGGGTACCATGTTGAACTTCCAGTGACCAGTATGAGAGACTGAGAGTGATAACACCACATTTAACACACATGGCTCCCCATTCACACCTGAGATCTTGTAACAGTAATGAGTCTCATGACACCGGGGAGGGAAAATGGCTAATTGGGCCCAATTTGGACATTTTCACTTAGGGGTGTACTCACTTTTGTTGCCAGTGGTTTAGACATTAATGATTGTGTGTTGAGTTATTTTGAGGGGACAGCAAATTTACACTGTTATACAAGCTGTACACTCACCACTTTACATTGTAACAAAGTGTCATTTCTTCAGTGTTGTCACATGAAAAGATATAACAAAATATTTACAAAAATGTGAGGGTGTACTCATTTTTGTGAGATACTTTAACTCTGAAATTTACAAATACACCACAACAAGTATGAGCAGGTTTGTTTCTGAAATTCTAAATGTCGGAATAACTTGTCTTTAGTCTTGGCAGTAAGGTACATTTTGGTGCTAGCGAAACTAAATGCAGTTGGCAAAAATAGTAGGAGAACCAGCCCTGCACTGAGCGTCAGCACTTATTAATTTTCTTTAACACTGTGTGATGTTAATTCGTGAGTGTATTCAGTATAACATAAATATACTAACATTCACATCTCATTCACAGCTATGTGTGTACAAGCTCTACACACAGACATTGGAGGGCATTTATTAAAACTGGAGCACTCAGAATCTGGTGCAGCTGTGCATGGTAGCCAATCCGCTTCTAAATTGTTCAATTAAGCTTTGGCAATAAAACCACCTGGAAGCTGATTGGTTTCTGTGCAGAGTTGCACCAGATTTTGCACTCTCCAGTTTTAGTAAATAACCCCCATTGAGATACGGTAAAACCTTGGATTGCGAGCATAATTAGTTTCGGAAGCATGCTTGTAATCCAAAGCATTTGTATATCAAAGTGAATTTCCCCACAAAAAATAATGGAAACTCAAATGATTCGTTCCACAACCATTTATTCATAAGTCCTTCCGTTTATAATCCATTAAAAAAGATTATAGCAATGTGATAGGTTGTGTAACCATAAAATGTCCATCCACAAATGGAAGCCTCCACAAGGGGATTAGAAGCAAAATCCAGCAGGAGCTACAGAGTATAAAAGAGAAGAGAGGCACCTCTAAGTGTAGCAATATGGTTACATTTAATAAAGGTACAACATTTAGCAACTCACATGGTTGATGTTTAAAAGAGTAACATCTAAGTATGCAGGTATCCGAGGTAAAGCTGTCTGCAATCATGATCGGGAAGACTGCCCTACAGTGGAGCAATCTGAATGCGAGGCTTGATGCACTCGTAGAGCGCAGCGTGGAAGGGGTGACGTCAATGGCGGTGAGGAGGATGGTCTATGTGGACATCTTTACCCCGGATGCCTGCATACTTAGATGTGCCTGTTTTAATCATCAAATATGTGAGTTTCTAAATGTTGTACCTTAATTAAATGTAACCATATTGCTACACTTAGAGGCGCCTCTCTTCTCTTTTATACTCAGTTGTGACATGACGCTACTTGTATATCAAGACATCGCTTGTATATCAAGTCAAAGTTTATAAAAAAAATTTGCTTGTCTTGCAAAACGCTCTCAAAACCAAGTTACTCTCAAACCAAGGTTTTACTGTACTTGCCATCCATGTTAGGCTGAGCTCACACTATTGGGAAGCATGTCAGGAGATTGTGACCGGCTCTCTGTGGAGTCAGTTCACACATCTCCGGAGCGCCTCAGAAGCAAATTGCACAGGAGGTCCTGTAGGTCTTCTGGTCGATTTTAGGTCTGAATTAAGCCAAAAATTCGGACTGAAATCAGACTTGAAACGGTGAACAGGGACACACCGGACCCCTGCTGTGAGCCGCTGTGCGACAGTGTGAACCCAGCCTAACAGTCCTATACAGCCCAATTCTCTATGCTAATGTGGACTAAAGAGGGCAGCACAATGAATATTGCTCATTTTCTTTGGTGAGATTAATGCACAGAAAGACAGCTAGGTATGAAATTATAAGTCTGCATTATACTACTTTCATATTAGATATACTATGGACATCATAGGACCGAGTGGTCAGGCTGATTTGATACTAAATATTCAATTACTACATTATGAGGTTCTTAGTATGGCAACTGCCTCTATCAAATCCAGACCCACTATATTTTATTTTTTTTATTGCATTTCTAAGTGAAATTAATGCATTAAAGTGAAACATGAGCAATACATGTAATTAATGGTATGCAAATTAGTTAATTGCAATGTAAATTAGATTCATCCCACATCCCAGGGCAATTACAGTAAAGTCAGGATTCAGGAAGTAGTATAAAAAGAAACTTACCATTACATCCATTAAGAGGAATTAATGAATAAGGAGAGAAAGACAGAGACAACAAAAAGGGGATCCAAAAAAATATGCTTAAAGGAAATAGTAGTCACCTGACTAAGATATAAATAGTTTGTCTGCATCTGCATCTGTCTGCAAATACAGAGCATAACACCACAGATATAGTCACCAATGTATTGTAAGCTGATGCACAGACAGCTACCCATCAAAATGAGATCACTGTCATCCAGTTCAGTCATTTTCAGCCATACTGGACATGCATGGTTCCACTGTATGAGAATCCATATATTCTGTTTACTTCAAAATGACCATGACAGTTACCATGCTTTGACAGAATGCACAACAATTTCCTTATGGTTTTAGTTTGATACTTACGTGACATGATGTCCTTATATTTTACCATAGATACGTTATGATACTATTAGACTAACTGTCTATTATGGATCCTGAAAATTTAGTATTATTGTGCTAAATGATCAACATCAGATCAGATGTCACCATGCTACCTAAATTAGAACCAGTGTGTTTAACTTTGCAAAGGACACAAGCCATTGTTGCATAAAAAGTGGTAACACTAGTGGGCACAAGAAGTAGTAACACTATAGGTGAAACTAACCAAGAACAATCATTTGCATATCAGATGTCTCAACAGGTGTGTGTTTCTGGTCATTGACTTACAAAGTACCCAAAAAAGGATAAGGGTGGCAACCCTGGAGCTGCATCTTCAAAAACTCAACAGTAGTTCTGATTTTTTTTTAAATCAAAACTTGTTTATTGATACATTGCTCATATGATACATACAGTTGTTGCAGTATAAAGACAAAGAAAAACAGTACATGTAGTATATGCCTCTGTGGGTATACATAGCGTCTGAGCAATAACATATAATAAATTTCTTTTGCCCTATCCATCCCCAAAGAAGAAAAATCCGATAGGGGTTTAACCAGCACTTTCGACCAAGTATGATAAATCAGTGTTATACCTTTCTTCAATTCATGAATAAAGCGAAGTCTATTGCATAACCTTTAAACTTAACCAAACTTGTGTTTACTGTCTCTCTCTTGCCCCCCCCCCCCCATCTGTTGATGACTTTTTACTGAAGAAGTCTATCCATTACCAATCGTGGTGGAGCTAGGCTAGGGTCATCCAGCCATGGTTGCCAAATAAGATTAAATTTTCCCACAGCCTTTCTGCGGCTGTAGGCCAACCATTCTCTGAGAAGTAAAGAATTAACTTCCACTGCTTTCCTGTGGGGACCGCAGGTGCCATCCAATACCGTGCTATAAGTTTCCTGGCCAGGTACATCAGTCTAGTGATCATATAATACATGCCCCTTGGGTACATTTCTTCATCTATTGCCCCAAGCAAGTACACCAGGGGGTTGAGGGGAACAAATGAAAAAAGGAGAGGGCGCACCGACCTAGTGCATTACCAAAACAAAGATTTATTAAAAGTATAAAAATAAAGATACTACTCACAAGCGAGCATTAAAAACAGGCTTTTCTTAATGGTAGCAGCTGTATCCTTCGCTACCTGATGACGAGAGGTAGACGATGGCACCCCACACGGCTGAACGGCTGATACGTTTCAGGGGCGCACCCCTTTCCTCAGAGCCTAGGTGGTCACACCTCCGCCCAATATCGGTGGAGTTTCGGGCATCTCGAGAGCAATTGTATAAAGTCCCCCTGATGTACTTTACATTTTGGGCACAGGGGGGAGTCTCTACTTCCCCAGCTGTGGAGTTGTGTTGGTGTTCTATAGGCTCTATGTAGGATAAATAGTTGTGACAGTTTATGACACGCTGAAACAGATACCGCAGGTATTGATTCCAGGGCCATGTCCCACTGATCACCATCTATGTCTCCGATATCCTCTACCCACTTACTCCTACACTTGTGAGAGGTATAATCCTGGAAGGAGGACAACAGTTCTGCGTATATCCTAGATATAAGTCCCTTCCGGGTCTCAGCCTGGAGGACCTCCATCAGCAGAGGAGACGATGACACTGTTAAGGACTGGGTCTGCTGCTGCACCCTCAGGGCATGTCTAAGTTGGAGGTATTTGTAGAAACCCCTTGGGGTCAAGTGAAACTCCCTGTATATCTGTTCATAGGTTTTCAGTACTGTCCCTTCGTATAGCTGCGGGAAGAACCAGATCCCATTTTCTCTCCATGGGGAGAACCCCTGTAGTTCCCGAAGTTCTGAGTACCTATGGTTGTTCCACAGTGGAGTGAAAGGCATCGGACCCCCTTCTGAAATCCCTTCCATGCTTTTTTAAGGAGGCCATTGATGGGGGCTAAGTGGGGGATACTTGGTAGATCCATTTCCATATGGGAAGCTGCCTTCAGTGAGGGGTTGGTCATGGTTACCAGGTTAATTACGGGGTCAACACCTGCATCCCTTCCCCACCCCGCTAGTTGTTGAATTTGTGAGGCTAGAAAATATATTTTAGGGTGCGGTACAGCTAGTTCCCCCTTATCCTTTCCATATTGTAAGGTGGTCAGGCTGATAGTTGTTCTGATTTTAAAGTCATACCTCATTAGACCAAGGCTATGTAGACAATATGGCACTTGCTTACTTGACAAAATTCACAGGCATCTTTAGGCTGGCCATACATTATACATTTTCTTATTCAATTTCCTTTAGATCTGCCTTCAACTATGTAGTGCAAAGGCCTGCCTGATTGCATACAAATTTAAAGTGTTGAGGTTTGACCTCATATTATATGGATTTGGTAAATCTAAAGGAAAAATGTACAAGAAAATTGTATACTGTATGGCCAGACTAATTCTCCAAGAAGAGCTGAATCCAATGTAGTTTTACTTCAACTCAATACAATACAGAGGATATGATGTGACAAATGCCACTTAAAGCGGAGTTCCACCCAAAAGTGTTACTTCCACTCATCTGATCCCTCCCCCCCTCCGGTGACACAATTGGCACCTTTCGGGGGGAGGGGGGGACAGGATACCTGTCTTTGACAGGTATCCTTTCCCACTTCCAAGAGCCTCAGCTGCGGCTATTGACATCACGGCTGGGGCTTCCTCCTCCTCCGTCCTCTTCTCCTTGTCGCCGGGCCAGCAGGAGAGAGGAGCGAGCATCGCACATGCCCAGTAGTGAAGCTGAAAGGCTACATTGCTAGGTACCCTTAACCGCAATGGCGGCAGCAGCACTCGACAGCTCATAGAAACAGCAGCTGCAGTGCCAACATCGCTGGACTCCAGGACAGGTAAGTGTCCTATTAATAAAAGCCAGCAGCTGCAGTATGTGTAGTTGCTGGTTTTTAATGTTTTTTTTTTTTCTTTGGGTGGACCTCTGCTTTAATATTATTTTCAAATCCTCCCCATCCAATCACAGAAGTTGGCTTTTTCCATACATGAGCCATTTATCAGTAGACCAATTTTAAAATAGTATAACCTATTGGAATCCAAATGTTAAACAAGGAAAAAAATCATGCCTGAAAATGACTGTAATGTATATTGACAAATAAATATTACAAATTTAGACACATATACAACTTGAATTCTGAAGAATAGAAAAGTAATTTTTAACACTGCTAATCTGCAAAACCTGGTAGAGAAATGAAGGCTAATTGTCTGATGACTTCTTGAACCATAGTTCTGTGCACAGAAGACAGAGAGGCTGACCCATCCCAAGACTGCTGCTGCGTCTCTAATTAACATTAGGAAAACATCCATTGTCTCCAGTAATGTTCTGCAGTATAAGAACAGACTGGGCAGCAGGCATACCATATGGTCCTTTCAAAAAGCATAGATACTGTGCCAGATTTTGAGACAACCTGTTATGTAAACCCTAGACAAAAAATATTACAACTTTATTTTAATCCATTTGCATTCATCCTCATGCTCTGAGAAAATATGTATCTTTCATTTAAGTGGTGAAAGCAGAGTCTGTTTTCAGGCTGGTAGAATATGTGAGTAATGCCGAAGTGCTACTATCATGGGAGAACTTGCTTGACTATTCACATTCATTTGGAAGCCCTAAATTCCAGTTAATATAATAGAAGAACCCCAGAATTGTTCCATAGAATATTACTTTCATGGTTTCTTGTCTCAGGTGACTTTACTTCTAATAAAGGGTAGCCTAAAAAATTGGACAAATATGCAATGGCCACATGTTGCATCCTATAGTAATTATTTATTTGTGTGATTGACATGGATAAAGTACATTTGTTCACACTCAAAAATATTCATTACCTATACAACAGAGAACTGATAGAAGAAGCTTTTGGTACTGAAAGTAAATAAGTAAAACATTTTGCAACAAGAAGCTTTTCTAACCTTTAAACGCACACATCCCATGCCTAGCTACTCACTATAAAATACTATTAAAAAAAAAGGTGACCCACCCCAATATTGTGTGAGTTATAATCCATATTACATATGTTTCCTTGTCCATAGCTTTACACTTTTATTATATACTATACTAGTACCGGGTTGGACCCCCTTTTGCCTTCAGAACTGCCATAACTCTTTGTGGCATAGATTCAACAAGATGTTGGAAACATTCCTCAGAGATTTTGGTCCATATTGACATGATAGCATCACGCAGTTGCTGCAGATTTTTCGGCTGCACATCCATGATGCGAATCTCCCGTTCCACCACATTGCATAGGTGCTCTATTGGATTGAGATCTGGTGACTGTGGAGGACATTGGAGTACAGTGACCTCATTGTCATGTTCCAGAAACCCGTTGAAGATGATTTGAGCTTTGTTATATGGTGCATTATCCTGCTGGAAGTAGTCATCAGAAGATGGGTACACTGTAGTCATAAAGGGATAGACATGGTCAGCAACAATACTTAGGTAGGCTTTGGCGTTTAAACTATGCTCAATTGGTACTAAGGGACCCAAAGTGTGCCAAAAAAAAAATCCTCACACCATTACCCCACCACCACCAGCCTGAACTGTTGATACAAGGCAGGATGGATCCATGCTTTCATGTTGTTTACGTCAAATTCTGACCCTACAATCTGAATGTCGCCACTGAAATCGAGACTCATCAGACCAGGCAACATTTTTCCAATCTTCTATTGTCCAATTTGGTGAGCCTGTACAAATTGTAGCCTCGGTTTCCTGTTCTTAGCTGACAGGAGTGGCAGGATAGTCTTCTGCTGCTGTAGCCCATCTGGTTCAAAGTTCAATGTGTTGTGTGTTCAGAGATGGTATTCTGCATACCTTGGTTGTAACGAGAGTTTTTTTGAGTTACTGTTGCCTTTCTATCATCTTAAACCAGTCTGCCCGTTCTCCTCTGACCTCTGAAATCAACAAGGCATTTTCCTCCACACAACCTCCACTCACTGGATATTTTCTCTTTTTTTGGACCATTCTCTGTAAACCCTATTGTGCGTTAATATCCCAGTAATATCAGTGGCATTTGAAATACTCAGACCAAACCCATCTGGCACCAAGAACCATGCCATGTTCAAAGTCACTCAAACCCCTTAAACCCCCTTTTTCCCCCCATTCTGATGTTTGGTTTGAAATTTGGCAAGCCGTCTTCGCCACATCTGGATGCCTAAATGCATTGCGTGGCTGCCATGTGATTGTCTGATTAGCAATTTGTGTTACCAAACAATTGAACAGATGTGCCAAATAAAGTGGATGGTGATTGAATATTATATCCTATTTAGGATATATATTATACGTAACTTATTATTATTATTTAAGGTACTTATATAGCGCTGTCAATTTACGCAGCACTTTACATATACATTGTACATTTACACCAGTCCCTACTCTCAAGGAGCTTACAATCTAATGTTATCACCTGGGGTAGTGCTCATGTCAACATAACGATCAGCTTTTTACTGTCTTTGCATGTCTAATCTTTGTCTCCCAAAGTCACATTGCCAAAAGATCAAAATGATTAAATAATTGCTTTCAATGGATGTTAATGTCCATGGTAAAACCGAGCCTATACATAAGGATTGAGAAGATGCCATCGTGTAACTGAGGCAAAATGCTGCTTCCACAAATTATACAGTTTAAAAGCGCACAAAGCCTCTAGGAAAAGTAATCTTACAGTATTGCTTTTATGAATATGAGTCAATACACATCTTTCCCTAAGCTTCAATAAGCATCAATTTGATGAGCACACTATAGAAACATATATTTCAATGTACTTTTCAGACATCCATTAAAAAAAAAAGAGTAATGTTTTAAAATGACACGATTAGAAAATGACCTGTCAAATGTCATCTCAGACTACCAGTTTTCTTGTATTTTCAGCTTTTTTTTAAAATGCAAGTGTGGTCTCAGGGGGTGGTTTACCCCTAAATAGGATAAGGAATAAGGAAGAGTGCTAACAATTTTATTGATGGAAAAGATACTTTACTTTCTGGACGCTTATTCTAGAGAAAATTACAATTCTATGCTGAATATTTAGCATGGACATTTATTTTACAGTACAGTACAGAATGCAATAGCCTTTCAGTGCTGCCTGAAAAAATACAAAACAATGACGGTTATTGCTTCACTAGTCTCAGAAAGGCTTTCAGGGGAGGGGGTTAATAGATTTTTAGGAATAAATAGGATGATACAATGTCATATCTACTTGGTGCCAGAAACTATGTTGTATATAATGTGTATAGTTTATATTTTGTACTACCCCATTGCCAATCAGGAGAATTCCTAACTGAAAGTGAGATGGGTACCATCTTGAAGAGCAATGGGTTTACTTCATTAGCAGCCCTACCAGTCAAATGTACTTTTGTTTCTCTAGCTCCCCTGTCGCTGCACTGGGTCCCTGGTAGCAAAGAGACCTAGTCCCGTCTAAGCTTGAAGAGCCCATACAAGGCCAAGAACTCTTCCCCACTGTAATAACGCTGGGTGCCTGAGCGCCCAATCATGAAGCACCAGTTCAGTCACATGGGAGTAAATGGACTGAGTCACATGCCTCCCAATACCCGGAAATACTCTGTATGTCATGTTGCACCTGTCAGCCAAACAGAGCAGTGTACTATGGAAGGTTAGTATAGGTTGTTAGAGCGGCCGGTGTAGGCATATGCAGATTTTCCTCCACCCAATAGTCGATTGAGCCATTATACAGGCGGAGTGGAGTTTGTTAGGGGAAATTATCCCCTCATTTGTGCCTCAGAGCAAGCAACTGTCTGATTGGACGCTGGTAAACCTTCGGAAGCCATCTTGCGTAGGACAACCTTTAAAAATAAGGGTCTCCATGTCATTTTGACATACTTCTGGTGAGTGAATGGTAGGTAGAGGAACCTACCTGCGCGGGACAGTGAACAGCTCAGGGTCAGGTTCCTGGCAAGGAGGAAGTTTAAAGAAGACTCCTTCTTTGTTATAAACACTCAGTGCAGTGTGCAGTGTGGAGACAAGGAGCCAGCACAGACTCCAGTAATGCTCTTTACTCATATCCAGAAGGGACACTAGCCTTGCTCATGGAAGATATCCTCTGGTAACATATATTGGAAAGTGCTGGGAAACCCTATGTGCTCTGAACCATTTTGTGCTAGTGCCGAAGATCAGTTTACTTGTTACTGTGGACCACTGTGCAAGAGTTATAGAAAGATATTAGAGTTATATACACTGAGGGGTTGATTAACTAAAACTTGAGAGTGCAACATCTGGTGCCGCTCTGCATAGAAAATTCAGCTTCCATGTTTTGCTGAGCTTAATTTAAACAAGCTGAAGTTAGAAGCTGATTGGCTACAATGCACAGCGGCATCGGATTTTGCACTCTCCAGTTTTAATAAATCCACCATGTGTGAGTACTTTCTCCCTAATACACAGTACCCAACTAAGCCTAGGTTCACATTGGAGCGATTTGTCATGCGATTTGAGAGATCAAATCGCATGACAAGTCGCAGCCTATTGAGGCAATGACACTGTTCCAATCGGTGCAACACCGATTTTGCAGCGCCGCGCCGATTTGCAAAAGTGGTTTGTGCACTACTTTTGCCGATTTCAGGTGCAACTTCAATAGACATCTGTGCATGAAGCCACACAGCTGTCTATCAAGTAGCACCTGAAATCGCGCTGACCTTGCTACTTTGAAATCACGCTACTTCAAGTGAAGTGGGCACGATTTCAGAGTAGCATCAATGTGAACCAGGGCTTAGGCTCATTTACACTCAATTAAACTAAACACTTTGCTTTGCCCTGCATGAGAAAAACACAGGTACAGTTTAAGATGTTCATAAAAAGTAGAACAATAAAAAAAAAAACACTACCACTACCACTTACCTACAAAGTGTTGTCAACTGCTGCAGTTTTTACCTATTCCGGTGCTCTGTTCACTTGACATGGGGTGCTTGATATGAGCTTTTAGATCTGAAGTCTCCTGGCCAGTCAAAAGTCAGTCCACTTTAAGTCCACATCAGAAGGCAAGGAGTGTGGAAGCTGTTATGGATTGACATTGCTGTTGTGGTGTTTTTAATTGGAAATCCTGTGCACATGTATTCCAACCCAAGAACAAGGGTACACATATTGCAGCTTACTAGTCCATAGTTGTGGTTGTTGAACTAGTTTTATTTTTTGAATATTTGTTTCCTTTATTCACCTGTTGATCCTGCCATTAACATGCTTCCTGTCCTAGTGTGACAACAATCACTCCCTGCACTGTATCTGTGGAAAAACAGCAATGTCACGTTAAAACATGTTTGGACTACAGGACAGGATGTGTTAGGACTACAGAACACCTTTCTCTCCCCATAATACAGGGAGAGGTGTTCTGTAGTTTACAGAGATAACCCTGGAAGGGTTTATACGACTGCTTGAGTTAACAATGCAGAACACACAGATCACAGGACCGTGCTGGATTTCTGGCAGGATCAACAGGAATTTCTTTTGCACTTATCAAACAGATATAACAAAAAGCTTTTTATATATGCTTTCAAAAATAAAAATTTTAATGTTTATTTTTATCAATTTACAAAATACAAAGTGATCGAACAGAAGGAAAATGTAAATCAAATCAATATTTGGTGTGACTACCCTTTGGCTTCAAAGCAGCATCAATCTTACACTTGCACACTTTGCACACGTGCAAAATTTAGGGATTTTGTAGGATAAGAGTCAGGTGTATGATTAATCAGTTATACCAAGCAAGTGCTAATGATTATCAATTTCATATGTAAGTTGAAACACAGTCATTAACTGAAACAAAAACAGCTATGTAGGAGGCTTAAAACTGGGTTGAGGAACAGACAAACTCTGCTACTAAGGCAAGGTTGTGGAAGACAATTTCATGTCATAGGCATGGCAAGACTAAGCACTGCAACAAGATACAAGGTAGTTATACTGCATCAACAAAGCCTCTCCCTGGCAAAGATATCAAAGCAGACTGGGGTTTCAAGATTTGCTGTTTAAGCTCTTTTGAAGAAGCCCAAAGAAACAGGCAATGTTTAGGACCGTAGATGCAGTGGCGGGCCAAGTAAACTAAATGCAGGAGATGAAAGAAACATCATGCTTAATTCCCTTTGACATCAGAAGATGTCCAGTAGTGCCATCAGCACAGAATTGACAGAAACCAGTGGCACCCAGGTACACCCATCTACTGTCTGGAGACGTCTGGTCAGAAGTGATCTCCTTGGGAGAACTGTGGCCAAAAAGCCATACCTCCAATGTAGAAACAAGGCTAAGCAACTCAACTATGCACAAAAACAGGAACTAGGGTGTAGAAAAATGGCAGCATGTGCTCTGAACTGCTGAGTGAAAATTTGAAATATTTGGCTGTATCTGGAGGCAGTTTGTTCACCAAAGGGCCGAAGAGTGGGACAATAATGAGGCTCTGCAGGCAACAGTGAAGCATGGCGGAGGCAGATACTTATCCATCATGCCATACCATCAGGAAGGCGTTTGATTGGTTTCAAATTTATTCTGCAGCAGAACAACTACTTCAAACATACAGCCAATGTCATCAAAAACTTTCATCAGTGTAAAGAACAAAGAGTCCTGGAAGTAATGGCTTGGTTTCCACAGAGCCCTGATCTTAACATCATTGAGTCTGTATGGGATTAAATGAAGAGACAGAAGGATTTGAGGCAGCCGATATCCACAGAAGATCTGTGGTTAGTTCTCCAAGATGTCTGGAACAACATATTTTAAAAACAACTGAGTTACTTCAAAAACTGGGGGCAAGTGTATCTATATGAAGCCACGTGGGTTAGTGGCGTGATGCCTAGGGTGGGGTCAAGTGATGTCATGTCCAGTCCAGAGCCGCAAACCGGAAGTCATTGTTTTTTATGCTGGTGATTCATTAAATTAATGTGAGTGCATATTTTAATGCTTAAATTTATTAAAATATATTGCACAATTGGACGCTTCCTCTTCTTTCCTTCTGCAAGTCTACATAGGAACAAGTGTGAAAATCTGATGCTGTGCATTTAAAGGGGACCTGCCGCTATTCAATAGTTCTGTCCATGCTAATGTCATGGGGAGTCCGGCGGATGGATGGAGTAATCTATGTCCAGTGAAAGCGTTTTTGAGACCTGTATATTCATTTATATGGGTCCAATATTCAGTTCAGTGGGTATTTCTACTGGTGGTGGGGCACTTTGATTTATGGTGGAGCACAAAATTAAAGATAGACCTTCATGTGATGGATGGAAGTTTTATTGCAGGGAAATTTTTCTGATTTATCACACCGGAAGATGTATAGTGTGGGACTCATTGTTGTGATTGATAGCTATTTGTTTGTTTTACTTGATACTGTGTATTACTATATTTTTATGATAGTTGTTTATGTGCTATAGATTTATCACTGAGTAGTGCAACACTATTTATCACTGTATATTGCTTTGGGTGTGGGAACACAGTGGGGGTTATTTACGAAAGGCAAATCTACTTTGCACTGCAAGTGCACTTGAAAGCGCACTGAAAGTGCACTTGGACGTGCAGTCGCTCTAAATCTAAGGGGTAAATCTGAAATGAGTGGAAGCTCTGCTGATTTTATCGTCCAATCATGTGCAAGCTAAAATGCTGTTTTTTATTTTTCTTGCATGTCCCCCTCGGATCCACAGCGACTGCCCTTTCGAAGTACACTTTCAGTGCACTTTCAAGTGCACTTGCAGTGCAAAGTGGATTTTCCATTAGTAAATAACCCCCAGTGTCTTGCTGCAACTCATTAAGTGATTAATAGGGGGGGCGTGACCGGCGCACATTTAGCATGGACGGCTGAGAGCAGAGCTCTGTGAAAGACTGGTAATCCAGCAACCAGAAGCGCCTGACAGCGGCGATTTCAACACCAGCAGCTAGACAAGGTGACGGGAAACCGGAGGTCATGTCCCTTAAAAGAAAAGAAAGTAGACAACCGAAGAAGCTCACTGCTTTCTTCCTCTAGCCTGCACGAGGGAACAGAAAAGATGATGACGGCGATCCAGCCCCCGCTCCCTCACAGCATAACACTGCACACTACACAGATCTCCTGGACAATCTCTCCACGGCTGAGGGGAATACAAGGGCACCCCGGTCTCTATCCAAGACTAATCCATCAAGCCCACTCTGCAACAGCCCTGCAAAGGCTCTCATGAGGGTGGATTAGGACTCCATTAAGTGATTAATATAATTATTTATTTATACACTTTGTAATTTTTTAGTAGCACACAAGTTTTACTTTTTGTTTTACCTAGAAGAATTGATGCTGTTTTGAAGGCAAAGGGTGGTCACACCAAATATAGAACTGATTTGGACTTCTCTATTGTTCATTTAGGCCTCTTTCACACTGGGGCAGGGGCGGCGTCGGTGGTAAAACGGCACTATTTTTAGCGCCGCTTTACCGTCGTTTTAGCGGTTTTACCCCCCTGCTAGGGGCCGAGAAAGGGTTAAAACCACCGCAAAGCGGTGAAGGAGCGGTCCGCTCCTTCACCGCTCCAAAGGTGCTGCTAGCAGGACTTTTTTACCATCCTGCCAGCACACCGCTCCAGTGTGAAAGCCCTTGGGGCTTTCCCATTGGAGACACAGCAGCGGCTCTTTCAGAGTGCTTTGCAGGCGCTATTTTTAGCGCGGTAGCGCCTGCAAAGCGCCCTAGTGTGAAAGGGGTCTTACTTTCCATTTTGGTAATTGATCAAAATAAACTATTACCACTTCTATTTCTGAAAGCATTCCTAATTTACAGCTCAAAAAAATTAAAGGAACACTTTAATTAGAGTACAGGATCAAGTCAGTAATGGCCCGTACACACGATCCGAATATCGTCCGAAAACGGTCGTCCGAGGAAGGATCGTAAGATATTCGGATCGTGTGTACACTACTTTCGACAGCCGATCACGACCGTTCATCCGATAATATTCGATCGGACATGCACGAAAATTTTCCTCGTACGATTCCAGATCGTACGATTTTCGTTTAGTCAGTATAGTTGTCGTCCGAAAATACAATACAAATACATTACAACACATGACATCACTTCCCTTTTTTTTTGTCTTTCGTACGAGAATTTTCGTGACTTTATTTAGCTATTCAATTTCTACTTGCGACTTTTAAGCGAGAACAGTCGTACGATCGGTCGTACGATATTCGGATCGTGTGTACGGGCCATTACACTCCTGGGATATTGATCTGGTCAGTTAAGTAGCAGAGAGGGTTGTTAATCAGTCTCAGCTGCTTTGATGTTAATGAAATTAACAACAGGTGCACTAGATGGGCAACAATGAGACGACCTCCAAAACAGGAATGCTTTTACAGGTGGAGGCCACTGACATTTTTTTCCCCTACTTATCTTTTCTCACTGTTTTTTACTAGTTTTGCATTTGTCTAGGGTCAGTGTCACTAATGGTAGCATAAGATGATACCTGGACCTTATAGAGGTTACACAGGCAGTCCAATGCCTCCAGGATGGCACATCAACACCTGCGATTGCCAGAAGGTCTGCTGTGTCTCCCAGCACAGTCTCAAGAGCATGTAGGAGATTTTGGAGGAGGAGTTACTCTAGGAGAGCTGGACAGGGCCATCGAAAGACTTTAACCCATTAGCAAAACCAGTATCTGCTCCATTGTGCAAGGAGGAACAGGATGAGCACTGCCAGTGCCCTACAAAATGACCTCCAGCAGGCCACTAGTGAATGTCTCTGACCAAACAATCAGAAACAGATGTCATGAGGGTGGCCTGAGGGCCCGACACCCTCTAGTGGGCCCTGTGCTCACTGCCCAGCGCCTTGGAGCTTGATTGGCATTTGCCATTGAACAACAGAATTGGCAGGTCCGCCACTGGCACCCTCTGCTTTTCACAGATGAGAGCAGGTTCACCCTGAGCACGTGACAGACGTGAAAGGCTCTGGAGAAGCCGTGGAGAATGTTAGCTGCTTGTAACATCGTTTAGCATGACCAGTTTGGTGGTGAGTCAGTGATGGTCTTGGGAGGCATATCAATGGATGGATGCACAGACCTCTAGACAATGGCGCCCTGACTACCATTAGGTACCGGGATGAAATCCTTGGACCCATTGTCACACCCTACGCTGGTGCAGTGGTCCTGGGTTCCTCCTAGTGCACGATAATGACCGGCCTCATGTGGCGAGAGTATGCAGCCAGTTCCTGGAGGATGAAGGAATTGATACCATTGAATGGCCCCCACGCTCGCCTGACCTAAATCCAATAGAACACCTCTGAGCATTGTGTTTCGGTCCATCCAACGCCACCAGGTTGCACTTCAGTCTGTTCATGAGTTTAGTGATGCCCTGGTCCAGATCTGGGAGGAAATATCTCAGGACACCATCCGTCGTCTCATTGGAAGCATGCCCCGATGTTGTCAGGCATGCATACAAGCACATGGGGGCCATACAAACTACTGAGTACCATTTTGAGTTGCCGCATTTACATTTTAGGAAAGTGAACTAGCCAGCTGCATCTGTTTTTCACTGTGATTTTCGGGGTGTCTTTGAATTCAGCCCTCTGTAGGTTGATAATTTTCATTTCCATTAAACAATACGGCATTCTTTCATTTCTAACACATTACCCAATCTTTATCAGTATAGATATTTAGCATGATATTTTTTCCCATTAAGATCTGCTTTGTTTTCAAAGTATTCCTTTAATTTTTTTGAGCAGTGTATATATATCAGACCAAAAGGGAAAAATTTAGATAAGTTCATTTGAGGTTTACATACAATTTAACATTATGTGAACTTTTTTTTAAGCAGGTCATACACATGGGAAGGAAATATCAAACTCCAAACAATCCTTTTTCTCACTATTAATAGCAATGGGTGTGCAAAAGAGATGCCCAGCTGTGCTGAAAGCCTGTATTCCACATTATATTCAACATCAGCACAAGTGCCTGTTAAAAGTGGTCAAGGAATGATAGATAATAAATAGGTTATACCTTCAAAGCTGTATGAATTCTGGTTAGCAATTGCAAATCTAAGGTAAAGTTAGACTGAAATGTCTGTATGGTTGCTTTAGGGTCATAGTATATTTGTACACCGCATGTGTCATTACCTGTTCTCCTTCTGACCCTGACCGTCAAGACCCTGTTGTCCCTAATCCAGTTTCGGGTCTCTCTCTAGTGTTCCATCACTGCATATTTCTATTGATCTTCAGTCACATGATGCACTTGTTTCATCCATCACCACTTTGACTTTTGCCTCCTGTCAACTGCCATCTGAACATTGGGGTCACTGGATGACTATTGTCAGCTTGTTTGCTTTGAAAGCTGTGACAAAAGACAACCAGAGAGGAACATATTTCTTTGTAGCTGTGTAGATTTTTCATCCAAAAACTTTCCGGAACTGCAGAATGTCATTTATTGTTTGATTCATTATTTGATTCAAATGGTAGATACTGTAGATAGATAGATAGATAGATAGATAGATAGATAGATAGATAGATAGATAGATAGATAGATAGATAGATAGATAGATAGATAGATAGATAGATAGATAGATAGATAGATGGAGGATCTGAAAAAAAGAATTGTTGCTCTACATAAAGATGGCCTAGGCTATAAGAAGATTGCCAAGACTATGAAACAGAGCTGCAGCACAGTGGCCAAGACCATACAGTGGTTTAACAGGACAGGATCAACTCAGAACAGGCCTCTCCATGGTCGACCAAAGAAGTTGAGTGCACGTGCTCAGCGTCATATCCAGGGGTTGTCTTTGGGAAATAGACATGTGAGTGCTGCCAGAATTGCTGCAGAGGTTGAAGGGGTGGGAGGTCAGCCTGTCAATGCTCAGACCATACGCCGCACGCTGCATCAAATTGGTCTGCATGGCTGTCATCCCAGAAGTAAGCCTCTTCTAAAGATGATGCACAAGAAAGCCCACAAACAGTTTTCTGAAGACAAACAGACTAAGGACATGGATTACTGGAACCATGTCCTGTGGTCTGATGAGACCAAGATAAACTTATTTGGTTTAGATGGTGTCAAGCATGTGTGACGGCAACCAGGTGAGGAGTACAAAGACAAGTGTGTCTTGCCTACAGTCAAGCATGGTGGTGGGAGTGTCATGGTCTGGAGCTGCATGAGTGCTGCCGGCACTGGGGAGCTACAGTTCATTGAGGGAACCATGAATGTCAACATGTACTTTGACATACTGAAGCAGAGCATGATCCCCTCCCTTTGGAGACTGGGCGGCAGGGCAGTATTCCAACATGATAACGACCCCAAACACACCTTCAAGACGACCACTGCCTTGCTAAAGAAGCTGAGGGTAAAGATGATGGACTGGCCAAGCATGCCTCCAGACCCAAACCCTATTGAGCATCTGTGGGGCATCCTCAAACGGAAGGTAGAGGAGCGCAAGGTCTCTAACATCCACCAGCTCCATGATGTCGTCATCGAGGAGTGAAAGAGGACTCCAGTGACAACCTGTGAAGCTCCGGTGAACTCCATGCCCAAGAGGGTTAAGGCAATGCTGGAAAATAATGGTGGCCACACAAAATATTGACACTTTGGGCCCAATTTGGACATTTTCACTTAGGGGTGTACTCACTTTTGTTGCCAGTGGTTTAGACATTAATGGCTGTGTGTTGAGTTATTTTGAGGGGACAGCAATTTACACTGTTACACTGACTACTTTTCATTGTAGCAAAGTGTAATTTCTTCAGTGTTGTCACATGAAAAGCTATAATAAAATATTGATGTGAGGGCTGTACTCACTTTTGTGAGATACTGTAGATCTCAGAACATTCATAGCATTTAATAATAATTACCACTGCCCATCTCCTATTTTACGGGGCTGTGAAATCCTCAAATTGAAAAAGGCAAGTCATCCCACAGTAGTAGAGGAGTCCAGCCATGCCTGCCATACTTTGTAAAAAAATTTCTTACATCCCCTGGAGACATATGTGGCTTTATATAGGTGGATTACCGAGTTCATCAGACCCTTCCAGTATGATACAGTAGGAGCACTTGGTTTCTTCCAATGCAATAAGATGGCTTTCCTACCATAAAACAACCCTATATTAAGTAAGGTGCGATGAGCTAAAGAAGGAATAATTTCCTCCACCAAACCTAAGAGACAAACTCTTTGGGTCATAGGGATTGGAACACTGAGAACCTCAGATAAGCAGGAAATGATCGCAGACCAGAAACTCCGGATCTGTGAGCAGCTCCAAAAAACATGCTCCGCATTCGTTGGTGAAGAGGAGCACCGCCAACATTTATCCGTGGCAGAAGAATAAATGCGTGCCAGCCTGCCCGGTGTGTAATATATCCTATGTAGGAATTTAAACTGTATTAGACGGTCTCTAGCGGACAATAAATGTTTGAAAGGGTGGTCCCACATATCTGCCCAGTTCTCTCCTTGAATTTCAGGAATTTCCGCCGCCCACCGTACCCGACATCTACACTTCTACCCTCTGAGTGGAGAACTGTGTCTGAAATGTGTGACGCATTTGTAGGTATCGAAAAAAATATGTGTTAGGAAGGTCATGTCTTACCTTTAATTGATCAAACGTTCTGAGTTCACTCTCCCTTGTAATGTCCCCTAGCACCTTAACACCCCTACTAGCCCAAAGTATGGGGTCAGGCAGGGAGTAGAAATGGGATAAGTTAGGATTTCATCCATAATGGAGCAGAGGGTGTAACACAGATAAAGTTGGGGGAGGGCAAGTTCGTAGCTACTTCCCAAGCTTTTATGGTCCCTTTCATTGACACAGTTAATTGTAAATTGGATTTTGGGCCTCTGTATAAAGCTAAGCACAAACTCTCATAGGATCCTAAATGCACTGCTTCTAGGACTGTGGCAGAATCCCTGTCATCTGCCAACAGCCAGCATCTAGCAAAAACCATCTGACCAGCCAGGTAATACTTCTGCCAATCAGGCAGATCTAACCCCCCCCCCGCCCCCGGGGTCTTGTAACACCTTTATGCCTATGCGAAGCAAGTGGGGAGACAACAAAAAGGACCCAATAATACTATTTAATTTGGGAAAACATTATTTGGGAACCCACACCGGGGAGTGTCGTAGAAAACATAAAATTACCAGCAGAGATTTATACGCCCTAGTAAGTACAGGGGCAGCTGTTTCCATATTTGTGATTTTTGGTTAAGCTGTGTGACTAATGGGAGAAGGTTTAGGGACATGTAATCCTGAATATTTGCTGTAACTTTTACCCCCAAGTATGCAGCTTCTTCCCAAAAAACAAAAAAACTGGAAGGATATAACCGTTGGTATCTAAAGTTCGGCATTGTTCGATGAAAAGCTTGCATCTTCAGTCAAGACTCCTTGCCGAACGACATAAAACAGTGCAACCTTCAAACCGCAGGATTGATATGCATTACGGAGAAAAGGAGTGCAACTCAGTAACTTGTAGTGCCAACTGTACCACAATAAGTCTTTACTCAAACAGGAAGGGTGAGTTCTGAGTGCAGTAAAACAGTGGAAAAACAAACAGGCCTCATCTCAGGAAAAGTAAGCACCAAGGTGGTATCAGGGGTTGCTATCTAGCCAATCACAAGCATCTTGCAGAGTATCAAAGAACTTGACTGAGCCCTTGTATTGGACCCAAAGACGACTAGGGTATAACATGCTGTACTTTATTTCTTTTTTTCTGAACCTTCTCCTCGCATCCATGAAGCAGCAATGTTTTCTCTGTGTTTCAGCAAAAAAGTCAGGAAAAAGCATGATGCAAGCATTTTCAAACTTTAAATCTTGATGCTTTCTTGCTTCAGCCTGGAGCATGTCATTTTCTCTATAATTTAGAAACCTGACTAGGAATGGCCGTGGCTTGCGCCAGTGGTAACCCGGTGTGCTCTCTCCACTACGTATGTGGGTGGGAGATCTTCCAGGGAAAGCAGGGTTTTAAAGAACTGTTTCACGAACAGGACCGGTTTAGCCCCTTCTGCACCTTCAGGCAATCCCACCACCCTCACATTATTTCTCCTCTGTCTATTTTCGGCGTCATCAGCTCAGTGTTGTCAGAGCTCAGGGATATGGTAAGATCTCTCCAACTGGGATCCCTGAGTATGTGAGGCATCCTTCACCTCAGAGATGCGGTCCTCAGCTGTGGTAAGCCTGCCTCTGATCTTGTTCAGATCGTGCCTGAGGAGATTACACTCAGACGCCAGGTAATCAATACGTCCCATGAGCTCAGCTTTGGACGCCGTAATCGCTTCCAGGATCGGCTTAGTTATTGCTGCAGTATCCGCCTCCGACTCAGGGGATGGTGGCGGGGATAGCTCCAGTGCTCAGTGTGCTTTGCCTGACACCTGCTCCATCTTCGTGCTCTGCTGCCTGGTGTGCTGTGAGAACGACACAGGAACCAAGATGGCAGGGGCGGGGCCAGCATCCCCACCGCACTGAAAACGGAGCTGTCTTGGATCCCATTGCAGCGGCGGTGGCTCTTGTGCTTTTTGGAGGTCAAGGATGGCATTTTCCGGTTCTCTGAGGTCACGGCTATCACCCCCGGTGTAATAAGCTGGGATAGGGATGGTTTGAAGGGCTCCAAAGTGGTAATATTCAGAAGGAAAGCGAATAGAAGAGACACGTCCTGCCCCGATCACATCCGGTCACGCCCCCTGCTTTTTTTATTTTCATGCAAGCAGTGTAAGTACCTAAATGTGACATGGCATCAGCCTCTTGCAGTCTACTGCTTACAGCAGGATTCCTATCCTTGCTACCTTATTGGCTTTTCTGTAGAGAGCTTTGCCATAAGGGTTTATGTCTCCCGAGTAACCAGCACAAGCCTAGCTATAAGGTGATATACATGGTTGGAAGGGAGATGGTTCAAGTCTGTGTGTCTTAGCTGGGAAGTAGGTGCAAAATGGCCTGAGCTGGGTGAGGGGTTGTGTGCGAGTGATAATGGGTGAGAGGGTGCCAAAGGGGAGAATCTGCCAGGGGCGTCTATGTAGTAGAGTGAATAATATCGGCCACATTCATCCTTGTGCACCAAGATGAGACTCCACATGGAGCAAATGGGACTTTACACTGTCCCTGGAGGGTTTCAGAAGTTCCAGTCTGCCTCCGTGCAACAGAAAAGTAAGTGAAGGAGAGGTAGATTAAGCTCCAGTTATTATCCTTATAGTCATTCTTGCTGTCACTGTTGTTATTGTCTCATATTATCATGGTTGCCTGTTTGTTGCCCACATATTGTGACGATTGCCTTTTTGTTGTCCCTGTATTCTAACAAATACTCTTTTGCAGTCCAGCATATTGCAGAGCTTTTTTTAGAGTATCATATTACTTTAATTCTTTTCCCTGAAGGTCTATTACTACCAAAATACAGCACCCTCTTTTTTTTCTGTGTAGCAGTACGTGAGCCACTAATGAATCATTGCTTATAGTTCAGTTTGCTGTATCCCTTTGCCTTTTCAGCTAAGTCCAAGGTTCAGTGCAATGTGGCCACTCCCACTGTCAGATAGGTAGGAAGGCAGGGCAGGTGTACCTATTTTTCACTTAGAAACGTTGTAGGGTATTCATATCCTCTGTATTGTACAAAAAACTAAATTGCATATAAAAAGGGAGAAATACCACTCCTCTGTCTATTTTAAATTATTGGTAAAAAATGGTAAAAACAAAACAAAAACCATAGCCTAAGTTGGTGAAGTAAAATTAGAAAAACATATACATAAAACAATTTTTCAGAAATAAAAAAATGATAATTGGCATGTGCGTATGTATTCACTCACTTTGTTATTAAGCCCATAAAAAGCTCTGGTGCAACCAATTACCTTCAAAAGTCACATAATTAGTGAAATGATGTCCAGCTGTGTGCAATCTAAGTGTCACATGATCTGTCATTACATATACACACCTTTTTGAAAGGTGGCTGCAACACCTAAGCAAGAGGCACCACTAACCAAACAATGCCATGAAGACCAATGAACTCTCCAACAAGTAAGGGACAATGTTGTTGAGAAGTACAAGTCAGGGTTAGGTTATAAAAAAATATTGAAATCTTTGATGATCCCTAGGAGCACCATCAAATCTATCATAACAAATGGAAAGACAGCAAACCTGCCAAGAGACGGCCGCACACCAAAACTCACGGACCGGGCAAGGAGGGCATTAATCAGAGAGGCAGCACAGAGACCTATGGTAACCCTGAAGGAGCTGCAGAGTTCCACAGCAGAGACTGGAGTATCTGTACATAGGACGACAAAAAGCTGTACGCTCCATAGAGTTGATCCAATAAAAGATGTGGGATCACTGGCTCCTCCTACGCGTTACATCACTGGCACATGACTTTGCAATAAGATCGCATTTAAGAAGGTCAGTTGCATATATTCAGAGACATCTCCTCACTTGGCTTTTACTGCTCACACAACACTGGGGTTACTGGCTCCTCCTACGCGTTACATCACCTTGAAAAAGTCATGTGCCAGTGATGTAAGGCGTAGGAGGAGCCAGTGATCCCACATCTTTTATTGGATCAACTCTATGGAGCGTACAGCTAATTGTCGTCCTATGTACAGATACTCCAGTCTCTGCTGTGGAACTCTGCAGCTCCTTCAGGGTTACCTTAGGTCTCTGTGCTGCCTCTCTGATTAATGCCCTCCTTGCCTGGTCCGTGAGTTTTGGTGTGTGGCCGTCTCTTGGCAGGTTTGCTGTTGTGCCATGTTCTTTCCATTTGGTTATGATAGATTTGATGGTGCTCCTAGGGATCATCAAAGATTTCAACATTTTTTTATAACCTAACCCTGACTTGTACTTCTCAACAACATTGTCCCTTACTTGTTTGGAGAGTTCCTTGGTCTTCATGGCAGTGTTTGGTTAGTGGTGCCTCTTGCTTAGGTGTTGCAGCCACCTTTCCTTTTAAAAAGGTGTGTATATGTAATGACAGATCATGTGACACTTAGATTGCACACAGCTGGACATCATTTCACTAATTATTCTGAAGGTAATTTATTGGATCATATTTATTGGATCACTGTGCTATATTAAGGTTGATGGTAGTGCTTTATTTACTTTTTATATATTCATTCTTTTGTGATATCAGCACAGACACAATAATAGCAGTCACTATCATTTGTTCATCTTAATATCATTTTTGGTTCACAATTTGATATAATTATTCACATCAGCGCTTTAGTAATTTTTATACAATTTTTTGCTCCATAGAGTTGGGCTTTATGGCAGAGTGACCAGAAGAAAGCCATTACTTTCAGCAAAAAACAAAATGGCACGTTTGGAGTTTGCGAAAAGGCATGTGGGAGACTCCCAAAATGTATGGAGGAAGGTGCTCTGGTCTGATGAGACTATAATTGAACTTTTTTGCCATCAAAGAAAACGCTAACCCAAAAACCCAACACATCACATCACCCAAAGAACACCATCCCCACAGTGAAACTGGTCAGAGTTGAGGGAAAGATGGATGGTGCTAAATACAGGGATATTCTTGAGCAAAACCTGTACCACTCTGTGTGTTATTTGAGGCTAGGACGGAGGTTCACCTTCCAGCTGGAGAATGACCCCAAACACTCTGCTAAAGCAACACTTGAGTGGTTTAAGGGGAAACATGTAAATGTGTTGGAATGGCCTAGTCAAAGCCCAGACCTCAATCCAAGAGAAAATCTGTGGTCAGACTTAAAGATTGCTGTTCACAAGTGCAAACCATCCAACTTGAAGGAGCTGGAGCAGATTTGCAAGGAGGAATGGGCAAAAATCCCAGTGGTAAAATGTGGCAAGCTCATAGAGACTTATCCAAAGCGACTTGGAGATGTGATAGCCGCAAAAGGTGGCTCTACAAAGTATTGACTTTAGGGGGGGTGAATAGTTTTGCACATTGACTTTTTCTGTTATTTTGTCCTATTTGTTTGCTTCACAATAAAAAAAAACACATCTTCAAAGTTGTGGGCATGTTCTGTAAATTAAATGATGCAAATCCTCAAACAATCCATGTTAATTCCAGTTTGTAAGGCAACAAAACACAAAAAATGCCAAGGGGGGTGAATACATTTGCAAGCCACTGTATGTCTGTCTTGAGCGGATAAGATGGTAGATGGGTGTCAGCGGACACATCTCCGCTGACATCTGCCTGTCCATAGGAGTCAATGGATGGCCCGCTCAGATCCACCTGAAAAACGGACAGGCAGATCCGAGCAGGCTTATCGTGTGAAAGGGGCCTTATACATAAATGTTGACAAACTGAAAAGTATGTCCATGTACAGTATAGTATGCACTCAAATACTTGGTGTGGGCTCCTTTTGCATGAATTATGGCATCAATGCGGCGTGGCATGGAGATGATCAGCCTGTGGCACTGCTGAGGTGTTATGGAAACCAGGTTGCTTTGATAGCGGCTTTCAGCTCATCTGCATTGTTGGGTCTGGTGTCTCTCATCTTCCTCTTGACAATACCCCACAGATTCTCTATGGGGTTTAGGTCAGTTTGCTGGGCAATCAAGCATGATCATTAAACCAGGTATTGGTACTTTTGCCAGTGTAGGCAGGTGCCAAGTCCTGCTGAAAAAAGGAAATCAGCATCAGCAAGTTCATGTTCAGCCAAAACGTATACTTTAAAATTCTAGATAGATTTGGAAAGAGTGAGAACACCTATCAGGTTTTTTTCTGCTATCTGAGACCCCATTAGAGAGATTTCCCTTCAATTCCTGTTCTGCTGGCAAAGGTTTCACCAGAGAGGAAGTAATGCCGCAAACACAGGAGCGGACTTTTCGACCGGACTGGTCCGACGGACCGAGTCCGGCGGACAATTCGACTGTGTGTGGACTTCATCGGACCTGCAGCAGACTTTTTCGGTCAAAAATCTGACGGACTTCAGATTTGGAACATGTTTCAAATCCTTACGTCGGAACTCCACCGGACCCAGTTCCTATCGAAAAGTCAGCTCGTCTGTATGCTAGTCCGACGGACGAAAACCGACACTAGGGCAGCTATTGGCTACTGGCTATCAACTTCCTTATTTTAGTCTGGTCGTACGTCATCACATACGAATCCGTCAGGCTTTGGTGTGATCGTGTGTAGGCAAGTCTGTTTGTTGGTAAAGTCCGTTGGAAGTCCGCCAAAAGTCCGTCGGACCAGTCCGGTCGAAAAGTCTGCTCGTGTGTACGCGGCATAAGGGGAATTCTCCAATTGAAACAAAGAACAAAAAATGATTTCTATAGTACAATTACGGAGGCTAGAATCACTGTTGGCTTTTTTTTTTTTTTTTGTGACTTGGTGAAGTAAAATTAGAAAAACATATACATAAAACAATTTTTCAGAAATAAAAAAATGATAATTGGCATGTGCGTATGTATTCACTCACTTTGTTATTAAGCCCATAAAAAGCTCTGGTGCAACCAATTACCTTCAAAAGTCACATAATTAGTGAAATGATGTCCAGCTGTGTGCAATCTAAGTGTCACATGATCTGTCATTACATATACACACCTTTTTGAAAGGTGGCTGCAACACCTAAGCAAGAGGCACCACTAACCAAACAATGCCATGAAGACCAATGAACTCTCCAAACAAGTAAGGGACAATGTTGTTGAGAAGTACAAGTCAGGGTTAGGTTATAAAAAAATATCGAAATCTTTGATGATCCCTAGGAGCACCATCAAATCTATCATAACAAATGGAAAGACAGCAAACCTGCCAAGAGACGGCCGCACACCAAAACTCACGGACCGGGCAAGGAGGGCATTAATCAGAGAGGCAGCACAGAGACCTATGGTAACCCTGAAGGAGCTGCAGAGTTCCACAGCAGAGACTGGAGTATCTGTACATAGGACGACAAAAAGCTGTACGCTCCATAGAGTTGATCCAATAAAAGATGTGGGATCACTGGCTCCTCCTACGCGTTACATCACTGGCACATGACTTTGCAATAAGATCGCATTTAAGAAGGTCAGTTGCATATATTCAGAGACATCTCCTCACTTGGCTTTTACTGCTCACACAACACTGGGGTTACTGGCTCCTCCTACGCGTTACATCACCTTGAAAAAGTCATGTGCCAGTGATGTAAGGCGTAGGAGGAGCCAGTGATCCCACATCTTTTATTGGATCAACTCTATGGAGCGTACAGCTAATTGTCGTCCTATGTACAGATACTCCAGTCTCTGCTGTGGAACTCTGCAGCTCCTTCAGGGTTACCTTAGGTCTCTGTGCTGCCTCTCTGATTAATGCCCTCCTTGCCTGGTCCGTGAGTTTTGGTGTGTGGCCGTCTCTTGGCAGGTTTGCTGTTGTGCCATGTTCTTTCCATTTGGTTATGATAGATTTGATGGTGCTCCTAGGGATCATCAAAGATTTCAACATTTTTTTATAACCTAACCCTGACTTGTACTTCTCAACAACATTGTCCCTTACTTGTTTGGAGAGTTCCTTGGTCTTCATGGCAGTGTTTGGTTAGTGGTGCCTCTTGCTTAGGTGTTGCAGCCACCTTTCCTTTTAAAAAGGTGTGTATATGTAATGACAGATCATGTGACACTTAGATTGCACACAGCTGGACATCATTTCACTAATTATTCTGAAGGTAATTTATTGGATCATATTTATTGGATCACTGTGCTATATTAAGGTTGATGGTAGTGCTTTATTTACTTTTTATATATTCATTCTTTTGTGATATCAGCACAGACACAATAATAGCAGTCACTATCATTTGTTCATCTTAATATCATTTTTGGTTCACAATTTGATATAATTATTCACATCAGCGCTTTAGTAATTTTTATACAATTTTTTGCTCCATAGAGTTGGGCTTTATGGCAGAGTGACCAGAAGAAAGCCATTACTTTCAGCAAAAAACAAAATGGCACGTTTGGAGTTTGCGAAAAGGCATGTGAGAGACTCCCAAAATGTATGGAGGAAGGTGCTCTGGTCTGATGAGACTATAATTGAACTTTTTTGCCATCAAAGAAAACGCTAACCCAAAAACCCAACACATCACATCACCCAAAGAACACCATCCCCACAGTGAAACTGGTCAGAGTTGAGGGAAAGATGGATGGTGCTAAATACAGGGATATTCTTGAGCAAAACCTGTACCACTCTGTGTGTTATTTGAGGCTAGGACGGAGGTTCACCTTCCAGCTGGAGAATGACCCCAAACACTCTGCTAAAGCAACACTTGAGTGGTTTAAGGGGAAACATGTAAATGTGTTGGAATGGCCTAGTCAAAGCCCAGACCTCAATCCAAGAGAAAATCTGTGGTCAGACTTAAAGATTGCTGTTCACAAGTGCAAACCATCCAACTTGAAGGAGCTGGAGCAGATTTGCAAGGAGGAATGGGCAAAAATCCCAGTGGTAAAATGTGGCAAGCTCATAGAGACTTATCCAAAGCGACTTGGAGATGTGATAGCCGCAAAAGGTGGCTCTACAAAGTATTGACTTTAGGGGGGGTGAATAGTTTTGCACATTGACTTTTTCTGTTATTTTGTCCTATTTGTTTGCTTCACAATAAAAAAAAACACATCTTCAAAGTTGTGGGCATGTTCTGTAAATTAAATGATGCAAATCCTCAAACAATCCATGTTAATTCCAGTTTGTAAGGCAACAAAACACAAAAAATGCCAAGGGGGGTGAATACATTTGCAAGCCACTGTATGTCTGTCTTGAGCGGATAAGATGGTAGATGGGTGTCAGCGGACACATCTCCGCTGACATCTGCCTGTCCATAGGAGTCAATGGATGGCCCGCTCAGATCCACCTGAAAAACGGACAGGCAGATCCGAGCAGGCTTATCGTGTGAAAGGGGCCTTATACATAAATGTTGACAAACTGAAAAGTATGTCCATGTACAGTATAGTATGCACTCAAATACTTGGTGTGGGCTCCTTTTGCATGAATTATGGCATCAATGCGGCGTGGCATGGAGATGATCAGCCTGTGGCACTGCTGAGGTGTTATGGAAACCAGGTTGCTTTGATAGCGGCTTTCAGCTCATCTGCATTGTTGGGTCTGGTGTCTCTCATCTTCCTCTTGACAATACCCCACAGATTCTCTATGGGGTTTAGGTCAGTTTGCTGGGCAATCAAGCATGATCATTAAACCAGGTATTGGTACTTTTGCCAGTGTAGGCAGGTGCCAAGTCCTGCTGAAAAAAGGAAATCAGCATCAGCAAGTTCATGTTCAGCCAAAACGTATACTTTAAAATTCTAGATAGATTTGGAAAGAGTGAGAACACCTATCAGGTTTTTTTCTGCTATCTGAGACCCCATTAGAGAGATTTCCCTTCAATTCCTGTTCTGCTGGCAAAGGTTTCACCAGAGAGGAAGTAATGCCGCAAACACAGGAGCGGACTTTTCGACCGGACTGGTCCGACGGACCGAGTCCGGCGGACAATTCGACCGTGTGTGGACTTCATCGGACCTGCAGCAGACTTTTTCGGTCAAAAATCTGACGGACTTCAGATTTGGAACATGTTTCAAATCCTTACGTCGGAACTCCACCGGACCCAGTTCCTATCGAAAAGTCAGCTCGTCTGTATGCTAGTCCGACGGACGAAAACCGACACTAGGGCAGCTATTGGCTACTGGCTATCAACTTCCTTATTTTAGTCTGGTCGTACGTCATCACATACGAATCCGTCAGGCTTTGGTGTGATCGTGTGTAGGCAAGTCTGTTTGTTGGTAAAGTCCGTTGGAAGTCCGCCAAAAGTCCGTCGGACCAGTCCGGTCGAAAAGTCTGCTCGTGTGTACGCGGCATAAAGGGAATTCTCCAATTGAAACAAAGAACAAAAAATGATTTCTATAGTACAATTACGGAGGCTAGAATCACTGTTGGCTTTTTTTTTTTTTTTTGCTGTTTCTGTCCCTGTAGCAGATTTTCCCTACAGTTGTTAACCACTTCAGCCCCGGACCATTTGGCTGCCTAAAGACCAGAGGACTTTTTACAATTTGGCACTGCGCTGCTTTAACTGGTAATTGCGCGGTCATGCAATGTTGTACCCAAACAAAATTTGCGTCCTTTTTTCCCACAAATAGAGCTTTCTTTTGATTGTATTTGATTGCCTCTGCGATTTTTATTTTTTGCAATATAAATGGAAAATTTTGAAAAAAAAAGATATTTTCTACTTTTTGTTATAAGGAAAATCCAATAAACTCAATTTTAGTCATACATTTAGGCCTTATGTCTTTGGTAAAAAAATGTCAAAAAGCATATATTTATTGGTTTGCGCAAAAGTTATAGCGTCTACAAACTAGGGTACATTTTCTGGAATTTACGCAGCTTTTAGTTTATGACTGCCTATCTCATTTCTTGAGGTGCTAAAATGGCAGGGCAGTACAACCCCCCCCCCCCAAATGACCCCATTTTGGAAAGTGGACACCCCAAGCTATTTGCTAAGAGGCATGTTGAGCCCATTGAATATTTTATTTTTTGTCCCAAGTGATTGAATAATAACAAAAAAAAATAATGTTTTTTTACAAAAAGTTGTCACTAAATGATATATTGCTCACACACGCCATGGTTATATGTGGAATTGCACCCCATTTTTCTGCTTCTTCTGAGTATGGGATACCACATGTGTGGGACTTTTTGGGAGCCTAGTCTTGTACGGAGAAACGCAGCGTCGGGCGGAGCTAGAGGATCTGACGTCACCGCGCACCAGCCAGCTGGCGTGAGCCGTGGCTGTGTTGTTCTTTCACTTTGAAGTGTCTGCCTGTTTTGTGCATGTCAGTATTTTAATAAATCCCTAATTTTAACGGACTGCACTATGAAGCCCTCTTCTTTGTTCCTATGACACATATTTTGAAAGCCCCCATTCCCACTCACCAACGTCGGTCCCACGGAGCATTGCGGAGCCAGGTTTTGCCGTTGGAGGAGAGGAGCCGGACGAACTTTTGAATCTACCGCCCTCGCCTGAGTGTTTCCTCTTGTCTGTGCCCATTAGACCTCCGTAACAGAGGTCCTACGGTTCTGGTAAGCGGACATCCGGCATTCCTTATCATCTGTTGGCTATAGTGTGTGGACTACATTCTGGAAAGGACTAATTGGGGGTTTTCCACCTACCTTCTTTTTATTGATCCTTTTACTGGACTCTACAGAACACTCTATGGACTTTTTCCCGTTTTTACTAGTACATTTTTTATTTTTTATTTCATCTTTATCTTAACACATATTTCAACACAGGTTTAATTCAGATAATTCCTCTTGTTATTAGTTTACTGGCATATGTTTTTAGTTGGTTAATTTGTTCTGACGGGACATACATTGCACAAATTTGTGTTCCTATTTTGCACACATTTGATTTTCTTTCTTTTGTTTGGGTTGCGCATCTATTTTTTCACATTACACTTACTTCCAAGCTGAATATTCCATATTTTATTAGATTGCAGAACCGTCACTTAAATCCCAAAATCTACTGCATTTTTATATTTATATATATATTTTTATATATTGTTTTTTTCATTAATATCCACTGGGGGTAGCGCGGATTGCCCACGTTACACATGCATTAAAATTGCGCACAAACGTGCAGCGGCGACAAACTACATACATTTTTAAAAGCCTTTAAAAGCCTCTACAGGTTACCACTTTAGATTTATGGAGGAGGTCTACTGCTAAAATTACTGTCCTTGATCTGACCTTTGCGGTGATACCTCACATGCATGGTGCAATTGCTGTTTATATATGACGCCAGACCGACGCTTGCGTTCGCTTTTGCGCAAGAGCAGGGGGGGGGGGGCGCAGGGGTGCTTTTTTTTTTTTTTTTTTTAATTGTAGCGCCCTGCTCCTGTTGATCAGGCGCTTATGTGTAAATTTAGTGGGTTATCTGTTAATACATAGTACAGATTTAATCTATGGCTAAATTAGCTTCTGTTCCAGCATTGGCTGTGTTGTGTGCAGTTTCACGCTGTCGCCTGTAGGTGTTGTTGTCACCAAAGGCCAGTGTTGAAAAGCAACAGGCTGAAGTGCATTGAGTGCTCTTCTTTCTCAGAAGTAATTCGGCAGAGGTGGTCCACTGCTATGCTTTCTGGGAGAGAGTACTTAAGGGGCAGACGCCATTTTTGGTTCTCTTTTACCTGCTGGCCCTCCTGGCCTAAAGGTATGTGACAGCTTCCTTTCAGTCTCTGGACCATGCTGGCCCGAGGCTGCCTTACCATAAGTGGGCCCAGAGGTCGTCTGGGGTCTGCTGGTTTAGAGGTGGTCCTGTGCCGTCTGTCCTGCGGGAAGAAGCCAAGCAATTGAGAAGATCCGGGGGAGGACTTATCTTGGAGAGGACCGTGCGGAAGGCTGGTGTCTCAAGAGGGGCCTGGTGACTCAATTGGAGGATGCATCCTAACCTAACTTACCGCACAGTACTGCCGGCTCGGCTTAAAGGTTCTGGTACTGTGTCGCTGTTCATCTAAAACCATTACGTCCTGTGGCAGAGGATCGTACAACAATTTTGTTCCTCTAAAGTCTGTGGCAGAGACTTTTTGTTCGTCAGTGAGAGATACCTATCCGGGTGGGCAAAAGATGTTTGGACTGAAGGTATAATCGTCTCTAAGATCTGCAATCCCTCAATGATCTGAAAAAGGTATTTGAATTTTCCTGCAACTCCCTTTCTACCTCTTCACTGCTACTTCTTTAAAATTTTCCATTAAAGCATTGAAAAATACTGTGACTGGTGCATACATTGTTGGATACAAAGCTCAACATGGACTCTAGGTTCCTGATATAGTGAAACTACAGGTAAAGGGGTGACGGTAACAGCCCAAAATATTTCAGCAGCTCCTTCGGGGGTTAGTGCTACATAATTATTTATTTTGCTTTTTTCTTTTATTTTTAAACTGTTCCTTTCATTTTTTAAATAATTTTTATTGTTATCTCAGGGAATGTAAATATCCCTTATGATAGCAATAGGTAATGACAGGTACTCTTTTTTGAAAAAAATGGGGTCTATTAGACCCTAGATCTCTCCTCTGCCCTCAAAGCATCTGACCACACCAAGATCGGTGTGATAAAATGCTTTTCCAATTTCCCTATGGCGCTGTTTATATCCGACGAAATCTAGAGAATAGAGAATAGAGATGATTGGAGCCATTCTGGTCTCTGATCAGCTCTATGGTCAGCTGGCGGAAAAACAACCGGCTGCATTCTCAGGTTCCCTGAGAGCCAGAGAAAACCATTGAAGACGGTGGGGGGGGGGACATTCCCTCCCACTGCTTGTAAAAGCAGTCTAGAGGCTAATTAGCTGCTAGGATTGCTTTTACATGAAACCTGACCGCTGGCTGAAAAGAATGATATCAAGATGATACCTAAACCAGCAGGCATCATTCTGGTATAACCACTCAAAGTCCAGCAACATACCAGTCTGTTGCTGGTCCTTGTTGGGCATATATTGTAATCTTTTTTTTCATGCAGCCTGTGGGCTGAACGAAAAAAAGAGATTGATCGGTGGGTATGCCCACCATTAGAATACCTCCCTTCATCCACCCACTTCTAATGATGGGCATACATGCACCATTTTGTTTTTAACGGTGGTGGTGAAATCACCTCCGACAGCGCTGGAGTCACGGCTTTATGTATTGTGGGAGCAAACGCTGTTGCTGTCAAGATAAATAAATCTGCGCTGCAGCTGAATGACGTACCTGCTAAGCAATTAATGGTTAACAATAAAACACAATAAAACATTGCAGAATAGAATACAGTAAAAAAGAGCAGAACAATAGAGTGAGATTAGAGAGAGAGAGAACAATAAAATGACAACTATTTTTGTTTTTTTATTTTATATTTTTTTTGTGTTTTTTTTTATACTTTTATTTGTAACTGTAAGTGTAACGGTTTGGTTCGAGGTTCGGGTCTCTCAAAATGCGATGGCATTTTGGGAGACCCTGTGAAAGTATGTCCTAATCTGTGCAATGCTGTACCCTACACCAATACTCCACTAGTATATGGTAGCGTTCAAAACATTCATCAATGCAAAGACCAGGATTGTCAGGACAGGAGGGACAATAATAGCAGGTGTCACGCCTATGTTCGCGCTTTCTACAGACATGACATTTTCTTTGGGGGGTTCGTTGGGTAGGGGTACTTGGGAGGACATAAGGAAAATGCCTCTCATGCAGCCAGCTTACTGCTTTTGGATTGGGAAGGTGAGATGGAGCACCATCTGGAAACAGAAGGGCTCTGACAAACTCTTCCTGGAATTTAAGGAAGGATCCAATCCATCCTGAAGCTCTGTATAGCACATGAGCCTTCAGCAAAGCCAATTAAAATACGTATACAGACACTTTCTAGAACCAGCGTCTGGCCTTATGCACAATTAGGTACGGCGCCAACAACTGATCGTTGAGGTCCACCCCTCCCATGCTATGGTTGTATTCGTGGACACAGAGGGGTTTCTCCACAACACCAGTCGCTGTAGGAATTTGGACCGTCGTGTCTGAATGAAGAGAGGACAGAACGAAAACATTCTTATTATCCCTTCACTTCACAGCGAGCAAATTATTACACTTGAAGCAGGCTCTCTTCCCCAGCCTAAGACGGGAATCTACAAGCCTCTGGGGTAAGCCCCGGCGATTAGGTCGCACGGTGCCACATGCGCCAATCTGATGATCAAACAAGTGACTAAAAAGTGGCACGTTCGTGTAATAATTGTCCACATACAAATGGTACCCCTTTCCGAATAAGGGTGACACCAAGTCCCACACAATCTTGCTCCCTATGTAGTCTGGGCAGTTCTCCGGCTCTACGTGACCATCTCTTCCCTCGTAAACCATAAAATTACATGTATAGCCTGTGGCCCTGTCACAGAACTTATACATCATGATCCTGTATCTGACACGCTTGCTGGGGAGATACCGTTTGAAAGACAAGTGGCCAGAAAACTTAATCAGGGACTCATTAACGCAGACAAATTGATGGGGAGTAAACAAGGCTGCAAAACGTTCGTCGAAGTGGTTTACGAGGGGCCGAATTTTGTAGAGCCGATCGTATCCAGGGTCTCCACGAGGATGACAGAGTTCATTGTTGTTGAAGTGCATGAACCGCAAGATCTGCTCGCATCGTGCCCTGGCTATGGAGGCAGAGAACACGGGCATATGGTGAATTGGGTCAGTGGACCAATATGACCGCAACTCACTCTTTTTGGTTATGCCCATGTCGAGGGATAGGCCCAGAAAAGTCTTAAATTTGGAAACCGTAATTGGTTTCCAATCTCTGGCAAGGGAGGACTGGGGATTAGCGCGATGTATTACGGGTGTGGTGTACGGGTGCTGCAGAAGTGGTGGGTTCCCAATTAGGATTGGCGAATTCTGCAGGAAGGGCACTATGGGCTAGGGTGCCCACGTGTCCCGGATTGCCCGGGATTATCCCGTAATTGACATCTTTGTCCCCGGTCCCGGGCAGCTTCATTCCGGGACAATACAGTGTCCCGGAATGAAACTGACAATCTGGGACCAGGGGTGGACCGAGCCGCCATAGCGCTGGCTCTGGCTCCGCTTCCACCTCCTCCACCTCCTCCTGATCACTGGTTGCTATAGCCGCCTGGCATCAGGCAACCAGTGACGTCACTGCCCAGCATTGAAAGCGGAGGAAGATTTCACTTCCTCCTCCGCGCTAGTGCTGCTGGGAGTCACTGCTGGTTCTTTCAGCTCCGCATTTGGCACCAGTGACTGGCCTGGAGCTTGTGTGGGGTGTTTCTGTTCCCACAGGCTGCCTGCGATTACAGTGTGTACGGCATCTCTCTCTTCCTCCCCCCTCCTGCCCTCCTCTCACTAACACACCGACTGAAGTCCCCTCCCCCTTTTCCTCGGCTCGGATGTCACGGACAGGAGAAGGAGGGGGAGGAGAATGGACACAGGACTCAACAGGACGGGATGTGCTGATCTGAGGTTAGTACACAATATTAATACTTGGCACTTGCAGGAGAAGAGACACAGAGACAGGGGGCAAGTTGTCAAAAAATAATACTTGCAGTGATTTTGGGGGATAAGAGCATGCTGTATGTGCTGGGGGGCACTTTAGGAGGGGAGATATATTGTGCTGGGGGGGGGGTCAGATTTTTTATATAACCCCCCCTCCAGCACAATTTCTCTCCCCTCCCAAAGTGTGCCCCCTAGCACATACAGCATGCTCTTATCCCCCAAAATCACCGCAAGTATTCTTTTTTGACAACTTGCACCCTTCCCCATCTTCAAAGACAAACTGGCTGCTATTGAGGGGACAATTACCATCTGGAATCCTGGGAACTTTGCTAGAGATTCAGGGAAATTCTGGAGGAGGATGTAAGGAGGCACTAAGGGGGCACCCCGGAGGACGTAAGGGGGCTCTGACTAAGTTAGTACTGCCAGAGTGCCCCATTACATCCCCCCTTACAACCTCCAGGGTGCCCCCTTACATCCATCGGAGTGCCCCCTTACATCCTTCGGAGTTCCCCCTTACATCCTTCGGAGTTCCCCCTTACATCCTTCGGAGTTCCCCCTTACATCCTTCGGAGTGCCCCCTTACATCCTTCAGAGTGCCCCACCACCAAAGTGGATTAGCAGTGGCTGACAGACTATCAGGAGGTGATATTGCACTCCTCTTCCTCCTCTCTCCGCTAACTACCCCCCGCCATACACTCCATACTCCTCTCCTGTACATATTACCCACCATTATACATTCCGCACTCCTCTCCTGTACATATTACCCCCCGCCATACACTCCGCACTCCTCTCCTGTACATATTATCCCCCGCCATACATTCCGCACTCCTCTCCTGTACATATTACCCCCCGCCATACACTCCGCACTCCTCTCCTGTACATATTATCCCCCGCCATACATTCCGCACTCCTCTCCTGTACATATTACCCACCGCCATACATTCCGCACTCCTCTCCTGTACATATTACCCCCCGCCATACACTCCGCACTCCTCTCCTGTACATATTACCCCCCGCCATACACTCCATACTCCCTTCTTGTACATATTACCCACCGCCATACATTCCGCACTCCTCTCCTGTACATATTACCCACCGCCATACATTCCGCACTCCTCTCCTGTACATATTACCCACCGCCATACATTCCGCACTCCTCTCCTGTACATATTACCCACCGCCATACATTCCGCACTCCTCTCCTGTACTTATTACCCACCGCCATACATTCCGCACTCCTCTCCTGTACATATTACCCACCGCCATACATTCCGCACTCCTCTCCTGTACATATTACCCACCGCCATACACTCCGCACTCCTCTCCTGTACATATTACCCCCCGCCATACACTCCGCACTCCTCTCCTGTACATATTACCCACCGCCATACATTCCGCACTCCTCTCCTGTACATATTACCCACCGCCATACATTCCGCACTCCTCTCCTGTACATATTACCCACCGCCATACATTCCGCACTCCTCTCCTGTACATATTACCCACCGCCATACATTCCGCACTCCTCTCCTGTACTTATTACCCACCGCCATACATTCCGCACTCCTCTCCTGTACATATTACCCACCGCCATACATTCCGCACTCCTCTCCTGTACATATTACCCACCGCCATACATTCCGCACTCCTCTCCTGTACATATTACCCACCGCCATACATTCCGCACTCCTCTCCTGTACATATTACCCACCGCCATACATTCCGCACTCCTCTCCTGTACATATTACCCACCGCCATACATTCCGCACTCCTCTCCTGTACATATTACCCACCGCCATACATTCCGCACTCCTCTCCTGTACATATTACCCACCGCCATACATTCCGCACTCCTCTCCTGTACATATTACCCTACCGCCATACATTCCGCACTCCTCTCCTGTACATATTACCCACCGCCATACATTCCGCACTCCTCTCCTGTACATATTACCCACCGCCATACACTCCGCACTCCTCTCCTGTACATATTACCCCCCGCCATACACTCCGCACTCCTCTCCTGTACATATTACCCACCGCCATACATTCCGCACTCCTCTCCTGTACATATTACCCACCGCCATACATTCCGCACTCCTCTCCTGTACATATTACCCACCGCCATACATTCCGCACTCCTCTCCTGTACATATTACCCACCGCCATACATTCCGCACTCCTCTCCTGTACTTATTACCCACCGCCATACATTCCGCACTCCTCTCCTGTACATATTACCCACCGCCATACATTCCGCACTCCTCTCCTGTACATATTACCCACCGCCATACATTCCGCACTCCTCTCCTGTACATATTACCCACCGCCATACATTCCGCACTCCTCTCCTGTACATATTACCCACCGCCATACATTCCGCACTCCTCTCCTGTACATATTACCCACCGCCATACATTCCGCACTCCTCTCCTGTACATATTACCCACCGCCATACATTCCGCACTCCTCTCCTGTACATATTACCCACCGCCATACATTCCGCACTCCTCTCCTGTACATATTACCCTACCGCCATACATTCCGCACTCCTCTCCTGTACATATTACCCACCGCCATACATTCCGCACTCCTCTCCTGTACATATTACCCACCGCCATACATTCCGCACTCCTCTCCTGTACATATTACCCACCGCCATACATTCCACACTCCTCTCCTGTACATATTACCCCCCTCCATACACTCTGCATTCCCTATTTAACATTACCACATTCTGCACTATACAAGTCATCTCAGACTCTCTTTAAGAACACCCCCTTTAAGCCAATATTTAGTGCAATTTAAGACATGTCCACAGTTCATTACGACGCGCTTTGCGCACCATATTGTTGTTGTTCTTGATGCCTAGGGCCCACTTTTGATCTTGCACACGGGCCCGCTGATTTCGTACGCCCTACCCCAAAAATCGGCTAAAAAAATTTGTCAAAAATCATCTTTTTTTTGGGGGGGGGGGGGGTGTCCCTGAATGTCAGTTTGGAAATGTGGTCACCCTACTATGGGCACGATGGGCCTGTCTTTGTCTTCATGGTGGCAGCGGGACACTACTTGTGCTTGCCACCTCGCCAGCTTGAACTGCACTTATGGGACTCACCATGTCACCACGTGATACTGCAGTGCTGGATGTACGACCAGGGTGTACTATGCCGCTGGTGCTTGCCAGCTCACCAGAAGGATGATCTGCACTAGTACTTCTCTGCTCCATACGAGAGCCCTGCGGTTCTTGCACCTCAACAACAGCAGAAGAAGATCGGGGTCTAGTATGCCTGACCTTGGCAGGGACCACAACTCCGTCGTCAGAGCTATCTGTCATGGAGCTGCTGTTGTCTACAGGATCGTATTCTGAGCCTGAATCTGACAGATGAGTAACTTCCTCTTCACTATCTGTCATGTTCAGAAACGTGTAGGCCTCTTCACTACTGTACCTTCAATGGTGGTTAACAGAAAAGGAGTTGAGAAAAAAACGTCTCTAACACGTTCCAGGTAGCAGACTTCAGTTTGTATAATCAGACACTACTACCTGTAGGGCAAGTCAGGTTTTCTAAAAAAAAAGCAAAAAAAATAAAAAACCATTGTTATTATGAGTACACATTACCTCTAGCTTACCATGATAAAATAAAAATATAGCTTTTCTGTGTGACCTGACACCTAGGCAGCCTAGGTCACATGGTCTTTGCCACCCTAGAGTATTATGGATATTTCAGGTAATTAGAAACTGTAAAATTCAGACAGTATTTGGTAAACTTGAAGCAAAATAAGAGCAAGAGAATATCACTGCCATTGCGATCGTTCAGTATGTACAAAATTATATATACAGATTATGCAAAGAAGCAAGGTTTTTTTAAATCATTAACACACACCAACGAGATTATTTACATTAAGTTGAAAAAAAAAATAAAAAGGCAGCCCCTTTTTAAAAACAGGAAAAACCTTACTATCCAATTCCATTAACAAACACTTAAATTAATGTTCTGAAACTGTCTGGAAGTGTGTTCAAAATAATAGTATATGATCAGATATACATAGAACATTAAACAGTCATTTAGGTAAATATCTTTGTACAACACACTTGATATAATTTTAATGCCTCTTATGCTAATTATACTTTGACAAAATGTTTATTATGCAAACCATTCTGTACCTATGCCCTCATAATGGTGTATAATGGCACATTTTGTTCCAGTGAAGACTTCCCTGCTATATCTGTGTGTCCATTAGTTAATATTGATATCTATCTATATATGGGTAAAACATGATCTGCTTCCACTTAACCTTTTTTTACATTTTAAAAGGAATTATCACAGATGGGCAGTGAGGTGAATCATATCTTTGTAAGAAAATATTAAAATCTATGAATAGGACATGAACTGAAACTGATCAAATATATTGTGCATGGATGTCCTTGCATATATCATGTAAGCTATTGATTTAAATGACTTAATGTTCTGCACTGCAATGAAACAGTGTGAAAATTAAAACTAATACAATGATTAAATGATAGTCATAAGAATGAACCTTACTGTTAACCACTTCCCGCCCGCCCTATAGCGGATTGACGTCCGGGAAGTGGTTCCGTTATCCTGACTGGGTGTCATATGACGTCCAGCAGGATAACATGCCAGCGCGCGCCCGCGGGGGCGCGCATTGCGGCGATCGGTGGAGCGGTGTGTCAGCCTGACACACCGCTCCACCGATCTTGGTAAAGAGCCTCCGGTGGAGGCTCTTTACCACGTGATCAGCCGTGTCCAATCACGGCTGATCACGCTGTTAATAGGAAGAGCCGTTGATCGGCTTTTCCTCACTCGCGCCTGACAGACGCGAGTAGAGTAGAGCTGATCGGCTGCTCTCCTGACAGGGGGGGGTCTGCGCTGATTGTTTATCAGCGCAGCCCCCCCTCAGATTACCACACTGGACCACCAGGGTTCGCCACTAGGACCACCAGGGAAGGGGCAACATGTGGATGGCCAGGTATGTACCCCATGGCCATCCACATGTGCCCAATGTGCCCCATCTGTGCCAATCAGTGCCCACAAATGGGCACTGATTGGCACCGTTATGTTCCAGATCTGCCCAGCAATGCCCCCAATATGTTTTATCAGTGCCACCAATCAGTGTGTTCAGTGCCACCTGTCATTGCCCATCGGTACCACCTGTCAGTGCCCATCTGTGCCCATTAGTGCCCACCTATCAGTGCCCATCAGTGCCACCCATCAGTGCCACCCATAAGTACCCATCAGTACCACCCATATGTACCAATCAATGCCACCTACGAGTGCCCATCAGTGCCGCCTATGAGTGCCCATCGGTGCCACCTATGAGTGCCCATCAGTGCCGCATACCGGTGCCACCTATCAGTGCCCATCAGTGCCACCTATCAGTGCCCATCAGTGCCGCCTATCAGTGCCCATCATCAGTGCCCGTCAGTGCCACCTCATCAGTGCCACCTCATTGGTGCTACCTCATCGGTGCCCATCAGTGCCGCCGTATCAGTGCCCATCAGTGCAGCCATATCAGTGCCCATCATTGAAGAAAAAAACGTACTTATTTACAAAAAAATTTTAACAGAAACAAAGAAGAACTTGTTTTTTTTCGAAATTTTCGATCTTTTTTTATTTGTTGCGCAAAAAATAAAAAATGCAGAGGTGATCAAATACCACCAAAAGAAAGCTCTATTTGTGGAAACAAAATGATAAAAAATTTGTTTGGGTACAGTGTAGCATGACCGCGCAATTGTCATTCAAATTGCAACAGCGCTGAAAGCTGAAAATTGGCCTGGGCGGGAAGGTGTCTAAGTGCCTGGTAAAGGAGTCACTTCAGCGTGCCAATGCAGGGCAAAGTGACAATGTCTCTGCAAAGGACTCCCCCTATGTTCACTTTAGCAGCGATCCTTCCTACTCTGTAACACTGCATGCACTAAAATGACTAGTGTTGGTGTTCCAGAGAAACAGTGACATCACTTCCCTGGTCATGCGACAGTACTCTGAACTTTTAATTGGCTGCTAGACCCAAACACTGTCACATTTTTTTGGAGCTCCATGATGCCAGGCTTGTTGATCCCTATGAAAAAAAAACCGAAATCACAGCACACACACAAAAAAAAATACACAAGGGTGTGTATCGCTACCCCCGAAGGAGCCGCTGGAAACAAACTACCAAGGTTCTTTTCCCAGTCGAGTGCCCCACAGCCAGGCACACAATCACAGTCACTTTTTGCCTCAAAAAAACAGTCTAGGGGTGTTATTTTTGGTATTTTTAGTTATGAAGTAACTGTGATGGTTTTGAGGGAATTGAGTGGGATACTCCAAAAAAAAGCGAACTATGTACAGGTTGAGGACAGCAAACTCTTTCAGTAACGCTGAAGCAGAAGTTCTTGCAATAGCAAACTGTGGATTCAGCTTTGTAGTAGAAGCATTTAAAATAGCAAAAGATTATTTTTTTAGAGCAACAAGAGTCCTTTCACGAAGTACTAGAAAGACTAAGCTCTTTAGAACACCGGCCGATGTCCCCTTTAGACAAACACACAGCTGACTCTCTAGCACAAGAGGGGTGACAGAAGCTCAAAAGTCCCCAAGTCTTTATTCACAAATGTCCACGGAAAGTTGGTTGCCTCCTTTCAACATCAATGCAACACTTTTCTCCTGTGATACCAGACTAGATCTTCAGAGGACAGTCCCTCAGTCAGCTCTCTGTAGCTTCGGCATCCAGGCCCTCAAGTTGCCCACCTGAGGCCTCCCAAACAGCAAGCACATAGCAGCCCTGTCCACATTGCAGCAAGCCCTCCAGGCTGGACTTGCCTTCTTCAAGCAAAGACCCCCGAAGCTCTGTGTCTCAGAGTATTTATACAGACTCCCATCAGTCTTCAGGGCTTGGCCAGGTCTGTATAAATATTCATGCTGCAATTTGCATTACTCCACACCTATGTCTTAAAGGATTCTACTGTTCTCTGGAAAGCAGAGGAAGCAGTCAAACCAGCAGCAGATGAAACACGGAGCAGACCCAACTAATCACATGCAGCTGCACAAATCACAGTGTTCACAACTAAATTTACTTAACCACTTGCCGACCGCCTAACGCAGATATACTGCGGCAGAATGGTATGGGCAGGCAAAATCACGTACCTGGTACGTGATTGCTTGCCACGGGCGGGGGGTCGGTGCCCGAGGCGGTCGGCTTCTGACTGGGAGCGTTCAGAGATGAGGGGGAGGCCATCCATTCGTGGCTCCCCCTCGCGATCGCTCCCAGCCAATGAGATTCTTCCCCTGCCTCTGTATAGTACACAGAGGCAGAGGAAATGATGTCATCTCTCATCGGCTCGGTATTTTCCGCTCCGGCGCCGAGGAGAGAAGACATCCGAGTGAGTGCACAACACACACACACACAGTAGAACATGCCAGGCATACTTTACACCCCCTTTACCCCCTGACCCCCCCCCCCCCGATCACCCTCTAATCACCCCCCCCTGTCACACTGACACCAAGCAGTTTTAAAAAAAAAAATGTTTCTGATTACTGCATTGGTGTCAGTTTGTGACAGTTATTATGGCAGGGCAGTTAGTATTAGCCCCCTTTAGGTCTAGGGTACCCCCCTAACCCCCCCTAATAAAGTTTTAACACCTTGATCACCCCCCGTCGTCAGTGTCGCTAAGCGATCATTTTTCTGATCGCTATATTAGTGTCACTGGTGACGCTAGTTAGGGAGGTAAATATTTAGGTTCGCCGTCAGCGTTTTATAGCGACAGGGACCCCCATATACTACCTAATAAATGTTTTAACCCCTTGATTGCCCCCTAGTTAACCCTTACACCAGTGATCACCATATAACTGTTACGGGTGACGCTGGTTAGTTCGTTTATTTTTTATAGTGTCAGGGCACCTGCTGTTTATTACCGAATAAAGGCTTAGCCCCCTGATTGCCCGGCGGTGATATGCGTCGCCCCAGGCAGCGTCAGGTTAGCGCCAGTACCGCTATCACCCACGCACGCACCATACACCTCCCTTAGTGGTATAGTATCTGAACGGATCAATATCTGATCCAATCAGATCTATACTAGCGTCCCCAGCAGTTTAGGGTTCCCAAAAACACAGTGTTAGCGGGATCAGCCCAGATACCTGCTAGCACCTGCGTTTTGCCCCTCCGCCCGGCCCAGCCCAGCCCACCCAAGTGCAGTATCGATCGATCACTGTCACTTACAAAACACTAAACGCATAACTGCAGCGTTCGCAGAGTCAGGCCTGATCCCTGCGATCGCTAACAGTTTTTTTGGTAGCATTTTGGTGAACTGGCAAGCACCAGCCCCAAGCAGCGTCAGGTTAGCGCCAGTACCGCTAACACCCACGCACGCACCGTACACCTCCCTTAGTGGTATAGTATCTGAACGGATCAATATCTGATCCGATCAGATCTGTACTAGCGTCCCCAGCAGTTTAGGGTTCCCAAAAACGCAGTGTTAGCGGGATCAGCCCAGATACCTGCTAGCACCTGCGTTTTGCTCCTATGCCCGGCCCAGCCCAGCCCACCCAAGTGCAGTATCAATCGATCACTGACACTTACAAAACACTAAACGCATACCTGCAGCGTTCGCAGAGTCAGGCCTGATCCCTGCGATCGCTAACAGTTTTTTTGGTATCGTTTTGATGAACTAGCAAGCGCCAGCGGCCTAGTACAGCCCGGTCTTAGTCAAACCAGCACTGCAGTAACACTCGTTGACGTGGCGAGTCCCATAAGTGCAGTTCAAGCTGGTCAGGTGGCAAGCACAAGTAGTGTCCCACTGCCACCAAGAAGACGACAAACAGGCCCGTCGTGCCCATAATGCCCTTCCTGCTGCATTCAACAATCCTAATTGGGAACCCACCACTTCTGCAGCACCCGTACTTTCCCCATTTACATCCCCAACCAAATGCAGTCGGCTGCATGAGAGGCATTTTCTTTATGTCCTCCCGAGTACCCCTACCCAACGAACCCCCCCAAAAAAGATGTTGTGTCTACAGCAAGCGCTGATATAGGCGTGACACCCGCTATTATTGTCCCTCCTGTCCTGACAATCCTGGTCTTTGCATTGGTGAAAGTTTTGAACGCTACCATTCACTAGTTGACTATTAGCGTAGGGTACAGCATTGCACAGACTAGGCACACTTTCACAGGGTCTCCCAAGATGCCATCGCATTTTGAGAGACCCGAACCTGGAACCGGTTACAGTTATAAAAGTTACAGTTACAAAAAAAAGTGTAAAAAAAAAAAAAAAATAGTTGTCATTTTATTGTTCTCTCTCTCTCTATTCTCTCTCTATTGTTCTGCTCTTTTTTACTGTATTCAATTCTGCAATGTTTTATTGTTATTATGTTTTATCATGTTTGCTTTTCAGGTATGCAATTTTTTATACTTTACTGTTTACTGTGCTTTATTGTTAACCATTTTTATGTCTTCAGGTATGCCATTCACGACTTTGAGTGGTTATACCAGAATGATGCCTGCAGGTTTAGGTATCATCTTGGTATCATTCTTTTTAGCCAGCGGTCAGCTTTCATGTAAAAGCAATCCTAGTGGCTAATTAGCCTCTAGACTGCTTTTACAAGCAGTGGGAGGGAATGCCCCCCCCTCCGTCTTCCGTGTTTTTCTCTGGCTCTCCTGTCTCAACAGGGAACCTGAGAATGCAGCTGGTGATTCAGCCAGCTGACCATAGAGCTGATCAGAGACCAGAGTGGCTCCAAACATCTCTATGGCCTAAGAAACCGGAAGCTACGAGCATTTTATGACTTTAGATTTCGCCGGATGTAAACAGCGCCATTGGGAAATTGGGAAAGCATTTTATCACACCGATCTTGGTGTGGTCAGATGCTTTGAGGGCACAGGAGAGATGTAGGGTCTAATAGACCCAATTTTTTCAAAAAAGAGTACCTGTCACTACCTATTGCTATCATAGGGGATATTTACATTCCCTGAGATAACAATAAAAATGATTAAAAAAAAAAAAAAAAAAGCACCCCTGTCCCCCCCTGCTCTTGCGCTAAGGCGAGCGCAAGCGTCGGTCTGGTGTCAAATGTAAACGCAATTGCACCATGCATGTGAGGTATCACCGCGAAGGTCAGATCGAGGGCAGTAATTTTAGCAGTGGACCTCCTCTGTAAATCTAAAGTGGTAACCTGTAAAGGCTTTTAAAGGCTTTTAAAAATGTATTTAATTTGTTGCCACTGCACGTTTGTGCGCAATTTTAAAGCATGTCATGTTTGGTATCCATGTACTCGACCTAAGATCAACTTTATTATTTCATCAAACATTTGGGCAATATAGTGTGTTTTAGTGCATTAAAATTTTAAAAAGTGTGTTGTTTTTTCCCCAAAAAATGCGTTTGAAAAATACTGTGTGAAAAAAAAAAAAATGAAACACCCACCATTTTAATCTGTAGGGCATTTGCTTTAAAAAAATATATAATGTTTGGGGGTTCAAAGTAATTTTCTTGCAAAAAAAAATATTTTTTTCATGTAAACAAAAAGTGTCAGAAAGGGCTTTGTCTTCAAGTGGTTAGAAGAGTGGGTGATGTGTGACATAAGCTTCTAAATGTTGTGCATAAAATGCCAGGACAGTTCAAAACCCCCCCAAATGACCCCATTTTGGAAAGTAGACACCCCAAGCTATTTGCTGAGAGGCATGTCGAGTCCATGGAATATTTTATATTGTGACATAGGTTGCGGGAAAGAGACAATTTTTTTTTTTTTGCACAAAGTTGTCACTAAATGATATATTGCTCAAACATGCCATGGGAATATGTGAAATTACACCCCAAAATACATTCTGTTGCTTCTCCTGAGTACGGGGATACCACATGTGTGAGACTTTTTGGGAGCCTAGCCATACCCCTTTTTGGAAAGTAGACACCCCAAGCTATTTGCTGGGAGGTATAGTGAGTATTTTGCAGACCTTTTTTTTCTTGTCTTTCTTTATTTTCAAAAACAAATGAGAGCTGAAAAATACTCACTATGCCTCTCAGCAAATAGCTTGGGGTGTCTACTTTCCAAAATGGGGTCATTTGGGGGGGGGGGGGTTTGTGCCAGCTGGGCATTCCATGGCCTCCGAAACTGTGATAGGCAGTGAAGAGTGAAATCAAAAATTTACACCCTTAGAAATCCTGAAGGCGGTGATTGGTTTTCAGGGCCCCGTACGCGGCTAGGCTCCCAAAAAGTCTCACACATGTGGTATTCCCGTACTTAGGAGAAGCAGCTAAATGTATTTTGGGGTGCAATTCCACATATGCCCATGGCCTGTGTGAGCAATATATCATTTAGTGACAACTTTTTGTAATTTTTTTTTTTTTGTCATTATTCAATTACTTGGGACAAAAAAAATTAATATTCAATGGGCTCAACATGCCTCTCAGCAATTTCCTTGGGGTGTCTACTTTCCAAAATGGAGTCATTTGGGGGGGTTTGTACTGCCCTGCCATTTTAGCACCTCAAGAAATGACATAGGCAGTCATAAACTAAAAGCTGTGTAAATTCTAGAAAATGTACCCTAGTTTGTAGACGCTATAACTTTTGCGCAAATGAATAAATATACGCTTATTGACATTTTTTTTACCAAAGACATGTGGCCGAATACATTTTGGCCTAAATGTATGACTAAAATTGAGTTTATTGGATTTTTTTTATAACAAAAAGTAGAAAATATCATTTTTTTTCAAAATTTTCAGTCTTTTTCCATTTATAGAGCAAAAAAAAAACAAAAAAAAACGCAGAGGTGATCGAATACCATAAAAAGAAAGCTCTATTTGTGGGAAGAAAAGGACGCAAATTTTGTTTGGGTACAGCATTGCATGACCAAGCAATTAGCAGTTAAAGCGACGCAGTGCCAAATTGTAAAAAGTGCTCTGGTCAGGAAGGGGGTAAATCCTTCCGGGGCTGAAGTGGTTAATACAGCAATTGCAGCCACACTGGTTACAGTGAGACAAGCTACATTTACCTAGCAACAAAAATACAGCTCCACTGAACACAGTGAGCTAAAACTGAATCTGCCTAATCCTAACACCTATCTAGGAGGATGTGAATGTGAATAACCTAATAAATAAAAAAGTTGCTAGCCAACAACCATAAGTGATTTGAACCTTATTAAACAAACATGTGCCAAAATTGATGTAGCGCAACTTAAAAAACGAAAATAACATAAGATAAATATTGCAAAAAAATGTGCATACATTTACAGTTGTGTTTAAAAGTTTGCACACCCTGGCAGAAATTGTGAAATTTTGGCATTTATATTGAAAATATGACTAATCATGCCAAATAAAAAAATGTCTTTTATTCAAGGATAGTGATCACATGAAGCCATTTATTATCGCATAGTTTTTTGGCTCCTTTTAAAATCATAAAGTTAACAGAAATCACCCGAATGGCCCTGATCAAAAGTTTACGTACCCTGGAATGTTTGGCCTTGGTACAGACACAGAAAGTGGCACACACAGGTTAAAATGGCTATTAATGGTTCATTTCCCACATTTGTGGCTTTTTAAATCGCAATTAATGTCTGTGTATAAATGAGTTTGTTAGCTCTCACATGGATGCACTAAGCAGGCTAGATACTAAGCCATGGAGAGCAGAAAAGAACAGTCAAAAGACCTGCGTAACAAGGTAATGAAAGATGGAAAAGAATATAAAAATATATCCAAAGCCTTGAATATGCCAGTCAGTACTGTTCAATCGTTTAACCACTTAAGGACCGGGCCTATTTTTCAAACTTGTTGTTTACAAGTTAAAATCATTTTTTTTGCTCAAAAGTTACTTAGCACACCCAAACATTATAATTTTTTTTTTCAAAAGACAAAAATGAAGCGCTCTATGGGTAGAAGCCAAAATTATATATATATATATATATATATATATATATATATATATATATATATATATATATATATATGTATATAAACCATGGACTGAATTTAAAAGTTAGTTTATTGCACTGTAGACAGTTACCCAGCAAATTACAAAGGCTATTAGTGCTGATACAGACTGCAGCAGATAGTAAAAAGCATATAGCTTTGTAAATATATTATATTAAAAATGGTACCACCATGATGTCTGGATGAGAAGGGGTTAAATGCTTTCAGAAGGCTCGCCGGTAACACGTGGAGAGAGGTCATCCCAAAGCGTGTGGGGAACAGTGTTGTCCCAATGGAAGAAAGTGGGATGATGGACAGCCTCTTACTTCTGGCGTGAGATCAGGTACTGTCAGAATCCAGAGGAATGCAGTGTAAGCAGGGAGACACTGGCTGGCTGCGATGATGGCTGGACCTCAGTGATCCAACAGCGTTGTGCCAAGCTGTTTGGGGTGTAGTGTGTCTGCCTCCGCTAAAGGATGGAGCCGGGAAGCTTAGATAAAGCGCATACGCGCAAAAGTAAGCTACGGCAACCTTTTCAGCTTGCGGTTCACCACTATATAGAGGGTTACTGCTTCCGAAGTAGCGCTGACGTCATCTCCCGTGCCCGGTTCCAGTGGCTATGCTCGGCTTCCCCGGCTCCATACTGGAATGGCGACAAACTTTTGCCATTAAAAATCTCCATAAGCGACATTTAAAAAATTCTACAGGTTGCATGTTTTGAGTTACAGAGGAGGTCTAGGGCTAGAATTATTGCTCTCGCTGTAACGATTGCAGCGATAACTTACATGTGTGGTTTGAACACCGTTTTCATATGCAGGCACTACTCATGTATATGTTTGCTTCTGCATGTGAGCTCATCTGGACGGGGCGCGTTAAAAATATATAAATATTTTTTTCTTATTTATTTTACTTTTTATTTTTTTATTTTTACACTGTTCTTTTTAAAAAAAAGAATGTAAATATCCCTTGCAATAGAAAAAAAACATGACAGGGCCTCTTAAATATAAGATCTGGGGTCAAAAAAACATTTGAAAAAAGAAAAAAAAATGTCCCTTTAAGAGCTCTGGCAGGAAGTGACATTTTGACGTTGCTTCTGTCCTGCAATGGTATGGAGCTGGGTGGGGGTCATCTTCCCCTCACTCAAATCCATGGCAAGCAGGGAAAAGGACCCGACCGCCTCCGCCGCTGCCGGCAGCTCCGGTAAGCGGCGGAGGGCACCGAAGCGCCGAGGGGGGTAGCCCTCTCCCGCCACTGATAAAAGTGATCTCGCAGCGAATTTGCCGCTGAAACCACTTTTATCTGAAAGCGGACCGGCCACTGAGGAAGTGAATATCGGGGTTATCTAGCTAGCTGCTGCCATAACAACAATATTCCACTTTAAAGAGCCGCCGTATAATGACGGCGGGCGGTCCGGAAGTGGTTAATAGGGGATCTCTTGATACCAAGCCAAGGTCAGGTAGATCAAGAAAGATTTCAGCCACAACTGCCACAGGAATTGTTCCGGATACAAAGAAAAACCCACAGGTAACCTCAGGAAAAATACAGGCTGCTCTGGAAAAAGATGGTGTGGTTATTTTTAAGGAGCACAATATAATGATACTTGAACAAAAAGAGCTGCATGGTCAAGTTGCCAGAAAGAAGCCTTTACTGCACAAGTTCCACAAAAAAGCCTGGTTACAATATGCCCAACAACACCTTGACATGCCTCATTGGGCTTTTTTGTGGCATTGGCCCAGTAAAGGCTTCCTTCTGGCAGCTCAAACATGCAGCTCTTTTTTGTTTAAGTATCGTATATATAGTAGAAATGTGCACACTGAAATATTTTGTTTCGGAATTTCGTTTTCCTCCGAAAAATAAATTTATTTAGTTACTCCCGAAATTCGTTTTTATTTATTTTGTTTTTTGTTAAAAATTGCATTCGTCCGAAAATCCAAATTAAGGTCGAATCTGTCATTGAAGGCTTATGTTATGTCACAGTTCTGGCACAACATCCTTTGGACAGATGAGACCAAGATCAACTTGTACCAGAGTGATGGGTAGAGAACAGTATGGAGAAGGAAAGGAACTGCTCATGATCCAAAGCATTCCACTTCATCAGTGAAGCATGGTGGTGGTAGTGTCATGGCGTGGGCATGTATGGCTGCCAATGGAACTGGTTCTCTTGTATTTATTGATGATGTGACTGCTGACAAAAGCAGCAGGATGAATTCTGAAGTGTTTTGGGCAATATTATCTGCTCCTATTCAGCAAAATGCTTCAGAACTCATTGGACAGCGCTTTACAGTGCAGATGGACAATGACCCGAAGCATACTGCGAAAGCAACCAAAGAGTTTTTTAAGGGAAAGAAGTGGAATGTTATGCAATGGCCAAGTCAATCACCTGACCTGAATCTGACTGAGCATGCATTTCACTTGCTGAAGACAAAACTGAAGGGAAAATGCCCTAAAAACAATCAGGAACTGATGACAGTTGCAGTAGAGGCCTGGCAGAGCATCACCAGGGATGAAACCCAGCGTCTAGTGATGTCTATGCATTCCAGACCTCAGGTTGTAATTGACTGCAAAATTTGCAACAAAGTATTAAAAAGTGGAAAATTTGATGGATGATTGTTAATCTGTCCCATTACTTTTGGTCCCTTAAAAAGTGGGAGGCACATATACTGTTATAATTCACATAAACTGTTGTAATTCCTACACAGTTCACCTGATTTGGATGTAAATACCCCTCAAATTAAAGCTGAAAGCCTGCATTAAAGCACATCTTGTTTGTTTCATTTCAAATTTATTGTGGTCGTATATAGAGCCAAAAAGATTAGAATTATGTTGATGTCCCAATATTTATGGACCTGACTGTATATCCAACTTGAATCCACTCCAATCACCACTGTGACATATAATTTGCGAAATGTGAATCCTCCACCCCAGTAGATAAGCCTCTCACCTCACTGCCGTGACCCCTGCATTACCAGTAGGTCTCACCACATATTTTCCTTTTCTGGGGATGAAGACAAACAGCTACTGCTTGAAAATGCCTCTTTTTCGGATGGGTTGATAAATTTCCAATCCCTGCAGCGTGCATGCAGGAAGAAAAAGCACACAGACCTAGTGCTCTCCGTATAAAATTTGTTTTAAAAGAATAAAGTATTGCACTTACAAAAAATGGCACTATAGGCACTGCTAACCATGGATCGTTTGTCTGACATATATAATCACAAGACACTGGATGCAGTGATGGCCGCGGGATGTCGTCATATATATGAAACCTCGTCCTATGCCGTTTTTTTTCTTAATTCTGTCATAGGGTTCCCCTTAACCACTTCAATACACTGTATTATATATTCTACACTGCACTGTATTATATACTCTGCACTACACTATACGCTCTGCACTGCACTATATCATATACTCTGCACTGCACCATATTATATACTCTGCAAAACACGGTATTATATACTCTGCAGTACACTGATCTATATACTGTGCATTGCACTGTGTTATATACTCAACACTACACTGCACTATATACTCTGCACTGTGTTATATACTCTGCACTGCACTGTGTTATATACTCTGCACTACACTATATACTCTGCACTGTGTTATATACACTACACTGACTGCACTATATACTGTACTATGCACTGCGTTATATACACTACACTGACTGCACTATATACTCTGCACTGCGTTATATACACTACACTGACTGCACTATATACACTGCACTGTGCTTTATATACACTATAAATAATAAGAGTGCTGCGCAGATAAATTGTCCATTCAATAAAAAAAAATAATAAAAGGTGGGAGATGAGATCACCAGTGGATAGTCAAACGCCTAGGATAAGATCAGAGGTGACTAAAAATCCCTTCACCATATATGGATGGCCATATATGGATGGCCCCTCACCTGCAATCTTCGATCTGAAACAGGTCACACCGCATGTAAACCAAACAGAAGGTAAGCTGAAACAGGCGATAGTAACTTCTCATATAATGCTCCCACTCTCATCAGATGGCATATGAAAATAAAGCATAGATAATATAGTGCTCTCCGTTTCTAAAACTTTATTGCTATCGAATGGACAATTTATCTGCGCAGCACTCTTATTATTTATATGTTTTTTGAGGTTTTTGTTGAATTTGCCTTTGTGCTTGCTTGCATTATATATTGTTCTTGTGTCAGCGCTGAGTTGTTTTTCATTACTTTATATACACTACACTGACTGCACTATATACTCTGCACTGTGTTACATACACTACACTGACTGCACTATATACTCTGCACTGCGTTATATACTCTACACTGCACGCTCAATCCATTAACTAGCCTGCCTAATCTCTCTCTATTAATGCACACTATACACGGCCGCCATTGGAAGCAGCCTTATATAGTGTGGGGTGTGGACTTAGCCCCTGAGCCATGATTGGCCAAAGGCACCCTGCCTTTGGCCAATCATGGCTCTTACTGTACGTCACGCTGTGATTGGCCAAAGCATACAGGGCAGGTGCATGCTTTGGTCAATCATCAGCTATAAATGCACAGGGAAAGTGGTGCTGTTACCCAAGTGCCAACAGGTCGATAAATTCCATACAAACCTCTGATATCGTCAAGTGAATGGCTCATGAGACTGTAGGCCACACCACCCAACTACAATCTAAACTCCATTAAACCATCATAATAAACAACACCAAACATTAAAATATGGCAAAAATATGGCCGCGGCACCTTTATTGGTTTAAACACATAAATATTTATTACTCTTTTATTAACAAACAATAACATCATTGATCAACCAATATCATTTTATTATTATCTGCTCAGTTATCAGAACTCGAGCAGCCATCCACAATATAATATCAAAAACCAGTCCCCACCAGCCGGACTTGAGAATCAAGCCCGGCCCACCCCAACCGCCGCGGCCATTTCAATGCCACACTGCAAGCCTGTATTAAAAATATCGAGACCCACATCCGAAAGGTGAACACCATCCTGCCTGTACAAGCCCGGAATGCCACCTTCAAGATCTATGTGTCGATAAGACAAGCCTCCTATCGAGGGCATGAACTTCTCCATTGCCCTATTGACTCTCTTCCTCATTTTCTCCATAGCCCTCCTCTGATCAGAGGACAACCAGGAGAGACGAGGAACCACTTCTGAAAATATTATAATAGTACCCTCAAAAGACATATGAAAACGGTGAAGGTCTCGCTTGATTATGGCCAGCAAGTCCAGTGTTCTAACATTCCCTAAATCATTTCCTCCCAAGTGTACTAACAAAATAGAAGGAGGGGGCCAAACTTGGAACAATCTGGATAAATGAAAAAATAATTGATACCACTGTAGGCCTCTTATTCCTTTCCAAAATAACTTAAACTGCTCAGGCTGTAAGGACAAATTAGCTGAGTAACAGCGGTGCTCCGCTCTCTTACGTGCCCAGTATATAAACGAATGTCCTATGATCCATACCGTGTGCTGTATACCTAGGAATTAAATGAACAGGTTAGGTCTGACATATAATTTAAAACATTTCGACTTCCACCTCCCCATCTCCTTAATTGCCGTTTCTGATAACCCCTTACGGGCTGCCTCTGATGCTGCGCCTATCCTAAAGGAGTGGGAAGAGAATATAAAATTCTGTAAGCCCAAATGATTTAAACATTTTCGGAGTACTGAATCAAATTGATATTTAGTAAGAGGCTCTGAATTGGCATGAATAAAGAATAGCCCCCTTTCTGGGGGTCTAACTCCTAGGAAGCACTGACCCAAAGCCACTGGGCAAACTAGCCCGTTTTCTTGAGCATGAAGATTGACCAAACAGCCTCTGCCGGTCTGATCCATTTTTGAACGCTGCAACCAAATATGCACTCCAAATTGGTCAATTGCCACCTGTTCATACAAAATGCCCAATAATACCTTCTTATTTGCAGGTACCAATTCCGAAACACGGAAAGCACCGAAAAATGCAAAGGAAAAGGCTGTACTGAACAGCAAGGCTTCATACTCTGAGAAGCACACTCGTTTAGTTGCTTCACACAGACCCCCAAGTAATTCCACCGATATCGGTCTTCTACTATCAGGGATTAACGATCTCTTATATCCTTTTAGAGCCTGTTTAACTGAGAAATAACCAGAACAAGGCCGCAACCCCCGTAGCTTAAAGAAAAAGGAAATGCCAGCAAGAGTTTTCATCACATAATGACTGGAAAACTGCTGCTGCATTAAAAACTCTAAGAAAGCCAAAATCGTGGTTTCAGAAGGGATATTATAACTAAAACCTTTACTCTCAGCAAATGACACCCAACTTTTCCAGGCTGCCATGTAACTATACCATGTTTTTGGAGCGACAGAACCTTTAATTGCATCCGCCACCATCAGATCACTTCCCACAGATGTTCCGGGCATGGAATGCCCCACTCGTCCGCCTCTGGTAACAAACGCCGAAAGCGGTCCATCTGAAACCGAGATAACGAGTCGGCAATATTATTCAAAATCCCTGGTGTGTATTTGGCCTTAAGCCAAATATTAAATTGCAAACATAACAAAACGATCTGTCTTAACACCTTGATGACCCAAAACGAGCTAGACGACAAGCAATTTACCGCATACAACACACCCTTGTTATCCGTTTCCACCATAATTCTTCTATTCGCAAACTGTGGCCCCCAGATAACTAACGCCACCAAGATAGGGAATAATTCCAACAAAACTACATTTTTTGTGGCCTGATTCTGGACCCATGATTCTGGCCATGGTGCACAGCACCAATGCGACTGCCAAACCGCACCAAAGCCTTTTGATCCCGCTGCATCAGTGAAAAAATGAAAATCCGATGCACAAATAAATTCAGACTGGAAAAGAGACCTCCCATTGTAGTTGACAAGAAATTTGTCCCAAACCAAAAGGTCCTCTTTAAGAGAACTGGTGATCCTAATATGGGCAAAAGGCAATTTTTTGCCAGCGGTAGACAAATAAAGCCGCCGAGAAAAAATTCTGCCAACCGGCATAATCCGACATGCAAAGGCCAAGGAACCCAAAAGAGACTGCATTTCTTTTACCCGAATTTTCTTCTTTTTAATTACCAGAGACAACAACAACCTCAACTTAACAAGCTTTGCGTCCGGCAACCGAAACTCCATGGCACAAGTGTCTATTTGAATCCCTAAAAATTCTAATGACGTAGCAGGCAAACAAGTCTTTTCTTCCGCTAGCGGGACACCGAAATACTGAGACATGGCCATAAAGTTATTCAACAAGTCAAAGCATAGCGAAGAATCATGTGGACCTATGAACAAGAAATCATCCAGATAGTGAATTACACTATCTGAACCATTCTGTAAACAAAGCACCCACTGTAAAAAAGTAGCAAATGCCTCGAAATATGAACAGGACAAAGAGCATCCCATAGGGAGACACTTGTCGAAAAAGAAAAATCCATCAAAATAGAAACCTAGCGAATTAAACGCTGCTGGGGAAATAGGCAGTAACCTGAAAGCCGACTTCACATCGGCTTTGGCTAACAAAGCCCCCTCGCCACATGATCGGATCTTACTTAATGCGTCTTCAAAAGTCGCATAGGAAACTGAGCACAAATCGCCATCTATCTCATCATTCAAAGAACTGCCTTTTGGGAAGGATAAATGATGGATAATACGAAACTCATTCGGCTCCCTTTTTGGGACTACACCCAAAGGGGAGATCCTAAAATTTTAAAAAGGCGGATCCGCAAATGGTCCTTCAATCCTACCTTCCGCCAACTCCTTTAACAACTTATTTCTAACTATTTGAGGATATAATTCCACAGACTTTAGATTCCCAACCACTTCACACCCTTCTCCTGAAAAGACAGGTAATGGGAAACCTTCTGCAAAACCTTCAAGAAGAAAACGCGCCTTCTCCCTGTCTGGGTATTTGCCCAACCATGGGCGCATTCTTTCCAGCCTGCGAGGCGTGCAGGCTTTTGGAAAAATTATCTTTTTGCGCTTGGCTGGTTCCCACAATCCCATGTTTCTTAAAACATTTTGCTGCCGGATGCGCTCCCGCACACATCGCGCATTCATGCCTATATTTGCATGATGCATTCCAACGGCATTGCCCTTCATTAAAGGCAAAACAGCAGCCTTTTCTAAACGTTGCATGTGGAGCATTAACTGTGGGCGACTTTACAGCTAACTGCTTCTGCGGCAATATCAGATTAAGCCACAGTCCTACATCTTTCATTCCCCAGCTTAGCGTAGGGTGAATGGACAATTTTTGTCTAAAAGATTCGTCATAATAGAACCACCCCAGCCCATCAAAATTCTTATATGCCTCAAGAATGTGGTCCACATGCTGAAAAAGACCCCCACACATCCCAGGGTGTTTTTCAGCCAGTACTCCAGCATATATGCAAAAAGCCTGAAGCCAATTATTAAAGGACCGTGGTATAGGTCTACGCCTATCCTCTTCATCTCCCTTTCTGTCATTCCTACCCATAAATTCTTTGTGTAAAGGTAAGAGTGACAGCATATCTATAAATTCCCCTTTCCATATCTTTTCTTTAACCGTTATACTCAAATGGAAACCTAGTGGGGAGACTTCACAGGGCATAACATCTTTCATGCAGGTTTCCGGCACAGGCACCCTGACAGGCGCAGCTGGGGTTAATGACTCAGGAATGAGGGAAGCACTTTGAATTCCCTGTGTATTCAAAACAACAGCTGGAGCAGTAATAGAAGTAGCAGGAAGTAGTGCAGGTACATTAGAAGAAACAGCAGGGACAGGCATACTAGAAAGAGACTGTATTAAAGATGACAGAGACCCCACCAAACCAGATAAAACGTTCATTTGTGATAACTCACCCGCTGCTGGAGGCTGAACTACTGCTTGCTGACTTTCCTCCAGCAGCACCATGGGGTCTGGGACTTGTAGTTCTTGCCCAACCTGCACACCGCTGGACACCTCTATCTGAGGAGTGTCATGCTGAAAAAATGTTACCTCATGCTGACCTGTATGGCGCTGGGCGGGCATCCGCCCCCTTGTCGCTGCGCTGGCTTGCTGGCTCCTGTGGTCCTTCTGTCCTCTTCCTAACGCTGGTGACGGGGAAAAAGTCCGCCTCTTCTTCACAGCACGGCAGCTGCGGCTTGTGACACCTCCGACCTGTGCTTCGGCTGCGCTCGGCTCTCTCTCCTCTTCGGCTGTTCCCGCATCATGTCGGCTCCGCTCCGGTGGCGTACTTCTCTTGGCTCTGTCATGCTGTGCCAGCGCTGCTCCTCTCAGCCTCGTACTCCTGAGCTGCTCCCTCCTTTCTTCCACAGCTGAAAAAGCTGCTCCGCTACTGCCCAGCTGCTCCTCATTACTATTCATGAACTCCAGGAAGCGGCGAAGCAAAACCTCTCCTCCTTCACCGCCTGCTTTCTCTAGGAGCTGCCTGATAAGGGACTCCATTCTTCTCAGGGCTCCTGTCTTCTCAGCTGTTTTCCCGGAAGAGGGGGAATTCCTCTGCATAACCCCTTTATATAGCCTCTCATTATTCCAGAACCTTCCCTGATTTCCTATTGGATCCTGCCAGCAATCTGCATTCCTTATCCTTAAAGGGGCAGTATCCTTCCTATACCTTTCACCCTATTTAACTTTATTAACTAATTAGCACTGGGGTGGGATGGCCACACTCTCACCCAAGTGGGCCCATATTGTGCCCCCTTTTCATTCTTCTTCAGCTAGAAGATGTTACTGTAACACTTTGGCTTAAAACCTGAGTACTACCAAATAGATCTGCTTCTCAGTTGACTAAGGCAAACTGTCATATGCTTTATATTTTCAACCTCCTTTGTTAAACATCTTTAAAGTGATGAGATTGTAGAAGGCACATTTTGTATGGCTGTAAAGGTGATAGCGAATACTGTTTATGATGCTCCAGATTCTGTATTAAGTGACAAGGTATAGGTCTCCATCTTAGCTTGCCATGATTAAGGGTGGCCCTGGAAGTCCTGCTTAATCAGACACATTGAACAGAAGAGCAAGAGACTTGTTTATTTTGCCTTGTACTCCATCTTACGTACACAGGGTGAGATGGGTGTTATTATTTTCCACCAATAAGGGGTACATTGTTTAGATGACATATTTAGTTTATAATAAGCAAGGAAACCTACTTATTCATTTAACAAATTATAGAGTTACATACATATATATAATTCTTTATGTATTTGTACCTGTTTAATTAGAGTTTATAAAAAAACTCCAGTGGTTTCCTGTCAGCCAAAACATTTGTCTGGTACATATCTTCACATATATAAGGTTTCACAATTAATACACGCTTACTGTAAAAAGTTGCATAACACTCTTTTAAACTGAATTATTAGAAAAGAACTCTACCTACAAGCATAAAATATTATCCATAATCATATTAAACATATTTTTCTAATTAGACAGAAGATGGGACCGGCAGAGGATGATGAGGAGTAGTGTAATGGCTATGACCATTACCAGAAACAAACAAAATCTGACTGCCTCCCAAAAGCTCAGCTCTAGCAGTTTAATAATGCTTTGGCTTTTATGCTTGGGCTGTCGTTGTGGACCCGTGTGCCCAGTTACAACATAACATACAGTGACATATGCAGGTAAAGAGTAAGCCATAGCTGGCTATGTACCTTTTTGGAATTTTGGTTATCATTCAGCAGGTGAAAATCCATCACACCAACTTGTGGAAGAATTAAGGTGTCCAACGATGACAAGCCCATCCTTCAATTTTATTCTATTAGTCAAATTCTCAGTCATAAACTATATCATCATACACATTTCCAGCTCCATGTACCTACTGTAAAGGAATCAGCAGCCGGTGATAGATCCCGACCAGACAGGTTTCATGCCCAAGAGGTCCACGGATGTCAATCTTAGAAGACTCTTCACTAATATTCACGCTCAGCATCTTAATTCCGGGACAAGGGCCATAGCCTTGCTTGATATAGAAAAAGCTTTTGATACAGTTGAATGGCCCTTCTTGTGGGAGACACTGCGTAGGATGGGCTTCCCACTAAAATTTATCTCATGGTTGCAAATTATATATAAATATCCCACTTCATCGATACGCCTGGGTTCTAGGTTGTCATCTCCCTTCAGACTGTCCAGGGGAACCAGGCAGGGCTGCCCTCTCTCCCCGGCCTTATTTGCTATTGCCATTGAGCCAGTTGCCGAGGCCCTACGTACTTCGCCCCATATTAAGGGGCTCCGTATTGGCTTGCTGGAGGAGAGGGTAGCCCTGTACGCGGATGATATGGTCCTCTTTCTGGGTGATGCCGGCCCATCATTACAGGGTGCTCTGTCAGTCCTAAACACTTTCTCGGAGGTAACAGGCCTCCGGGTCAACTGGTCCAAATCTACATTATTCCCAATAGATCAGGCGGCAAAAACCACTTCCCCCCCTGACAGTCCGCTACTATGGGTTGACACGTTCAAATACCTTGGGGTCCAGGTTTCTACCCAGGCCCAAGATTTCCTCAAACAAAATCTTGATCCGGTGGTAGTAGACATGAAAGTTAAACTAAAAGCATGGAGCAATCTGCCCCTGTCAGTTTGGGGTAGAGTCAATCTCCTCAAGATGAAAATTATTCCCAAATTTACTTACCTTTTCCGTCACTCTCCGCAGTGGATTCCCAAATCATTTTTCACCAAACTTAACCAAAAATTCTCAGATTTTCTATGGGGTCCCGCCCCGCCTAGATATAAACTGTCGACCCTGATGAGGCCAACGTCTCAGGGTGGCATGGCTTTCCCAGACTGTTACAAATATTTTCTGGCCACTCAGCTGGTGACGGTGGTTTGGTGGTTAAACCCTGATAAAACCAATGCAGCTTCAGCATTGGAAGCTACGGTGGTAGACTCCTGGGAAACCCTTCAATTTTTAATATATAGGGGCCCACGCGCCACACACCCTCTAACTCCCTCCATGCTTACTACCTTGCGAGCTTGGCGCATGGGTCTAATTATAGGTAAACATAAACAATCAGAAATTTCTCCTAATGCCCCTTTATGGCTAAACCCATATCTATCACATTTTAACAAACTCACAGGCCCCCGGGCATGGACCAACTACGGGATTAAATTGGTCTCACAAATTGTATCACAGTCATCTCTGCTCTCATTCTCCCAGCTCTCTTCACTATATAATTTACCGAAACATTATCAGTTCCGTTATTTCCAACTAGCACATGCATTCTCGGCCCAATTTCCGCACTCTTCTTGCATCCTGATTCAATCCGAGCTGGAGAAGATGCTTAGGTCTGGCTGCGCTGAGAAACCTACTTCACGCCTTTACGCGCATCTGATCTTTGTATCTTTACCACCTCTGGATGGGCTCTGGTCCCGTTGGCAGCGCGACATCCCGGTGTTGGATAACGATGACTGGGATGACGTCTGGGACTTTCCTTTCAGATCACTGGTTTCCATACGTGACAAATTAGTACAATTCAAAATTGTACATCGGGCGTATTTTACCCCGCACAGGCTACATATGATGAACCCTAACCATACCTCAGATTGTTGGAGATGTGGAGCCTCACCAGGAGACTTTTCACACATTTTCTGGCACTGTCCGGGGGTTCAACAGTACTGGAAGGAGGTGCTTAATATAACGAACAAGGTCGCTTCCACCAACTTACCATTGTCAATGGAAATATGTATACTAGGATTGATAGAAAACGCACTATGATTGGGCTTCTGTTATTTTATGCTAGGAAAAATATTGCAATGCAGTGGAAAAAACCCAACCCTCCTTCCAGTAAACAGTGGAAAGGCCTGGTCAACAGCAGCCTTCCGCTATACAAAGATACATACGCAAATAGAGGATGCCCCTTGAAATTTGACAAGGTCTGGAGCAAATGGTTGAAAACAATGAACATTGCACAGTGATAAATAGCTCGAATAGGAACCAGGTTTTACTGACTAAATAAAGATGCTCCCAATGCAGTCCACACATTTGTTATTTTAGGCCTCTAACAGTTGTTGGATTTAACTGTATAACACACATAGATGAGGACTGATTCAGGAATTTTAAGCTATGTTATGTTTGGGTAATCTCACTGATCGCCACATTTATAATACTGTCGTGGTATAGATGACCTGTATGCAACCAAGTGTTTATGTACTGTTTGTTAAAAATCTGAAATAAAAAGAAATTTAAAAAAAAAGGAATCAGCAGCTATGATTGGATACCGTGATAATGAAAAGAGGAAATAGGTCTTAAAAAAGCTTAGAAAAACTATCATGTAAAGTACACCTCACCTTTATCAGCAGCAAATGCATAATTCTGTATCCTTTTATTATTCAATGAGGGGTGTCTAAAGAAGAACCAAAAGTATGTTCCCACTTACCCATTAACTAAATACTCACCCAATCAAGATACTGGTTCTTGCAGTTAGAACAATTCTGGCTCTTTTTTCTACTTATGAAGCTACTTTGCCCCGTTGCAAGATAATGAGCCTTAGCTCAAGTTCCAACAAGGCTGTCCGTATAATGTGAGCCTACATTATTTATAACACTGAGGATCCCTGTGTGGTTTTTGGCATGCCACTGTGAGTCCATGTTGTTTGTGGCCCAGTATGTTAATTTGGTAACCAGTAGTGGTACAGCACCACAAATTGCCATGTCATATTCCAGCATGAGTTTCTTTTCCTCCCTAACCAGGGCAGAGGTTTGGATTTGCTGCTATCATAGGTTCACAGCAGATCCCAGAGATTCACAAAGTTTGACAGCTTCAATTTACTTTTTTGGTTATGGTTAGCAACAATGGAAAATAAATGTTATTGCATATAGTGACAGCTATACACACACCCTGCTTTGGTCACACCCAAATTTAATGATGCAGAAATTCCAGAAAACCTGCCCTGGGGAGGAACCTGTCTGGACCGTAGGCAATGTGTCCACTTCCTTCCATATGACACTGCCAAAAATGCTCTAGTTACCTTACTTTTGCCCAATCTGAGACTTATTTACTTGATGTAATTTTAAATTTTTGCATGTTTTAGCAGCTGTTATCAGAGAAGAAAGAAGTTAATAATTTCATCATGCATCATGCCAGCAAAACAGGGCAAAGAGAAAATAGTAAGAACAAATCTTTTCCCCTACAACAGTTTGATGTAGACAACTTTCTAGATGTGTTTGCACCCAATGCTATTCAATTAATAGCATCTGTAGCTTTGTCTCTTTGTTGTGTACAGGATGTCAGGAATGGGCCCTGGAAGGGAGATATATTTCACCAACTATTTAGATTGTTGTTCCTTTAATGGAGAGCGCAACAGACAATGTTAGTACTCAGAGGTTCTCGTCTGTGCACGGTGAGAGTTTCTAGGCTAGTCCTGTTGAAGAGGAGAGGGCGGATTTACAGTGGTCCTAAGATTGGTAAGTCCTTATTTGGGACCTGGAATTTGGATGGGAAAGAACCTCCAAACCCTGAATACAGGGACTATGGTCCTGAAGGGGTAAGGGGTCCAGAAGGGGTAAGGGGTCCAGAAGAGGGACAGGATATATATATAGCACCTGTCTGTGAGGCAGAGTGGACTGGTTCACAGCTGTGAGCAAGCGTGGACTTTTTGGCAACTGAGATGCTGTTTGCTGCAGTATTTTGTGGCACCCTGAAAGAGCCAGGATCCCTAAGCCCTGGTATAGTTACATAGTTGGTAAGGTTGAAAAAAGACACCAGTCCATCCAGTTCACCCTACGATGTGTGTGTGTGTGTGTGTGTGTGTATGTATTTATGTCAATAGTACATTGTATATGCCTGTATGTTGTGATTGTTAAGGTGCCCATCTAATAGTTTTTTGAAACTATCAATGCTCTCTGCTGATACCACTCCTTGTGGAAGAGAATTTCACATCCTTACTGCTCTGACAGTAAAGAACCCTCTACACAGTTTAAGGTTAAACTGCTTCTCTTCCAATTTTGTCATCTACTAAGACCCCCTGGTCCTTTTCCATCCAAAGGTTCTCCCCCTAGAGAGTAACTTGCATTGCTCCCAAATGGATTACCTTATATTTTTCAACATTAAACCTCATTTGCCATGTAGTTGCCCACCCAATTATTTTATTTAGGTCTTCTTGTAAGGTTTCCACATCCTGTGTAAAAGTTATTAACCTGCTTAGCTTTGTATCATCCGCAATATACTGAGATTGAGCTGGTTATCCCATGCCCTAGATCAATTATGAATAAATTAAACAGAATTGGTCCCAGGACAGATCCCTGGGGGACCCTATTTTCCACCCCAGACCATTCCGAGTTCTCGCTATTTATCTCCAGCCTTTGGATTGGCCCTGTAGCCAGTTTTCAATCCAGGTACTCACTCTATGGTCCATGCCGACATACCTTAGTTTGTACAGTAACTGTTTGTGGAACTGTATCAAATGCCTTTGCAAAATCCAGATACATGACATCCACAGGCCTTCCTTTATCTAGATGGCAGCTCACTTCTTCATAGAAGGTTAATAGATTGGTCTGACAGGAACGATTTTTCATGAATCAATGCTGATTACTACTAATGATACCGTTTTCATTGCTAAAGTCTTGTATATAGTCCCTTATCATACCCTCTAACAGCTTGTAGACATTTGGATGTTAGGCTAACTGGCCTGTAGTTCCCAGGGATATATCTCAGCTCTTTTTTAAATATTGGTGTCATGTTGGCTTTTCTCCAATCAGCTGGTACCATTCCAGTCAGTAAATTGTCCAACAAAAATTAGGAACAATGATCTAGCTATCACCTGACTGAGTTTCTTAAGGACCCTCGGGTGTAAGCCACCTGGTCCCGGTGACTTATTTCTGTTAAGTTTTTCAAGTCTATTTCTGATTCTGTCTTCTGTTAGCCATGAGGGTGCTTTCTGTGATGTGTTATTAACATTAACATTACAGTCTTGGTTACTGTTTCCCCCGGTTTCCCTTGTGAAGACTAAGGAGGCGTAGAAGAATACATTCAAAACCTTTGCCTGTCTCTCTGTCTTTTGTAGCCAAATTCTCTTCATCATCCTTCATGGGGCCAATATGTTCTGCCCTCACTTTATTACTATTTCTATACTTAAATAATTTATTGTTTTTTTTTTTTTTTTTACTCTCCTCCACTATGTGCCTTTAGTGTTCTATCTTAGCTACCCTGATTGCACTCTTACATTTCTTATTGCATTCTTTGTAATGTTGGAATGCCGAGAATGACCACTCAGCCTTGTATTTTTTAAAGGCATTTTCTTTCGCATTTATATGCATTTTTACATTGGAGCTTAGCCCCCCAGGATTTATTTTAGCTCTTTTAAACTTATTTCCCATTGGAATGCACTGGCCAATACCTTTATTTAAACAATAATGGCAAAAAACAAGTAAAAATTTGCACTGAACTGTAAAAAGCAAGCGGCCAGCAAAGTTCGTAGATAACAAACAAAAAGTCACATGCATAAAAATAATTGCGGCGCTGAAAAGTTCAAAATGAAATTGAAGGGTGCGAGGAATCCAATCACCAAATATATTGTGCAGATGTAGAAAGAGTCACTCGTCACCACGTGGTAATGTAGTCTGCTTACCAGAAGGTGTTAAGGATTAGGCATAGATGATAAATTCTCAATAGCATCCAGCAAATCCAGCCCACTGGAACCCCTCATCAGACCACAACATCCGTGGGATTTCCTTCACATATAAACATCTCCCAATGGTCAAGTTGAAGCTTAAAACAGCATGCATCAATGATAGGAACAAACGGCTGCAGCAATCAGCGTATGGATATCATGTGATGGCAAATAGCACATGTTGACACGCTGTGTGCATCTTCAAAATTTGGCTTTAAAAATACTTTAAAAATGGATTTAAAATAACAAATTCCACGACAAAACAGTACAATATTTGTGTGTTTTAGATTCTACCTAAAACATCAATGATGTTCTTCATTTTTTGTTGAACATCATTGATGTTTTCCTTTATCTTTTCTAAATCACGATTGCACACCATGATCTCCCTGATGAGGACGTGTGCACTTGCACTGGTGAAATTAGTTTCTTCTTCCACAACATCTACATCACCTACAAAGAATAAAACACACTAAATATTATGAATATGCAGGCATACATCTATTACCTGAAGCTGTGGTCTCAGACACTTACCTGTTGTGGTCACTATTTCAACCACGTCATGAACCTCTCCTCCCTTCACATCCTCAGGTTGTGGTGTGGTGACTTCCCCTTCTTTAGGAGGTTGGGGGTCCCTGGTGTCCTCTGATGTCCTGATGTCTTTTCTCCCCTATGTAAATTAAAAAAAAGGTATACTTAGCACACAGATATTTGAGGCAAGAAATAGTAATATGAAACATTGCTTGGAAGTGTCGTACAAATGTCTGTTTTTGCAGAGTTCCAAGCTGAATACATGATTTTTTCCCTTTCTTAAAACCTTTTTTGTTAAAGTATCACACATAAAGGGACCCCTAGTATCCACTGGAGCACCTGCATGGGACACCCTAAAAAGGGTGTTCTGGTGTCCCACACTAGTGCTCCTGCGTCCAGATGTGTAAACAGCTGCTGAGTGTCCTCTCCTTACACTGAATCAAGTTTGCACTTCATTCTAGTTACAAACACATCTAGACAACAAACTTCTTTTAATACAAATAGGCCTGAACAAATGTAGTTAACCTGCATCTGCCATAAACATCGTATTAGTGGTCAAACAAGCGATGTTTACTATGAATGATTAATGTGCCCACGAACCTGAAAAATTGCCATTTTAAACGCCATTTTAAACTGTACAACAGAAAAGAAAAGCACATGGAGCAAGCACGGAAGTAATAATAATAATAGCATCACACAACAAAATACTTACTTTTTTGCAGCACTCTCTTGACTCTACTGATCCTGCTCCCTCAATTTAAGGTCTGACCATTGTTTCCTCAGTTGATCCTTGGATCCTCGTACCCAAAATTCTTCTGCAGACTTTTCACAACTTTAGTCATGATTTTGGCCTTTCTCACATTTGGGTTTCTGTATGGTCCATATTTCCCATCATAGTCAGCCCTCTTCAAGATGTCCACCATCTTCACCATCTTAACATAGGACATACTGTATTTGAAGCCTTAAATCTCCTGGATCGGGACGTTTGTGGCTCCGGGCTTTCCTCGTCGTTGCTGCTACTCTCATGCACCTGCTCTGTCTCCGCCATGTGCTCTCCCACAGAGCAAAAGAGAAGGGGCGGGGAATATACTAGAAAGAAGTTCAGGAGTGGAGTTTTACGCATGCGCAGTGTATATAAAGCACTATGATAAAGTCATACATATGATCTGTGAGCGAAGGATGGGAGTAGTGTAGGCGCCGATCGTGCCAACGAAGGTAACATTTTAACTTGGGGCATCAGTGGCCTATACTGCTTATAGATTGAAGCCTATATTGGGACAAGATTAGGATAGTTTAGCCTGACAACTTCATTGATAAGTACAGGGAGCTGCCCTGTCTGTGGCAAGTGAAACACCCATTTTATAATAACAAACTAAAGAGGAAGGCAGCGCTGGATCAACTGTTGGAATTGATGAAGCCGGTGATTTCCACGGCAGACATCACCTATTTGAAGGCCAAAATTGGTGGCCTGAGGAGCACATATAATAGGGAGCGTAAAAAGGTCCAGGATTCAATGAGATCAGGAGCAGCAGCAGATGACATTTATGTCCCCAGGCTCTGGTACTACAACAGACTGCAGTTTTTGTTAGACCAGACTGAAATCAGGCCAACACTCTTAACCCTTCCTTCCACTCTTCCTTCCACCTCAGATGACGCTTCCGATGTACAGCCTGGGCCTTCCACCCAGGAAGATGTGGAGGAGCCCAGCGTGAGCCAGGTATAGCATTGTTCAAAATATTTCTTGTCAAAAAATTAATGATGTTAACTAGATGTTATTATTGATCAGTAATTTCAGATTTAACAAAGTGGTTTACATATCAACAGACAGTAGTAGCCAAAAATGATTGGGACAAGAATGAAAATACTGGGGTCAGAAGGATAGTCTTTTCTATTTGTTAACATTCAATTTGCAACAGTCATGAGCTCAAAATTGTGTGTGATTGAGGACCAAAAAACTAAAACTATGTCCCATTTTCATACACAGGAAAGTCTCAGCCAGGAGGAGGCTGTGGAAAGTCTCAGCCAGGAGGTGGCCGTGGAAAGTGGCAGCCAGGAGGTGGCCCTGCCCAGTAGCCTGACCGAATCAGAGGTTCCTCCCCTCCGCCTTCCAACAAAAAGGCCCAGGAAGGGGAGGAATGTGCAGGGGTCAGCGCTTGGTTTGATTTGGGAGGCTATTGCGGTCCTCACAACCACCCCTAATGTCCAGGAGGCCTTTGCATGTATGACAGTCAGTAAGGTGCAGGAAATGGAGGTGGGCCAATGCATCATCAGTGAGGAGCTCATATTTCAGGTGCTAAATAAGGGGGGTGATGGGCGAACTCACAAAAAAAAGTCAAATATGTGAGTTGGACCATACTCCTCCACCTCCTGCCACAACTCCAACACCACAGCCACAGCTTGGAAAGAAGTATGGAAGGAAGACAGGAGTGTGATGGCCTGGGTTCTGTCTGGTCTGGCAAAAGATGCAGGCTGTTGTAAGACCACAGCCTCGGGACATATATGTCATCTGCTGCTGCTCCCGATCTCTCGGAGTCCTGGACCGGATTGTGCTCCCTATTAAATGAACTCCTCAGGTTACCAATTTGGCCTGTAAAATAATTGATGTCTGCCCTGGGGTACAAAGGCTTCGGTATGATCAGGATAGGAGAGATCATAGGGACTATCAACAGAGCAATGGTGAATCTTGAGACCACCAGTCCAATGGTAATAGGAATGGGACCAGAGAATACGACCAATACAGATATCCTGATAGGAGGAGCCCATTGCCTACCACCAATAGATACGAGCCTCTTAGAAATTACATAGAGGAAGAACAGTCAAGATCTTTTTTAGATTTCCGCAGAAACGAAGATCCCCCACCCCTACAGGAATATACAAACAGAGAAAGAAGTCCAAACACCATAAAAGGGGATGCAGAGCAGGATGGCAAACCCAAAAGAAAAAGAGAGTACTAGGGGAAGGCATCTACAACCTCAGCGGCAAAGAGCTCACACGAGCGGAATTAATCACACTGGACAAAGGCCTTAAATATGCACCAAAAAAGAATCTGGACAAATTCCAGATGTATATTGACATACAAAAATACACCAGGAAATTGAATATCAAGAAATACTTATTATCCAGACCACCATCTACATTGAACAAAGGAGTGGAACTTGGCAGAGGAGTACAGCATAGTGATTTAAGAAATAAGTCACTATTCAATCCACCCTCTACAAATAATGAACATATTGAGGTGTTTAAAAAAATGGTGATCAAAGACCTGGAACAACTCAAGTTCAGTAGAATCTCGGAATCCCAGCATATACAACAAGGTATAAAACAATTGGAAGCAAATAAAGATATTATAATTAGACCGGCCGACAAAGGGGGCGCCATTGTAGTACTAACTAAGGAATACTACCACCAGGAACTGATGGGACAACTTAACGATAATAACACATATCTGAAACTCAGTAGCAATCCTACTAGAGAATACAAACGAGATCTGTCCTCTTTGATTCAAAAAGGAATCAACAAAAATATTCTATCCAAAAAAGAATCTAGATATTTAGTACCGGATACATGTAGAGTTCCAATCATTTACACCATCCCGAAGATCCATAAGAATGCTGAGGCACCACCAGGAAGACCCATCATTAATGGGATTCAATCGATCAATGCAAGACTAGGGGAATATGTGGACAAATTCTTGCAACCCCTAGTACCTAACACTAAAGCTTATCTACGTGATACCAAACATTTATTACAAATATTAAAATCTCTGACCCTGGACCCTAATGGAAGATATCTGTTAGCAACTGCTGATGTTGCTTCACTGTACACAATAATTGAACATAGCGATGCAATAGAAGCATCTAAATGGGCTATGGATACATTCAGCCATCTCATTTCTAAACAGAAAAGATTTCTTCTTAGAAGCCTGGCCTTTGGTATTCAACATAACTACTTCTGGTATAATGACAATTATTTTCGACAACTAACGGGTATTGGGATGGGAGCTAAATATGCCCCAAGTGTAGCCAACATATTCATGGCAAAATGGGAGGAGGATGCCATCTTTTTAAATACTCCGAAGGAACTGGTTCTATATAAAAGATTCATAGACGATTGTATTATTATTTGGATGGGTGATGAACTGAGTTTAAGATCCTTTTTCCAACGTTTGAATATGAACCAAAAAAATATTAAACTTGAACATCAAATTAGTGAGACTAAAATCCAGTTCCTTGATCTTGAAATAGAACTAACAGCCAATATCATCAGCACAAAAACTTTCTTCAAACCGGTGGAAAGGAACAGCTATATACCAGTAACGAGTTGCCACTATGAGCCATGGTTAATCAACATTCCGAAGGGCCAGTTTATTCGCTTACGGAGAAATTGTTCAGAAAATAATGACTATCTTAAACAAGCTCAGTGGATAGGTAAGAGGTTTGAAGAAAAAGGGTACAATAAATGTTTTATAGAAGAAAAAATAACAGAAGTCAATCAAACCTCAAGAGAAGCGCTGATCCAAGATAAAATCAAGGTAAATGACAAAACAGATGACATACCTCTGATAATGGACTTCAGTATACAACACAGGAGGATGGAGAGGATTATAAAAAGACATTGGTCTATTTTAAAAACTGACACTACTTTGGCAAATATACTCCCAGAAAAACCGAGATTCATTTATAGACGAGCTCCAACTCTAAGGGACATCATAGCTAAAAATGTACCCAACCCACCCAAGAGAATAACTGATTTAACCTTTTTTCAGGGTAAAGGATTCTATCCCTGTAAAAGGTGTTATGCCTGCATAAATACTAATCAAAATGGATACAAATGTCAGACATTTTCTTCAACAAATACTGGACAAGAATTTGAAATAAAGGATTTTATATCTTGCAGGACTGAGGGGGTGGTATATGCTTTACAGTGCTCCTGCTCCCTCCAATACATTGGCAGAACGAAGCGACCAATGTGGAAGAGAATAAGAGAGCATATCCAGAACATTAGAAAAATCCAAAACACAGTGTTTCAAAACATTTTGATAGGTATCATAACAGAGACCCTAGGGGTCTCCAATTCTGGGCTATTCAAAAGTATAAGGCTCATTGGAGGGGTTCCCATAAAGTGAGGGAACTCAGCAAGAATGAATCCAAATGGATATTCCAGATGGGTACATTAGAACCCCATGGTTTGAACATTGAATTCGACCTGAATTGTTTTATTTCTGATTTTTAGAGGTTTTTCAGATTTATATATATATATATTTTTATGGTATATATTTTAATTTTATTTTTTATATTTTATTTTTTATTTTTTATTTTTTTTTATTTTTTGGTCCAATATTCTCATTATTTGTCCAATACCAGTTTTTTCTGAGTGGCAATACTTGGTTCAGTTCTAGCATATAAATAATGGTCATCATCCATTTTTGCAATATTCTATCATGGAATTTTTAGATTTTAATTTTACATTTTAATATTATTTCCCTATTTCTTATATCATATCTTATTTTAATTTTATATATGTATATTTTATATATATATATATCATGTCATCTTGTTTACTCCGTTTTCCATAGATTTATGAGCAGAGCATGTGGATACCCCATTTTTGTGATATCATGGGGCACTGGTCAATTATCAAAACCATTAGAGACAACGCTTTGCCATATATTCATTCTGTGAGATGTTATACCAATTGTGACCACTGGAGGGAGTTGAAAAAGTAAACGTGATTAGAGATATCAATATATATATTTTTTACTTTTTACACACTGCGTTTTTTACACATGGAATCGTGGTTTTGATAAACCAACGATATTCATATGAATTACATGTCTAATAAAAGTAGGTTTTAACAGGATTGAAGTTTATGCAGGAAGCAGGGTGATGATAAACTCATGCTGTAGCCATGGCAACCACTCTGCTGTTGTGCTATAAAGCTGAGTCCGTCAGAGCTTGTATTATCCTTGAAAAAGTCACGTGACTGTGATGTAACGCGTGGGAGGAGCCAAGGACGCTCTGTGCAGATCAGCAGTATCACACAGTGTACTGCACTGAATCTGCTCCTGTCTAAGGCGGCTGACTGCTATAGTAAAACCTGCATATGCCTTATCATTATAAGGCACACGTGAGTGGATTGAAGTTTGCCTGTGTACCTTGGTATCCTAACTATTGCACAATGATTGTTTTTTTCTCTTATCTGCCTGTTTATGATTCTCACTTTGGTTGTGAATAGAAGCAAAAAACACATTTTTACTATGAAGGTCAATGAGCACCTTAATTAAGCAAGTGTTTTTAAACAGCTTTACTAGTGATCAAAAGCTCTATACCAATCAGGATTCTACACCTGTATAATTGAACCTACTGAATACATCCCTATATATTTATTTTTATGTGGATTTTTTATGTGAATTTTTTTACACATTTGGTGTCACTAATTTTTTATAATTTTACACTATTTTGATTGCTGGATTTTTTAGGAATTTTTACTCACCGCTGGATTTATTTGACTATTTATATTTATTCTTATATATTCATTTTCATGCACATTGTGAAGCGCTTCAAATATCATTATTTATTCCTTTTAAGTGACTCTGAAAACACTCTCTTTTGATAGCAGCCTCACTTGGTTTTATGTGTAATTATCAGCTATATAACATCACAGCGCTTTGTGTTTTATATATATCTTCGCCAATTTCAACTGTTTCTCCAGCATTGCCTTCCTCTTTATTTTGTTATGACCCCTAATAAATTTCAAATTTTTTTTTGAAAAATCCTTGGCTATGTGTTTTAGTTCAAAAAGGACAGTTTGTTTGTGAGTAGGCAGGTACATTTCAAAAATACAATGTGAAATTAACAAGGGACACCAACACCAACCAACCTCTTTGAGGTTCAAAAATACAAGATAATAATGGTGTTGTGGTAACTTGACACACAAAACGACAAAAAATATTATGGAGATCAAAAAAAAAAATCAGAAGATCTTGCTAAAAAAAAAAAAAAGTAGATCACTATTAAGAAAAAAATAAACATTATTCAGGAGATCTGGTGAAAAATAAAATAAAAGATTATTCAGGAGATCACGAGAAATAATAAATAAATGAGTTTGTCAGAAATCTGTGTAAATATCAGCAGCAAAATAACTTCATTATTCTAGCATTATAAAGAATAAGAGAATGTGCTGCATTAAAAGATGAAAAACTGTACTTTGCAGCGTGACAAATGTGCTAGCTCCATTACGAACAATAGTTTTACCAGACCGAGCGCTTCCGTCTCGTACTTGATTCAGAGCATGCGTGGAATTTTGTGCGTTGGAATTGTGTACACACGCTCGGAATTTCCGACAACAAGTTTTTTTGTCGGAAAATTTTAGAACCAGCTCTCAAACAGTTGTTTTTGGAAATTCCGACAGCAAATGTCCGATGGAGCATACACATGGTTGAAATTTCTGACATTGGGGGGCAGGAGGTGGAGCCTAGCAGGGCAGACATGCATTGTTAGAGCTCCACACCGCTGAGGAGAGAAGAGAAGGACAAAGCGGAGCCCGCAGGCTCAAAAGGTATCCATTTGAACCTTTTTGCCCCAGGGAACAAACTGTGAAAGTTTGGGCAGGAAATATGGTACTGGGAGGAAACCGTGGCAGAAATAAAAATCACCTCACAAAGAGCTCACAGGCACTCACTGCAGCTGAAGCAGCTCCAGTCACCTCACAAGATACAGCATCAGGGCGCTCTCACAGACAGAAAATGTCACAGCAACACTCTCCATTTGAGTCAGATACAGAACAAATCCTCTCACAAACTTCTCCACAAGCCTCCTCAGTATCCCCAGTAATATTATTACAATTTGAAAAGATGCTTCATAAGGCTTTAAAACAAACCTCAGACCAAATAACAAAAAGCCTAACCAAAGAAATAAGAGAGCTGGGAAACCGCACCGCAGCCTTAGAAATAAAAATGGATGAAATTGAAATTACAACCCAAGAAAATATAACAGAATTGGAACAATTAAAAAAAGAGAATTTAATACTTCAAACTAAGCTTGAAGATTACGAAAATAGAGCCAGACGTTCAAACTTGCGCATAAGGGGAATACCTGAAACTGTGACAGACCTGCAATCTACTATTACTGCTCTATTACAAGAACTAAAGCCAGATATCCCTATTGAACGTTTAGAACTGGACAGAGTACACAGAGCTCTCACAGCCAAAAAGAAAGATGGACCCCCACGTGATATAATCACAAAATTTCATTATTACAGAACGAAAGAACAAATACTAATTGCTGCAAGAGAAAAAAAGGAACTTAATTTTCAAGGACACAATTATCAAATTTTTGCTGACTTATCCCAACTTACTATTACTAAAAGACGATCCATGAAACCCCAACTAATGGAACTGCAACGCCACAACATTATGTATCAATGGGGCTTCCCCTTTTCAGTCAGATTTAACTACCAAGGTACAATTTACAGAAGCAGATCAGCAGATGAACTACAACAAACCCTTTTAAAATTAAATCTGACAGAACCCACAAACAGCAACACTCCCACACGCAGAAGAATGGCGTCATCTTCACCTTCAGGCAGCACCCAGAAAATTTCAGAACAAAATGGGAATCATCATTCTCACAAAAGAGCCCGTTATGCCACATCATCCATGGACCAAGAAGATTCAATGGACTGACATCCTAATTCCTGATATCTCTTCATTTATTATACTAAGAGATGGTTCTCTATAAAAAACCTATAGTTATAACTGAATGTAACTGCATTCTGATAGTCACACACTGTGTGGGATCATGTTACATTCCAGTTATATTTCTTATTACTTCTGATTCATATAGCCTTAGAATATATAAGTGAAATAAGGAAATTCTTGTTCAGTTATATATTATCAGGTAATAACAATAGATTTATTACTTTTTAGGACAAATATGTTCAAAAATCCAGAAGTAATGGAAGCTTTTTCATTCTTTTCTTAAAACAAATATATTATTACCTAACTAGTTCCTAGAATTATGTTTTTGTTTATTCTAATCTGAAGCAATACAACCTCAATTTTATGAGTTAACATATCTAAACAGTTGCATATGAATAAAATATGTAATTGTTTACTCTAAAAGGGTTAAAATCCCAAAATAATTCAAACTATCTTCATCAATACCAAAGTTATTAACAGTACCTTTCTAACTGAATTATTTAGCCTAGGGCAAGACTAACCATATACAACCACCCTGGAATAAATAATTTCAACAAAAACTATATTCTGCACTCCAATTAATGAAACATCATTTTGATGTCTTTTGACATAGCACTTCTCTCCTGTAAGCGGAAGATCCGTGTACCCCCATTAGCCCTCCTCATTCTCCCAACCATATTATGTGGGAGTGTGACGAAGGCACTTATTCCCCTGAGAGAGATATTTATTCTCTTTCACGGGTAAATTTTGATTACTTGCAAAAAATAATTTATACAATGTATCATCTAATCTCATATGTTTTTTGTTTACTCTTTACTCCAGAATTCACTGGTTTCTTTTCTATCTATTCATCTCTTCAGTCCACACAGGTTGATCTGTGCAGTCAGCTCTGCATAACAAAAAGTAAGTCAAAACTATTTGATCTATTGCCATGGCACCACTGAATATACTTTCCCTGAATGTTCAGGGAATAAATGTCCCTCAAAAAAGGACCAAAGCCTTCCGTACTTTCCATAACAAGAAGGCTCACATAGTATGCCTCCAAGAAACACACTTCACCAAAGATTCTACTCCAAAATATATTTCTCCTTTTTATCAACAAATTTACACGGCTTCTGCCTGTACCAAGCAAAGGGGAACTCTAATTGCATTTCACCGATCCACACCATTCACCTTATCATCAGAAATTAAAGACCCAGAAGGTAGATACCTGATACTCATGGGTTATATAATGGATACAGCAATCACGGTGATTTCCTACTACGCTCCTAACAAACAACCTACACCATTCCTCTCACATATATTACAAGTGATTAATACACACAAAATAGGAACAGTGATAATGTGTGGGGATTCGAACCAGGTCCTCCTCCCATTTCTAGATAAATCACCTTTTACACCATCCAAAATAACCTCTAGATTACCTTTTTCTCAACTTCTTTCCAAATACAATCTGGTAGATTCATGGAGAGAAAGTAACCCAATGAAAAAGAAATTCACTTATTTCTCGCACCCTCATCAAACCTTCACCAGAATAGATCATATTTTTCTAACAATAGGAATGATACCAGAAATTATTGCATCAGATATAATTCCGATTCCGTGGTCTGACCATAATGCAGTATACACTACTATAGCCTCAGCCATACCAAAAGCGCATGACCCAACGTGGTACTTACCGGACATAATGCTCAAACACCCACTACATCAGATGGCCATTGAACAAGCTTTAAAGGAATACATATCAATTAATAATACAACAGACATCTCCCCAATAACACTGTGGGAAGCTCATAAGCCTGTCTTGCGTGGTACAATACAAAGACAAATGGCACTATTTAAACAGGAACGCAAAAATCTAGCAAAAAAACTGGAACTCAATTTTAATGCAGCCTACATATCATTTCAAGATAATCCATCTCAGAGTACAAAATCTCATCTGGAAAAATCTAGATTGGAATACGATCTATTTCTCACTGAGTCAGTTGATAAATCCCTCAAACGCTCCAAACACAATTTCTACATGAATACAAACAAACCAGGTACATATTTGGCTCGGGCATTAAATTCAACTAACAAATCTTTCAAACCAATACGTTTGAAATTATCAAAAAATGTTTACACTTTTAATCCAGTTAAAATAGTCCATAAATTTCACTCACATCTCGCAACTTTATACAAGACAAACAATGAATTTAATCCTACAGAAGCTGAAGCCTTCTTCTCAAAAATAACCTTACCTGAGTTATCTCAGAATCAAAAAAGCAGTTTGGATGAGCCTATAACTATAGATGAAGTTGCTAACGCCATAAAAGACCTAAAACTTAACAAAAGACCAGGCCCAGACGGCTACTCGGCTTTATACTATAAAACATTCTCAGAAATACTCTCTCCCATTCTCACTGAAACTTTTAACAAACTTCTAGATGGACATACTTTTCGGCAAGAAACACTAATGGCAATTGTTTGTATGATCCCAAAACCCCTTTCTGATGATACTTCCTGTGTGAATTATCGGCCTATCTCTCTGTTAAACCTCGATATTAAATTATTAGCAAAAATAATAGCAAAACGCCTCAATAGCATTATAGGAAAATGAATACATAGAGATCAAGTAGGCTTCATGCGAAATAGACAGGCAGGCGATAATATACGCAGGGCAGTGTTATTGGCACATATTGCTAAAAAACGGAAAATCCCTTTATGTTTTCTATCTCTCGATATTAAGAGGGCATTTGACACAGTATCCTGGCAATATATGCAATATTCATTACAAAAATGGGGTTTTGGACCCCACTTTTTAACATGGATCAAGGCATTATATAATAAACCCAAAGCCTATATAAAATATGCTGGATACAAATCTGAAGCCTTTAATATCGAAAGAGGTACCCGACAGGGTTGCCCATTATCTCCCTTATTATTTGCCCTTATACTCGAACCCATGGCCCAATACATCAGAACAAACCAAACTATAACTGGCATTGAAGTAGGAGGTATTACACACAAATTATGTATATTTGCAGACGATATATTACTTTTTCTATCATCACCACAGGTCTCTGGTCCTAACTTAATACCAGCTCTTGATAGATTTGCAGCCCTATCCGGCCTTATGATTAATCCTAAGAAATGCCTAGTGCTTAATATTTCACTCACAAACATGGAATTGATCCCGGCTAGGGCTGCACTCCCATTCACATGGGCAGAAAAATCAATCCCATATCTTGGAATTCATTTAACAGCATCTCATTCTGACTTATTCTCAACCAATTATCCTACTGTATTAAGACAGATCACAAATCTAATAAAACAATGGTCGCAACTTCCTTTATCCTGGATAGGGAAGATTAATGCAATCAAAATGACTATTCTACCCAAATTGCTTTATCTATTCAGAGTCCTCCCTATCCCAATTCCTTCCTATTTTTTGAGAATAGTACAAAAAAGAGCAACTTCGTTTATATGGGGCTCTTCTAAACCACGTATACCTATACACACACTACATCTTCCCAAAAATAAAGGAGGCCTGGGATACCCTAATTTTACTAACTACTACAGAGCAGCAAATTTGGCCAGTCTGTCCAAATACCATGCAAAACAGGAAATCCCATTATGGGTATTTATAGAGGCTTCAGAAAATGACCCTCTATTAATATCAAATTTATTATGGCTTGAGCCTAAAGACCGCTTTAAAATTCATAATCCCATAACTAAACACTTCTTATTTCTCTGGGATAAACTAAAAACCAAATATCAGTTACAATCTCCACACAATCCTCTCCTTTCTTTTATCAGAAATCCGGCCTTTTATCCGGCATGGATCTACCCAAATTCTTTTAAAGCTTGGACAACATCAGGCATTCAGACACTAAATGACTTCATAGCATCTAAATCATTCCTTTCATTCCCATCGCTTAGAGAAAAATATGATCTACCAAACTCTGAGATATTTAGATATCTCCAAATCAAAAATTTCTATACACCATTCCTAAAGGGGGATACACCATTATCCCAATTATCCATTTTTGAATCAATCTGTACAAAAGATCCATTTGCTAAAGGTACAATTTCATCACTTTATAATCAATTATATGGAGTAGCAAATCTTAATAGACCCTCTTACGTTCAGAGGTGGGAGGAGGACCTGGGACGAACTTTAGAAGACACGGACTGGTCTAACATATGGCTCACATCTAAGTCATCTTCATCCAACATCTTAGCACTGGAGACAAATTATAAAGTCCTAACTCGCTGGTACCTTGTACCCGCTAGAGTGGCAAAATATTCACCTAATACCTCAGCTCTTTGTTTTCGAGGATGCCCAGAAATAGGCACACATTTACACATATGGTGGACGTGCCCAGTAATCCAAACCTTCTGGAAGGAAGTCTTCGTGATTGCATCTAAAATATTTAAAAAAATAATACAACCAGATCCATATTTAACTTTACTTAATCTAAAACCGGAATGGTTAACGCTCTCTCAATTCAAACTTATGATCCAACTAATAACGGCTGCAAAACAAACAGTGGCCAAGGCATGGAAATCTCCTACATTGGTACTAGCAGAAACAATTCACAGAATGAATAATACAATGTCCCATGCTAAGATGGTAGCCATCGATCAAAATCAAATTCCAAAATTTGAAAAACTTTGGCATCCTTGGATAAAACAACAGTTCCTGTCAAACTTCAATGACTCTGTCCTGTTGCCATGGTAACAGATTAAATGACTTACAGAGACACCCATTCTAAGGCTTCAAAGAGAACTAAAAAGAATAATAAACTGACGAGCAGGACAACCTTGTGGACCATACCTCTACCTTTCAACCCTTTTTCTTCTTTCTCTTTCCTTTTCTCCACCTTACGATTAAAGCTCATTATCAGAATTTATTTGACCTATATACACTCTACTTGTAAACAATATGTATAGTAGGTATAAACCATTTAAATACCTACATAAGTAACTAAGGAAATGATATCTATCTTTAATTTAGGTTTACGTGAACCCAATGTTTAATATTTGAAATTTCATGATATTTACCTATATAAACCCTACTGTAAAACAATGAGCTTACTTTATAGATCCTTGTAAACTTACTTTATGTATCTTTATAACATTGTATACTCAATAAACTTCTTTTGACAAGGAAATTTCTGACATCAAGCTCACATCGAACATTTGTTGTCGTAAATTCAGATCGTCTGTAAACGGCATTAGTATCACGGTACTCCGTTGCACTCTGCTTAAATGCTTCCATCAGTACACTGCTTCCTTCAGTCTGGACCTTCAGATATCAGATATTACAGCCACATATTGTAACTAAAAACCAGACGAGACTAGCTCAGTTACACAGCTTGAACATGGAAAGATTTATTGGACAAGTATACAACCTTTTTATTCACTTGAAAAGTATGTCAGTCCCCACATACACAATAACCCAAATATTTACCCAAAACATCACACAGTGCTAATGCTTTAGCTAACGAGGTAGGGCTGACCCATGGCTAATCCCATCCACCTGGATGACTCAGATGTCACATTGCAGACCAGCCTTGCCGACTTCAAGCTAACTGCAGACAATACACATTATCATAAGCATAAACACAGCAAACCTTCAAACAATAGCAGAAGACCTAATTACAAAAAACAATACAAACAGTGATTTCCACCCTCCTCAGGCTAGTAGGCAACAGACTATAGAAGAAGTCCCCAGTAGCAGACTGTCCTTCTCCAGAGGCCAAGGTGACCAGCTCTTTCAATTAACATGTATAGTTCAGAAAAATAAACCAGAAATAGCCTTTGTATATTTCCTGGGAGATATTGTGGATAAATATTACTGTTTCATTTTAAGCAATCCAAGCCACATTCCTAATGTCCATTATTTTCTTGGTCACCCTGTGCCCCTAATAGACACAGGGTAACTTAGACATAGGGGGTACATAGGGAGCTGAAGAAAGGGTTTCCCAACCTCTCCAAGGGATTCTGGGTTCCACCAGCCCCCCTGCCCAAAGTGACTCCCGTCACAGTTAGTAATCAGTAGGTCTAGCTACTCACAGTTGTTCAGCAGTACTCAGTCAGTCAACAGTACTCAGTCACTCACAGTTACGCACAGTACTCAGTTACTCACAGTTACTCCGCAGTACTCAGTTACTCAGGCTGCGGCTGTCCAGATTTCTTCATCCATATCTATCAGTTTATATTACCTTAAGAAGAGGCAAGTGTGCCTTGAAAGCTTGCTTTTACAATTTTTTAGTTAGCCGGTAAATTGCATCACCCTAAATCCAAACTACTTTTGTTGATAGCTAGCAGGGTACAACATTCTGCTGCTTCTAAATGTGTATTTACATTTACCTTGCAGAAAACATTTTTACCCAAAAAAGCCCATAATAGAAACATTTGAGATTTTACATCTAAAAAATAGATTGCATAGCTGACATAAGTGAATCAGAGATTGATTGCAATTCACACAAAGTTTGTCCATCGCCAGTACTGAACTATATGTGTGCTTTTTATATATAATTCATCTGCTGTAGTTGTGCATCTTTTATAGACAGGAAAGAAGATATTATTTTCAGTAAACAAAAACTGCATTAACAATAACTGGTAGAATGTGTTCCCATTTTTAAGCTAGCATCAAAGACAGACAAAGATACATATAATGGGGCGATTTTACCCGCCAATGGATTTGTATTTCTGTCCATCCAATTCTGAGATTTAGCAGCCCTATCATACAGCACATCCAGGCGGATTACACCACTTTCTATGCTACACTTTTAGATTGTAGAAAAGTTATACTGTATATATACACACACAAACACACACTCTTATAAATAAATGGAAACAAAAATTTTAAAATGTATTGACACATTTCTAAATTAAATAAACACTTATTGTGTATGCACGTTTACCGTATTTATCAGCGTATAACACGCATCCCAAGTTTAGGAGGGAATTTAAAGGAAAAAAACCTTTTAAGGAAAAAAACTTACATTTAAATGCCCATCAATGCAGCCTTATCAGTGTCCACCTGCAGCCTTGTCAGTGTCCATCTGCATGCTTGTACAGTGTCATTTGCAGCCTTGTCAGTGTCATTTGCAGCCTTGCCAGTGTCATTTGCAGCCTTGTCAGTGTCCACCTGCAGCCTTGCAGCCTTGTCAGTGTCCATCTGCAGCCTTGTCAGTGACATTTGCAGCCTTGCCCAGGCTGCAGTTAAACTGCAGTGACTTGTCAGTGTTACTGCAGTTTGAAAATGGCACCGCCGGCGCCGAGATACACAGAGCCGGCTCTTCTCGGCTCCTCTCGTAGTCCCGCCCAGACTGGGAGTGACTGTGAGCGTAGCCGAGCGTCGCCCATATACATACATAGCCGAGTGTACTCGGCTAGGTTCGGCTAGCTCCACTCACAGTCACGCCCAGTCCCTGTGTTATGTCCATCATAGGGCGGGACTGGGCGTGACTGTGAGAGGAACTAGCCGAGCCTAGCCGAGTACACTCAGCTATGTATGTATATCGGCAGCCGGCTCGCTCCGCTAACAAACAGCGGGAGGGGGGATCGGCGTATAACACGCACCCGCGATTTTCCCCTGATTTTAAGGGGAAAAAAGTGCGTGTTATACGCCGATAAATACGGTAGTTTTGTTTTTTGCTGGTGTCTCCCCACTTTTCTTCCCAAGGCAATGCTGAACACTGCAGAACCTGGTGCCACGTTATTGATAATGTTTGCAGGGTGGACAGTATCAATAGGGCAGAAATTGGTGTCAGTAGGACAGTGGACAGGGTCAGTATGTTTTTTTATTTTTATAATGATCTTTTACAATATTATTTTTTATTTTTTTAACAATTTAGAAGGTGCCCCATTGGGGGCATTGGTGAAATATCGTTTCACTTTTGAGACAGAAAATAAGGGACTAAGGACAGAGTTTCCATAGTCCCTCTCTCTGCAGCCTCAGCTGCATTGGACAGTGAATTAATTGGTAAGTGCCCTGTGCTGAACGGCTTCCTGTTCATTCACAAACTGAAGCATAGTAAACACAGTTAATTTAGAAAAGGAAGTAATCTGTAAATTACACATATATCCACCCCTTTCCCCGCTCTCTATTTCAAATGATCTCCTGTAGCATCTGGCGGGAGAGGAGAGGAAGCTGGCAGTGCTATGGAAGGAGGGGGTGGGTCAGGAGAGCAAACAGGGGGAACTGGGCATCAGAAAGAAGAGGAGCAGGGACAGGAGGGGCAACAGGGGTGGCATATACTGTTACTGATCCCCTGAAACCTACTTTCAGCTGATTCAGGAGGAAAATACAGATCAGTTTAAGTAAATTCTGCCCTTCCTGTTCATATTTCAGGGATTCTCAAAGAAGGTCTACCCGTTATGTACCCAAAATCAATGAGTAGATTGCGATCGACAGGTTCCTGCCCCCGGATTAGGGTGTGCCCAGGCACGTGTGCATACCTATGACAGTAGAAAACAAAGGCAAATACCGTATTTATCGGTATATAACACGTGCCGGCGTAGAACACGCACCCCCAGTTTAGGAAAGAATTTTAAGGAAAAAAACTTTTAGGAGGGAAGTTTAAAGGAAAAAAAACTTACATTTAAATGCCCATCAATGCAGCCTTATCAGTGTCCATCTGCAGCCTTGTCAGTGTCATTGCAGCCTTGTCAGTGCAGCCTTGCCCCAACGTACATTGCAGCCTTGTCAGTGCAGCCTTGCCCCAGTGCAGCTTTGCCCCAGTGTAGCCTTGTGCCAGTGTCCATTGCAGCCTTGTCATTGCAGCCTTGTCAGTGCAGCCTTGCCCCAGTGCAGCCTTGCCCCAGTGTCCATTGCAGCCTTGTCAGTGCAGCCTTGCCCTAGTGTCCATTGCAGCCTTGTCAGTGCAGCCTTGCCCCAGTGCAGCCTTGCCTCCAGTGTCCATTGCAGCCTTGTCATTACAGCCTTGGACAGATTTAAATATGGCGCGGCCAAGATGGAAGGGACTCGGCGGGTTGGAGCGAGCACTGCCGAGATCGCAGGGACTGGGCGGAGCCAAGATACACATAGCCGAGTGTACTCGGCTCCGGTCACATTCACGCCCAGTCCCGCCCTATGATGGACATAACACAGGTCCAATGGCGGGACTGGGCGTGACTGTGAGCGGAGCCGAGAAGAGCCGAGTACACTCGGCTATGTGTATCTCGGCGGCGATTGCTCCGCTCACAATCAGCGGAGATCGTGGGGATCGGCGTATAACACGCACCCACGATTTTCCCCTGATTTTAAGGGAAAAAAAGTGCATGTTATACACCGATAAATACGATAACAATTGCTTAATACCAATTTACAAAAAAGATATTACCAAAACCCATGTATTTTTTGGGGATTTTATGTGATAGACCAAATACAAAGTGGCACGTAATTGTGAAGTGGAAGGAAAATGATAAATGGTTTTCAAAATTTTTTACAAATAAATATGTCAAAAGTGAGCCTGCATTTGTATTCAGCCCCCGTGAGTCAATACCTTGTAAAACCACCTTTCGCTGCAATTATAGCTGCAAGTCTTTTTGGGTATGTCTCTACCAGCTTTGCACATCTAGAGAGTGACATTTTTGCCCCTTCTTCTTTGCAAAATAGCTCAAGCTCTGTCAGATAGGTTGGAGAGCGTCTGTGAACTGAACAGCAATTTTCAAGTCTTGCCATAGATTCCTAATTGGATTTAGGTCTGGACTTTGACTGGCCATTCTAACACATGAATATGCTTTGATGTAAACCATTCCATTGTAGCTCTGGCTGTATGTTTAGGATAGTTGTCCTATTGGAAGGTTAACCTCTGCCCCAGTCTCAAGTCTTTTGCAGACCCTAACAGGTTTTCTTCTAAGATTGATCTGTATTTGGCTCCATCCATCTTCCCATCAACTCTGATCAGCTTCCCTATCCCTGTTGAAGAAAATCATCCCCACAACATGATGCTGCCACCACCATGTTTCACGGTGGGGATGGTGTGTTTAGGGTAATGTGCAATGTTCGTTTTCTGCCACACATAGCGTTTTGCTTTTAGGACAAAAAGTTACATTTTGGTCTCATCTGACCAGAGCACCTTCTTCCACATGTTTTATTTGTGTCCCCCACATGGCTTCTCGCAAACAGCAAACAGGACTTTTTATGACTTTCATTCAACAATGGCTTTCTTCTTGACACTCTTCCATAAAGGTCAGATTTGTGGAGTGCACGACTAATAGTTGTCCTGTGGACAGATTCTCCCACCTGAGCTGTGGATCTCTGCAGCTCCTCCAGAGTTGCCATGGGCCTTTTGGCTGCTTCTCTCATTAATGTCCTCCTTGCCCGGCCTGTCAGTTTAGGTGGACGGCCATGTCTTGGTAGGTTTAAAGTTGTGCCATACTCTTTCCATTTTCGGATCATGGGTTGAACAGTGCTCCATGAGATATTCAAAGCTTGGGATATTTTTTCATAACCTAACCCTACTTTAAACTTCTCCACAACTTTATCCCTGACATGTCTGGTGTGTTTCTTGGCCTTCATGGTGCTGTGTGTTCACTAAGGTTCTCTAACAAACCTCTGAGGGCTTCACAGAACAGCTGTATTTATACTGCGATTAAATTACACACAGGTGGACTCTACTAATTAGGTGACTTCTGAAGGCAATTGGTTTCACTAGATTTTAGTTAGGGGTATCAGAGTAAAGGGGAGCTGAATACAATTGCACGTCACACTTTTCAGATATTTATTTGTAAAAAAATTTGAAAACCATTTATCATCTGCCTTCCACTTCACAATTATGTGCCACTTTGTGTTGGTCTATCACATAAAATCCCAAATCCCTAATTTTTCAAGGCACTGTACACTCAGGGGCTATAAGTCAGAGTCCTTCCTTTTTGCACTCCCACTGGCCAGCAGTATACCTGTTTTTGGCCAGCGTTGGACCCCAAGATGTTGGAGCGCTCTTAAACAGAGTTTTGCTAATGCCACTGGGTGGTGCTGCCTCTTTAAAGAGGAGAGTGGCAAAGATGGTGGCCATCGACCTCTAACCACTATGCAGTTTGTTGTACAGTCTGCTCCTTCTCATGGATGTCCAGAACACTGGACACGTGACAAGCCCCGTCTCATGTGGGCTCCAAGGGGGATGGTAGCAGCTCTGAACACTATAGCAGTAACCCCAGATAAAATGGCAACTGTTCTGGGTACCAATGTTCTCTTCCGTAGCTCGATGGATTCCTTCACTCCAGGATACGCTCAGTGGTCCCTCAGGCATCAGCAGTCTCTGGGTTGGTGCAGTCATGTCCCAGTCCAGCAACACATTAGCACCTAGCAGTGTCAAAAGGGCTCGAAGTAGCACACCTCTCTCCTGGCTTTCTCAGACTACCCTGGAACCTGCAGTCCTACACAGTCTTTGTCCCAGGCCAGGTTCCCCTTCCTAGGACTACACTTCCCCAAAAATGCCTGGAGTAAATGGACTAGCTTTTGCTTTTCCTGACTGCCCTGCAACCAATCACTGTGTCTCTTGGTCCCAGGAATTGTGCGGGGCTCTTTTCTGGCATCTGCAGCACTTTAGTGTTTGTGTCTCCCTTCTCACTGTACTACCGCAAAAACCGTCAATAGCAGGGGAGAGGGAGAGCAATAGTAGCAGTATGGAATGGGTGACAGCCCGGGGCTGTGCAGCTATAGCGGCAGCAGTGCAGCTCCCAGGGCTGCATATGGAATTTATGAAGAGTATCCTAAGCACTCATAAAAAACTGTGTCCAAAAAATGTGAGAAATGTAGCTACTTGCAACAAATTCATGAACATGCCAGAAATATGTAAAATAATTTGTTGCATGGAGGCATTATGGGGACGGCACTGAGGCCAAAATGTCTACAAAGGCCACTCTGTTCTCAGCGCAGCTCAGTATTGATGAGCCTCAGAAATCCCAGGCTCTGTTTCTAAGCTTCCTGCCAAGCCAATGTGCCTGTCACATAGACAGGTGCAGCAAGCAAACCACTTCAGTGACTGGATGGCTGTTTTCTTTCAGGTTTGCCAGCCTGCCAAGTGGGGTTAAGCCTAATGGATGCTGTAGTTCCTTATCAGGTCTGCCTCTCTTTAGATTGATAGTGGGTAGAGCCTGTATGGTGATGCTGAGAGACTAGTCCCCATCAGGTCCACCTACGTTGTAATTGACAACAGCGGCTGTAGAATCTGCTTACTGTCATCCACTATCATCCACAAAGAAGGCAGACCTCATGAGGAACTGGTCTCAGCATCACTCATTAGACTTCACAAGGGAAAAGGATACTATGAAGTAGTATCATTGGTTGCTAGGATGCTGATGGCTTAATGAGTCCTAGCAACAGATGAAGCTAAGTGGCTCACCGCATCCTAATAATTTGTGCAGATATGGTGGGGTCACAGTGCAGTCAGGAAGCTCCAGTATGCTCACTGTAATCCAAGTCTGGCTTTGCATCTCAATGCTGTTAATTCCATTAATGAAAAGTGTTCATAGGCCCAACTCTGTACTCTGAGTACTCTGGTCTTGCCAGCTCAGGAAAGCGGCCTCTGTACGCCAACCTAGAGTTGATCCTAACTACCTCTGAAATTGCAGTCATTCTTTTTGAATTTACAGCAGATATTGTGATGCAATGTGAAACTACCTAAATCTGATGTATGTGTTGGAACTGTTAATGGAACCGTTGCAAGGCTTTTATGAATTAGGTGTGGGACTTTCTAATGCTAATATACTGCCAAGAACATATCACAAATGTTTCACTGAATAGTAGCTATAGTGTCCCTTCACCCCATCCTGCTAACTAGGTGAGCTCTTCTTTACGCTCACTTTCTGCTCTCCTCCTATCAGCATGTTTCTTACCTGCACTGCACATTTGCATGCAGCACACTTGATTGACTTCCACCTTGCCCTTCATGTCCCAATATAGGAGATTACAGCAGTCAGGTGCTTACAATAACTGTAAAAATACATTTAATTGCATTTCAATAATCCTACCTATGCTACAGTGCACCTAGATTCAGAGGTGACATGCCTTTTGGCACCTATGACAGCATTGTGCTCCATACACATGACCCCTAGGCCAAGCCTGTATATCACCTATCCCTCTTAGAAAAGCAAGCTAGCAGTTGTGTGCTTCTTTCTTTAAATATAAGATCGAAAATGTTTGGCTTAGGTAACGGTCATCTCTTGTCTATGGGCAACGTTACCTTTAGTGTCCAGGAAGCAGTTAAATATCACAGTTCAAGCTACAGATGGATCAGGCAAATGTCTATTTTTAAAATTCCATTATAGAAGAAGTTCAGATTGACCATTGTTGAAAAGAACAAGCAGGTTATTGATCCTATTCGTTCGAAGCAAAGCTTTCCTTGAGGGAAAATTAATCTTGATTTCTACTAAAACATAAGTCAATAGACGTAGTGTTATATAAAAGCTGAGCTATGTGAATAAAATGAGCTAGTTTCTTCTTTTTTTTTTGAAGTGCCAGTCTCAGCATGGATCAGTAATGATAAATTTGGACTGAGACTTATATGGCTCTGAAAATCTATACCCACAATTCTCTGCTAACACGGTTGGAGGCTATTGTTTATTCATTTATTTTCCAAAGAACTGTGCTCATGTAAGCACGAGACCGTGGTATGTGTTTCATTTTTTCCTATACATATGTACGGTGTGGGAGAGATATTCAGTGCTGATAGTTATTTTACTGGAGGAACGTTAGAGTTTACAGCGAAGATATGGCTGTCAAAAACCTTTGGATAAGTGCTTACTGTACTACAGAACAAATGTACTTTCATCAGTATCAAATGGGAACAATTGAAATGTTGTCAAATTTGGATTGCATGTTTCAAAAGGCTTTTTTTGGTGTGTGTATAATGTACAAAGCTTATACTGTAGCCATAAGAATTGAAGGTCTTATTTAGTCTATGTATTAGAAGAAGTGGAGATTGTGGGGAAAAAAATAGGCTGCGCATTGAGCTGTAGGGTCTGTGTGCCACTCTGAAGCCATTTGTTTTAAATGATTAATGCCTCTCTGTTATGGATGCTAGGGAAGTTTTTAAAGTGAATCTTTTATCATTCAAATGACAACGTTTTCCTTAATATATAGTACCTTCAAATTTTACTCAGAGACCCTGTAAGACTGAACTCAGGGGAGATCATTTTGCCCCCAGGGATTGGATTGCTGTGTGTTGCCTTCCAATCTGGATTTATTTATACCATTATACAGGAGTGCATGAGTGACCAGCACTTTCCTATTTGCTTCTGAATGAATAATGAACATAACAGTTAGTTGGAGGAGCTTGCTGTTACATGGTGAGATTTTCCAGCTTGTTGGAAAATCTCTCTTTGGGAAAAGCCGCCACCATCCTCAGTTTTGGACCAAAGGAAAGCTTTAAAGTACACCTTCATTATTTGCAGGTTCTAGCACACAGGAGACTCGCTCAAGGATGGGCAGATATTTTCATACCTACCGTTCATTGGGAAACACACTATATTAACAAAAGTATTGGGGCACCTGCCTTTACACGCACATGAACTTTAGTGGTATCTTAGTCTAAGTCCATAGGGTTCAATAATGAGTTGGCCCACCCTTTGTAGCTTTAACAGCTTTGACTCTTCTGGGAAGGTTGTCCACAAGGTTTAGGAGTATGTCTATGGGAATGTTTGACCATTCTTCCAGAAGCGCATTTGAGAGGTCAGGCACTGTTGTTGGATGAGAAGGCCTGGCTCGCAGTCTGCACTCTAATTCATCCCAAAGGTGTTCTATCGGGTTGCGGTCAGAACTCTGTGCAGGCCAGTCAATTTCCTTCACCCCAAACTTGCTCATCCATGTCTTTATGGACCTTGTTTTGTGAACTGGTGGAAGGGACAAACCCCAAACTGTTCCCACAAGGTTGGGACCATGAAATTGTCCAAAATGTCTTGGTATGCTGACGCCTTAAGAGTTCCCTTCACTGGAACTAAGGGGCCAAGCCCAACCCCTGAAAAAGAACCCCACACCATAATCCCCCCTCCACCAAATAGATGAGCGGGTTTGGGGTGGAGAAACTTGACTGTCCTAAACAGAGTCCTGACCTCAACCCAATAGAATACCTTTGGGATTAATTAGAGCACAGACTACGAGCCAGGCCTTCTCATCCAATATCAGTGCCTGACCTCACAAATGCGCTTCTGGAAGAATGGTCAAACATTCCCATGGACACACTCCTAAACCGTGTGAACAGCCTTCCCAGAAGCGTTAAAGCTGTTATAGCTGCAAAGGATGGGCCAACTCAATATTGAACCTCATGGACCAAGACTGGGATGCCATTAAAGTTCATGTGCATCTAAAGGCAGGCGTCCTAATACTTTTGGTAATATAGTGTCTCTATTCAAAACTGACCGCTAAAATTTAAAGTGACATTAAACCCAAATCATTATAAACTGTCAATACATGTTATATTACACTGTGTCCATACTCACTTTTCCACTAGAGCATTTTGTTTTCTGTAGGTTGCAAAAACCTGGTTGATCCTGCTATTCACTGTCCCTCACTACTTGTCTGTGTCCCCACTGCAGCCTGAGATTGTGTAAATCAGCCGTTGCCACATCTACTGAGCATGCTCTAGTTTCAGTTCATTTCTAACTGTTCAGTTCCCCCTTTTTCTTTTCTGTGCAGCCCACGTGACTATAGAGTTGCACATATGGGTGTATGCACACTGGTAAATGACAGTCCCCTCCCTCCCTCCTTCACATCCTCATATTGCTAAACACTTTGGGGGTGGGATATAAGACGATGATTGATGGAGGCTTCCCCTCCCTGTTAATCCCAGCACATACACACCATAGACACAGGCTGGAGGGGTGTGACACGGCCTGTGATTGGCAGAACCTCCGCTAGATATCTTTTTTTACAGTGTGAACAAAATGAAAGCTATTATCAGTCAACTTAAACCCCACCTACACCATGTTATTGCTAAAAAAATAATAAACATTTGCTTTGAAATATAGATTGTGGAGCCATGACACCCTAAGCTCACAGGAAGTAGGTTGAATGACACTGGCCATGAACCAGGAAGTATCCTGATGCTTAATCCTTGATCGGGTAAGTCTGTAGGAAACAATGCAGAATCAGTTAAGAATAGCAGCAGTTCCATCCATCAAATCCATAAATCAGTGCAAAGATTGGACAGATCTAAAAATGTAGGCACCTACCCAAAATATGGAGGTAAATCTCAAATGCTCTGCACTAGTAGTAGACATTATCTAGACACAGATAAATGTGCAGACACGGGCATCACAGCAAAGTAAAACAAATACTTAGTTGAGGGGCAGAGAGGTACGTCACATGCAGCATTTATAGAGGAATAAAAAATGGAGGATTGGCCCAAGAAGGATGTGTTATACAGGAACATACACCTTGCACAATACATATGAATATCTATATGCTACTTCTAATATCTTTGTAAAGTAGGTGGTGTCACATCCTTCTTATAAGATAAAGGAGAAATGACGATTACTTTATGTATAATACTGTGTATATATATACTGTATATTTAGCTATCTATTCAACATTATAAGAGTCAAATCACATGAAATATGAAATATTGCATATATTATAAGTTTTGTAATACAAAGATTATTTTACTGAAAAAACTGACATTTTCCTTTGTCCCCAACAGGGATAAGATGAAAAAAAAAAAGAAACGTGAGTTTAACTATATATGATCTGAACTGCACAATAATAAATCTGGCATATAACTGCAGCTTAAACTCTGTCCTTATGACTAATAGTTGTGCAAGAAGTCGAGCAGTGGAAGAGTTAATGAGTTTTCATCAGCCAAGAGTAATAAAAGAATCTGCAATTTAATATAAAACAGAACAGCAGAACCAAAGCATTAAAATTATAATTAAAATCCTCATTATTAAACTCAAATGAAAATGCATAGAGGTATAAGAATTTAAGGCATAATTAGCAGGATCAGACGAGAATGGAAAAGCAGAAAATTAACGCAGTAACTCAGACAAAAAGAAACAAAAGGAAGATATTATCTGTTGGAGGGATCAGGAATGACTGGAGGACTATGTCCAGAAAACTGCACAGAGATAAGACAGTCTGGAAAGTAATTGAGGGATGTATAGCAAGGACAAAGCATTGTCACGGCTTTATGAAGCAGGTCGGGGAGGTTAGGAATTATATGGTAGGGTTTACCATGGATAGGTCATGAAGCAGTCCAACATTGTTCTACATTCGTCACAACCCTGCAAAGCATGGAATTAATCATCAAAAGTTGGATAAGTGAATGCTGACATGGTTATGTGCAAAAGCAGGACTGCTCTAGGCCTAGTGATAAGACACAACTACAATTACAGATTCTCTCAACATATCAGCTAGGCAGCTGGCAGATGTTCTTCATTTCTGAAAAAAAAAAAAAAAAAACATGGCTGCTCTTGTTTTTATTAGGCTTTTTTTGTTCTTGAATTTTCTAAGGAGACAGTACTTATATTTTATGTGCCTTTTATAAAATATTTGCTGATTTCCTCGTTCAAAATGGAACACCAACTGCCTGATGTACAGGTATCACTTAGTATTCTTTTACAATGCAAAATTTGGGTAAATTGTATTTTTACAGATTATTTTACTTGTAGTAAACTATTTTAGTTTCATAACCTCTAGGAGATGTGCTAGGAAAAGGAGAATAAAGATGACCGAAATATTGACATCATAGTGAAGCATCATGGTAACTACAGACAGCTGCCAGTCAGGTGTCTGCCCTTAGATCCTTCCAGAGCGTGAACCTGCTCTGTGACGTCAGCTGACAGCGGGCTTTAGCCTGCTGTTGGCTGAATCTCGATCACAGGAGAGGTGGGTCAGTAGGTCAGAAGAGAACTATGGCCAAAAAAGCTCTGGCCATATTTATCTTTTAAGGGGATGGTTATTATCACCAAGTGGTCCATATAGTAAACTTGGTTTAGGATTATTCACATCAAGGTCTTTACATATAAACATAGAAAAGTGACAGCAGAAAAAAGACTGAGTAGTCCATCGTGTCTGCTCTTTTTTTTTTTTTGGGGGGGGGGGGTTTACAAAGACTAGGGGCCATTCTTTACATCTGGAGAAAAAGATAGTTAACTCCCACATACAGAAAGGCCCCTTGAAGAACTAGTTCTGGCCAGCTCACTAGATTTTTTTTTTAAAAGGGCCAGATGTATTCTTAAATGTACAAAATTTAACTGGATATTACCATTTATACTATAATAACACTAAAGATTGTTGATCCAGCAAATATCTCTGTTATGGGAGCAAATTGAACCAGGTTTTATACTGTAGGCTTTAAAAGTTATACAAGATACAGTATTTGGACATTTACTAATTATTTATTTTTTATTGGTTGAATTAGAAGGTGTTTTTTCAACCTAACTATGTGTTGAACTGAGAACAAGCCCCTACACTTAAGTTCTAATAATCATTATTTTGTGTTGCTTGCATGCCCTGCCTAATTACAGCAAACAATTATTTTGTATTGTGGAAACATGTAAGCACATTTTCAAGAAGTGTGAGAAATATGCTATATAGTGGAACATGGTTGATCAACATAGATTAACCCCTTTGTCTATCTATTAAACCTTGTACTTCTTTGCTTTTGAATAACTGAATCTAGGGAAAATACAACACACTTTGCTCGATTAAAGAAATTTGTCACAGAAAATAGACTTGGACATGCTGCAGTTTACTAATAATATAAAGCAATGTATATGGGTGCAAATTTGACTCCACTCAAAACTGTTATGAATAATTATCAGCATTGTTCAAATGCACAGCATGCTGACCACTTAAAGTGGTTCTAAAGCCAAAATGGTTTTAACCTTAATGCATTCCTTGCATTAGGTTAAAAAATGTTTTACAGCTTGCTGTCCTCCCCCACCTCCCTAAATACTTACCTGAGTCCTCAATGGATCCAGCGCTGTGCATGGCTAAATCTCTTCTCTCCCCTCTCTTCCTTTTCTCACAGGGACTCAGGCAGCAGCTGGAGCCAACAGCAATTAAATGCTGTGTTGAGGAAACAGCGGGCAGGTCCAAGCCAGCTGTCTCTATGGAGCGCAGCTCTATAGACACACACAGCTCTGGAGCAAGTATGCATGTGTGGTGTGCTCCCATAGCAAACAGCTTGCTATGGGGGCATATGAAGAAAAAGAGGAGCCAAGATTGCCAGCGGGGGACCCCAGAAGAAGAGGGTCTTATAACACTGCACAGAGCAGGTGAGTAAAACATGTTTATTATTTTAATTAAAAAAAATACCTTTAGTAACCATTTAGCAACTATTACTTATATAAATGCCTTTTTTGGAGTTCTGAAAACTTTGGCTTTGATAGAGATTTACATGTATATTAGTGTCCCGACTGCTTGCTTGCGGTACAGTTCAAGATTTGCTTTCAGGTAGTTATTAGGTTCCCAAGCTTGGAGCTGGTTGAGAGATGCCATCCCTCTCTCTGCAGCTTAAATCCACCTATGTTTCTCATGTACAGGTAGCTTTTGCATTTCTTCTGACGTTTCTGGCTCAGGCTGTGGGACTGTACAAACCATATATGACAAGTACAATTGAGCGAACAGTTCGGCCCGAGCAAAAGTTCGGCCACCACATCGCCTGTTCGCCCGTTCGTCGAACACTCGAATTTGTGGGGCGCTTGGCGGGATGTTTGCCCGCCGAGCATCACACAATGCACTGCGCGCTGCACAATGCATTCTAGGGCCCTAATTGGATGAAGCTTTGCACTTGATTGCTGGTCAGGTGCAAGGCTTTGCCAATTAGGGCACAGAGCACTGTCAGAGCCTGGTATTCCCCCCCCCCCCCTTCTTTTTATAGTTTTTACATTTTTTGTCAGCGTCAGTCCTCAATTTAAAGTGCATCCAATTACACATTTCCAAGTTTCTAATAAATTTGGGTAATAAGCCCATCCCCCCATCATGTCTGAGAGGCTAACAAGGAGAGGCAGACGTTCCCATGCCACTATGAGGGGGCCAGCAGCGTCTGTGTCCACAGGCAAAAAAGGATGTGATCCGTCTTTAGACTAGGCACATTTGTCTCTGAGTGATGTTGCCCATGCCATCTAGCCACAGCATGCAGAGGAGGTAGTGGACTGGCTTACTAAATCCTCCTCATCCTCTATGACCCAAGCTGACACTAGTCCGCAGTCCACCGCAGCTACCAGAGTGGCTTATTCTGCCTCCTTGTCCACAGCTACTCCTGCCATAGCCCAAGCATCATGTATAGATGAGTCAGCTGAATTATTTAAACACAGCATCAGCCACTTGCTTCTTGAGGATGCACAGACATTACTTGATTCTGAGGCAGAGGAAGGGAGTAACATGAGCCTACAGAGAGGGGAGAACACTGATAAACATCAAATTGGTAGCGATGTTCTCCCCGCCACAGCGTATTGCCAAGTTGGCTCCAGTGATAGTGAGGATGGAGGGGATGATGATGATGAGGTCACTGATGTGATTTGAGTGCCGGATAGAGCAGAGGAGGAAAGTGAGGGGGGGCACAACCCCAATGAGGCAGGATGTCCCCCAGAGGCAGCTATCATGGAAGAGTAGAGAGAGCTGACCTGCCGCCCAATAACGACGGCGGCTGGTCGGCAAGTGGTTAAAGGAATTTTTAATTTTTATTGTTTCATTTTAGGCATCTTTAAAATCACTACTCTTTAAACCACTTGCCGACCGCCGCACACACATATACGTTGGCAGAATGGCACAGGCAGGCAAATGAGCGTACCTGTACGCCCCTTTAAATTTGCCGCCTATCGCGCGTGCGCCCCGCGGGAGCGTGCCCGGCGGCCTGCGATTGTAGTGAGGAGAGGCAGAACGGGGAGATGTAAACAAAGGCATTTCCCTGTTCTGCCTAGCAACATGACGATCTTTCGTAAAAGTTTTTTTTGCATTGGTACATGTCCCCCAGGGCAGTATACGGGCCCCCATACCATTTTTATGGCCAATAACTTGCATATAAGCCTTCAAAATGGGGACTTTTGATTTTTCAAGTTCGGGTCCCATAGACTTTTTAATAGGATTCGCAGTTCGGGTCCAAACTTGTGTGATGTTCGAGAGCTCTTATTGGCTCTTATTGGCTCTTATTGGCTCTTGAAAATGTTCCAAGGCTGCAGGTGATTTAGCTTCTAGCTTCCCAGAGGGTAAATCACTGACAGCATTCTTGAAGGCGATCTTTGTCATTCTTTTTATGTTAACCAGGAGGACAGATTTGCACGTGAACATGAGGGAATGGGAGCGCTTTCATTTTTTAAAATGTATTTTATTATTTATTTTATTTGAATAGATTTTTTACACTGTCTCTTTCAATTTTAATTATTTTATCAACTTTATTGCTATCACAAGATATGAATAACCTCCCTTGTGATAGAAATAAGTATGACAGGTCCACTTTATGGAGAGATCTGGGGTCTGTTAGACCCCTCCTCGGCCCTCAAAAGCATCTGATCAATCCAAGATCGGATTGATCGGGATGCTTTCACAACCTATAACGGCGTGTAAACAACAAACCAAAACCAGAAGTGACAAAATGCTCATCGCTTTCGGTTTCATAGACCATGGAGATGATTAGGAAACTTCCATTCCTCCCTCATCTCTATGGTAAGCCAGTGGAACAGCCGGCTTTAGTCCCGGGCTCTCTTGTTCCACCAGCGGGGGAAGGTGGGGGAAGGCTGCGGGGGGGGGGCACCTTCCTCCACATGTAAAAGCAATCTTTTTAGCCACTCAGGTCACTTTTACATTATTCAGCATCACCTGCTGGAAAAAAGAGATACCAGGGTCTTAAATGTAGCTGCAGCCATAACCCTGGTAGGACCGCTTAAACCAGAGGATGTACGGGTACATCCATATGGGGCAAGTGTCCCTAAACGCCACCGCACCAGTCATATTGGGAACTTTTTTTGTTCTTCCTTTCTTCAGCCTTCTGTAGTTCTTGATTAGTAAACATGGCATTTCTGGGGGCAGCCACGTACCCAGTAAGCTAGGCTTGCTTGGCTTAAAGAACTGGGATTGCTATAGGTAGCGCCACCCTAAGTTATATTAGTAACAAGATACAATGTCTGATATATAATCAGTCCAGACACTGTCAAAACACAAGTCAAACACATGAGGTAACTTCACACTCAGGGGGAGTAGTAGAATGTGTTTGGGGTGTAATTCTAAGTATTCTTGTGCTATGTGTGAGAAATATCTTAATATATCTAAAATTGCCAACTTTGTGTAAACAAATTTATTTTCTTTCTGCATTTTCCAAAAACTTTTGGCACGAAAAATTAAGTCTTCAAAGACCCACCATGTCTTTCAAAAAAATACCTTGGGGTGTTTATTCTCCAAAATGTGGTCATTGCATTGCTATTTCCGCTGTCCTGGTGCTCCAGGGCCTCCAACAATGTGATAGGTAGTCAGGAAATTAGATGTATAATTTTTGCCCCTAGAAAGCCTGACGGCGATCTTTGGATTTTGGATCCCTCTGTGTGGCTAGGCTGTGAAAAAGCATCATGCATGTGGTATCGCCACATTCAGGAGGAGTAGCAGAATGTGTTATGGGGTATATTTCTATGTATTCCTATGATGTGTGTTGGAAATATGTTATCAACCGCTTGCCAACCAGCCGCCGCAATTTTACTGCGGCAGAATGGCACAGCTGGGCGAAGCGACGTTACCTTACGTCAATTCGCCCTTTGGCCACTAGGGGGGCACATGCATGCGTGTGCCTGGAGCCGATGCAAGTGCCCGGCAGGGGCAATGACCGCCGGGCACCCGCGATCGCTTGTGACAGAGCGAGAACCGGGATTTGTGTGTGTAAACACACAGATCCCGGTTCTTTCAGGGTAGTACAGACAGTTTGTGTGTTCATACTAAGTATGAACACCGATCTCTCTCTTCCCCTAGATAGTCCCATCCCCCCTACAGTTAGAACACACCTAGGGAACACAGTTAATGCCTTGATCGACCCCTAGTGTTAACCCCTTCCCTGCCAGTGACATTTATACAGTAACCAGTGCATTTTTATAGCACTGATTGCTGTATAATTGTCAATGGTCCCAAAAATGTTTCAAAAGTGTCCAATTTGTCTGCCGCAATATCGCAGTCCTGATAAAAATCTCAGATCGCCGCCATTACTAGTAAAAAATAACAATAAAAATGCCATAAATCTATCCCCTATTTTGTAGACGCTATAACTTTTGCGCAAACCAATCAATAAACGCTTATTGCAATTTTTTTTACCAAAAATATGTAGAAGAATACATATCGGCCTAAACTGGGAAAAAAAAATAGTTTTTTTTTATAAAAAATGTGGAATATTTATTATAGCAAAAAGTAAAAGATATTGTGTTTTTTTCAAAATGGTCACTCTTCTTTTGTTTATAGCGCAAAAAATAAAAATGGCAGAGGCGATCAAATACCACCAAAAGAAAGCTCTATTTGTGGGAAAAAAAGGACGTCAATTTTGTTTGGGTAAAGCGTCGCACGACCGCACAATTGTCAGTTAAATAGACTCAGTGCCGAATAGCAAAAAATGGCCTGGTCATTGAGCAGCCAAATCTTCCAGGGCTGAAGTGGTATCTTGTTTATATAGCAAAAAGTGAAAAACCCAGTCATGGATAAATACCACCAAAAGAAAGCTCCATCTGGGTACAGTGTTGCATGAGTAAGTAATTGTCATTCAAAGTATGACAGTGCTAAAAGCTGAAAAATGGCCCAGACTGGAAGGGGGCGAAAGTGTCTGGACTTGAGGTGGTTAATGATATTGACTGTATGTTTGGGGTCCTTGCCCTGATGCAGAAACAATTTAGGGCCAATCACATGCCTCCCTGATGGTATGGCATGATGGATAAGTATCTGCCTATATCTGTCAGTTGAGGACCGTAGATGCAGTGGTCAGCCAAGGAAACTTAATGCAGCAGATGAAAGACAGCTCATAGGTATTTCCCTTTGACATTGGAAGATGTCCATCAGTGCCATCGGCACAGAACTGGCAGAAACCAGTGGGACCCAGGTACATCCTTCTACTGTCCTGAGAAGTCTGGCCAGAAGTGGTCTTCATGGAAGAGTTGTGGCCAAAAAGCCATACCTCCGACGTGTAAACAAGGCTAAGCGACTCAACTATGCACAAAAACATAGGAGCTGGGGTACAGATAAATGGCAGCAGGTGCTCTGGACTGTTGGCAGCAGGTGCTTTGTTTGCCGAAGTTCTGGAAAGTGGTACAATAATGGTTGTCTGAAGGCTACAGTGAAGCATGGTGGAGGTTCTTTGCACGTTTGGGGCTGAATTTCTGCCAACGGAGCTGAAAATTTGGTCAGGATTAATGGTGTCCTCAATACTGAAAAATAAAGGCGGATACCTATTCATCATGCCATACCATCAGGGAGGCGTGTGACTGGCCCCAAGTTTATTCTACATCAGAACAGTGACCCCCAAATATACAGCCAATGTCGTTAGGGCCTATCTTCAGTGTAAAGAAGAACAAGGAGTCCTGGAACTGATGGGTCAGCCCCCACAGAGCCTTGATCTTCACATTATCTAGTCTATCTGGGATTAAATGAAAAGACAGAAGGATATGAGGCAGCCTAAAACCACAGAAGATCTGTGGTTAGTTCTCCAAGATGTTTGGAACATCCTTCCTGCCAAGTTCCTTCAAAAACTATGTGCAAGCGTACCTAGAAGAACTGATATTGTTTTGAAGGCAATAGCTGGTCACACCAAATATTGATTCAATTTGGATTTCTCTTATGTTCTATTAGTTTATTTTTATCAATAACAAAATAGAAAGTATTAACACTTCTATTTCTGGAAGCATTCTAAATTTACAGCTTTTTTTCACACCCGTCTAAAACATTTGCATAGTAATATACTGTTGTAGCGCTGGTAGATTTATGATCTACCATCTGATAGGTAAATTTAGTGAATTGCTCATTAGGGGAGTTAGATTTGCCTCTGTTCCAGCTTGGCTGACGTTGCGTGTGGTTCCACACTGAGCTGGTGGGTGTTGCTGTTACCATTGGCTGGTGTTGGAAGGGCAACGTGTCGAAGCGTATGGATGCTCCTCTGTCCCGGAGACAAGCCGGTGAAGGTGGTTCTCCGAGTTGCATTCTGGGAGAGGGTATTTATGGGACAGACGCCATGTTTTGCGGTACGTTTTAAAGCCACCTGCTGGCCCTCCTGGCCGACAGGTATGCGTTAGAGTGCTACCTCGTGGTCCTCCGTTCCGGAGGCCCGCACCGCTGCGGCGCGTGGGTGGGCCCAGAAGCATGTCTGGGGCCTACCACTGCAGCCGAGGAATGGTCCTGAGCTGTCTATCCAGAGTGAAGAAGCTGGACAACCGAGAAGATCCCAGGGGAGGACCCGTCATGGAAGGATCATGCAGAGTGCTGGTCTGGAGAGAGGCCTGGTGACTCGGTTGGAGGACGTATCCTAAAGTAGTTCTACAGCATAATACTCCTGGGTTGGCTTAGAGGTCCAAGTACTGTGTCTGACATTCACTGCAAAAATTTTGTTCATGCTACATACTGGCTGCTAGGCTAGTGAGAGAGGCCTATCCAGGTGAGCAAAGATTGGGTCCCACAAGGGGATTGCATCCGATTACAATATTCAACTTTAAAAGACGTTCTCAAGAATCCTAAAGAAAGGTATTTGAGCTTCCCTGCAGCTTCCCTCCTGTCTCTTTCCTGCTACTTCCTTCATTACTTGGTTTAATAAAGCATTGAAAACGTACTCAAGTGTTGGTGCTTAAATTGTCCAGAGGTAAACTCAATGGAACCCTAGACCCGGTGCCGGTGAAACAGGGGTGTCGAGAGTTAAGGTAACAAGCCCGCTTAAACCAGCAGCTCCACCGAGAGTTAGTGCTACACTGTGTGTGTGTATATATATATATATATATATATATATATAAATATAATATATAAATATAATATATATATACTGTATATATTATACACACACACACGGGCAAAAAAAATCACAGTTTCTTCTGATTCCTTCCAACTTGCCAGTTGTACACCATTTATAAGTTATAAGGTATATTTTTTTGTTATTTCAATTGTGGAAAGCAGCTTCAAATAGTAGAGCATTAGTGTCAGTTCACACTTCAGTGATCACAGACATCACATGTGATGCGCACCGCACTGCTGTGAGGATCACATGCGATGTCTGCGCGATGTCTGTGCGATGCGAATTCAGCCATACAGATTGTATGCCTGAATTTGCATCCCATTCAGGCCAGAATTGCGCAGGACCCTTTTTTTTTTTGCCCGCACCATGATCGGATCGCATGGGTGTTCACACCCATGGGAACCAATTCCTGTCCAAATTCACAGTTCGCACTGCGATATGCGAACTGATCTGGGGGTGTCATTAACTTTGTATTGACACCTGCAGTGGCTCGCATAGGGCAGTGTGAACTGTGCCTGCGACTTGTATGCGGCACTGGGATTGTGCTGGTTCCCGCATCGCAGAAGTGTGAACCGGCACTTAAGGTCACAACCACTCGCTTAAGTTGCAGAAATCACATTGCTTTCCCTCACAGGGGTTTCTAAACTTTTCACAGCCACAATACAATTATTCATCAGCCTCCTCCTTCCACATGCAGTACTGCTGCTCTAGCCTCACACCTTAGGCCCTTTTGTCTGTATCTTCCAGACAGTCTTCACACAAAACTCAGTACATGAACCTGGCAATGCCTTGCTGCACTGGCTCCCAATTGTCTCTTAGGTGGAGCCCTCCTGACTCCTGGACGGAGACCTCCTCTGTCTGCAAGGGTAAGCCCGGATTCACCCCTATGCGAATTAGATGCGGCTTACACCGCATCTAATTCGCAGGACATTTTAAAATACATTCATATGAATGCATCTGGTTCACATATGTGCGTTGCATTCGTACTGCGCATTGCACAAAAAACGTGTGCGTTTTCTGGGCATTGTGGTGCGAATTACGAGCCCCTTATCTTCTATGGGAACGCATCTGCTTAGCAGATGCATTGCGTTCTGAACATGGATTTTCTCCTTCTCCTCAATACACCTCCCCCTCTCCCCCCCCCTCTCCCTCCCCTCTCCCTGCTCACTGATCCTGAGCTAAAACGCAGTGATTCCTTTGAACAGGAGATTTTTATCTCCCCAGTGAAACCTGAGCTTCAATTCGCACCGCACATGTGTGAAACTGGGCTAAAAGCTTGAATGTTAATCATGAAACTACTACTTGTTGTCAGCAAAACCTGGTCCCAGGACTGGAGACTTCATACCTCCTAAGTCTCTATAAGTCCCACACCAGGTTTAACCAACCATTGAGGGAGCCCCTCAACCTGCCTGGATGAGAATCCTAGGTAATACAAAACCATTTTTACTCCATGACAGAGCACATCACTGTCACACAATAGAAAGTAAAGTAATCATCAAACAAATCTCTGGGGATCCCAAAGGGGGTAATAACGTCTCTTTAAATAGAACAGTACCAAATATGGTGGCCAGTGGTCTCTCACCACCCAGAAGTTTTTTTGCAGAGTCTCCTTCATCTCATGGGTGTCTGGAACACTGGACAGATGAGTAGCTTGCCTCCTACAGTCTCAGATGGTAGCGGCTCTGTTCACTGTTGCAACAATCCCAAGCCGTGTCCTGGCAGGAAGGAGGCAGGAAGGAGGTAGCAGTCTGACAGTGGGGCTATGCAATGAAGATAGATCATGGTTGCTGGGAGGGTAGTGTATATAGCTTTATAAAAGCATCACAACACCCTGCCTAAGTACTCTCAGGGGCCCTCAGCCCCATAGTGGGCTGACTTTTGAGCTATGCAAATACCAAAATGCCTGGATGCTAAGCCTCCAATACATCAGTCAGGAAATTAGTTGGGCTCTATTGGACTTGTTGAAGTTTCTAATGCATACCGCGAGAATCTCACAGTGTGCAGTGAAATCGGAGTAAGCAATTGCAGTACAGGAGAGAAGCCTGTACAACTTTGCAAGACCGAAGGTAAGGCTGGAGTTCAGCTTTAATAAATACACTGCATTATATAGTATTCTGAACCTAAATCTAAAAAAAAAAAAAAAAAAAAACTTTTAGAAAAAATTGTTTGCTGTTGTGTTTTTAATTACATGTTTTATATATGTTAGTTCCCTATGTTAGCCTATTTCTTGCCACCAAACAACACGCTTTGGTGCTTTTATTTATTACTATTAATGAGGCGTAATGAAACTATAATTACACTTTCATATAGAGCTTGTGCTTTGCATCAAAGCAAATGATGGGTTAAATGCGGAAATGAAAAAAAAATTTAATTTGTCATATAAAAATACATTTCCACGTTCCAAATATCCAGAAATTGAAACACATCTGGGGAAATTTGCTGGGAGAAAATAAGAGGTTATTGGTTGTCCATCAAGGGCAAGGAAATAGAAAAAAAAAAAAAGCCATGGCCCGCTGAGATCAGTGTAATTTAGACCTGGTGTGAAACCTCATTCTGGACCTGATAATTAGCATAGTCACACTCAAGCTTAATTAGCTTTGGGACAGCAACATCACTCTCAGCACAAGCTCACGCTGATCATGTCATTAAATGGGGTTTCACCCAAACCAGAGCAAACTTAGACACCAGATAAATGGCTAGGTTTTGTTCAATATGGAGCATCTTTAATATTTCAAAGTTCTTACTAAAGCATTGTAAACAAGATGCTAATTGGAGGAGGACATACCCTCGAGAGTAAGTAAATTACTCCATAATATACTGAACGCTCCTGTTACTGAATTCTGCATCATGACCATGCAGTAACACATGCTGTTTTTAATAGGAGACATGGTAGAATGTTCTTACTGTAAGTAAGGACTTCAGATAGGGATGACCTCTAACATTTTCTCTACTTTTAAAATTCACACCCCCCCTCCCCCCTTTATATTTTTATATTCTATGGTACCATTGAAAATAGCATAAATCAAACCTGTTCTTATCAATGCAGAGCAAAACAATAGGTTCACTTTAAATATTGACTCCTTAGCAACACATACTTTCTTTTCAAAGAGGAAAAACTCAGTACTTCTAGGTATAAAAAAGCCCATGACTCACACCATGGGACAGCATTAGTGATTGGCCCAACGCTGTCACATGGGGCAAAGGAAATAGCCCAGTGAGGCCCAGAACGAAAAGAGAAAGAAGAAAGTAGTGCAGGGTCGGGCATGACAGTGTGTAGAGGGGAGACAACAAATGGTTAATCAGGAAAGTGTGAAAGGAAGGGGATGGTACAGCCCGGAAGTCCCGCCTCCCCCTTATTAAGGGGGAGGCGGGACTTCCGGGCAGCAGAGGAAGGGGCAGAAAGGAGGAAGCAGTTTGCCACCCACCCTCCCTGTGTTGTTGGTTTGTTTGTTTGTTTGTTTTTATTTCATTTCAGGTCCAGTGGAAATCGGTTTTGTCATAGCAGCGGAGTAACGGCAGTGTTTTTGGTCTTTGATGGTGTCAGAAAACATACGAGATGGAAGTGTTGGTGGGCTCATTGATAGTATGTGCCCCTCTGGGGTATTCCAGTTAGAACGGTTAGCTAGAATACAGTAATGGTTGCACTGCGGGAAGGGGGTTGTCTCTGAGCTGGTGTGGTACGACTGGAGGCCTATCATGGAGAAAAGGTCCCACAGTGTAGTGGTGGAAGATGTGTGAAATTCAGGGTGCCGTCAAAGACCAACAGACTGAGGGTGGACAGTTGTCGTTACAGATGTTATATGTTAAAAGTTTTTGAATTATTAATATTTTGTCAGTAAATGGCTGCTATGGCCATTTATACTCCAAATTCAGGTGTGGTCTCATTAATTTAGAATGGTAAGAGGGGGATTGTGGAGTATGAGTGGTTGGGCAGTTTAAGAAGGTTGGGAACATCTGGGCTACACTGGTCATGTGTAAGTTCCAACTGCAGATCCAGCTTTCCTTGATCTTGAAGGTTAAACAGAGTGGCGACATAATTGTTATGTACTGCTGGGGGACAGGGCTTTAAAGTGAACCTGTTGCTTTGACTGGCATTCTAAGAAAGAATTTGCTTTAAAGATGAACTCCGGGCAAACAGCTTAATACACATACTGTATGAAAGACATAGAAGGGAGCTGTTTTACCTGCCTGTGAGCAGTAGTGTGGTTGTTTGTCATGTCTTCCACAGACAACTCAAGTCTCCCGCGACTCGCGGGACTCTCCCGCATTTGACAGCGGGCTCATGGACAGCCGCGAGTGCGGCACAATCTCCCGGCTGAGCCTGCCTGCACTGTCACTCACTGACACAGGAGGCGTTTGAACAACAGCTGCGAACGAAGCTCCCGTGCTTGGCTCTCATTGGTCCATGGGCAGTGCCTGCGTCAGTGAGAGGAGGGAAGAGGGAGGCGGGCCCGTGTGGTGAAATCATTCCCGTGCATGCGCCGCGATTGGTTGCTAGGCTCGACTAATTTGCCTAGCAACTGAGGGTATTGAGGTGGGTGTACAGAAGAGTATGACAGTGATTGGATGGCCGGAGAAGATGGGGCACGGCTCAGGCTTCTTTTGACCTCTCTGACTTTACCACGTTCAGTGATAGCCCGGAGCAGAGGGCGACTGGATGTGTGTAGTGTTGGGTGTATACTATTGTCACAGGAGGGGAATAATAGCGCGCTGTGCCATGTGTGCAACTTATGTCCTGGCACTGAGTAATATATAATAATGGCAGTCAGTACACGGAAACCCTGCCCTTATTTGTAGTCAGAGCTTTGTACTTCTTGGCAACAGCACACTTTTCTACATCTTTACTATGGAAAAGGTAGGCCTCATTCACACTGGCAGCATGGAACCTTTATGTATGTGTGGTAAGACCTCATTCACACTGGCAACATGGAACCTTTATGTATGTGTGGTAAGACCTCATTCACACTGGCAGCATGGAACCTTTATGTATCATGTAACTATCCGCCCCTCACCTACATGAACGTGCCTCGACAATGCGAGACAACAGCTGATCGGAAACTCAGCTGTCCTGCGGCCCCGCCTCAATACCCTCAGTTGCTAGGCAAATTATCCGAGCTCAGCAACCAATCGCGGCGCACGCATGGGAATGATTTCCCTGCAGGGGCCCGCCTCCCTCTTCCCTCCTTTCCCTGACGCAGGCACCGCCCTGAAATGAGTTTTCCACCTCCCTGAAATGAGCTTTTGTAGGTTGGGATGTCTGCTTCCATGTTTTCCCATTAACTCGTTGGGCACCAATTGCTGGGTCACATGGAAGACCTACCCTGTGTGCGTTCTTTTGGGCTACATTAGGCACTTGGTTACAGGGTCATCTTACACACACACACAGGATACTGCTGTGAGGGAATACTCAACCACAAGGTGAACCTCTGCTCTTAGAGAGGGACGTACATCATGTACACTGGCACTGTAACTGTTCTCCAGTTAACTCTCAGTTCCCCGTGACAATGTACACCTTCACCATAACTTGCATTTGGAGGGACACACTGAGCCCTTGTCCATATCCACCGGTCCAGCATTTTCCACTACTACTCTCAAATAGTGGCGTGTGCTCCACACGTGTACTTAACCTAACTCTTGTACCTTCTGTGCCTCTGTAAAGGATGGAGAACCTCTGCAGTGCAGTCGACACCCATTGCTATGGGAGAAAGACCACTAGCAGAAGGAGTGCCAACAACAACTCCCTCTCTGCTAGAGGCTGTTCCACCTATAACAGGCACATGCTATCGACAGGCTGCACTTCCATTACTCTTGTCAACTACTTATGTCTTCAAACTACTCCATTCCACACAAATACCTTCATACACTAATGTGACCTACTTGTTAACTGTGTGTGTGCTGGGTACTTGCAATACACCTCACCTATAACTTCAGACCAAGCAAGGACAATGCTTCAATACTTTACTTGAGAAAGTGCAAACATGAACATTCCAAAGTCCAACATATAAGTACAAGGATTACTCCTACAACCCTACTGCTAACTACAGGCCTCACAACCCACAGTTGCGCAAGACCTTTCTCCCAATGTTCTGCTCAGGGGAAGGAAAGAACTTTCCGAGCCCGGCCATGGACCCAATTTATAGCTCATGGGACAAGTGAGCTGGACCTAGACAAGAACCCTCCAAAAAGACCTAGAAACTGGGCATGGCATTAACTCCTACCCCCCTACAGCACCCAATTAACGGTTTCAACCTGCCCATATGCCAAAGGCTTTATATTTCTGTTTGTCCAGTTTTGAGATATACATAGTTTGGCCCCACCACACCGACCATTTAGCAGGGGAAGAGATCTGCTTTTTTTTTTTACACTTTGACACTTACAGGTCTCCTCCCTCCCACCACTCTGTGACTGTACAATGAAAGAAGATTCATTAGTTCATTTCTCTACCCTCAATCCTAGAAGTAAGGCTGATACCAAGTCAAATTCAGGTACTTAGATTGTTTGTATTTTAAAAAAATACACTTAAAGTCCAATTCTAGTGTAGTCAAAAAAGGGGGTACATGGGGAAGGAACAGGATAGAGTACCAGTTCCGCCCAGGGAAAAATAATTCTTCAACAAGGAACCAGCAAATTAGCAAAAATATAAATGAATTTATTTTAGAAAGATGACTCCACATATACACCAAACAAAAAGTCAAATAATATGACAATAAGTGAACCAAAAACCTCCACTGAAAAAATAAAATAGACAACGTTGTCTAAAAACAGAACAACACACAGATGGCCACCACTAAACACACACATACACCCGGCTGAATCAAAAAATTGAAAAAAACAGTCTCATGAGTATGTAGCTGAAAATACCGGTAGGGGCCAGGGGGTGAATGTATGCAGCCGTAAATGATGGGAGTCCACCTTGCAGGGTGCCAGTAACAGACCTTAAGTGAATCTTGTGGTATGGGCCGTGAAGGTAGCTGGTTAAAGCACTTGCAGCTAAATACCCCACAGTAGCTGGTAATGTGGGTTAGACGCTATGTAGAGGCTGTGCGTAGGTGAAGATGGGAGTGTGCCTGCATTGATAGTAATGAATGAACACAGCGTGATTGCTGAGCTGTGGAGGCGAGACACGTGTATTGCTGTAGTGACAACAGTCACGAATCACAGAAATAAACAGATACAGTCTCACCAATCCATGGACATCGATGTCGGCAGGCATGCAGAGTATTCTGGTCCTACTCAAGCCATGTCAGGCTGTGCGGGAGAGCTAGGTCCTTCTTGGGCCGACTTGATGTGACTCATAGGTCTGTATAGAGATGCCAGCAAGGATTATGGGAAGTGGAGGCGTGTTGAAGCGTACCGCCTGTATGCGGTGTAGATCATCATCCACTTCCTGGTTCCATGCAGCAAGACTTCACCAGCAGGCGGACGGGATACCCAGGGCTTGTGGGTGGATCCGTGTGTATGCTAAGTTGAGCGTGATGGCGTCATGCTGACGCGTTTCATCCATCACAGGGATTTCTTCAGAGCATGCGCCGTAGCCAGGACAGACAACTTATATAGCCCTCCCACTTACAGACGTGGATACGCCGGCTATCAGTTGTCCAGGCAACAGCGCAACAAATAGACTGCCATTCAAACCATAAGACAACAAAAACTATAAGTAGAACAGGCCCGTCCGTGGGTGCACCACCCCCTCAGAGTCATGCAGAAAATATATAAAAAAGAAAGAATAGGGATCCACCAGCCTACATAGCCAGGCACACCAAATTTTTCACAGGTTCACTGAGGCAGGAAACAGTCCTTGCAGCTTTGTTTTGGTATTTTTATTAGGGGTATTGAACTTGGGTGGGGATATGGATATTAAGGGATACCCACTTGACTGAAACAAAGTCTCTTCAGGGACACTCAACTATATACACTCCTCTTCCTCCAGCACTTCACTTGCTTGCAGAAACTCTCAGGCCCAGCTGGAACACTGTTTAGGTAGGATCTGACAGGGAACTGTGTCAGATCCAGCAAAAGCCCATTACAGGCAGGGACTGCGGGCCCCTTTGGTGTGTAGAAGAGTCCCAGTGTCCGGCTACCTTCCTGTGGCTACTGATCCTAGCACCACCTCTTCAGGCACTGCCAGCCCACCTGGCTGCATCTGACCCTTTCACTAGCCTTCCTGGCTAATCTTCCACAGTCCTCCAAGACTGACTCTACAGGCATTCCAGACTGCCACTCCTCAGTCCTCTCAGGCTGTCTCTCAGTCCTCCCGGACTGTCTCACTCACCAGCCACCCGGCTGTCTTCTCCCTGGATATCTCCTGGACGTGCTCGCTGGCTCCTGCTGTCCTGACACCTGCTCCCATCCCTCTGGAAAGGATTCCTCCTTGTGTTTTCGAAGGATCCCTTCAGCCCCAGAGACCAAGGCCCGAGGTTACCCCCCCCAGACTAGGGGGTTACCCTCAAGGTCTTCTGATAGCCTCCTCAGCACTCAATCTCCAGCTTCCACCCAAACTTACACTGCCCTTGCTGGACTGACCTAGAGTATTTAAGAGGTCCCTCCCCCTGCCAGTCCATTTGGCCAGGGATTGGTTGGGGTCCTCATCAATATTCCAGGCAGCTCCTGCTAACCTCCTGCCCATTCTTCTGGAAGTTTCTGCAAAGTTCTAGCAAGTAGGGGGAGGTATCAGAGATGCTGCCTGATGAGTCATTCCAGCCTCCCTGGATCACTCACCCTGTCCCAAGTTCAAACCACACAGGCTTGGCTGTCAGTACTATTACCAATAATAAAAGAAATTATATTTTTGGATAACATTGTCAGTATTTTTGACATAAACTTGTTGCCAAAGTAACCTCTTACGGTTACCACTTAAGGTGTTCCCCTTTTTTCTTGGCTGTCAGCCAAGCCTAACAGATTGCCTTTTTGAGAGACAACACTAATCTGCGTCTTCAGGTATCATGAATAGTTTGCAGAATGGTTAAAAGGAGCATTGGAGCTAGTAGATCTGCCTGAAATGAAATGTCTGATCCATGCTGAGTCTGTGATCTACAGAACCCCCAGGTCCTTTTCCATCCTTGATTTCCCCAGATGTTTTTCCCCTAGCATGTAACTTGCATGTATATTCTTAGCTCCCAAGTGCATTACTTTACATTTTTCATTATTAAAGTGGTTGTAAGCTCTGTTACACCACTTGTACCTACAGGCAAGCCTAAATGCTTACCTGTAGGTACTGTGAATATCTACTAAACTTGCACTGTTTGCACTGCACAGAGTACATGCAGCCTATGACATCGGCTGCATACACTCAGGCTGTGAACTCACCTGGAACAGCGCCACTTTGTTTTGGATTACTGAAATTGACTAGGTCCCCATCAGACCTGCTGTGATTGATAGCACGTTGTCACAGCAGTGGATGGATCCATAGCTGCTATCTGGTACAGGTTCCATGTTAATTTTTTATGAATCTCTTGAACCAGTCCACCAGTGTTTTCTCTAACCTCGTGCTGCCTGTGTAATTATCACACCCATTGGAATTCAGGAAGTCTCTGATACCTAAGCACGGGGCATAACTGCGCAATCCAAGTTTTAGAGCCCATTTATACCATTTTCATTGGGCTGCATTGGGCAGTCTTGCCCAACGCAATCTCAACACATAATCAAGGCAATTTGCCTTGCGTCATGTGAGTTCAGTTCTCACCACTGTGTACACCTCACCAAAACCTGCTTTGGTGAAAAGAGATAAATAAAATGTAATTTTGTTACATTTCAAAAAAAGTTTTAACTGATAACAAATAAAAATAAATATTATGATATCTAATTTACAACACATTGGCACAACCATCACTGTGCACACCAGTAACCGCAGTATATTGAGGCTACTGGTGTGAGGAAGCACTTAAAGTGCAACTCCACTTTTGGTGAGAAAAAAACAACCCCCTCTGGGTGATCTATGCCAATTGCAATGATTTTTAACAAACTTTGTTGCAGATTCCTACCCTTTTCTGCTCTGAATAAATAGCTGTTTGTTTCGGCATTCCTTTGCATACTGATCCTAAATAGGAGGGCCTGGCTCACTATAATCACCCGGTGCAGTGTTCTGATGAGAAAAGCTGCCTTAGTGTAGACTTCCGGGAAAATCAGTGAGCCAATCACACAAGCAGGAAATAGCATTTCAGTGGCCATTCTGTTTACCAATGCTGTACAGAACACCTCAAAGTTGCCGTATTGAACTGAATTTTACAAGAATTACTGTGGCTGCAGATTGAAAAGAAAAGATAACTTTTAAAAACAATAAATTATAATATGGCTTGTCTATCAATTGTACATTCTATATTATTTATTTATTTATTTTTTGCATTATTTTGTTTCCCATGAAAAGTGGAGATATCCTTTAAACTGATAGCTTGATGGAGAGAAACATGAAAATGAGAAAAACATACATCATGCTCATCTTTCCTCCCTGCAGTTACATTCATTTAATGCAATTGTCCTTTAAAGCAAAGAGAGTCCCGTAGGGAAGTAAAATGAGCTTCATGTACACACTAAAATGTGCGTTTTAAAATATACAAAAGATACCTAGCTTATGGCTAAGACACATATTCAAGGAAAATATTATTGCATCTCTAGTTTCTACCTTTTTGGAAATATTTCTTAACAATTTCATTCAGACAGATATGTTTTTATACTTCTTTGGATTCATTATTTCATTTTGTTTTGTGCTGTAATTCTGGGGATATAATGTCCTGTAAAAATGTAAACCTGCTCCATAAGTACAACTCTTGCCTCAGGTGTAAAGAAGCACCTTACAAATTAACCAGTGACAGCTGTTAATGAGGGCGAGGAAAGTGTGCAATTCAGATACAGCTGAATCACATATCATGAACCTTACTGTATAAAGGGGCATATATACAGTGGGTATAGAAAAGAATCACCCCCCTTTAAAATAAACACATTTTGTTGCTTTGCATCCCTAAAGACAGACACGGTTTTTGTTTTTTCCAGCTGTATTTAGTCAGTGCAACTTATAACATCCAAGTGAAAGATATAACACCAACATGTCACATCACTGAGTTGGAAAAAGTATCACTCCCTTATGTCAGTATTTCGTTGAACTACCTTTTGCTTTAATTACAGCCTTTAGTCTGTTCGGATATGTCTCTACTAACTTTGTACATCTAGACTTTGCAATAGTAGCCCACTCTTCTTTGCAGAACTGCTTAAGTTCAGTTAAATTTGATGGTGACCATTCGTGGACTTCAGTCTTCAAGTCATTCCACAGATTTTCAATAGGATTTAAGCCCTGGTCCAAACTGATGCAATACAGGAAATACACAAGATTCCAGAATCACACCCTTCCATTTTTCCTTCTATCATGACAAGTGCTCCACTCCCTACTGCAGAGGAATGGTGTTTTTGGGATGGTGAGCTGTATTGGATTTCTGCCAGACATATCGTTTGGTGATGAGGACAAGTAATCAAATTTTAGTCTCATCTGACCATACCACCTTTTTCCATGTGGCCTCAAAATCTTCAAGGTGCGTTTTGGCAAAGCTCAGTCGTGACTGCATGTGGCCTTTCTTGAGGAGTGGCTTTTTTCTTGCAACCCTCCCATACAAGCCACATTTGTGGCGAATTTGTGATATTTTTGTCACACAATGACCACTCTTTGTCATAAAATCCAGCAACTGCTCCAGAGTTGCTGTAGGCCTCTTGGTAGCGTCTCTGACCAGTTTCCTCCTGGCTCTTTCATCCAATTTGGAGAGAAGAGACGTCCTGTGGTCCTGTGGTCACGTGTTCACGCAGTCCTTCCCATCCCCTAGGCATAAAGATCCTGTTAAAGGGATGCTAGGACTGGACAGGAAGAAGCTAGATAATATATATTATTTTTGGATAGATTGTCTCTTTAAAGCCCAACCCTGGGCAGAAAACAATTGATCCCTTGCAGTAGGGCTGTGCCTGCACTGCAAGGGTTATTAGCTCATTTTGTCTAGGGGAGAAGAAAAACTGTTTTTCTTACCTCCACTCCCCCAGCAGACAGCGCTACCCCACGATCCGGCAGTGGACTGTACCTCAGCGTCCTCATGTCCAGAGAAGGGCTATGGACTTGATCATGTCAGGACTTCAGACTTCTAGAGCGTGAGGGTGCAGAAGCTGCTGGTCTACCTGCAAGGAGAAGCAGAGGATCAGGTAAGTATATTTCCTTTTATTGTTCCCCTAGACATAAATGAGTTAATACTCTTGCACTGCCCCACTGCAAGGGATAACTTTTAATTTGTCCAGAGTTGGGATTTAATTATAGCAATGCTGTGAATAGGGACAGAACTTTGCATGTACGCTGTCACCGTTTATGATTTATTCAAACTTATTGGCAAGTCTGGCATACTTTTTCTTCAAATGTTCCTTTGTCCTAGGCTCTCCTTCAGTCATGTGTGCTTTTAATTTACAGAGTTAGGCAGGGGAAGATTTCAGTTATGTGCATCCTAGGCCTCCAGGCCTGCAGACATTTGTGACCACATGCAGTTCTATAAACCTCTTATAATACAAATGCGAGCGATCTACATGTGATAGAATATTAAAGGGTTTCTTTTCGTTTTTTTCCTATTAGACAATTCTTCCTTCCACACCTTAATAATGAAACTCATTTTGTTTCTGTTTCCCTTGTCAGTTTTGGGTGGATAGTATTAGTCTGACAGGTCTTAGATTGTACCTGTGCAGAGACATGCCTCCCTCTATTTGCCAAGATCTTTGTCAAGTTTTAAAGATCATACTGCTATCAATTACAGGACTGAACTGTCACAAGGCAATATTTTATCACTAGAAGTGACTTCTTTTACAGGATTAGCTCATGACATGTCAAACAGAAGAAGTGACTTTGGGCAGAATTAAATGACGACAGTTCTAGGGTTGCAGATGACAATATAAATAATTACCTGCTGTATAATACACATTGTAACTATTGATAACCTAATTTAGTTAAAGTGATACGAAAGTCTTGTTTTTTTTGGTTCAAAAATAACAAACATGTCATACTTACCTGTTCTGTGCAGTTGGTTTTGCAAAGAGCAGCCCAGATCCTCCTCTTCTCGGGTCCCCCACGGGAGCTCCTGGTCCCTCCCTCCTACTGAGTGCCCCCCCACAGCAAGCAGTTTGCTATGAAGGGGATACCCAAGCCCCCTCTCTCTCCACATTGGCTCACTGACTTTGATTGACAGCAGCGGAAGCCAATGGCGCCCGCTGTGTGTCTCAGCTGATCAGCAGGGAGAGTCCCAGACAGCCGAGTCTCTCGTGCAGCATCGCTGGATCGAGATGGGGCTCATGTAAGTATTAGGGGGGTGGGGGGCTGCTGCACATAGAATGTTTTTTTATCTTAATGCATAGATTGCATTAAGATAAAAAAAAAAACCTTCTGCCTTTAGAACCACTTTAAAGGAGAAGTTTGGGGTTTGTAAAAAAAAAAAACATCCATACTCACCTCTATGTTGTCCCACATTGGCTCTAAACCTAAGAATTGAGCAATCACATGACTGCTGATCCCTCAGTTTGTGGTCTTCTAGGAGCACAGAGCAGTGACTGTCATTCACAGTTCTCTGCTATGCTCCTGCAGCACTCACTGCAGCACCGGGCTGGGGAGAGGATGGGTGCAGCTGGTTCTAGCTCTCAGCTGTGTGCTGAAAGACAGAGCTAGCTGTCAATCAGGCAGCTGGTAGATCATTTCAATATTATCGGGATCCTTGCACAGCCTGGAGCAGTTTTGCCACATCAGCTGATAATGAGCAATAGCCCACATTAGCTGATAGCAGGCAATATCCCACTCTCAGCTTATTCAGGGCAACAGAAGAGCAAAAGTAAGTGCACTCCTGTGATCCACAAGAAAGTAAAAAAAAGCTTTGTCCATACTTCCCTTTAAAATGACATATGTGTTAAATCTCTAGATTCGACAGACGGGAACTCTGTGACCAACATAGAAGTTCCCCCTACGAGAAATGGGGATTAGCAAAACAACAAAAGCCCTAGTATATTTATAATGGATGGGCACCGCTCGTTGAGCGGATAGTGGTGCTCACAGACCCTCAATATGTCTTGATAGATGCTATCGCTACACAGGCTTATATACTAAATTAACTTTTTTTACTCTTAAATCTAACAAATTCTTTATACAATGTGACGTTATGGTACCAATATTGAAATGTCTATTTCTACCTTTATGTCAATATATGTAATGTACAGCTCTCTTTTCTTAATAAAATAAGATTGAACTAAAATGACATGTGTTAAAGCTGAACTCCTGGATAAAGAAATATTGTCTAAAAACAAAAGTCATGCACATTTTTACTTGAAGACCTGTTCATACTTGTGTGGAGACCTGACCTGCATTTTTCTGCACTTGAAAAACACAGTTTTTGCAAGGGCACATAGAAAACCACTATCTTCTATGTGGTTTGTGCACACCACAAAAGAGCCTGTAGGTGCAGTGTAGAAAATTCAAGCATGTCATTTTCTATGCACCACAACTCTTTCCTCCTGTCAGCTTGTTCACTGTGAGCACATGTTCACACAGGACACTCGATTGGCTCCTAGTCATAGGTGTGCACACAGGGTGTGCCAGATGTGCCTGGGCACACCCTAATTACCCCATGCACATTAGCATTATCACTCTGTGTGCCAGCAGGAAGATGGGAAAGATCTCCATTATACCGGCTCTGCCATAAGAGAAGTGCTTACGCATCTCTCCTTCACTGTGTCAGTGGGAAGATTGATCTCCCTGCCGGTGCCAAATATGTAGACACACATGTGTGCTTGAGCTTTAGGGTGCATGCCCTAATGCAGTAGGCTATGCTCCTAGTAGTACAAAATCAGCGTAGAAGGGTGCACTGAAGAGAACGGCCACTACATACAGGAGTGTTCCATCAGCTAAAAGGTGGAGCAGCCAGGCACTTGAGCAGCTTTTCAGAGAATGAAGAGAACTCTAAAAGCAAACAACAAAGAGAAAAAGAAACGCGCCTTTAAGTGTAGCAGCAAGGGATTTATTATATACAAAACAAGATTAAGAACACTTGCAAAGAATAAACCATTAAGTGTGCATCCTCAGCCCGCAGCAACAGCAAGGGTCCCGGAACCTCAGAGCCGTTCATCAGCACAACAATCCAAAAGCCGGCAAGATGGCCGCTCGGCAACTTCCGGGGTCATGATGTTTTGAGAAAGGAGCAACCGAGCATGCTCTGAAACCCGTTACCGCCGGTTCCTGTGTGACATCACTTCTTGCGTGCTCTCCACGCTGGTCCTGGAAGTTGCCAGGCAGCCATCTTGATGGCCTTTGGATTTCCATGATGCTAGCTCTGAGGATCAGGGACCCTTTCTACTGCTACGGGCTGATGCACCCTGAGCAATTTATTTTGCTGATTAGTCTTTTCACACATCACCTTTGTGAGTGTTCTTAATCTTGTTTTGTGTATAATAAACCCCTTGCTGCTACACTTAAAGTGTTACTAAACCCACAACAGTAAAATCAGTCTGTATATGCAGTAAAGCATGCTTGTTATACTCACTGTGGAAGCTAAGGGGTTAATTCTCCACATTGTGTAAAAAGGCTGTTTGATCCTGTCTTCTGTACACCCTTCTCCTCCCACTGTCCCCTGATAATTTCCTGATAACACAGAGCCAGGCTGCACATGCTCAGTTTGGTGTGTATTGCTAGAGAGTTTTTCTTTTTTTGGGGAAGAGTGCATGTGATCAGCACAGGACCAATCAGCACTGTCCAGACAAAGAGTCAGGGGTCTTACAGGACAGTCAGAAAAAGCTTTAACCAGTGATTGCCAGGACACTGATAGAAGTCATAAGACTGCTCTAACTGATGAGAAAAGGTATTTAGCAGTTTACATTTAATAAAATAATTGCATTTCTATGTTCTGTGTACTGTGGGAGACCAGCTATAGTGAATGCAGGGTCCTGGGTTTAGTAACACGTTAAAGGTGCTTTCCTTTTTCTTTGTTGGCTCCTAGTACTGCCCCTCCTTCATCAGAGTTCTGCCGGATAGAGAATACGAGAAGCTGATATGAAGGCAGACTCGAGAACTTGTTGTATGTAAAAATGCAATTAAAAGTGGTTGCAAATTTTGCTGTTAAAAAAAAAAAAGTGGTTGCAAAGCCAGGGAAGTGACTGGGCTCAGGTGATACACATAGATAAAATAAATCCTCCTACATAGGTTTTACCTGTTTATCTGCAGTCTTCTCTTCTCCACATCCACTCAAAGTCCAGAATTTATACAGCTTGTCTGAGCTGTCAGAAAGCAGGCAGCAGGAAGCTGAAATAATACTATGCAGAGCTCTGAGAGCTGACAGCTGATTAGAGGAAAGAGACACACACCCTTCACACAGCACACAGGAACAGAGCTAAAGATCCCTCCCCTGTCATCTTTTTTTCTCTTGGTGTCAGGAAAACTTGTCAAAAGGGACTCATGCAGATAGCAGAGGAACAAAGCAGCAGGCAAAAATTACATTTACTGCTCTGGATTGAGACAAGCCACACTGTAGAGGGATATGCTTTGTTCATATTTCATGTTCAAGAATTATAACCACTTTAATTATTTTTAAACAAATACATATTATATATGAGATTTTTTTAAATGGGGTTTAGCTTTAATAAAATAAAGAATCCATACCAGGCATTTTTCTGCATAGAGTTAAATAAAGTTAACATAACCATGGCAGGCTTATGATTGCCTTTAAACAGTAAAATTATATTCAGTGTCATAGATGATACAGCAGAATAAATTTCATTAAAATATATACATAAGGCTAACTACATTGTTTAATATTAATGATAGGCTTTTTTTTTACATTTTTGTTCATTATTCTGATACATTTGCAATCCCAATTTACAGTGTATGATATCATGCTGCCATATTGCATTCTAAAAAGCTAAGATGTTTAAACTTTTTCTGCTAGGCTCTTCTCTTTCTTTTTAAAGGTAATTTGAAGGAAAACTTTTTCCTATATTGCCAGACATACAAAGCCAATAACGAACAAGTGAGTTGTCAGGGGGATAGGATGTAGTGCACACAATTTTACTGGCTAGTCACAGAGAAGAGAAATAATATGATTCCCTGGGGATTTCTCTCTTATTAGCTGTAAGAAGTCAGCACAAGTCTGCATGCTGCCTTACATTTGTACTACAGCTCCCGGGGTTTGTGGGCAAAAATCTTTAGAGACTTGACAGGTTGGCACATATCGTATATACAGATGCAATAGAAGGAAACTGCACTAATGCAACACCTTCACTTTCCTTTACAGAGCTTGCTTTTGCGGTAATTTCATTTGACATACCTGTTTAAAATGCTTTACTCAACAAGCATGCTCCTTTGAGAGACTAGAAAACTGTAGAGAACCCTTGATATATTGTAATTGGAAATGCTAACCCTGAGCTGGGATGAAAGTAGTGAACTAAGCTAGATGATGTTATAATGCTAAGAGTGATGATGTCATCGTACTCAGCATTGGCATTTGTCTTTCAGGGCTGGGCTGCTTGATTCAGTAATAAGCCAAACAGACCCAAGAAGTAGTAGCCTAGGCAAAGACCTAACCTATACGGCCGGAAAAGCTTCTTCACAGTTTGGGCTAGTTTAAGCTAGTGGTGCTCTCTGAAGAGCGAACTGAGTTCAGATCACTCTTTAGAGGGCTTTTGACAAGTAGTGAGGAGCAGTGGTATTGCCTCCTCATGGCCTGTTTTAACCTCTTAAACCCTGTACTAGCATGTCGCAATCCCGTGCCATTCAGTTGAATGGGTTGCGTTTAGTGACCAATTTAAAAAAGAGCTGGATGCATTTCTAAATGCACAAAATATAACTGGATATTAATAATTATAAGCAATAACACCAGGGATTTTTCAACCAGGGAATATCCAACTACATTCAGGGGATCAGGAAGAAATGTATTTTTCCCTTGTTGGAGCAATCTGGACCATGCTTTATAGCAGCAGTCTCAAAACTGCAGCCCGGGGGCCTGATGCGGCCCTTTGGTTACCTTTATCTGGCCCTTGGGGCATTGATACATCCAATGACACTAACGATGTGGCATAATTCCTATCGCTGACACCAATAATGGCTCACTATTCCTCCCACTAACACCATCAAAAGGGCACAATTCCTTCCACTGACACCAACAATGGGGCACAATTCCTTCCACTGACACCAAAGATGGGGCACAATTCCTTCCATTGACACCAACGATGGGGCACAATTCCTTCCATTGACACCAACGATGGGGCACAATTCCTTCCATTGACACCATTGATGGGGCATAATTTCTTCCATTGCCAACTATGAGACACTATTCCTCCAACTGACTCCAACAATGGGGAACTATTCCTTCCACTGACATCATCGATGGAGCACTATTCCTCCCAAAGATAGGGCTCATTGGATGGCAGGATATTTTTTTACCCCCACTGGCCCCAGTCCAGCCCCCCTTAAGTCTAAAGGACAGCAAACTGGTCCTTTGTTTAGAAAGTTTGAAGACCCCTGATTTATAGAGTTTTTTGCCTTCCTCTGGATTAACTGTGGATATAGGATTCTGTATATAGATGTTTTCTATTTACTTATGTTTTCTTTTGGTTGAACTAGATAGACTTGTGTTTCTTTTTTTTCCCTTCCTAACTATCTAACTAGGCGCAGCTCACAGCTTTTTTTCAAATAGCTGATTGGCTGGTATAGAGGCGGTATACCCCAGCTGGTCATTACTGTGGCCACAATTAATGGGTTTGCCATCAATTGGGTTGTAGATTACTGCAGTACCAGTAACAATAAATTTTATTTCAGGGCAACAATTAAAAAAATGTAGTGTACATTTTACATACTGTAAACTTGTGAACAGGCAGGCAACAATGTTTTATTGTAGAAGAGGCATATCATGTCTCTTTTGCAATGAAAAGCTTGCCGATTTTTAGCTGTACAGTTAAATTCTTCTATGAAAGAGAACCTTTGGCTTCACTTCTCTTTTTGGATCACAGGATTATATTTACTAATTGTGACCCAGAGTCAGCTATCGCCTGCTATCAGCTGACAGGGGCGATGCTACACCATGCTTAGGAAAGATGCTGACAATATTTCCTGATTGACAGCTGGCTTCACTTTTCAGTGCATGGCTGGGGGCTGGAGCCAGCCGACTCCTCTCCAGCCTGGCACTCCAGTGAGCACTGGAGGAGCAGAGCAGGGAGCAGTGACTGACAATCACTGTTCTCCTCTATGAGAAGACTGGGAGCTGAATGACCAGCGGTCGGTCAGGTGATTGCCAAGCTCTTGATCTTAGAGCCGGCATGGAATGAGTGCAATGTCACGCGGATGCTGTAACATGACGCTTGGGAGTTTGGTTAGGTAAGCTTTTTGTGTTAAGAGGGGCGTTTGGTTTTCTTTTTTTTGGGGGGGGGGGGTGATTTGGCTTATGGGTGTTACGGGTTGTCTGGTTGTCTATGTAGTGTCAGGGATTTTGTCCTATCTCAGGTAGCTGGAGGGTTATTTGGTAGTGATGTGGTTCAATCTATTTGTTGAGGCTGTGTGTAATAGTGGTGCATGTGTTTGTGTGGGGATGTGGGGGTGTGTGGGTGTCTAGATGTGCAGGGGGATGGGGGTGGTATATTGTGTGCGTTGTTTTGGGTTTGCATCTCATGATATGTGGTCTCTTATTGGAATTGGCTGTGTGGTCCTGTGTATGGGGATGAAGCTTAGAGAGTGGTTTTGTGTGAGGTGATAGTAGTCTGAGAGGGACACAGACCATAGATATTTGGATTGCTAATTTTCAAGTATTGGTTCTATTGGGTGTGTCTGGCTGTGGTTCTGGTGGCGCCTCTCCCTCCCTCATCCCCCTTCGATGGTCCAGTGTTTATTAAACTTCCCCAGGATTATGGTTTGGGGTTCAGGTGACTTATTATTCGTGTCCCTTTCTCTTCTTGAATCGTGACGCTATGTGCACATTTCTTTGATGGAGATGGTAAGCACTTTTGTTAATGCTGAATACCATTGATTTACTGTAAAATCAAGGACTGTTAATAAACTTTTTTAAAATGTGATGGTCTTTTAGACACATATAGCAGTTCCCTGAAGAAGCAATAGACTCTGTGAAACGCTTTGGAACCCAATGTGTCAAGGAATAGAAATATGTTACTGGTCAACATTTACAAGCCACTGATGTAGCTTATGTCGGTTTTATATTTTCATGTTTTTATGATGTACATGGTCTTAATGACCGGATAATTAATTTTTATGGAGATGTCATAATAAAGATTGTATATATTTTATAAATGATTGTATGTGTTTAACTCAGTGACAACCTCACATCCATTAGTGCCTGGTCCTGGTGCCTAGATTAGGTGCTTTCTCCCTTACATTTGCAACTGGGATACCTAATTAGTCTCCCTAAGATCACACAGGAATTGAGCACAAGAAACAGCACAGCTCTAATTTTCTGTTATGATTAACCACATCCTAACCACGCCATAGCCGAAAGATGGCTACAGCGTGGCTCTGTTGTTCCGGGAGGGTGTCCCTGGGGTGCACATTCGGCATGCTCTGTCATCACTGTGTCCTTGAGACACAGCCGATCACACACCCGCTGTGATTGGCCCTTTACCACATGTCCAGTCACAGCTGATCACAGTGTAAACAGAAGCCGGTTATCGACAGTACTTTCCTCATGCGCTGTCACAGAAAATGGAGAGGAGAGCCGGTAACAGGCAATCCTGACAGGGGACATGCACACAGATAAGCAGTGCCCTGATTATCACTGCAGCCCCATCAGTGCCACTCTGTGCCATCAATGCTGTCCACCAGTGCTGCCGTTAGCATCATCTCGGGAATGTATGTCCAGCATATATTTTGTCAGAGCAGGGATTTCTTCGTGTTGCTCGTTCACCACACTTTCCAGTCCGGCAAATTTTTCTTGGTAAGTGACACCAAACTCCTGCAGCTCTGCAATTTGCTGCCTGAAAGGAGCCACAGCATTTCCTATAGCGGCCTCCATGTTTTGGGCCAGAAAATTCTGTCACGATCAGGGGTCAGGCTTGAAGACCAATTGCTATAGCAGTTGCAGGACTACCACCGACCAGCAGGATAGGTACACGGGCGGTCACCCTGACAGATGATGCAGCCTCACCTGAGGTGCGGAGTCTAAGTACTAACCGGTGTTCACCAGAGCTCCTGATGGTGGAGATAGATTTTGCTGCGTGTTAGAACCAGGTCGCGGTCCTCAGGATTCCCCCACCAGGAGGTGAAAGAGCCGGGGTCCAGTAGTGGATAAGCAGGTAGCGTGGTCAGTAAACAAGCCAAGGGTCGATAACATGCAGTAGCAAATATGGATGGCAGCAGAGAAGACAGGAGCGAGATACAGGCTGAAGATAGCACAATATTCTGGCAAGGAGGAAGTGCAGAGAGATGGCTTATATCAGGAAGTTCGTGGGAGGAGCAAAGAGTCCAAGGTTCAGCAGAAATCAAGGCACAAGGCAGGGTTGTCCAAAGGATTCAACAAGGTGCTGTCCAGCATCTCAGATAGCTCAGTGAGAAGATTCATTGCCAAACACAGCTGATTCCAACTCTGGATAGGAATAAGGAGTTACTGGCAATTAAGGAAGCATTTTCTGAATTAAGGCATTTGCTGGAAGGTGCTAAGCATCCTGTGACCGAACCGATCATAAGAATCTGGAATTCATTCGTTCTGCCAAGAGATTGTCTTCTAAACAAGCACGTTGGTCATTGTTCTTTTCCAGGTTCAATTTTATTATCTCATATCGACCTGGGTCAAGGAGTGGTAAGGCCGATGCCTTATCACAAATGTTGTCTGGGCCTCTCCAGGAAGACAACTTTGAATACACAGTCCTGCCTCAAAAGAACTTTCTAGGGGTCACGAGTTCTATAGCATTTTCGAATTTCCTTAAGGAAGGGTACGAGAATGACCCACTCCTCAATAATCCTCCTATAGACATCATTCTTGAGTACAAAAACAGCTTCTGGACTCAAGCACATCTCCTCTATGTACCTGAAGTTGCTCGGATTGAAGTCCTCAAGTTGGTTCATGACTCCAAACTTGTTGGACATTTTGGAGCTTCTAAGACGGAGGAACTTTTATCATGTTCTTTTTGGTGGCCTGGGTACAAAAGAGATGTCAAAGGTTATGTAGCTTCGTGCCTGGTCTGTGCTCGCAATAAGACACCTCAAAGCTTCTCCTTTGGGGTTGCTCCAGCCACTCCCTGTCCCATCAAGACCATGGGGATCAATTTCTATAGACTTTGTGGTCAATTTACCCCCCTCTAAAGAAATGGCCACTATCTTGGTTGTTATCGACCGCCTCACTAAGATGGGTCACTTTATACCAGTCAAGGGGGTACCCTCTCCGGAACAAACTGCAGAGTTGATGGTTCGAGAAGTCTTTAGACTACATGGAATTCCAGAAGATGTAGTTTCTGACAGAGGAGTACAGTTTATTTCAAAATTTTGGAAAAGCTTTTTCTCAGCTTTAGTAGGAACAATTAACCTGTCTTCTGCTTTTCATCCTCAGTCTAAAGGCCCATACACACGATCTGACTTTTTGACAACAAACATGCAAATTAGCTGTTTTAAGGCAACACCCGACAGTGTGTATGCTCCATCGGACAAACTCAAAAGTTCGCTCTGCAAACAGACAAACTTTTCGGCAACAAAAGTCAGATGGAGCAAAGTCCGATCGTGTGTACAGAAAACCATAAGACTTTAGTCCAAAGTACAAACACGCATGCTCAGAACCAATGCAAAAGATCAAACAACAATACAGAAGTTGACCAAAGGGTGGCGGTAAAGAGCAGAAAAACCACGTGATTTGTTGAAAGTTGGCTGAAAAAGTCCTGCCGTGTGTATGCTTAATAAGTTGACGGCCAATGCCCTTTGTACAAAAATCCACGAGAAAGTTTGTACAAAGTCCGATCGTGTGTATGAGGCTTTATGGTCAGACCGAGAGAACCAATCAAATGTTAGAGCAGTACCTTCGATGTTTTGTTAGTTATCTTCAGGATGACTGGGTGGATTATCTTCCTACAGCGGAGTTTGCTTATAACAATTCCAAACATAGCTCCACCTATTAGACCCCTTTTTTCCTAAATACCGGGCATTATCCAGCTTTTATCCCTGATCTCCCCATCTCAATTTCAATTCCTGCTGTTACCAGCAGATTAACTGCTTTACAGGAGATCCAGGAGAAATTGATAGAGACTTTGAGGGAAGCTCAGGAAAGTTACAAGAAGGCTGCAGATAGACTTTGCAGAGCACTTCCTACCTTTCATATGGGTGATCAAGTTTGGTTATCTACTAAAATTCTGAAGGTTCATGTTCCATCTGCAAAGTTAGGACAAAATTTTGTGGGACTTTTCTAGATCTCGGCCCAGATCAACTCAGTCGCCTTTCGTCTAAAACTTCCAGACAGTATGAATATTCACCCAGTGTTTCATATATCTCTACTCAAACCATTTCACAAAAATACTTTTTTTGGAAAAATTCTTCCACCCCCTCCACCTGTTGAAGTACAGGGTGAAGAAGAATATGTGGTGGAGAAAATTCTTGATTCCAGGATCTATAGGAATACATATCAATATCTGGTTCAATGGGAAGGATATGGGTCAGAAGAAAATTCTGAGGAGCCTGAGCAATGTTCATGCTCCTAGATTAACAAGAGAATTCCACCAGTGGTTCCCTCACAAACCGTGCCATAAGACGTCCAGGGGATGCCCTGGGAGGAGAAGGAGTACTGTCAGGAGCTGGACTTGAACCTGGGACCTCAGCTGTGTCTGGCAATGAATCTTCTCACTAAGCTATCTAAGATGCTGGATGGTGCCTTGTCGTATCCTCTGGCTCGCTCACCTCCTGGTGGGGCTATCCTGAGGACCACGACCTGGTACTAACACGCAGCAAAATCCATCTCCACCATCAGGAGCTCTGGTGAACACCGGTTAGTACTTAGACTTCGCACCTCAGGTGAGGCTGCATCATCTGCCAGGGTGACTGCCTGTGTACCTATCCTGCTGGTCGGTGGTAGTCCTGCAACTGCTATAGCAATTGGTCTTCGAGCCTGAACCCTGACAGAGGAGATAATGTTCTACTTGATTTTGTATCTGAGAAGGGCATTCATTTTGGATATATTTGATCTGATAAAAAATAGTTGAACAGGATATCAGTTTTTTTAGCATGTCCAACTAGGTAGCTATGTAAAATTTTGCATGATACAGTTATGATTTATTGTATAGTATTCTGGTAATAGAATGCTCTTATCTTCTTTCTACAAGGCAATGCCAATTTTTCTATTTCAGTTTCCCACTCTCATATACTTGACTGTATTCTCAATTGCTCTGTTGTGACCCACAAACCTGTAATTCTGACATCGAGTCTCCCACAGGGTTTAGAGACTGTTGTGACATGAAACAAGTGTATTGAGAGGGAATGTGATCTGTAAGGTGTCAAGACTATCCATCCTCTGGCAGGTAATAATTATTTGTCACTTGCAAGTGCTTATCACACTTTATATCTATCTGAATATATAACTGTTCATACACTGAAAAAACAGAATGTGTTTCTCTGCACTGGTACATTTCAGCGCAGAAGAATGTGCTTTTCGTAACGATTCTTCCAACTTCCCATAAGGTAAGAGTGAGTTTTAAGAGGTTCATTTAAAGATGGATTTAAGGTTAATCAAGGTTAGGGTTAAACATTAACAGGGTTTATGGTTTTAAAGGAAATTTATGGTCACAGCATACACTTTCATTTTATAACCTCATCATTTTAATAGCAATACAAACAATAGTTTTTAAGCTTACTTGAAAAATCTCCTTTCACTTAAAGCGTCAAAGTGTGACAGCGCTGAAAGATGAAAATTGGCCTGGGCAGGAAGGGGGTGAAAGTGCCCAGTAGGCAAGTGGTTAAAGTATATGTGAACCCAAATTTTATTTTCCAGCATGTAAGCAAATCATTCTTTGTGAAACTGTTGCAAGGTTTCTTTCCGGAAGGTCCTGCCAGTAACAGGAATTCCTGTTGCAGGCTGACAATTAACAGCAGCCCCTTGTCAGCCTGCCAATCAAGCTCCTGCAATGAGCCATTGGCCATCTTGATAGATCTAATAGGCAGTCAAAGGACCAACTGAATGAGTGCATGAATGTGTAGGGTGACAACGCTGCTGCTGAGAATTGTGAGGTACTGGTTTAGCATTGTTAGCTTGCAACAAGAAGTGCCCTTAATGGCAAGATCTCCAGGTAAGAAACTTTGCAACAGATTCACAACAAACAATTTCCTTAAGAAAACTATATACAGTGAGATATGATGCCAAACATAGAAAAAAATAAATTTGGGGTTACATTCACTTTAAATTAGTACTTAAGTCTCTTCCTCTTTAGCAATTTATCACTGGACAATTAATTCATATTTCCAAGAATTTGCAAAATATCATTTGAATTTATTTACGGTTATAGCCTTTGCTGCACCTCTTTCCCAAATTCAGTCAGGGAGAGGCACTCAGAGTCACCTGATCCCCCTCCCCAGGACTACATATCCCATCATTCCTAGTGCCATCACATATGCCCCGTCAATGTTGTTTCTAGTCCTCTGGGCTGCCTGTGTGCGTCAGGTAGTATTCCTTTCCTGTAAGTGTGCACAAAAAAAGTTAATTTTTAAAGTAGGACTTAACCCAGTCTCTAAAAACACATATAAACTTTAGCCCAGGTTCACACCTATGCGAATTAGATGTGTGTTTCCCCACATCTAATTCGCATAGTGGGAGAATGTGACTGGCTCCCTATGGAGCCGGTTCACATATCTCCGGGGTGCCTGCGGAGCGCACTGCACAAAAACGCTGTGCGACTTTGGCTCCGTTTCAGGGCCGAATTCAGGCATAGAATCGTCCCTGATTCGTCCCTGATTTGTCCCTGAAACGGGGAACAGGGACGCACAGAGCTCCTGTGCGATCCGCAGCCCGGTATAGTGTGAACCCGGGCTTAAAGTTTTATAGTCATTTCAAAAGTTTTTAATGTATAGCGTTAATTAAAATCATACCTGGTGATGCTTCTGGCTTACATGCACCCCTGCTTGAGATTACAAACATGACCATTTTTACCAGTAAACCAGTAAGGGGGGTCATTTTTTTTTTTTTTTTTTTTTTTACATTGGGAAGGGGGAGTTCACTTTCTGCCCCATAGCTAAAAGAGGAAGTGAAAAGAAAACCTTGTAAAATCAGAGAAATCCCTAGCTGTCACCAGAAATAGTATCCCCATTGGGAACTTTCCCCGCTATTCCTTCTCTGATGCCAACCCAACATTTGGGATTTTCTTTCATTTTCAGTCTTGGAGAAAACAGTAAATAATACAAAGAGAGAGGGTGAATCTCCCTAATGGAGACACAGACAGCAATAAATCATTGCCAGGTGTTCTATTCCATCTCCTTTCCATAATTTAAACAATAAAAAAGTTTTGCCTTTAGTTATACTTTAAATGTGAGGTATTCATTTTAATTCCTGTGTTAGGGTTAGGTGAGGGAAAGGGTTGAGTGCTAGGTTTAGGTGTCAGGTTTTAGGGTTACCATTTTAAAGTGATTGTAAAGCTTTGTTTTTTAAATAACAAACATGTCATACTTACCTCCACTGTGCAGTTCATTTTGGACAGAGTGGCCCTGATCATCCTCTTCTGGGGTCCCCCCGGCAGCGCTATCAGCTCCTCCCCGCATCGCGTAACCCCCTAGGAGAAGCGCTCTCCCGGGGGTTACCTTTCGGCGTGCTCCCGAGTCCAGCATTTGCGTCCATAGACGCAGAATGTAGGACTCGGCAACACCCCCCGGCACCCACGTCATTAGATTTGATTGACAGCAGCGGGAGCCAATGGCTGCACTGCTATCAATATATCCAATCAAGAAACAAGAATCCCAGGCAGAGAGGTATAGCGCTTCTCTGCCAAGGGCTCGAAGGGGGTCAGGTGAGTAAAACGGGGAGGGGGGGGGCTAGGGGGCTTGTCACTGTCAGAAGTTTTTTTCAACGTAATGCATAGGATGCATTAAGGTAAAAAACAGGAGGGTTTACAACCCCTTTAAGGTATTTTTGGAGACTATAGGTAAGGGTTAGGGTCAGTTTCAGAGTTTGCTAAGGAATCAGCAATATGTGGGAAAACACTTGTTTATTTTTAACTTATTTTCAATACCAAAAGGCCTTTGCCAAGCAACACCAGCTCTGGGCTTCTAGCAACAAAAAAACCCATACCACAAAAACATTGTCCATAATAAGTACTATAATTTAATTCATCATTCAATATTTCACAATGACTTACATATGCACTGTAAACATTGTGGCTGTCTTCCTAAACAACAATTAATATATGAGATTAAAGAATTAAAGAAGAAAGTTATGCTTCCATGGTGCAAACCCCCAGATTCATTAAAATTTGAAATGTACAGATATGGTTTTGAAGACAATCTGTCACGTGGGAGGCTTACTGCTGCATTTCCAAGTAATTTTCAGTGGAAATTCAGTGGTTTTGGCTTAAAAAAAGCTTATACTCTAACAGAGTTGCAAAGTAGCTGCATAGTCACAGTTTTTTTGAAAATCAAATTCCTAGATGTACAGATGAGCACAAGAGAGGGCAATCTGTATATCCAATATAATAGCCAAAATATGGAACAGTCTTACACACAAACACAAACTTTAATGGCATTCCAGTCTTAGTCCGTAGGGTTCAATATTGAGTTGGCCCACCCTTTGCAGTTATAACAGCTTCAACTCTTCTGGGAAGGCTGTCTACAAGGTTCAGGAGTATGTCTATGGCAATGTGTGACTATTTTTCGAGAAGCGCATTTGTGAGGTCAGGCACATGTTGAACTAGAAGGCCTGGCTCGCAGTCTCTGCTCTAATTCATCCCAAAGGTGTTCTATCGGGTTGAGGTCAGGACTCTGTGTAGGCCAGTCAAGTTCCTCCACCCCAAACTCGCTCATCACTTTTTGGAACTTGCTTTGTGCATTGGTCTAAATCATTTGGTGGAGGAGATTATTTTGCGGGGTTGTTTTTCAGGGGTTGGGCTTTGACCCCTTAGTTCCAGCAAAGGGAACTCTTAAGGCGTCAGCAAACCAAGACATTTTGGACAATTTCATGCTCCCAACTTTGTAGGAACAGTTTGGGGATGGCCCCTTCCTGTTTTAACTGGACTGCGCACCAGTGCACAAAGCAAGGTCCATAAAGACATGGATGAGCGAGTTTGGGTTGGAGGAACTTGACTGACCTGCACAGAGTCCTAACCTCAACCAGATAGAATACCTTTGGGATGAATTAGAGCAGGGACTGCGAGTCAGGCCTTCTCGTCCAACATCAGTGCCTGACCTCACAAATGCGGAACAATGGTCAAACATTCCCATGGACACACTCCTAAACCTTGTGGACAGCCTTCCCAGAAGAGTTGAAGCTGTTATAGCTGCAAAGGGTGGGCCAACTCAATACTGAACCCTACAGGCTAAGACTGGGATGCCTTTAAAAGTTCATGTGCGTGTAAACGCAGGCGTCACAGTACTTTTGACAATACACTGTACATAGTAAATTCACATCAGTCCCTTCCCTCAAGAAGCTTACAGTCTAAGGTCCCTAAAGCGTAGTACACACACAGGCCGAATCAGTGCTCTCAGCCAATGGCTGAAAGTGCTAACTAAAGTGTTCTGGCTGGGGGGCCCCTGTTAGAACACAAAAGCACAGCAGGAGAAATCTCTGTACTAACATTGGATTGTTAGTACACTGGCTCCGACCTGAGCTGTTGTTGCCGATGTAGCCAGGGGCTGGATATCTGTTTATTCCTGCAATCAGAAGATGCTGTGTAGCATTATTTCAGAGGAAGCTGTTTCCCACTAGTGTTCCAGTGAGGGATGTCCTGTTACTCTCTAAATCAGAGACAAGACAAAGCAAAGCATCTTGGAACATGTAGTCCATATGGATATGATTCGCCCTCTGGCTGAATTATGTGAAACTACAACTACCAGCTGGCTGATGAAGAAGAGCAGACCGCTGGGAGGGACTATAAGAGAACAGACTTGGGGCCTGGCGCGCTCTATTGGGACCGGCGTAGATCTGCATGCAGGGAATCTGTTACAGGGTGAGCTGCAGCTGTTCTTCTGCCTGCTCTGGCGGATTTACCCAGCGGATATCTGGAAGGACACCTGTGGACAGTTCCCCTTCACTGTCTGGCGGCAGCCTGGAGATCGCTCCTGTTCTATCCACCCTGCAGGAATATCGGATTTCTGTGAGCCGTGGTGCGGTGCGGAGGCCGGATGTCATCCCTTGAGCCACATTCCTGAGAGATCATCGTCCTCATCATCATTATCGTCCTCATCCTCATTGTCATTATCATCATCAATTTCTTCTGTTCCAGTGTGGTGAGTGGGTGATAGCCAGTCTGATAGACACTGTGTATAGACATCATTGTTTCCTGCCCCCATTACCATCTCTAGTCTAAAGATCTGTTCCAGCATATCATAGACACTATAAACAGACATCTATGCCATCCATTTTTCTGTTGTTGCTTGTAGTTCCACAGAGTTTAACATCTTTAAGTCAGTGATCACTGTGAATTCAATTACAGTTTTGATTTGCACATGAATATTGTCTCCTGGTTATATACCATATATTGGATCAGCTATTCTGCTTTATCAATCAATATTCTTTGCATGCAATTAAACACCTGAGAGATAGCTGAAGATTAACTGGATTGCCACACAGCAACACTGGACTACTTTAACCTCCTTTCCCACTTCAGGGAATTGTTTGCTAAAGCTATTTAAAGCTGCATTTCACCAAGAACTCTCTGTAAGGCTCGATTCACACCTATGCATGTTGCTTTTGAGCGTTTTTGGAGGGTTTTTTTTCATGCTTGCCACGTTTTTGAGCAGCGTTTTTGCCGCGTTTTTGCCGCAATTTTGCCGCGTTTTTGCCGCGATTTGCGTTTTGCGTTTTTTTTTTTTTTTTTTTTTTTTACAGTTTTTTTTACAGTCTTAAAAAAAATTAAAAAAAAAAAACAAACAAAAAAAAAAAACACGGGAAAAACGCATCAAAAACGCACCAAAAACGCATCAAAAACACTGCAAAAACGGTGCACTTGCGTTTTTGATGCTTGTCCATTGAATTCTATTACATGCAAAATGCTGCATTTTGCATGAAAAAAAGTCCCTGACCCTTTCCAAAAATGCAGAGAAACAAAAAGGCATTGATGTGAACATGTTCCATAGGAACCCATGTTAAAAAATTCCCGTGCATTTCTGCAAAATGCAAAATGCATCAAAAAACGCGCTAGTGTGAATGGAGCCTAAGAGCAGGTTGAATTGTGCTACAGTTACTGTTTGCTGAACTTGTATTTGTTTATCTGTCATTTTCCTATTCTTATGTGAAGGAGCACTAGAGAGGGGTCCGACACTCAAAAGAGTCATTCCTTTGCTCTCCTACAGCCCACTCACATAGACATTATATGCATTTATTTGGTTGTAGAAAATCTAGTGTGCACTGTTGAATATTTGAATCATAAAGGTGATAGCATACCTCCCAACATTTTGTGATGGGAAAGAGGGACACCTACTAGCAAACGTATGTAGGCATAGGACACGCCCCACCACACCCCCTTAAAGGAGAATTAACCAAAAAAAAAATGGTTAATTAACAGGGGCTTTTTTTACCACTACTATTCCTTTATATTAGTGGATATGTGTGAGTGCGCTGCCCCCTTTTTATATATCACCACCTGTGTTCCTTATCAACTACCAATGATCAATATTACATGTGCATATATTTAAACAATAAATCATATATATAACAAAAAAAGTCCTTCAAACATGTTGCAAAATCTTGTATCCTTTTTGAAGGACTTTTTTTGTTATATACACTACCGTTCAAAAGTTTGGGGTCACCCAAACAATTTTGTGTTTTCCATGAAAAGTCACACTTATTCACCACCATACGTTGTGAAATGAATAGAAAATAGAGTCAAGACATTGACAAGGTTAGAAATAATGATTTGTATTTGAAATAACATTGTTTTTACATCAAACTTTGCTTTCATCAAAGAATCCTCCTTTTGCAGCAATTACAGCATTGCACACCTTTGGCATTCTAGCTGTTAATTTATTGAGGTAAGCTGGAGAAATTGCACCCCACGCTTCTAGAAGCAGCTCCCACAAGTTGGATTGGTTGGATGGGCACTTCTGGCGTACCATACGGTCAAGCTGCTCCCACAACAGCTCAATGGGGTTCAGATCTGGTGACTGTGCTGGCCACTCCATTACCGATAGAATACCAGCTGCCTGCTTCTGCTGTAAATAGTTCTTGCACAATTTGGAGGTGTGTTTAGGGTCATTGTCCTGTTGTAGGATGAAATTGGCTCCAATCAAGCGCTGTCCACTGGGTATGGTATGGCGTTGCAAAATGGAGTGATAGCCTTCCTTATTCAGAATCCCTTTTACCCTGTACAAAGCTCCCACCTTACCAGCACCAAAGCAACCCCAGACCATCACATTACCTCCACCATGCTTAACAGATGGCGTCAGGCATTCTTCCAGCATCTTTTCATTTGTTCTGCGTCTCACAAACGTTCTTCTTTGTGATCCAAACCCCTCAAACTTGGATTCATCCGTCCACAACACTTTTTTCCAGTCTTCCTCTGTCCAATGTCTGTGTTCTTTTGCCCATCTTAATCTTTTTCTTTTATTGGCCAGTCTCAGATATGGCTTTTTCTTTGCCACTCTGCCCTGAAGCCCAAAATCCCGCAGCCGCCTCTTCACTGTAGATGTTGACACTGGTGTTTTGCGGGTACTATTTAATGAAGATGCCAGTTGGGGACCTGTGAGGCGTCTGTTTCTCAAACTAGAGACTCTAATGTGCTTATCTTCTTGCTTAGTTGTGCAACGCGGCCTCCCACTTCTTTTTCTACTCTGGTTAGAGCCTGTTTGTGCTGTCCTCTGAAGGGAGTAGTACACACCGTTGTAGGAAATCTTCAATTTCTTTGCAATTTCTCGCATGGAATAGCCTTCATTTCTAAGAACAAGAATAGACTGTCGAGTTTCAGATGAAAGTTCTCTTTTTCTGGCCATTTTGAGCGTTTAATTGACCCCACAAATGTGATGCTCCAGAAACTCAATCTGCTCACAGGAAGGTCAGTTTTGTAGCTTCTGGAAGGAGCTAGACTGTTTTTAGATGTGTGAACATGATTGCACAAGGGTTTGCTAATCATCAATTAGCCTTCTGAGCCAATGAGCAAACACATTGTACCATTAGAACACTGGAGTGATAGTTGCTGGAAATGGGCCTCTATACACCTATGTAGATATTGCACCAAAAACTAGACATTTGCAGTTAGAATAGTCATTTACCACATTAGCAATGTATAGAGTATATTTGTTTAAAGTTAGGACTAGTTTAAAGTTAGCTTCATTTAAAAGTACAGTGCTTTTCCTTCAAAAATAAGGACATTTCAATGTGACCCCAAACTTTTGAACGGTAGTGTATATGATTTATTGTTTAAATATATGCACATGTAATATTGATCATTGGTATGTGGATAAGGAACACAGGTGGTGATATATAAAAAGGGGGCAGCGCACTCACACATATCCACTAATATTTTTACCCATCTAAATGAAGGGTCGTTTTTGAGTGCAGCATACCTAATACTTGGTACTTAGTAAAAGAAATTAAAGTTTGGTTTTGCGCCGGTGACACGCACATAGATATTCCTTTATATTGGCTTTTAAAATTTACAAATGCAGCAATTTAGAAATTGAATGAAAGGTTTAGCACTGGGAAAAACTTTTTGAAAGATAAATAGTACATCTTATATACAACTATATAGATCAGACCAAAATGAGGGACAAATGAGGAGGAAAGAGGGACAGAGGAACATTGCTCCAAATCAGGGACAGTCCCTCAAAATCAGGGACAGTTGGGAGCTATGTGATAGTTATTTTGCTACCAATAGTATCTTTTGTAAGGCAACCTTTTTGGGGTTAAATTCAGGTTTCTGCTTTGATTCCTTCCACATACATCTTATTGAGTAAACTATTCCTTATTTAACAAATTCTGGTGTAATTCCTTATTGCTGCTGTTTTGTAGCCTTCCTGACGGTATTCCCGAATGTGGCTCGGGGTTAAATTTCAGCACCATTAGCGGTAACCCCGAGCCTCGGGATTACATTGCAGGATCCTGGTGTGGTATACTTACCTTGTCCCCAGGATCCTGCAATGTCCCCCCGCTGTGTCTGCGGGCTCTGTCCTCCTCCGAAGCCTCTCTGTGCCAGGCTCCGTTCCCTGCAAGCGTTGCAACGCACGGGGGCAGGGCCTGGAGGCAAATTTAAAAAAAAAGTAAAAATCATAACACATACAGTACTGTAATCTTACAGATTACAGTACTGTATGAAATCATTTCACTTCCCTTTTGTCCCCAGTGCTTTGGCCCATGCCCTGCGTGCAGTTTTATATGATATATACTGTTCTTTCTGTCTGGAAACTTGAGATTGTCCATAGCAACCAAAAAGTGTCCCTTTACGTCAAAAGTGGCTTTAGACCAGCTAGAAAACAGCGATAGTAAATTAGAACACTTGCAGAATTGAGCGATAGTGAATCGTGGGGAAATGTATTTTATTATTATTATATTATTTTTTTAAATTATTTATATTTATTTATTATATTATAATTTATGTTTTTGTGTTTCAAACTTCATCATACCCGGAATATCTACTAGACTCTTGGTGGACAAATTTAAGTGTGTTATTGTTAAGATTTACAGGCCTACAATATAAAACGCCAAATTTCCATGCAAAATAATTGTACTGCTTTCAGCACCTAAAATCCGAAATAATCATACCGCCAGGGAGGTTAAAGGAAAAAATGTTTGAACCCAGGGTGTCCAAGGTGGCAGAGGACTCACAGGGTCAGGGCAACCAGAGATGTATTGATTTATCAATACCCCTTTATCAAGAGGGCAGCGCTATAGAGCCGGGTGCGCACTGCACATGCGCGAGTCGCGTTGCGCTTCCTGAATGGCCGAGCAATCTTCTGGGACCTGTGACGTCTTCCTGAAGATTGCAGGGAGGGAGGGGGAGAGGAAGAGTCTCCTAGGCAGCCCGAGCGGAAGTGGGAGCTGGGTACCTGTCAAAACTAGGTACCCCCCCCAAAGAAAAAGACATGCCAAATGTGGCATGTCAGGGGGTTAGGAGTCCTTAAAGTGCAAGTTCCACTTTTGGGTGGAAGTCCGCTTTAATACACATACTAGGGCCAATTTTAGACAGGATCCAATTAACCTACCAGCATATCTTTTGTGTGTGGGAGGAAACCGGAGTGCCCAGTGGAAACACACACACACACAGGCACAGGGAGAACAATCTAACTCCATGCAGATAGTGCCGTGGTTGGATTTTGAACTGGCACCCTAGTGCTACTAGGTGGAAGTGCTAACCACTTAGCCGCCATGACAAATATTTAACAAAGGGCAACTACAGAGAGGTAGATGTTTTCCTGACAATGATGGGTGAGAAGACACTTGCCCTTATTGTGTAGTTCCAGAATCCACCACCTTCTTCTTTTTCTTGTTTGAGTCATCCAACAAGATGGAGGGCCGTCGGGCTGCATGTCCATCCTCGCTGTAAACCTCTCTCCTGCAGCTGTGACTCCTGGCCACACAGAGCTCTGGATCCAGGCTCCCCTGGCTTGATGCTGAGGTAGATAAAAGGAGGGTCTCTGTATATAGACACTGTACGGCCATATCCCACCAAGTGCAGTGCCAGTTGCACTGAGCAGCGGGCTCTCTCCCTCCTCCATGGGCTGTCCGGCCAGCTCCTGTCCCGTGGGAGGCAGAAGATGCACCCTGCACTCCAGGGCCAGATCTGTGGGGGTGCTGGGGTGCCCCCCAGATTTCAATTGTGGCCCCCTACCATGGACATTGTGTCTGCTGAGCTTCTCCCCAATCCTTGCACTTGAGGTGGGGAAAGGAGAAGTGTCAGCGCCAGAGAGGAGGTGTGGGCTCTCTGTGCTCTCTCCTATCCTGTCAGTGAAGCGCACCTTCATACAGCAGAAGGATCGTTCCTAGTTTGAACGGTACACGGCTTAATAAACCCCCCTGCCCCCTTCCCACATTCCGCACCTCCTCACTACTCCTCTAATCCTCTAAGATTGGAAGGGGAGGGGGGGCTGTTTATGCTGTAAAGGGTAATGGGGGGAGGGAGGGAAATTTGTAGTAGAAGAAGGAATTAAGGGGGGGTGTGCTAGAAGGAGGAATGGGGGGGGGGGAGTTGTGCTAGATGGAGGAATGAAGGGGGGGTGAACTTGTGCTAGAAGGAGGAATGGGGAGGGGGATTTGTGCTAGAAGGAGGAATGGAGGGGGGGATTTGTGCTAGAGGAAGGAATGAAGGGGGAGATTTGTGCTAGACAGAGGAATGAAGGGGGGGGGATTTGTGCTAGAGGAAGAAATGGGGGGGTGTGCTAGAAGGAGGAATGAAGGGGAGATTTGTGGTAGAAGGAGGAACGGAGAGGGGGGATTTGTGCTAGAAGGAGGAATGAAGGGGGGGGGGGGTTGTGCTAGAAGGAGGAATGCGGGGGAGGTGAATTTGTGCTAGAAGGAGGAATGAAGGGGTGTAGATTTGTGCTAGAAGCAGGAATGGAGGGGGGATTTGTGCTACAATGAAGAATAAAGGGAGGGATTTGTGCTAGATGGAGAAATGGGGGTGGGGGGAATCTGTGCTAGGTGGAATGAAGGGGAAATTTGTGCTAGAAGGAGGAGTGGAGGGAGGGGGATTTGTGCTAGAAGGAGGAATGGAGAGGGGGATTTGTGCTAGAAGGAGGAAGGAAGGGGGGTGGATTTGTACTAGAAGGAGGAATGGAGGGGGGATTTGTGCTAGAAGGAGGAATGGAGGGGGGATTTGTGCTAGAAGTAGAAGGAGGAATGGAGGGGGGGATTTGTGCTAGAAAGAGGAATGGAGGGGGATTTATGATAGAAGTAGAAGGATTAATGAAGGGGGAGATTTGTGCTAGAAAGAGGAATGGAAGGGGGGATTTGTGCTAGAAGGAGAAATGGGGGGGGGGGATTTGTGCTAGAAGGAGGAATGAAGGGGAGATTTGTGCTAGAAGAAGGAATGAAGGGGAGATTGTGCTAGAAGGAGGATGGGGGGATTTGTGCTAGAAGGAGGAATGGAGGGGGGGGGGAGATTTGTGCTAGAAGGAGGAATGAAGGGGAGATGTAAGCTAGAAGGAGGAATGCAGGTGGGAGGAAATCTGTGCTAGAAGGAGTAATGGGGGGAACATCTGACCACCCCTCCCCCCAAGGCTGCTCAGTCAAAAATTCCCAGGCCTATTTTTTGTCCCAGTCCGGGCCTGCGAACCGCTGTTTAGAAACTAACTGAAAAGCATGAAATGAAAAGCGCAAACTGAAAAATGCGAAATGAAAAGTGCAAATAAACACTCACCAAACTTCTACCAACACGAAATTAGCAGAAGGAGCCTAAAGGGTGGCGCTAAAGAGCTGAAAAACCACGTAGTACATCTAGTACGTCACTACGTTCATAATTGTTGGCCGACAATTGTGTGGCTGTGTGTATGCAAGACAAGTTTGGGCCAACGCCTTTCGGACAAAATTCAACGGTTTTGTTGGCGAACAATCCGACTGTGTGTACGAGGCTTTAAAGTGTCAGCAAACCAAGACCTTTTGGACAATTTCATGCTCCCAACTTTGTGGGAACAGTTTGGGGATGGCCCCTTCCTGTTCCAACACGACTGCATACCAGTGCACAAAGCAAGGTCCATAAAGACATGGATTTAGCAGGGGTGGTGGAAAATTAAAGTGGATGTAAACCCAATGTCATCCTTTCTAAACTACTGCCATAGGGGTTATCTATAAGGATATACATGCCTCCTGCATGTATCTTTACCTGTCAAATGTCTCCCCTCTGTCTGTTATGAGACCCGAAAAACTGCAGATTCTGTGGGTGGGTCTGTTGTCTGGAGTTCGGTGGGTGGAGTCGTGATGTCAGTAGACTCCCCGCCCACCTCTACACTCCCCTTGTCAATATGCATTTTCTCCTGTGTATTTCTTACACTGAACTTCTGCTATGATCTCTAACATCCAGTGAAAAGACAGAAAAGTAACCACTTCAGCATGCCAAATCTTGCTGAGGTGTGAAACAGCCAATCCTTGCAGAGCTGCTGAAGAAAGGAGTGGGGGAGGGAATTAAAAAATAATGCCTGTGTCTTATGCCGCGTACACACGGTCGGACTTTCTATCCTACTTGGTCCAGCACATTTTCTGACGGACTTTGTCCGCCAGGTGCGCCGGACTTTAAAAGGACGGACTTGCCCACACACGACCGGACTTTGCGGCGGGCTAAGTCCGCCCGTCTTTCCGACGGCCTTTCGCCTGAGTTACGGTGGACTTTCAGAATGAACGGACTTGCCCACACACGGACAAGTCCGTTCATTTTGAACGTGACTCAGGTGCTTTTATCGGCGAGATTGACACCTTGCGAGCCCCGTCGCGGGTCATACCAGGCCCTTAGGTCTGGTATGGATTATAAGGGGAACCCCCCTACGCCGAAAAAATGGCGTGGGCCCCCCCTAAAATCCATACCAGACCCCGATCCGAGCACGCAGCCTGGCCGGTCAGGAAAGGGGGTGGGGACGAGCGAGCGCCCCCCTCCTGAACCGTACCAAGCTGCATGCCCTCAACATGGGGGGTGGGTGTTTGGGGGAGGGGGGGGCCCTGCGGGCCCCCCCCTCCCCCAAAGCACCTTGTCCCCATGTTGATGAGGACAAGGGCCTCTTCCCGACAACCCTGGCCGTTGGTTGTCGGGGTCTGCGGGCGGGGGGCTTATCAGAATCCGGGAGCCCCCTATAATAAGAGGGCCCCCAGATCCCGGCCCCCCCACCCTATGTGAATGAGTATGGGGTACATGGTACCCCTACCCATTCACCCATAGAAAAAGTGTAAATAAAACACTACACTGGTTTTTAAAATATTTTATTAAACAGCTCCGGGGGGGGAATCTTCCTCCGGCTTTGGGGGTCTTCTTCCGGCTTCGGGGGTCCCTCTGGTTCATCTTCTCCCGGCGTCCGGTTGGTTCTTCTCCGCTCTCTTCTCCCGGTGTTCCAGTTCTTCGGCCGGCTCCTCCGCTGTCTTCAGGTAGCTCTCTTGCCAGCAGAGGTCCGTACTTCTGGGCTTCTGGGCTTCTTGTCTTGTCTTTTTCTTCTCTTCTCCAGATGTTGACACAACGCTCTCTCCGGCTGGACTGCTCTCTGAGGGCTGCGTTGTGACTTATATAGGCGGAAGACCCCACCCCCTTTTGATGTCACAGTCCCTGGGCATGCTGGGACTGTGATGTTTTAGGGGGCGTGGTCAACATCACCCAGTGACCACGCCCCCTAAAATGTCACAGTCCCAGCATGCCCAGGGACTGTGACATCAAAAGGGGACGGGGTCTCCGCCTATATAAGTCACAACGCAGCCCTCAGAGAGCAGTCCAGCCGGAGAGAGCGTTGTGTCAACATCTGGAGAAGAGAAGACAAGACAAGACAAGAAGCCAAGAAACCCAGAAGTCCGGACCTCTGCTGGCAATAGAGCTACCTGAAGACAGCGGAGGAGCCAGCCGAAGAACTGGAACACCGGGAGAAGAGAGCGGAGAAGAACCAACTGGACGCCGGGAGAAGATGAACCGGAGGGACCCCTGAAGCCGGAAGAAGACCCCCGAAGCCGGAGGAAGATCCCCCCCCCGGAGCTGTTTAATAAAATATTTTAAAAACCTGTGTAGTGTTTTATTTACACTTTTTCCTTGGGTGAATGGGTAGGGGTACCATGTACCCCATACTCATTCACATAGGGTGGGGGGGCCGGGATCTGGGGGCCCTCTTATTATAGGGGGCTCCCGGATTCCGATAAGCCCCCTGCCCGCAGACCCCGACAACCAACGGCCAGGGTTGTCGGGAAGAGGCCCTTGTCCTCATCAACATGGGGACAAGGTGCTTTGGGGTGGGGGGGCCCCGCAGGGCGCCCCCTCCCCCAAAGCACCCACCCCCCATGTTGAGGGCGCTCGCTCGTCCCCACCCCCTTTCCTGACCGGCCAGGCTGCGTGCTCGGATCGGGGTCTGGTATGGATTTTCGGTGGGACCCCGCGCCTTTTTTCAGCGTAGGGGGGTTCCCCTTATAATCCATACCAGACCTAAGGGCCTGGTATGACCCGCGCTCGCCGCAATAGGAAAATTAGTTTTTCCTATTGCAGCGAGCGCGAAATGTAATACCCTGCCCTCGCGTCGTATCTGGTCCGTTGGACCAGCATACACACGAGCGGGCTTTCCGTCGGACCAGCACACAGACGAGCGGACTTTCCACCCGAAACTGGCTCCGACGGAAAGATTTAAAACATGTTTCAAATCTAGGTCAGACGGGCTTTTGGGAAAAAGTCCGCCGGAAAAGTCCGCCGGAGCCTACACACGGGCGGATTGTCCGGCACACTCTGGTCCGTCGGACCAAGTATGCCGGAAAGTCCGACCGTGTGTACGCGGCATTAGGCTGTCACTCACAGCAAGGGGGAGTATTTGACAAAGTTTTTCTCAGTTTGTCAAGATTTATCTCACTGAACAATAAAAGAGGATTGCTCAGAGCTGGATTAACTCTGTGTGCCAAGACTGGGCTCAAATGATAGGAAATCTTATACTCTACATTACTTTACATCCACTTTAACTTCAAGTGCAAAAATTAACATTATAATAGTAACTAAAACATATAGAATTAAGTGTAAAAATCTAAAAAAATAATAATTCCAAAGTGCTATAATGGTTTGAACCTCCCAACTAAAAAGTTGTTGCCCTTGAAGTTAATTTGTATTGCAATTATCTGTACAGGGGTTTCCACCATCCCTGCTAAATGTTTTATGTCATATTCTCATTTTGATGTTTATTACTTGTGAAATCACATATCCCTGGAATTATTGCACTTGAAGTTATTCTGAATGGCAAATAACTTTAGGATCGGTTTCCACCATGCCTGCTAAGTTTCATTTTTATGTCTTGTTTTCAGTTTCATGTGTATTATATGTAAAATTACATATCACAGAGACTGGTATTGTGCTAATATTGAAGTTTATTGAGATTTTCATACATTAGAGGGTTCCACCATTATTGTTAAGTTAATGATTAGTATGTTAGCACTGCACTTTTTTTTTTTTTTGGGAACACTCAAAAGTGCTTAGCAGCAAGCCTTTTACTGACACTTTTTTTTATTTTACCTCTAGTAGTTTAATGTAAATAGTAGTGTGGTGATTACCTATTATACTAAAGATTGGCATGTGGAATTAGTAAACATCAACAGATTTCAGTTGTGCCCCACCAGGCCGGCCCCCCATGGACAATGTGCCTGGCTGCTAAGTTCATCTTCCCATCCCTGCACTGATGGGCACTTATTGGCAGCACTGATGGGCACTTATTGGTAGCACTGATGTGCACAATTGGCGCTGATAGGCGGCACTGATGGGCACTGATAGGTGCCACTGGTTGGCAGCACTGATGGGCGGTACTAATAGGCAGAACTGATGGGTGGCACTAATAGGCAGCACTGATGGACCCTGATTGATGGCACTGATTGGCAGCACTAATGGCATTGATAGGCAGCACTGATTGGTAGCATTTAGGGCCACTGATTTGCAGCACTGATGCTTGTAGAGAGACCAGGCGTCAAAAAGTGGGGATGGGTGGGACCGAGCAGCTATCGAACACCAGCCAATGATTTGGCTGCTTAAAAAGGAGGCGGAGCCACATACACATAGTGGTTTACCCAGCCCCTAACCCATTGGCTTGGCGTTTGATAGCTGTTCGGTCCTGCCCACCACCGACATCACCGCTGAGTTATAATATCTGACAGTTTCACACACTGAGTGGCTCTTACAAGCCTCGCTATCTGCTCAATGTGATACTGTTTCACAGGCAGCACGGGCTACACACTCTTAGACACAGCATTTCACAGCAGCCCAGGGCAGATCTCGGGAGACAGCCGGCATGCGGCTACACTAACACGCACTAGTGGATTAGGGTTAATATTACACATTATCATAAGTTTGTTCAAGAAACTTTTTTATTCCTTATAGAGTTTATGTGAGGCTGTTTCATTTAGTCGGTTTCGGTATATCCTATAGTGACATATAAGCCAGTGAGAGGAACCACAGCATGTGGCAAGGGGGAACAAGTATTCAGCCCACCTTGAAGAGTCAAATATTGTAGCAGCTGGGTAGCAGTGAAGCGGGAGCACTTCAAGACATGGACCATTGGAAAGGTAGGTAGAGACTGGCTTCTTTTACAGGGCTGGCCTTTCTTTAGTAAGTGACCCTTTGACATAGTCACTTTAATGAGAAGTGGGAAGGATCAGCCAGACGGAGATTTCCTAAAAGTGACATCAAAAAACCTTATAATCATGTCTTGAGTATACCCTTATCCGGCCTAATGCTCAAGTTGGAGGCATAGCCAGGCTTATTTACCACTTTAGTAACATATTCTTTAACCTCTTTCTTTAAAACCTAGAATGTATATTCTCTGAGATATTAGCAAACCCATCCTCCTTCCCAACTAACTGCTGGCATGAAAAAATAAAAGCCCAACCAAATCACTACTTTTAACTACAGCCATGGTCACATGATGATCCTTTTCTCTTCTTCCGTTTACTTACTGGGCTCCTTCTTTGGGTGTCGACATCACTGCCTGCTTGATGTGCACACTTCCTATTGGTGGAGGCAACACTTCCAGTGACCAGGTTCTCTTTCATAGGCTCCAGAGACAGGAGAACTCATAGGGGTGGTGAGGGGACCAGTGTTCAAGAAGATAATGAGCTATTGTTAGGATTTTAGGATTAAGATATCAGCTTGGCTCATAGAGTAAACTGTGAGTTTGATCTATTACATAACCAGATGGATTAGGAAGGAGGTGTTTGGAATCAAGACTAAGGAGTAAGATATTTTATGTACAATGCACTATTTACATGAGCTTGAGCTTGAGCTTTAAAACTTTCACTATATGTTTGACTGTTCGGGAAAGAATAGACATACACACATCTCATATTCCTTATACTGCTCTTTATTTTCAGACAAACGCACATTACATTGTGCTTTAGTCAACAATTTGCTTCATGGGAGAAATTCTTACGCATACATCATACTGTGTCATAAAATACCTTTTGACAAACAACCCAATTTAACATTTTGCATTATTGTAGAAAAAAAACAGAGACAACAATGCTATTTTTTCTAAAAAAAATTATCTTTTCATATAATGCAGCCAAGCGCAAAATAATCATAGAGACAGATTTACGCACGGTGTGTAATCAAACACTGTGGAGGCTAGTGCGTAGGACACAAGAGTTGGGGGGTCAGATAGGGGCAACTAATTTGAAAGCATATGTTTTAACCATTTGTAGCTAGAGGGCTGGTACAAATATAAGGCCTGTAAATAAGCAGGTCATAAAATTAATTGTATTAAAATAATTTATTTTATGAGCAGAGGGTATTGATTGCTTTTGTAAAGCACTAGCTGACCTTTTAACTTCTGCTTTTGAAAAAAAAAGCATTTTTTTTAGATAAGAAATCGCTTTCATACAGTTTCACATAATATTAAAATATTATTAGGAAATGATACCCATATCATTCAATAAAAAATAATATTGTCAAATAATGTTGGTTCAAAGCAAGTACTGACTGGTGTGCATTGTTGCAGGCTCTCAGGAAGCAAGCACATGCTTATCATGTAGGCATGAATACACCAAATGATACCAGCTTATGCTACTACACTGCAAAATTTCAGTGTATGGTTGCCTTACATCAGGGGTAGGCAACCTTAAAGATGTGGAGATCTACCTGAACAGCACGGGAGATGTCAAAGATCACCGGGCACTAAACCTCGACTTGCCATATTACCGTGTCACAAGCGCATGCATTGCATAACAATCATGGTTTTAAACCAGGTGGTGAGGAGGAAACATATCGCCTCCTCGCCACCTGTCAACACACACTCAGATCGCTTTTTAGAAGAGCAGCAGTGCCTGTTGCACTTGTGAATGAGCCCTTAGTTGCATTTGACAGCGGCACCCTTAGGGCTCATTCACACCTAAAGTTGGGGGTGGTAAAACAGCAGTATATAGTAGAAGTCTATGGCTAAGAGCAGCAAACCCGCAGGAAAGCTGCAGGTACAGTTGCACCTTCAGTTTGTGTAAATTGCAGTGCAACCGTGTGAAAGCAGCCCTATACTAATATGCCCAGTGTATTGCTTCACACTGACCTGAAGATCTCTTTTCTGCTGCTGGCACCACTCATGAGACCGCTAGCTGGGATAAGAGGTGGAGTGCAGTTGGTATCACTCCGCTTGGGACAGGAGCAAGCGCTACAGAGGAGGAATGTGACTCTTGCTCTCTACTACAGCTCCAACTTTAGAAGTAATTCCTCAGCATTGCACTCTGTTTGATGCTTTGGAATGGTGATGCAACAGGGGTTTAGTTAGCACGCATTTGCAAACACATGTGTAAGCTGCAAGGCCTCTTCACAGCACCCTGTGTATGCTTGCAGTCCTAATGCTACTGAATTTATGAGCGTCTCCATAGTGGGAGCACATACATCCTGTTCCTTTAAGGGGGATTGGGCTACCTCCAGGCCTACCTGCCCCTCATCTATCCATTATAATGTATATGCTCCCACAGTGGAGACTATCATAAATTCAGTAGCGTTAGGACTGCAAGCATACACAGGGTGCCGTGTAAAGGCCTTGCAGCTTACACATGTGTTTGCAAATGCGTGCTAAATAAACCCCTGTTTTTAATTCAGACTGTTGGACAGGTTAATTTGGTTGGTCAGCAGACTGGTTGGGGAGTTGAGCTATGGAATGTTCTCTAGTTTTGTCTTCTATGCGTTTGCCCTTCCATGTGCTCCTTGCTGTGAAGGCCAGTTATAGGTGGGGCAGGGGCCATTTGTTTGTTACTGGAGTAAATAGATACCCAACATGTCAAACCTGATGTAATGCCCTCCTAGGTAGGTGCTAGAGTGAGTGTTTGGGTTGCCACCTTTTCCTCAAGCCAAACCCGAACACTTTTGCGGCACAGGGCACTTTCTTAAATTTTTTTTTGCAGTAAACACTATAGGACTATAAAAGACCTGGGACACATTTGGGTGCACCAAGGAGAGTAGTAATGTAGTGCACAGAGCGCGCCAGTGGGTGTGGCCAAATTGCCCTTGCTGACATCATCACCCCAACCTTCAGTGATGACAAATCTGCCCCCAAAGCGGCAACAGATTTGTGTACGACTCGGTTACTTGGGGAGCCACAGCCTGGTCTGAATAATGTGTCCGGGTTTCAGGTAGACTGAAACCCTGACCGATGATTCAAAACCCGAACTGTCCGGGTGAATCCGACCCATGATTCAAAACCCGAACTGTCCGGGTGAATCCTTGACAGGTGGCAACCCTAGTGAGTGTATCAGAGTTGTTGATTTCTCTGCCTAACAGAGAGACAGGCAAATGTATGCGCTGTCTGCTTAACAGAGTTTGCTCAGTGTGCTTTGGTGCTGCTCATGTTGTCTTGAAGTTCACACTGGTCTAGCAGGTATGGAATGTGGTAGACAGTGGGTGGAAACCATGCAGATGAGAGCATGAATATCCATAAAGCCCTAGCCAATTAGAAGGGGAGGTGCCCCTAAGCATGCTGGGTGCCTGTATTTATATTTGATGGGCACATGGGCTCTGGGTATTCCTCTACAGAGATGGGTCCAGGTGGGGAGGGGGCCTGCCCCCCCCCCCCCCCTCCTCAGCACAGGCTGCCATGCGCCCTCAGGTGTGTGACCGGAGGGCCTGAAACATTGAAGCTGAAACCCATGGTTTTCCTAAGAGCTGACGGAGGGAAAATGTCGACAGATCCTGTCTGGTATCATGGAGGAAGGAGACCTTGTAAGTACAGACCCCCAAAAGGGATCCTAGAGACTGGGGTTTCTAAATCCTCCTCTTGGTGCTAGAAGTCAGTATACTGGGTGTAAGCTAAAAGGGCACACTGGCTAGTGTCTTGAAGAAGCAAAATCCACTGAAAGGAGTTGTAAAGGCAGAAGTTTATATCTTAACGCATTCTTTGCATTAAGATAAAAAAACCTGTGTGTAGCAGCACCCCCTTATTACCTACCTGAGCTCCTCTCTCCAGTGATGTCCACAATCCCCTCAGCCATCCAGGACACTCCTCCTGATTGGCTGAGACAAAACAGCGGTGCCATTGGCTCCCACGGCTGTCAATCAAAGTCAGTCAGCCAATCAGGGGAGAGAGGGGGTGGAGCCAGGTCAGGGCTCCATATCTGAATGGATATACGGAGCTCTGACTCAGCTTGGGTGCCCCCTTTAGCAAGCTGCTGGCTGAGGGGCACTCAAAGGAGGGAGGGGCTAGGAGCAACAAAGAGGGACCCGAGAAGAGGAGGTTCCGGGGTGCTCTGTGCAAAACCAACTGCATAGAGCAAGTGAGTATAACATGTTTATTATTTTATTTTTTAAACGAGCCTTTACAATCACTTAAATTCCTTCTGTTACAAAGGGACTTTGCTTTATTCTGTATAGTCTGCTACACAGCTCCATTGAGAAAGCTGTCCTTGCTTGTGGATAGTTCATTTGGAGTATCCTACTAAATCCCTTCTCCTATCCAAGTTCTCCAAATAAAAAAAAAAAACAATAACCCTAAACTGGTTATTGAAGACAACGAGCGGAAGAGTGTGTGCACCTGGCTGTGTAGAAAATAACCTGTGACTGGCTGCCGATTATACAGTGGGAGACCAGGGCACAAATATTCAAGCGGCTCTTGAGGGGGTAGCGCTATACTTAAATTCAAATGGCGACAAACTTGAGGACCCTATTTTTTTTTTAGGCGACACTTCAAAAGCCCCCTATAGGTATCAGTTTAGTGTTACAGAGGAAGTCTGGTGCTAAAATGAATGCTCTCACTCCAGCATGCGCGGTATTATATTTATCGCAATCAACGTGTTCGTGTATGTAGTTTGTTTTTTACTTTTTAGAATGGGGTGCCTCGAGAATGTGCATAATTTTAAAGGGTGCCTTGACTGAAAAAAGGTTGAGAAACACTGGTTTGAACCAATCAGAATTCACTGGCTGCATGCTTGATCTAGGTCAATATAATGCTAAATAGTAGCTAAATAATAATAATAGTAATAATAGCTAATAATAGTAGCTGATAGCTAAATAATATGCTAAATGTCAATCACAATGGTTATATTCCACACACATTGGTTTAAGGAGAGCAGCAATATGAGGGAAGTCTTGAAGAAGGGGATCCCCATACACTGGGTGGATTAATTTTATACAGCAATCATTTACAAATGTTAGAGTAAGAGAAGGGATTTTTTTATGCTACATCTTTCTAACTTCAGAATACTGAATTGTGACTTACTTATACCGTAATGCAAAGTAAAATTAAATATATAGAAAAATATTGCGCTTAGTGTATATGTGAATTGATTTAAAATTAAATGATCAAATTGACAGCAGCACTTACAACATTGTACACAGAAACATAATAAGAAAAACGTGTTGCGCTGTCTTATGAATGTGAATCAAAAATCAAAATGAATAATATACATCATAAAAATATATTATACATTTTATAGAATGTATAAAAATTTATATGAAACACCAAAGTCCATAAAGTAATAATGTGCAACACCCAGTGCTTAGAGACATGAGGCAAAAATATCTTCTTACCAGATCCAAAGACCTATCAAAGTCTATATTCGCATCTGTGAGCTTTATTACCCCTCACATTAGGTGCAGGTCATCTTAGCTTGTCCAGCCTTCTAGTGGGGAACCATTGGTGAAAACGAGCCAAAGGTAATATTCACAGGATGGGCGCATTGCCACATAAAGGGCGATGCAACCTTTATGTTCAAAAGAAGCAGAGAAATATTTCAGATGATGGATGAAGGGTCCACTTCTTTGAAGGTTACACAACAGAACTGAGACAAATTGCATCGCACTCTGTGGATATCCTGTACCTTTGGCTCGTTTTCACCAATGGTTCCTCACAAGGAGAATGGACAGCTAAGTGTTATTTATACACAAAAGGAGAACTTTACTGTCCTCCCCACAGTCAATCCTTTGCTGGACTCCAGTATCTGGCAAGCGGGAGCTGGCTGTGACTTCCTGATATCCCACAGCCGGATCCCCGCTGTGTATACACAAGGCACTGCAGTGCTTTGGGACTGAACCTGCAGGCTCCTGGGACTTGTGATATGTCCCAGGTTGCTTTTAAATGCATTAAGGTCCAGGTTTGGGAGGAGGAAGAGTAGTCTTTTCACTTTTTGCTTGTCAAAATGTGTAAATGTACCTGCAAAAATTGTGCATAGGTGTGAATGGGCTGTTTGTGACAACTAGGTGTCTCCTGTGATAGTTTCAGAACAATGGCTCTTAAAAAAATAGCCTTGTATACAAATAATCTTCTAAATGTACATGGATATCTATAGCCTGAAGTTATTGAAGAAAAGCTAAAAGTTTAGGGGTCAGTTTCCTTCTTCCTCAGTAGTACTCTACTCACATGGAAGTAAAGAATTCTTTTCTGTATGTGTATGAAAACTTTTAGTTATTTTTCTAGGGCAGCCGTCTCCAAACTGTGGCTCAGTGGCCACATGTGGCCTTTATCTGGCCCTTGAGACACTATTCCTCCCACTGATTCAAGACACTATTCCTCCCAGTGACACCAACAGTGGTACACCATTCTTCCCACTGACACCAATGATGAGGCACTATTGATCTTTTATTGAAAAGAATCAAGCAACCAATTTTATACAAAAGTAAAAAACAAAACCATAGTATAAAACTTCAACAGAAATCACAGGAATACACATCCATGTTCAGAATGTTTACATTTTATACATAATCCACTACCAACACATTTTTAGTAAACTATTTACATAAAGCAGCAGAGAGGGCCTAAGAGGCACAACCCATCACCTATGTACGCAGCCATTTATCAAAAATTAATCATAAATGATAAAATCTAGGGGGATAAGAGACAGACAGCCACACCTGGGAAAGAGACTCCTGGCAGTCAGGGAGGCTTGAAACTCCTCCACGCCTTCAACCAGGCCCCCTGACTCCGCTTGTCTCTCTCTCTCTCTCAAGCACCCAAATCTTCCCCACATCTTGAAAAATGTCATACACCACCACCTCAACAGGAAGGATTTTATGCCGAGTGCAGACCTGACACCGTGCGTTCCAGGTGAAATAACGGACTACTAGGCTAACTAGAAAAAGTGTATCCAAACAAAAAACCCCACCAATATTGAATGCTCAATACACCCATTCAGCATAACTCAGCCTGGAGAGGAAAGGAACACTGAGGGCCCGCCCCACCTGTTTGTACACCTCTATGTTAAAAGGGCAAAGAAGCAGAAAATGGTCCATAGTCTCCTCCTCATCTGCACACTCCTCCCAAGGACAACTACGATTCATCCCACTGCAGAATTTCAAATTGCCCCGAACATAGAGCCTCCCATGGAAGCACAACCAGGCCAGATCCCTAAATTTAGGGAGTACTCTGTCCAAATTAATCAGTCTTAACCCTGACCTCAAAACTGGGCCTGGGCAATCCCTTAAGGCCAGTGGGTCATGAAAGACTTTGCTCAAGACTCGACTCATAAGGACTTTCCTCGGAACCAATCTGAGATCTTCAGCCGACAATCGCCACTGCCGCAGAAACTTCAGGCACGGAGCGACATAGGCTGGTAGCTGACAACGATGACCCCTGAGATTCTTGACTTGGCCACCTTCTTCCCAAAGTCATAGAAAAGGCCTAAACCAAGATCTAAATATGCCTACCCATCCAGGAGGTTCCACTGCAAGCATATTACCAATGTTAAATTTGAGAAATAGCAGCGAAAAGAAAAGAACTGGGTTGACCATACCTAAGCCACCATCCCTCCTGGATAGATAGGTGACATTCCTCTTGATGGGGTTCAGTCTGTTCCCCCACAGAATCTGGAAGAACACACTACTGACCCTAGCATAGAGAGACACTGGCAAGATGCAGACAAAGCTGACATAGAAGAAGATCGGAATCAGGTAAGTCTTAATCAGATCAACCCTTTCCCTTTATAGATAACTTCCATCTCTTCCAGCTGACCACCTTAGTATTGGTAATTTCCAGTCTGCCTTCCCAGTTTTTGAGGCCATGATCGCCGGGTCCAAATTCAATGCCTAGAATCTTAATTCTTTCCTGGGGCACTGGAAAGGTGTCCGGGAGATCAAACCCCTCACCTTCCTTTCCCATCCAGAAAACGTCACTCTTTTCCTGATTGATCTTGGAGCCCGATGCTTCAGAGTAACATGATGCCAAAGATACCACCTCCTCTGCTTCATTGGTCCCAGTGACAATCACCGACACATCGTCCGCATAGGCAACAACCCTCAAAGGGGGCTCATCCGGGAGCCCCACTGGCACCCCACACAACATGCCGCTCTCTAGCCTCCTGATGAAGGGGTCGATTGCAAACACATAGAGCAGGGGACTCAGGGGACAACCCTGATGCACTCCAGAGCCAACCTCAAAGGACTGCCCAACCCAACCATTAACAAGAGGAAAGCTTTCTACCCCATTATACAAGACTTTCAACCAATCGACAAAACCACCCGGCAGACCGTACTTACTAAGGAGCAACCACAGGTACTCATGGTTACCATGTTAAAAAGCCTTTGCCTGATCCAATGTCAGCAAATACTTTCCCCAGCCTGCAGCCCTGCACCGCTCCAAGGCCTCCCGGAAAGCTAAAACCGCTGTGAAGTTGCTCCTACCCTGGACCGAACAGTGCTGATGGCGAGAAAGCAAAGACTCTGCTACTGACGATAGGCGCCAGAAAAAATATCTTTGCCAGTATCTTTCTATCGACATTAAGAAGGCTGATGGGGCGCCAATTCTCAATCATCGAAGGATCTTTATTCTTTGAAAGAAGAATCACAGCTGAGTGCCTCATGGAAGGGGAAAGTACCCCCTCAGCAAGGCAACTGTTAAAAACCTCTACCAAATGTGGGGCCAGAATAGACTTAACCTCCCTGGCGATATGATTATTTCGGATTTTAGGTGCTGAAAGCGGTACCATTATTTTGCATGGAAATTTGGCGTTTTATATTGTAGGTCTGTAATTCTTAACAATAACACACTTAAATCTGTCCAAACAAGAGTCTAGTAGATATCCCGGGTATGATAAAGTTTGAAACACAAAAACATAAATTATAATATAATAAATAAAAATAAATAATTAAAAAAAATAAAAATAAATAGTAATAAAATAAATTTCCCCACGATTCACTATCGCTCAATTCTGCAAGTGTTCTAATTTACTATCGCTGTTTTCTAGCTGGTCTAAAGCCATTTTTGACGTAAAGGGACACTTTTTGGTTGCTATGGACAATCTCCAGTTTCCAGGCAGAAAGAACAGTATATATCACATAAAACTGCATGCAGGGCATTGGCCAAAGCACTGGGGACAAAAGGGATGTGAAATTATTTCATACAGTACTGTAATCTGTAAGATTACAGTACAGTATGTGTTATGATTTTGACATTTTTTTGAATTTGCCGTCAGGCTCCACCCCCGTGCGTCGTGACGCTCGCAGGGAACGGAGCCTGGCACAGAGAGGCTTCGGGAGGAGGACGGAGCCCTCGGACACTGCGGGGGACATCGCAGGATCCCGGGGACAAGGTAAGTAATGCCACACCAGGATCCTGCGATGTAATCCCGAGTGTGGCTCGGGGTTACCGCTAATGGTCCTGATTTTTAACCCCGAGCCACACTCGGGAAAACCGCCAGGGAGGCTACAAGCTTTGCAAAATTCAGCCATCAAGCCATCCGGTCCGGGTGACTTTTTGATGGCAAGCTGTTCAATTGCCCTCATCACCTCTTCAACTGTGATCTCCTCTGTCAAATTTATCAATGGGACATCTTCATTATTTAGACCTGGAGTAGAGTCCAAAAAGCTTTCCATCTTGTCACGGTCAAGCTCTTTCCTCCCAAGAAGGTCAGCATAAAAGGACCTCACGACCTCCAGGATCCCTGACCTGGACTTTGTCAAGGAACCTGTACTATCCTTAAGGCCAATGACCGTTTTAACAGCTACACCTTGTTTGCAGTTCTGGTAAGGGTCAGACGAGTGGTACTTCCCATTCCAGAACCAAAGAGGCATGCCAGTCATATTGACACTTCCTGAGAAGGAGTTTCGCTTCGGAGATTGCCCCAGGATCTCCTCCTCTCGAGACAAGAATATCCAGCTTCCTCAGTAAACGTTGGTATTCATGTATTTATCATCATGTATTTATTAAACTGCTTTCTATTGGCTAGGCCCCTGAAGAATCCAGTGATCCTCTTTTTGGTCAGCTCCCACCACTCAGCCTTGCTGCTACAAAAGTCCAGGATGGTCATCTGTGCCTGAAAGAATTCCTCAAAGGATTGTCTAACATGTTCTTCCTTGAGTAGAGTCGAATTCAATCTCCAGATGCCCTTACCCCTCTGAGGGGCATCTGAAGCATTCAGGACCACAGATAGCATACAGTGATCAGAGAACTCTATTGCCTGCACCACTGGCGGCGAGAAAGCAGAGGTCTCCTTAAAAAAAACACCTATCTATCCTACTCTGACTACTACCTCGATGAAAGGTGAACCCGGTGTCATCTGGGATGTGCTTAATGTGCACATCCACAAGACCAGCATCCCTAACCATACTATTTAAAAAAACGCTATCATATCCCAGCCTGTTCTTGAAGTCCTTCCTGTCCTTGGGCCTAGTTACTGTATTAAAGTCACCTCCAAAGACCACTTGCCGGGATGTAAAAAGAAATGGCTTGATCCTTGTAAAAAGGCATTTCCTGTCCCACTTTGTGTGCGGCCCATAAACATTAACGAGGCGCAGGTCCTGCCCTCCCACAAGGATGTCTAAGACCATACATCTCCCAATCTCCACCTCAATAACCCGCCGGACAGTTACCATGCCGGTTTTAAACAACACCGCTACACCGCCGTAAGGCTCGGCCGCAAGAGACCAGTAAGATGGACCATACCTCCACTCTCTCTTGGCCATATGAATATCTGCCAAGGAGGTGAGCCTAGACTCTTGCAAAAATAAAATTTCAGCATCTAATTGGCTGAACAAAAAGAAGGTCATAGAACGAGCTGTTACTGACTTAATGCTGGCGACATTTATTGTCACCACTTTTAACGGAGGGGGAACCGCCATTTGGGTTATTGGGTGGATTGCTTCTTAGCTCCCCTCTGCTGCTCATCACCAGAAGCCTCTCTCTTTCTTAAGGCCGCCTCAAACTCCATTTCGGAATCAGAACTTCGCTCCGAAGAAGCTCCAGATGAGGAAATATCCCAATTAGAGGACCTATGATGGTTGGAGACAGGCACTGGAGCCTGTTCCGTCCTCACCGCCTGCTTCTTCCGCTTCCCAACCATCCTTCTCTTCTCCAGGTACTGCAGGTCAGCTTCAGAGATGCCCTCATCTCTTGCTTTTTTCTTTGAAGTCTTTCCACAAGACTTCTTTACAGAGGAAGAAGTGACCTTTTTAGTACACGCTACCACTTCTGGTGGGGGAGTGTTCCCTTTGAGTCAGACTTAGGAGGGGTAGACTCCTGGGGGGTAATTGACTCGGGGGGGGCACAGACTTGAAAGGTTCTGACACAAGAGGAGAGGGTAGAATAGGCTGGGGGGGGCACAGAGACAGATACAGAAGGAATACTTACAGACACAGGAGGGGTGGCCACAGGAACTGGGGAGGGATCCTGAGCAGGACCAGGGGAGTCGGTCACCGCAGAGGAGGATGGTACACCAGGGGCCTCACCCTCTATCCTGTCCAGCCCTGACATGTCATCAATTACCTCCTTCTCCATATTGTGCCAGGCTTCAGGACATCTGCTGTAGGTGTAGACAAGGCGCAGGCACAGGTTGCACCTGATCATCTCGGTGCAGTCCTTAGCCATATGACCCTGACCCCGACACACTGAACATATCAAGGCTGAACAAGAAGAGCTCAAGTGCCCCTTTTCTCCACAGTGGTCACACAGCTTTGGCCAACCAGGGTAGAAAATAGTCATCCTATCCCTCCCTATTAAAGCTGAGGAGGGCAGGTGACAGACAACATTCCCATCCCCCTGGCCAACTTGACTGTAACCGACCAACCCCCAGTTCAGATGTTACGTTCATCAAGTATTTTATCTGGCTTAGTAAATACCTCACCATAATTCTTTAACCAGACCTCTAAATCTCGAGCAGGAACACTCTCATTAGTGAGAATAATTGTGATCTTTTTCACCGTTGACCTCTGTGAAACCACAACTGGGGCCAGACCTTCCCATTCAGGTTCTCGACCTGCACCAAGCCTCATACCACTCCCAAAACAGGTCAAGACCCTCTGGCATGGTGAAACTAATAGTATATTTCCGGCTCCAAGCAACATGTATTAGGGCATACAGATGGTTTGCCCCAAAACCCATCTCCAAAATCATGTCCACCACTGCACGCTGGAGGGATTGCACCACCTTCCCATTTAAGAATCACTAAATTATGTCTCCGACCCCCAGCAGAAGCCATAGGCCCAAGACCAGATCCTGGGGTGCTCAAAGTGGTAATCCGCAGGGGGAAAACCAGCTTGGGAGCAGAGCTCCCAGGAGCACAGCGTACCACCTGAGCAAATGTAGGTTTATCAGGGACAAGGCCCCACACTGATGTCACATTAGTCTGTACATTACTATTATTATTATTATTAACTGCTTGAACAGAGTTGGTAGGACTGTCCATCACACTTGTACTGGGATGATTTTTATCAGTCACGCACACATTCAAATTCCCATCAGGAATAGTCACAGTTTCTGATGCAATACCAGCTGTCTCCTGAAGCTGTGCTGTAGAGTCTTCAGCAACTGTGGGGCAAACAGCTTTAGACTCAGCTAAAGGGGGGTTAATTGGTTTTGGTTCTGCTGAAACTTGCAGTTCCTCTGCAGTAATGTCATTTTTTAAATGCAATTTTTGCTGTACTGCAGCATCAGCAGGTATAGCATTGCTACACATAGGACTAGCAGCCTGATTGTCACTGGGCACATTGTCAGTATCAGTCACAGTGTTGAAAAAAACTGTTTTATGCACCACATGGGGCTTGACGGGCTTTACCTTGTCAGCCACATTATCAGTAATGTCCTCATCATGAAACACCAGCTGATCCTCCTGCATAGTAGACTCCATTGCCTGGATTACCCTCAGCATGCCTGTTGAGTCCTGGGAAGGCATGGGGCTGCTTACCTCTCCCTGAGGGGACAGGGGGTCTGAACTGGAGGTCTCCTCCTCCACCTCCACTTTTGTCATCCTCGCAAACCTTCTGTCATTGCAGAATTTTTCCTTGAAGGGCCCATCTTTGCCTTCCATCATGGCCACAATAGTTTCCTGGTGTTCCATCTGGACCTTGGCCAGTTGGATTTCCGGATCCATGGACCCACGTTTCTGGCTGTGCAAGCCCTCACGCTGCCTTCTCAAGCGCTTCAGCTCTGCTCTCAGTTTATAGAGCTTGTCTCTTTCCCTATTCAGGGCTTTATTGCCGGACACCTCCTGAATTGCCTCTGAGCCTTCATCCTCACCAGGGTTAGAGAGATCAGCTTGTACAGGGGCAGGCATGTCACCCGACGGCCCAGGAGATGGCTGCGAGCTTCCAGCAGGAGAGGCCCCGCTGGCCTCCATGGCTTCCCCAGAAAGGGGCCAGGAGAGCTGGGAGAGATTTCACCACCACTCCCCTCTCACACGGATCACCTGGAGCAGCTTCAGAGACACCTTCCTCCTGACACACCTGTGCTCCAATGATGGGTGGGGCACTATTCCTCCCACTGACACCAATGATGAGGCACTATTGATCTTTTATTAAAAGAATCAAGCAACCAATTTTATACAAAAGTAAAAAACAAAACCATAGTACAAAACTTCAACAGAAATCCAAGGAATACACATCCATGTTCAGAATATATACAATATATACATAATCCACTACCAAAATTATTTACATAAAGCAGCAGAGAGGGCCTAAGAGGCACAACCCATCACCTATGTACGCAGCCATTTATCAAAAATTAATCCAAAAAAAAAATAATCTAGGGTGATAAGAGACAGACAGCCACACCCGGGAAAGAGACTCCTGGCAGTCAAGGAGGCTTGAAACCCCTCCACGCCTTCAACCAAGCCCCTTGACTCCGCTTGTCTCTCTCAAGTACCCGAATCTTCTCCACCTCATGCAAAATGTCATACACCACCACCTGAACAGGAAGGATTTTACGCCGAATGCAGACCTGACACCGTGCGTTCCAAGTGAAATAACGGACTACTAGGCTAACTAGAAAAAGTGTATCTAAACAAAAAACCCCACCAGTATTGAATGCTCCATACACCCACTCAGCATAACCCAGCCTGGAGAGGAAAGGGACACCGAGGGCCCGTCCCACCTGTTTGTACACCTCTATGTTAAAAGGGCAATGAAGCAGAAAATGGTCCATAGTCTCCTCCTCACCTGCACACTCCTCCCGAGGACAGCTACGATCCACCCCACTGCGGAATTTCAAATTGCCCCTAACATAGAGTCTCCCATGGAAGCACAACCAGGCCAGATCCCTGAATTTAGGGGGTACTCTGTCCAAATTAATAAGTCTTAACCCTGCCCTCAAAACTGGGCCTGGGCAATCCCTTAAGGCCAGTGGGTCATGAAAGACTTCGCTCAAGACTCGACTCATAAGGACTTTCCTCGGAACCGATCTGAGATCTTCAGCTGACAATCGCCACTGCCGTAGTAACTTCAGGCACGGAGCGACATAGGCTGGTAGCTGACCACGATGACCCCTGAGATTCTTCACTTGGCCACCTTCTTCCCAAAGTCGTAGAAAAGGCCTAAACCAAGATCTAAATATGCCTGCCCATCCAGGAGGTTCCACTGCAAGCATATTACCAATATTAAACTTGAGAAAAAGCAGTGAAAAGAAAAGAACTGGGTTGACCATACCTAAGCCACCCTCCCTCCTGGATAGATAGGTGACATTCCTCTTGATGGGGTTCAGTCTGTTCCCCCACAACATCTGGAAGAACACACTACTGACCCTAGCATAGAGAGACACTGGCAAGATGCAGACAAAGCTGACATACAAGAAGATCGGAATCAGGTAAGTCTTAATCAGATCAACCCTTTCCCTCATAGATAACTTCCATCTCTTCCAGCTGACCACCTTAGTATTGGCAATTTCCAGTCTGCCTTCCCAGTTTTTGAGGCCATAATCGCCAGGTCCAAATTCAATGCCTAAAATCTTAATTCTTTCCTGGGGCACTGGAAAGGTGTCCGGGAGATCAAACCCCTCACCTTCCTTTCCCATCCAGAAAACTTCACTCTTTTCCTGATTGATCTTGGAGCCTGATGCTTCAGAATACCATGATGTCAGAGAGACCACCTCCTCTGCTTCATCCGCCCCAGTGACAATCACCGACACATCGTCCGCATAGGCAACAACCCTCAAAGGCGGCTCACCCGGAAGCCCCACTGGCACCCCACACAACATGCCGCTCTCTAGCCTCCTGATGAAGGGGTCGATTGCAAACACATAGAGCAGGGGACTCAGGGGACAACCCTGGCGCACCCCGGAGCCAACCTCAAAGGACTGCCCAACCCAACCATTAACAAGAGGAAAGCTCTCTGCCCCCTCATACAAGACTTTTAACCAATCGACAAAACCACCCGGCAGACCGTACTTACTAAGGAGCAACCACAGGTACTCATGGTTAACACGATCAAAAGCCTTTGCCTGATCCAATGTCAGCAAATACTTTCCCCAGCCTGCAGCCCTGCACCGCTCCAAGGCCTCCCGGACAGCTAAAACTGCTGTGAAGGTGCTCCTACCCTGGACCGAACAGTGCTGATGGCGAGAAAGCAAAGACTCTGCTACTGACGATAGGCGCCAGAAAATGATCTTTGCCAGTATCTTTCTATCGACATTAAGAAGGCTGATGGGGCGCCAATTCTCAATCATCGAAGGATCTTTACCCTTTGAAAGAAGAATCACAGCTGAGTGCCTCATGGAAGGGGGAAGTACCCCCTCAGCAAGGCAACTGTTAAAAACCTCTACCAAATGTGGGGCCAGAATAGACTTAAAAGCTTTGTAAAACTCAGCCGTCAAGCCATCCGGTCCAGGTGACTTTTTGATGGCAAGCTGTTCAATTGCCCTTATCACCTCTTCAACTGTGATCTCCTCTGTCAAATTCATCAATGGGACATCTTCATCATTTAGACCTGGAGTAGAGTCCAAAAAGCTTTCCATCTTGTCACGGTCAAGCTCTTTCCTCCCAAGAAGGTCAGCATAAAAGGACCTCACGACCTCCAGAATCCCTGACCTGGACTTTGTCAAGGAACCTGTACTGTCCTTAAGGCCAACGACCGTTTTAACAGCTACACCTTGTTTGCAGTTCTGGTAAGGGTCAGGCGAGTGGTACTTCCCATAGTCCCTCTCCAGAACCAAAGAGGCATGCCGGTCATATTGACAATTCCTGAGAAGGAGTTTCACTTCGGAGATTGCCCCAGGATCTCCTCCTCTCGAGACAAGAATATCCAGCTTCCTCCGTAAACGTTGGTAGGTCATGTATTTATTAAACTGCTTTCTATTGGCTAGGCCCCTGAAGAATCCAGCGATCCTCTTTTTGGTCAGCTCCCACCACTCAGCCTTGCTGCTACAAAAGTCCAGGATGGTCATCTGTGCCTGAAAGAATTCCTCAAAGGATTGTCTAACATGTTCTTCCTTGAGTAGAGTCAAATTCAATCTCCAGATGCCCTTACCCCTCTGAGGGGCGTCTGAAGCATTCAGGACCACAGATAGCATACAGTGATCAGAGAACTCTACTGCCTGCACCACTGGGGGTGAGAAAGCAGAGGTCTCCTTCAAAAAAAACCTATCTATTCTACTCTGACTATTACCTCGATGAAAGGTGAACCCAGTGTCATCCGGGAGGTGCTTAATGTGCACATCCACAAGACCAGCATCCCTAACCATACTATTTAAAAAAACGCTATCATATCCCAGCCTGTCCTTGAAGTCCTTCCTGTCCTTGGGCCTAGTTACTGTATTAAAGTCGCCTCCAAAGACCACTTGCCGGGATGTAAAAAGAAATGGCTTGATCCTTGTAAAAAGGCATTTCCTGTCCCACTTTGTGTGCGGTCCATAAACATTAATTAGGCGCAGGTCCTGCCCTCCCACAAGGACGTCTAAGACCATACATCTCCCAATCTCCACCTCAATAACCCGCCGGACAGTTACCATGCCGGTTTTAAACAACACCGCCACACCGCCGTAAGGCTCGGCCGCAAGAGACCAGTAAGATGGACCATACCTCCACTCTCTCTTGGCCATATGAATATCTGCCAAGGAGGTGAGCCTAGTCTCTTGCAAAAATAAAATTTCAGCATCTAATTGGCTGAACAAAAAGAAGGCCATAGAACGAGCTCTTACTGACTTAATGCTGGCGACATTTATTGTCACCACTTTTAACGGAGGGGGAACCGCCATTTGGGTTATTGGGTGGTTTGCTTCTTAGCTCCCCTCTGCTGCTCATCACCAGAAGCCTCTCTCTTTCTTGAGGCCGCCTCAAACTCCATTTCGGAATCAGAACTTCGCTCTGAAGAAGCTCCAGATGAAGAGATATCCCAATTAGAGGACCTATAACGGTTGGAGACAGGCACTGGAGCCTGTTCCGTCCTCACCACCTGCTTCTTCCGCTTCCCAACCTTCCTTCTCTCCTCCAGGTACTGCAGGTCCGCTTCAGAGATGCCCTCATCTCTTACTTTTTTCTGTGAAGTCTTTACAGAAGACTTCTTTACAGAGGAAGAAGCAACCTTTTTAGTACCCACTACCACTGCTGGTGGGGGGGGTGCTCCCTTTGAATCAGACTTAGGAGGGGTAGACTCCTGGGGGGTAACTGACTCAGGGGGCACAGACTTGGAAGGTTCTGACACAAGAGGAGGGGATACAGTAGGCTGGGGGGAGACAGATACAGATACAGAAGGAATACTTACAGACACATGAGGGGTGGCCACAGGAACTGGAGAGGGATCCTGAGCAGGACCAGGGGAGTCGGTCACCGCAGAGGAGGATGGTACACCAGGGGCCTCACCCTCCATCCTGTCCAGCCTTGACATGTCATCAATTACCTCCTTCTCCATATTGTGCCAGGCTTCAGGACATCTGCTGTAGGGGTGGCCAAGGCGCAGGCACAGGTTGCACCTGATCATTTCGGTGCAGTCCTTAGCCATATGACCCTGACCCCGACACACTGAACATATCAAGGCTGAACAGGAGGAACTCAAATGCCCCTTTTCTCCACAGCGGTGACACAGCTTCGGCTGACCAGGGTAAAAAACAGTCATCCTATCCCTCCCTATAAAAGCTGAGGAGGGCAGGTGACGGACAACATTCCCATCCCTGGCCAACCTGACTGTAACTGACCAACCCCCAGTCCAGATGTTACGCTCATCAAGGATTTTATTGGGCTTGGTCAAAACCTCCCCATAGTTCCTTAACCAAACCTCTAGATCCCGGGCAGGGACACTCTCATTAGTGAGGATAATTGTGATTTTTTTTACTGTAGACCTCTGAGAAACTGCAACTGGGGCCAGACCTTCCCATTCAGGTCTTGACCTGCACCGAGCCTCATATCTCTCCCAGAACAGGTCAAGACCCTCTGGCCTGGTGAAGCTAACTGTATAATCCCGTGTCCCAGCTACATGTATAAAGGCATACAGATCATTTGCTCCAAAACCCATCTCCAAAATCAAATCCACCACTGCACGCCGTGCTGGAGGGATCGCACCACCTTCCCATTTCAGAATAACAACATTACGTCTGGGACCCCCAGCAGAAGCCAGAGACCCAAGACCAGATCCTGGGGTGCTCAAAGTGGTAGCCTGTAGGGGAAAACCCCGCTTGGGAGCAGAGCTACCAGGAGCAGAGCGTACCACCTGAGCAAAGGTAGGTTTATCAGGGCCAGGGCCCCACACTGAAGTCACATTAGTCTGTACATCATTATCAACTGTCTGAACTGAACTGGCAGAATCCATAGCAGGACGATTGTCCATCACACTGATACTGGGGTGATTGTTATCAGTCACAGCAATATTCAATTTCCCATCAGGAAAGGTCACAGTTTCTGCTGCAATACCAGCTGTCTCCTGATGCTGCGCTGTAGAGTCCTCAGCAGCAGTGGGGCAAACAGCTTTGGACTCACCTAAAGAAGGGTTAATGGGCTCTGCTGACACCTGTGGTTCTTCTACAGAAATGACATTTTTTAAAAGTAACTCTTGCTGCATTGCAGCATCAGCAAGCACAACATTGCTGCACACAGGATCAGCAGCCTGATTGTCATTAGGCACATTGTCAGTGTTGAAAGGCACAAAAACAGTCTTATCCACAACATGGGACTTGGCAGTCTTTACCTTATCAGGTACATCATCAGTAATGTCCTCTTCATTAAACATTAACTGATTCCTCCGCATAGGAGACTCCATTACCTGGATGGCCCTGAGCATGCCTCCTGAGTCCTGGGAAGGCATGGGGCTGCTTACCTCTCCCTGAGGGGGCAGGGGGTCAGAACTGGGGGTCTCCTCCTCCACCTCCATCTTTGTCATTCTTCCAAACCTCCTGTCATTTCCAAACTTCTCCTTAAATGGCCCATCTCTGCCTTCCATCATGGCCACAATGGTCTCCTGATGGTCCACACGGACTTTGGCCAACTGGATCTCCGGATCCATGGATCCACGCTTCTGGCTGTGTAAGCCCTCCCGCTGCCTTCGCAGACGCTTCAGCTCCGCTCGTAGCTTGTAAAGCTTATCCCTCTCCCTATTTAGGACCTTAATCCCGGCCACCACTCGCTCCCGAATGGCTTCGGAACCTTCATCCCTACCAGGGGTAGAGAGATCAGCTTGTACAGGGGCAGGCATGTCACCCGACGGCCCAGGAGATGGCTGTGAGCTTCCAGCAGGAGAGGCCCTGCTGGCCTCCATGGCTTCCCCAGAAAGGAGCCAGGAGAGCTGGGATAGATTTCCTCACCAGTCCCCTCTCACACGGATCTGCAGCAGCTCCAGAGAGACAGCCTCCTCCTGACACACCTGTGCTCCAATGATGGATGAGGCACTATTCCTCCCACTGACACCAATGATGAGACACTATTCCTCCCACAGATTCAAGACACTATTCATCCCAGTGACACCAACAGTGGTACACTATTCCTCCCACTGACACCAATGATGGGGCACTATTCCTTCCTCTGATACCAATAATGGGGCACTATTGAGTACTACTCCCAGTCTGTCACTTAGACAAACATTTTTATACAAAGGAGACTGCAGCCATAATTAGAACTGCTTCTTTCAATTAATCTCTGAGTATTTTTTAGGCTACAATATGAAATATTGGTAATTACTGTAATGTTAATTGCGATTAAGAGTATCAAGCCTAAAATGGATGTGATAGGATACTGAAACTCATTAGGATATGTTCCATGTACAGTATATGAAACCAGCACTTTATATACCCATGTAAACTAAATACACTGTACAAGCCATGCCGAATACTGTTCTGCACAAAGATTTTTTTACTCACTTCTCACAAAGCAAACGGATCTTCTGACAGGAGTAAAACCTGTGGGGAAATCCTTCCCCACTCTTTCCAAAAACCAAAAGGAAAAAAAATGGCTAGATACATTTTAACCACCTCAATGCTGGGCACTTTCACCCCTTCCTGCCCAGGCCAATTTGCAGCTTTCAGCTCTGTCACACTTTGAATGACAATTGTGCGGTCATGCAACACTGTGCATGCAATTTTTATAATTTTCTTCCACACAAATATAGCTTTCTTTTGGTGGTATTTATCAAATTTTGCAAATAAGTGATTTATCTTTATAAATTTTGACCACAATTTATACTGCTACATTTATTTGGTAAAAATAACCCAAATCAGTGTATGTTATTTGGTCTGTGTGAAAGTTATAGGCCCCTTTCACACAATCGGACCGTTCAGGTCCGCCTGTCAGTTTTGACGGCGGAACTGAACGGGCGCTCCACGTTAGCCTATGGAGCGACGGATGTCAGCGGAGACATGTCTGCTGACATCCGACCCCGTCCAATCCGCAAAAAGCAGACGGATGGCCCTACGTCCGGATCTGTCGCTGGCGGATCGGATCGGGGAGATCTGATGAAAAAGGACATGCTGTCCGTTTTCATCCGATCCCTCCATAGGCAGCAGCGGCGTCTGACAAGCCCCTCCCTGCTCAGTGAGCAGAGAGGGACCTGTCACCTGCAGGCTCAGCGGAGATCAATGGAGAGATCTCCCGCTGAGCCGGCGGACAGAGGCGGGCTCCGTGGAAGCGGAGTCCGCCTCGTGTGAATGAGGGCATAGAGTCCACAGGTTATGGTACTAATCATTAAAAATTGATCACACCTGAATTAGACACCTGATCTAATTTCTTTAGGCCCTTTAGAGCCTGTTACCGCTGCTGTGATGTCAGACATTGCATGTGATTCGCATCGCACTGCTGTGCAAATCCTATGCCATGTCTGTGCGATGTGAATTCAGCCATACAGCTTGTATGGCTGAATTTGCATTGCATTCGGACCAAACTCACACAGGACCCTTTATTTGGTTCGCACAAGAATCGGAACACCCATGTGATGCGATTCCTGTCAGAATTTACAGGTCGCACTGCGATATGCAAACCGAAATGGGGGTGTCATTAACTTTGTATTGACATTCCCACTAGTTTGCATAGGGCAGTGTAAACTGCCTGCGAGTTATATGAGATGCGGGAACCCGCACTGGGTTTACAGGGTTCCTGCATCGCTGCATTGTGAGCCGATCCTAAATGCCAGGACAGCACAAATATCTCCCAAATGACTCCCAAATGACTTTGAGAGCAAAAAAAATCCCAACAAATTCTTTAAGTATGTAAACAGTAAAAAAGGGAGGACAGACCATATTGGCCCCATAAAGAATGAGGAAGGACATCTGGTTACAAAGGATGGGGAGATTGCAAAGGTATTGAATTTATTCTTCTCCTCAGTATTCACAAGTGAATCGGGGGGCTTCAGTAACCAAAACTGCAGTGTTTATCCTCATGACACAACACAGGAAGCACCTACATGGTTAACAGAGGACGGAATTAAAATTAGACTTGAGAAACTTAACATTAATAAATCACCGGGACCAGATGGCTTGCATCCGAGGGTACTTAGGGAACTCAGTCAGGTGATTGCCAGACCGTTGTTGCTAATTTTTACAGACAGTCTATTGACTGGAATGGTACCAGCTGATTGGAGAAAAGCCAATGTAGCACCAATATTTAAAAAGGGCCCAAAAAACATCCCTGGGAATTACAGACCAGTTAGCCTAACATCAATAGTATGTAAACTCTTGGAGGGGATGATAAGGGACTATATACAAGATTTTAGTAATAAGAATGATATCATTAGCAGTAATCAGCATGGATTCATGAAGAATCGTTCTTGCCAAACCAATCTATTAACCTTCTATGAGGAGGTGAGTTGCCATCTAGATAAAGGAAGGCCCGTAGACGTTGTGTATCTGGATTTTGCAAAAGCATTTGACACAGTTCCCCATAAACGTTTACTGTACAAAATAAGGTGCGTTGGCATGGACCAAAGGGTGAGTACATGGATTGAAAACTGGCTACAAGGGCGTGTTCAGAGGGTGGTGATAAATGGGGAGTACTCAGAATGGTCAGGGGTGGGTAGTGGGGTTCCCCAGGGTTCTGTGCTGGGACCAATCCTATTTAATTTGTTCATAAACGATCTGGTGGATGGGATAAACAGTTCAATCTCTGTATTTGCAGAGGATACCAAGCTAAGCAGGGCAATAACTTCTCCGCAGGATGTGGAAATCTTGCAAAAAGACCTGAACAAATTAATGGGGTGGCCGACTACATGGCAAATGAGGTTCAATGTAGAAAAATGTAAAATAATGCATTTGGGTGGCAAAAATATGAATGCAATCTATACACTGGGCGGAGAACCTCTGGGGGAATCTAGGATGGAAAAGGACCTGGGGGTCCTAGTAGATGATAGGCTCAGCAATGGCATGCAATGCCAAGCTGCTGCTAATAAAGCAAACAGAATATTGGCATGCATTAAAAGGGGGATCAACTCCAGAGATAAAATGATAATTCTCCCGCTCTACAAGACTCTGGTCCGGCCGCACCTGGAGTATGCTGTCCAGTTCTGGGCACCAGTCCTCAGGAGGGATGTACTGGAAATGGAGCGAGTACAAAGAAGGGCAACAAAGCTAATAAAGGGTCTGGAGGATCTTAGCTATGAGGAAAGGTTGCGAGCTCTGAACTTATTCTCTCTGGAGAAGAGACGCTTGAGAGGGGATATGATTTCAATTTACAAATACTGTACTGTGACCCCACAATAGGGATAAAACTTTTTCGCAGAAGAGAGTTTAATAAGACTCGTGGCCACTCATTACAATTAGAAGAAAAGAGGTTTAACCGTAAACTACGTAGAGGGTTCTTTACTGTAAGAGCGGCAAGGATGTGGAATTCCCTTCCACAGGCGGTGGTCTCAGCGGGGAGCATTGATAGCTTCAAGAAATTATTAGATAATCACCTGAATGACCGCAACATACAGGGATATGTAATGAAATACTGACACATAATCACACACATAGGTTGGACTTGATGGACTTGTGTCTTTTTTCAACCTCACCTACTATGTAACTATGTAACTATGTAACTATGACTCCTTTTTGGAAAATAGACATTCCAAGGTATTTAGTAATGCTGTTTTGGAAAAACAACACAGAGAGAAAGCAAACAATAGTGCAATCATGTAATGACCAAATTTTGAACGATAAATCATTCAATGGGCATGAATGAATCAGAATTTCATCTTTTTTTTTTTTACATATTTTGAAATTTTTTACATCGTTTGTTACATGTGTGTAGTGCAAACAGTTATTAACAAGCAAGAAACACAATAACCTTTCAATGTATTGTTTGTTCGGCAGAATTTTCCAACCTGTTCCTTAAATTTTTCGGCTCTGAAAAGTTCAAACCGATTTTCCATTTGTGCCCATTAACTGGACGAAAAACAAATGAACGGTCAAAATTACAGATTTTCACACGATTTTTCAGCTAGTGTATGGCCATCATAAGAGGCATAGTGAGTTTTTTGAAGTTATCATTTTTTTCCCACAATTATTGGGAAAATCAAGAAATTACATAAAATGTGTTTTTTTTTTCACAAAAATGTCATATTAACAAGTTATTTCTCACACACTGCACAGGCATACTTGCAAAAACTATATATTTATTTAGCAGAGGTCCTAGAGAATAAAATGGTGGGTTTTGCAATTTTTATGTCACTGTTATTTGTGCAGAGGTTTTTCAAATGCAATTTTTTCGGGGGGGGGGGGGGGGGATACACCGGGTGATGTTGACCACGCCCCCTTATGACGGCACAATCCCAGCATGCCCCAGGACAGTGACCTCATAAGGGGGCGGGGTCACCGCCTATATAAGCCATAGCAGAGCGCACAGAGAGCATTCCAGCCGGAGAGAGCATCGTGTCAACATTGGAAGAAAAGAAGGCAGAAGGCAGAAGTTCGGGCCACCGCTAGCAATAGAGCTGTAGAAGATAGCGGAGGAGCCGGCAGAAGATCAGGACACCGGGAGGAGACGCCGGAGAGACCCCCGAAGTCAGAAAAAGACCCCGGAGCTGTCTAATAAATTACTTTAAAAACCTGTGTACTGTGTTTTTTTATTGACACTTTTTTCCCTAGGTGAATGGTTAGGGGTACGATGTACCCCATGCTCATTCACAAAGGGTGGGGGGCCGGGATCTGGGGGCCCCCTTATTAAAGGGGGCTCCTGGATTCCAATAAGCCCCCCACCCGCAGACCCTGACAACCAACGGCCAGAGTTGTCGGGAAGAGGCCCTTGTCCTCATCAAAATGGGGACAAGGTGCTTTGGGGTGGGGGGCCCGCAGGGTGCCCCCCTGCCCCAAAGCACCCACCCCCCACGTTGAGGGCATGTGGCCTGGTACGGTTCAGGAGGGGGGGCGCTCGCTTGTCCCCACCCCCATTCCTGACCGGCTGGGCTGCGTGCTCGGATAAGGGTCTGGTATGGATTGGGGGGGACCCCCACGCGTTTTTTCAGTATAGGGGGTTCCCCTTAAGGTCCATACCAGACCCAAGAGCCTGGTATGCTCTTGGAGGGGGAACCCACGTGGGTTTTTTATTTAAAATTAGGCGCGGAGTTCCCCCTCAAGATCATCTGAGCACAAGTCGCATGCGAGACGGCGATCCGACTTTGATCCGACTTCAATGATAGTCAATGGGCTGAAGTAGGATCAAAGTCGGACCAAAGTAGTACAGGGAGCATTTCTAAAGTCGGAACGACTTGTCTCGGACCAGTTAGGACGGCTCCCATAGGAAAACATCAAATTTCACACGTCATGCGACATGAGCTCCCAATGTTGGAGCGTTTGTCGGACCAGTGTGAACCCAGCCTGATAGGGGATCAAATACTTATTTCACTCATTAAAATGCAAATCAATTTTATAACTTTTTTGAAATGCGTTTTTCTGGATATTTTTGTTGTTGTTCTGTCTCTCACTGTTAAAATAAACCTACCATTAAAATTATAGACTGATCATTTTTTTGTCAGTGGGCAAACGTACAAAATCAGCAGGGGGATCAAATACTTTTTTCCCTCACTGTATAGGGGTAAAAAGACTATTAGGAAAACCTTGGGGGGAAAAAAATGAATGTTATTAGGCACTAAGTATCATTGCAATTCCCTATGATGCTTATTGCCAACTGGTGACCAAATGTAGCGTTTTTCATTTTTAATCAATAGATAGTATCAATAGAAAACATTTGATGGGCACAAGAAAATAGCCTAATAACATTTTTTTTTTTGCTCCATTCAAAGAGAACAGATGTGCAGGCACTTTCACTGGGCGAATTGCTATTTAATTTTTTTATAAATAGACTTCTATTTGTTAAATTAAAAACTTATTAAAGCCTAGTTACTGTGAATTCTATCCTGCAGAATTGGTTGCCTCTTTCTAAAATGTACACTGTTGCAAAAATATGTAATAAAATTAGTCTTTAAAAATATCAGCAATGACTTATTGTGTCTAATTATATAATAGGCTCTTTGTACAGCATCTGTTTCTTGACAGATCTGTCTTAAACTTCACAGACATCTGTGCTGGTGCTGCTAGGAATTTGTATGTGTCTCTAGACCAAAGGAAAACATGTTTCTTAGATGAAGAAAGAAAGGATTTATTGACTGAGCCAAAAAGCATATAGATCTTCAGCAGGAACAGCACAATGGTGGCTTAGAGTATTTCTAGATATGTATCGACGGAGATGTGCATTCCTTGATTTTTTTTATTTTATTTTATTTTTTTTTATGCCTTTGTTTGATAGGAAATGAGAAATATATGCAGTTTTGTTGAGAATGAATGTTTCTGCAGTGAAGTGTAATCTTCTCTAGCACGTGTGTGATTTTGAGCCCAAATTACTTTCTGGAAATCCTTGCACAAAATCTACAATTATTTTCCCTCTGCAGTCCCGATGCACAGTAATAAATGAATCCGTTTCCGGAATACTGAGGTGTGAACACTGTATAAAAATCATAAATGGCATCCCTTTATATTTACAATCAGAAAATCTTATCGTACGCATTAGAGTATCATCAAATGTTAGGAACAACCCAACTGTAAAAAGATCTTCTTTTTTTTGCTTCTGACACACAGATACATTGTCTAATGCATATTGTGCTATCATTTCATAGACTGTAAACAGCCAGTCTACTTGAACAATGGAAAGCAACCAAAAATCAACAAAAAAATTCGACCTGACCAACACGCTTTTTATCTGATGCGTACGTGCCCAAGGGTTTGTTAATGTGATAATACAGACAGTGAAATTCTTGTCTTTGAACTGTGGTTATCAAATCTGTACGATACCTTAAAAAGACTCTATTACATCTAATAAAAAATTAAAGCTGCTAGCTGATATAAACCGGGGAATTCACTAAGCTTCCTGCACCAGAAAACTGGTGCAGGAAACTGTCTAAAGTGCTATGCAAGCATTACCTAAGCAGATAGGCCTCTTTTAGGTCTATCTGCACCATTTGTACCAGTTTCTATTTTAGAGAGATCATGGCAGTTTTTGGTATGGAAAACTGCACACATCCACACCAGGTTGGAGCTGGCATATGAAACTTTAGCAGAAAACTCACATTCCTCCCTCTGCTGGTGCAGTGATTACATTGAATGAGCAGAGCATGCACAGTCCATCCTCAGCTAAGCAGGAAGGTGGGGGGGGGGGGTGTGAAGTAGAATCCAGAGCATGCAGCTCCAGCTGTACTGTTCTGTGCCGTGTCTGTGACAAACTCAGCACAGAGCAGATCAGTCCTAATTAACAAAGGGGATTGCTACCCTTTTGTTAACTGTCAGCAGCATCTGCTCCATTTTTCCAAAGCCTCGTACACACTAGTAGTTTTCTTTTATTCAACCCAGCAGGGCTGGAGGAGCTGCTGTACTAATTATCTGGTCTTAGTACAGTGATCTCCTCTGCTGTTCTATTGTGTTCTGACAGGGGCTGGTCAGGAGCCGATCAGCAGACCTTTTTCGATGCCCCTTCGACACAAGCCGGCGGAACAGCCAGCTTCTGTCGGACCGACTCCAGTACACACAGCCTGATGCCGCCCATCATTCAATCTGTGTGTACTAGGCTTACGTTTAGAAGAGTGATGCAAGCATTATGGATTTCATTTGACAGAGCTTGGCAGCTGTCTCATGGCTGCAGCATCCTTCCCCCATATTCAGAGCCGATCCAGGGATCTCTGCTATCGTAGCCAGGGCTACGTAGCCATGTGATCTATAGAGGTAGTTGGCTGCCTTCACACATTGCTGTCCTGCAATGTTCTAAACCTTCCTCTTTTGTGAATGCATTTTATGTTGATTTAATAAAATTTGAGACCAAAAGTGCCTCAATGATTAAGAAGGAATATAACAATCTTATAATCAAAAACCAGAGTGTAAATAATATACTTATAACAAAAATGACCAACTAAAAAGTGACTTTAAAAAGTGCATAGAAAGTCCCACAAACAAATGACTCTTCTTAGTGGTATATAATAACTCTAAGCACCCGTACACACAATGGGACTTTCCGCCAACAAAACCGTGGATTTTTGTTCGAAGGGTGTTGGCTCAAACTTGTCTTGCATACACACGGTCACACAAATGTTGGCCAACAATTCCGAACGTGGGAATGCGGTGACGTACAAGATGTACGATGAAAAAGGAAGTTCAATAGCCAGTGCGGCTCTTTCTGCTTGATTCAGAGCATGCGTGAACTTTTGTGCGAAGGACTTGTGTACACACGATCAGACTTTCCGACAACAAAGTTTTGTTGGCGGAAAATTTGAGAACCTGCTAGCAAACATTTGTTGGTGGAAAGTCCACACACGGTCAGACTTTCCGACAACAAGCTCACATCCAACATTTCCCATCGGAAAATCCGACCGTGTGTACGTGGCATAACAGTTGTCTGTGTGTAGTAATCATCCAACAGTCCAGATATATCACAATGTGTTGCTCCAAACCACCACCTTTGCACATTCATCAGCTACAACATGCCATGTTACATTGAGTATTTGCCAGCTGCCTGCCACACACCTCGTTTAAAGTCCCAAACCCTCCTTTTCTCTTTAACTGTAACTGGGATGGTGACATATGGCCTAATGTGCCTATGCCTCATTTAAAGTCCCAAACCCCCCCTTTTTAAATCACTGATGTATCAAGTCTAGGAGGAACGCTCGCCACACCGGAGCCACAGAAAAAACGGTATATAGTGTAGTAATTTATTTGTAAAATCAGCTTCTATCCATCCATTAAATCTATACACCAAAGTTTACAGGTATAGTACAGTGTCAATCTACCATGTTGGGACATTCACTCACTAAGATGGGCACCAGTCCCAAAAATGGAGGTAGCGGCATGACGTCAGCACGTAGCTCCTCCCAACATGTTTCGTGCATATGCATGTCTTCAGGGAATACTAGAGACAAAATCTACCTTGTCAACCCACTGCACTATTGGATACTTTACACTGGTTCTCTGTTTGTATCTACTTTCTTGATGTCACACATTGATGGGACCATAACAGGAACTCTTGATGTGTTTCATGGGCAAAAAAGACCACTTTATCAAAAGAATTAGAGTGTAACAATCTATAGGTACATAATTACCGTCACGTATAACCAATGTGCAATATAATCCACAATTAATCAATAGTATAAGTGCATAACAGTAACTTCATACAGTGTAGCCAGCTGGAGGATCATGCTATGTATGTCTGCTTGCTCTTAGCGCCTCTCCCCCTCTTCTGTTGCTGCACTGAGACAGTGTGGGCTGTATGTGTGATCCCTTGCTCATCCCTATTCCTCCATTGCAAATTTTTAAATGGACAGCTTCACGTGCACCACCTTACAGAAAAGCACGATAGCCGGCTAACATTGACAATTAGGCATCAGGAGCTTTAAAGCCACCTCCAGGGGTAGCCTATTGTTAGGAACACATACATTCACCCACCATTTGGGGTTGTATGCGTAGAGTGCATATGAGAACGTTTATTTTTTGGGTTAGTTAATGCCGATACTTCTAACCTATTTGCATCAGGTAAAATAGGGTTTAGCATTACTACGGTTCAGTGGATTGCCATCTTATAGGATAGCGTTCACTCTACTTAGCTCAACATTATTAAATGTGTTCAGTTGCCTACCTGACAGTTTATGCATTGAGTTGACCTGCCCTGTTACAATATACTTATTTTATCTATCAACCAGTTGCTTGTGGCCTACTTTCTGTGCAATAATATAGAGTGATAGCATACTAATGCTAATGTTACACGAGTGTGAGCAGCCTTCAACCTATAACCAGGTGTGTCATTGAGGACCAAGCAGCTTAAAGAGTCGTGGCAGAACAGAGAACCCATCATCTCAAGTGGCTCCTGTGGAAGTACTGTGTGTGCTACAATCGCAATGCAAGAACAAACCAGCCAGATTAAAAAACTTTCATACATGCATGGATGAATGTGGCCACGCAAGAGAGCAGGGAACCACAGGGAACAATGGGTAAACCACTCACCTATTGAATCATCCACAAAATACTTGATATATTGTGTATTTGGCCAAGTCAGCATTCTATAATCCCTTCAAGAGGTATCCCAGTGTCTCAAGCCTACTTTGCTAGACAACAGGAAATGGTAGGGTCTCCTCATAGACTAGAGATCCATCTCACAATGTGTCCAACTTTGTAATCATTCAGAAGACTATGATGTTAGTGAATAATAAAGTTAGATAATAGACTATTATACCACTCCACAATCCCATAATGAGATATAAGCCCTATGTACAGTACAGGTAAAAGCCAGTAAATTAGAATATTTTGAAAAACGTGATTTATTTCAGTAATTGCATTCAAAAGGTGTAACTTGTACATTATATTTATTCATTGCACACAGACTGATGCATTCAAATGTTTATTTCATTTAATTTTGATGATTTGAAGTGGCAACAAATGAAAATCCAAAATTCCGTGTGTCACAAAATTAGAATATTGTGTAAGGGTTAAATTTTGAAGACACCTGGTGCCACAAACTAATCAGCTGATTAACTCAAAACACCTGCAAAGGGCTTTAAATGGTCTCTCAGTCCAGTTCTGAAGCCTACACAAACATGGGGAAGACTTCAGATTTGACAGCTGTCCAAAAGGCGACCATCGACACATTGCACAAGGAGGGAAAGACACAAAAGGTTATTGCTGAAGAGGCTGGCTGTTCTCAGAGCTCTGTGTCCAAACACATTAATAGAGAGGCAAAGGGAAGGAAAAACTGTGGTCAGAAAAAGTGTACAAGCGATAGGGATCACCGCGCCCTAGTCAAGATTGTGAAAAAAAACCCCTTCAAAAATGTGGGGGAGATTCACAAGGAGTGGACAGCTGCTGGAGTCAGTGCTTCAAGATCCACCACCAAGAGACGCTTGAAAGACATGGGTTTCAACTGCCGCATACCTCGTGTCAAGCCACTGTTGACCAAGAAACAGCGCGAAAAGCGTCTCACCTGGGCTAAGGAAAAAAAGAGCTGGACTGCTGCTGAGTGGTCCAAAGTCATGTTTTCTGACGAAAGCAAATTTTGCATTTCCTTTGGAAATTGAGGTCCCAGAGTCTGGAGGAAGACAGGAGAGGCACAGGATCCACGTTGCCTGAAGTCTAGTGTAAAGTTTCCACCATCAGTGATGGTTTGGGGTGCCATGTCATCTGCTGGTGTCGGTCCACTCTGTTTCCGGAGATCCAGGGTCAACGCAGCCGTCTACCAGCAAGTTTTAGAGCACTTCATGCTTCCTGCTGCTGACCTGCTCTATGGAGATGGAGATTTCAGGTTCCAACAGGACTTGGCGCCTGCACACAGCGCAAAATCTACCCGTGCCTGGTTTACGGACCATGGTATTTCTGTTCTAAATTGGCCAGCCAACTCCCCTGACCTTAGCCCCATAGAAAATCTGTGGGGTATTGTGAAAAGGAAGATGCAGAATGCCAGACCCAACAACGCAGAAGAGTTGAAGGCCACTATCAGAGCAACCTGGGCTCTCATAACACCTGAGCAGTGCCAGAAACTCATCGACTCCATGCCACGCCGCATTAATGCAGTAATTGAGGCAAAAGGAGCTCCAACCAAGTATTGAGTATTGTACATGCTCATATTTTTCATTTTCATACTTTTCAGTTGGCCAACATTTCTAAAAAATCCCTTTTTTGTATTAGCCTTAAGTAATATTCTAATTTTGTGACACACGGAATTTTGGATTTTCATTTGTTGCCACTTCAAATCATCAAAATTAAATGAAATAAACATTTGAATGCATCAGTCTGTGTGCAATGAATAAATATAATGTACAAGTTACACCTTTTGAATGCAATTACTGAAATAAATCAAGTTTTTCAAAATATTCTAATTTACTGGCTTTTACCTGTATGTGCATGGTAGTCCTTGTCTATAATGATATACTGTAGCTACTGGTTCATGTTGAATAATACTGATGAGTAAACATAGTTGGCCTGTAAAAGCCATGTCATAATGTCCAAGAGTGCTCCATACTAATGTCCTACTACCATACCTGTGGAGACTCCAGCAAGGGATGCCTGTGTGGAAATCACAGTTAGTAACAGCAGCCTACAATTTATTTTTCTCTTCATACAGGCTTTCTTCAATTTTCCAAATTGTTTTGTCAGAGGCCTTTAAGAGCCTTTCTGCATCTGCACATTCAGTTGAGCTGTGTCATCTAATGCAGGTTAAAGTGGTTGTAAACTCTGTTACGCCACTTTTACCTACAGGTAAGCCTATAACAAGGCTTACCTGTAGGTACCTTGAATATCTCCTAAACTTGTACAGTTTAGGAGATATTCAGTATATGGGCTGCTGCCGATGTCATTGGTGCATGTGCACTGAAAAAACGGACCGCTGGTGCTGTTTCTTTAGGACTTGTGTCGTGATCATCATCGCGGCTCTGGCCAATCAGAGCACCGGAGCAACGAACCCAGAAGTACGGTGGAAGGTGTCTGCCGTGTACTCAAGAGTGCCGACGCCATTTCAGGGAATCGTTCTGAGGTAAGTATTTCATAATGAGCTAGTATGCGATGCATACTAGCTCATTATGCCTTTTGTCTTGCAGGGTTTGTTTTTTCTTTTTTTGTTTTAGGAGGTTTACAACCTCTTTAATGTGCATTTTTTTCACATGATAACATTTGTTGCGTTTGGGCAGTTTGTTTATTTGGAATGGACTACTAGCACACAACAATGGACAAAAAAATACATGTAGCATTTTGTTAACGCAGAGCAGGTCAATTAGCACCTACTGTACTTATGCGTTGGAGTGTGTGGTGCTTACCCCTGAAGGAGCCGCTGATGTTTGGGTCCCCTGATTCTAAGGACCTTTCGACAGTGCTACACCTAACACACCGAGACTAAATTCTTTTGGAAATATTCCCAACAAGGTAACAAAGCAAAACAATAACAGTTAATAATATGTTCCAACTCCACAAATAATAAAATAACTGATTGTCTCTCCACTTGAACCCTGAAACTATTAAGGTCCTAACTAAAGCTGCAGTATTGTAAGCTAAAAGTGCAGCCTCTACAAACCCCTACCACTGGCCAGTGTAGTATAATTGTTGGGGTCCAAAGTTCCTGCATTAGAGTGCTCCAGGTTTAAAGGGGATCCCACAGTATAGGGTGTAAGTACCCAAATTGTATCTTAAGGTAGGGTGACACTGTTCCTTTAAGAAGTGCGCAAGAGAGTTGTGGCCAGTGGCTTCTTACCACAAGTCTGTGATTATGCCTCCTCCCCTGCTTTCTAGCATCCAGAAACTGACATCAGCGGCAACTGAAGACCTGGAAATGGCGATCTCTCAGGGAACTGATGTCAGCAATAACTCAGGACGTGGAAAGTGTGATCTCTTACAGAACTTGTGATATCAGCAGTGGTTTCAGGACCTAGCATGGGCAATCTCTCATCGCCGTGACCTCTGTGTAGGTTTGGCAGCAGAGGCTGTCTCACTGACACTGCAATGAACACTCCAGCAGGAGGGTCTCCAAAACAGTAGCCCATCATCTGTCACTTTCCTCCTGAGACTGCCCTGAGCCCTGGCTCCTGCTTTATTTTCCTCCTCTCTCTAGCACACAGCTTCTGGGCTTTGTAGTCCAACACAAATCTGCAGTTTGAGGTCTGGTGAAGGCAGCAGTGACAGACCCGTCTATGCAACTGTTGTCTGGGGCGTGCTGTGGACTTTCCCACACAAAGTGCCACGTGTTACTGCAATACATAAGCGTGAAGCAGGCATAAAACTGAGAAATAAAAAAAAATATTTTAGCTATTAGTCAGCTAAGAGGCATTGGGCACAGGGGCCTACTTTCACATCACCGTACACTTATTACTACAATAGACATACCTAGGTCCTAACCCTAATGCCGCGTACACACGAGCGGACTTTACGGCGGACTTTGCCCGGCGGACAGGATTTGGTCAGACAATTCGATCGTGTGTGGGCTCTAGCAGACTTTGTTTTCTCAAAAGTTGGACGGACTTAGATTTGAAACATGTTTTAAATTAATCCGTCGAAATCGAGTCCGGTCGAAAAGTCCGCTCGTTTGTATGCTAGTTCGACGGACAAAAAGCCACGCTAGGGCAGCTATTGGCTACTGGCTATGAACTTCCTTGTTTTAGTCTGGTCGTACGTCATCACGTACGAATTCGACGGACTTTGGTGGATTGTGTGTAGGAAAGTCCGTCATAAAGTCCGTCGAAAAAAGTCCGCCAAGCAAAGTCTGCCGTAAAGTCCGCTCGTGTGTACGCGGCATTACTGTTCCACATTTAGAGGAACTGTCTTTTTGCAACTAAATCCTTCTGTCCCTTGGCCCTCCTCAATTGTCCTTTTTGGTCTGAAGTATGGACTTCTATAGACAAATATTCACAATTCACCAAAAATTTTATGCTAAAGTCTTTCATCCAACTTCTTTCATCAACAATATTGCAATTGCTTGTTTTGAAAACTAGTATAAAGGAAAAGTTTTGGTGAAAAAAGCCGTTCTGGGTTTAATCATTATTTTTTGTAGGACATTTCATCCTGGTCCATGTAGCTAGCGAGTTTGTTGGGGTCGTTTTTAAATTGAGCTAAAAGGTGTCTCTCTATTTCTCATCTCATAAAGTTTGTGGGTATGGGCATATGTTGCCATCTCCAGATTAAATCCAAAAACCAAAAGTGATTATATTGCAGCTTACCAATTCTTAGATGCGGTGGCTGCATTCATTTTCTCTTTTAGGGTTAATTGACACATGTGGCAAGGACTGCAGTGCCTCTGAAAAGCAACCACACTCTGTTGCAGGTTAGTTGCAATGCAGCTTAATTTACTTGAATGGGTTGTGTTAGATACACATTACAGGGGGTAATTCTCACCATGGCATGTGTACATCCCCATCTGCTACCTTTACAGCTTAAGAGCGAGTGGTTGGGGTAGGTGGTAGAAACACAGCACAGTGCTAATGATTCCTTAGGCTCTTTCTCCTTATTTTCACCTGGTGATCTGGCCAGTAAATCCGGCCATACATGGATTGAAATTCGGCCAGGTCCGGCAGAGACTTTTGGGGTGGGAAACGCAGAGCCCCCCCTGCCCCAAAGCACCCACCCCGCCCATGTTGAGAGTATGTGGCCTGGTATGGTCCAGGAGGGGGGGGGGCACTTGCTTGTCCCCCTTTCCTGCCCTGCCTGGCTGCATGCTCAGATAAGAGTCTGGTATGGATTTTGTGAGAGACCCCAAGCCGGTTTTTTTTTGTTAATTTTTTTGGCGTGGGGGTTCCCCTAAAATCTATACCGAAGGGTCTGGTATGATCTCGGGGGGGGGGGGGCCACACGCCGTTTTTTTTGGGGGGGGGTTGGGGTTCCCCCTCAAGATGCATACAAGAGTCCAAGTCGGATCCCGTTCATTGAAGTCGGACATAAAGTCGCAGGGCAAAGTCAGATCAGAAGTCGTTCTGTCGAACTTCTGTGTCGGAACAGTGTGAACATAGCCTTATACTGGCTTTTTACATGTACAAATGCAGCAATTTAGAAATTGGATGAAAGGTTTACCGCTGGGAAACACTTTTTGAAAGATAAATAGCGCATTTTATATACAACTATATAGATCAGACCAAAATGAGGGACCAATGAGGAGGAAAAAAGACAGAGGTTCCAAATCAGGGACAGTCCCTCAAAATCAGGGTAAGTTGAGAGCTATGAATACAGGGGAAAAAAAGCCTAAAAAAAGAAAACCAATGCAGTCACCACATTTAAGCATTGGTAAGCAGCAATACATTACATTTCTGGAGGGGTTTAATACTGCTTTAACTTAGCAAGACCTTTAAGAAACAGGTGGAGTTCTAGGAAGTAATCATTTCAGGGTGAAGCAGCAGAGACTCCACACATTGTGCTAAGCTGAGACTACAGTCAGCCGACTGTAAACCGTGCCCATATTTTGTACACAGTCTGTGTGAATTATTGTTTTTACCAAGCTTTACTTTATCCTATGCTGATAGAGAAAAAACAGCGGCCTTGCCATTTAAATAGGAAAATGATTGATAGTCAGGAATGTGCATGCAGTCTCCTATTTGCCTTTTAAATCATGCTATTCTAGCACAGTCTGGGTTTGTCTGCTTTTGTGTTTGCACTGTGGTTTATTGAAATGTCATACCTCCCTGGATCTAAAGGGTTTTAAGCTTCTGTTTATTCAGAGTGTACATAACACTGCGTTAGTGTGGGCACCTGACTTAGCAGTGCTAGACTATTCCAGCCCTGATAATTATCTGCCATCACCACAGGGATCAACTGCTCTGATTTCAGGGAGAAATAAAAGCCTGTCTGTGGCAAAGAGCAGGAAGACTGGTCTATTCCTGTGCACTAATTAACTAGGGATTTGGGAAAAAACACTGGTACTGTTCCTGATTGTGCCTGACAGTCTAAAACTGGATTTAAATCATAATTAAATAGTCTAATGCATTAAAGTACTCTTCTAGTTTGCCAGGAGTTAAAAAAAAAAAAGTATGACCTGGAAATCTTGGAGAATTTCAGGTTACACAAACCCAGGCAGAAGTTTCGGAGCTGACCTGAACAATGCAAACAGCTGCTATTTGCTTATATATTTATATTTTACAGCACGGGTGATTTTCATTGTTAAACACGTATATGTGGCTTCTGAAGTCTCAAAGGCAATTCAACAAATCACTATAAGCCCTGGTTGACATGGATGCGATTTGGCATGCGATTTGACATGCTGGCAATGGCAGCGTCTGAATCGGTGCAGCACCGCACCGATTCCCAAAAGTAGTTTCTGTACTACTTTTGGTGATTTGGGGGTGTGATTTCCATTGACATCTCTGAAATCGCCCCCGAAGTCGGGACTGACATGTGAGAATGAAATCATGCGAGTTCAGCTGAGCTCGCACAATTTCATTCCCATAGTCAGTGTGAACCAGGGCTAAAGGTCTGCCTGTCAGTTTTTCAGGTAGACCTGATCAGATGGTCCATGAATCCCTATGGACCGGCGGGTGTAAACGGACTTGTGTTTGTTTACACCCGCCTACCTCCAATCCGATCCAGTCCGCTTAAAAAGACAAAAAAAACAGAAGCAGAACCGTTCAGATTGGAGTGCAGTCCGATGTAAAAGGACAGCCAGTCCGTTTACATCCAACTGCCCATAGAGCAGAGTGGGCTGTGTCTGTGTCCGCTCTGCATAAACTGCTCTTCATAAACCCCGGCTGAGCAAAGTGGCTTCTGCCCCATGTGAAAGGGGTCAAAAGGCCTCGTTTACAACAGATGAAGTTGGCCGTGTTTTTAAACTCAGTATGAACACATGTGCACACGTAAGGCGTGTTCCCTTACCCGCAATGGTGACAGCAGCACTTAACAGCTGATGGAAACATCAGCTACGGTGCCGACATCGCTGGACTCCAGGACAGGTAAGTGTCCTATTATTAAAAGCCAGCAGCTGCAGTATGTGTAGCTGCTGGTTTTTAATTTTTGCAGCGGTGGGCGGACCTCCACTTTAAATACAAGCTGGCTCACTCTGTTTGCAGCAGACAGAGGATGAGCTCACAGTGCCTCTCACTTCTTGTCAGAAGCTCTGAGCTTAATGGACAGCTTGGAGCCTTGGACCAATGGTAAAGTACTATTGGAACAAATTGTCCAATAAAAATGCTGCAGTGGAGGCTGTCCTCTCACTGCAGTGTCATATAAGGGGGCATGTGTCTAAAAGACAAATGCTCCCTTCCAGCCCTGCCCTCCTAACTAGAAGGAAAAAGCATGGGTTTATGTGTATAAGATTTACCTACAATCCCATGTTTTTCTCACACAGTTAAGAGGGAGAATGAGAATCTGCTGCCTGCTGAAAAGGCACTGTTTTAATCAAGCTAAGTCATATTATGCTATATGTTATACCATAATAATTTATTATTTATCTATTTACTGTGAAACTACTGGTTGAAAGTTATAACTTCAAACTTCAGTAATTTGTCTGTTAAGCCACCTGCTTGAGTACAGTTTTTGAAAATATAGTAAATTACCTTAAAAACAATAAATAATAATTATTTGTATGTTACTTACTTATGTTAATTATCCCCTTACCACCCAGGCCAATTCTGACACTTCTGTCCTACATGTAAAAATCATAATTTTTTTGCTGAAAAATTACTCAGAACCCCCAAACATTATATATATATATATATATATATATATATATATATATATAGAGAGAGAGAGAGAGAGAGAGAGTTGTGCTCATAAGTTTTACATACCTTGGCAGAATTTATGATTTCTTGGCCATTTTTCAAAGAATATGAATAACACAAAAACTTTTCTTTCACTCATGCTTAGTGTTTGGCTGAAGCCATTTATTATCAATCAACTGTGTTTACTCTTTTTAAATTCATAATGACAACAGAAACTACCCAAATGATGCTGATCAAAAGTTTCTTAATACCGTGTATTGCCCCCTTTAACATCAAGGACAGCTTGAAGTATTTTGTGGTATTTGTGGATGAGGCTCTTTATCTTCTCAGATGGTAAAGCTGCCCATTCCTCTTGGCAAAAAGCCACCAGTTCCTGTAAATTATTGGGCTGTCTTGCATCTGCTGCACGTTTGAGATCTCCCCAGAGGGGCTCAATGATATTGAGGTCAGGTGACTGAGATGGCCACTCCAGAACCTTCACTTTATTCTGCTGTAGCCAATGACAGGTCGACTTGGCCTTGTGTTTTGGATCATTGTCATATTGGAATGTCCAAGTACCTCACATGCATAGCTTCCTGGCTGATAAATGCAAATGTTCCTCCAGTATTTTTTGATAACATACTGCATTCATCTTGCCATCAATTTTGACCAAAATTGTTTCACAGTAGGAATGGTGTACCTTTCATCATAGGCCTTGTTGACGCCTCTACAAATGTAGTGTTTATGGTTGTGGCCAAAAAGCTCAATTTTGGTCTCATCACTCCAAATGACTGTGCCAGAAGGTTTGAGGCTTGTCTCTGTGCTGTTTAGCATATTGTAAGTGGGATACTTTGAGGCATTTGCGCAGTAATGGCTTTCTTCTTGCGACTCGACCATGCAACCCATCTTTATTCAAGTGCCTCCTTATTGTGCATCTTGAAACAGCCACACCACATGTTTTCAGAGAGTCCTGTATTTCACCTGAAGTTATTTGTGGGTTTTTCTTTGCATCCAGATCTCCATAATAATGTTTAGAATTATTTTTTATAGTCATATATATATATTTTTTTTTTAATCAAGATCTCCTGTTTTTTTGATTATTTTTAAATAATTTTCTACTGATCTCCATATTTTTTTGTGTGTGTGTCAAGTTTCCACAACAACATTATTATCTTGTATTTTTAAAGCTCAAGAAGGTTGGTTGGTGTCCATTGTTAATTTGACATTGTATTTTTGAAATTTACCTGCCTACTCACAAAAAAACTGTCCTATTTGAATAAAAACACATAGGCAAGTATTTTCATATAAAAAAATCTCCATTTATTCTCGCTCATAACAAAATAAAGAGGAAGTCAACGCTGGAGAAACTGCTTGAATTTGCGAAGCCTTTGTACCCCAGGGCACACATCAACTCTTTGTAAATAAAAATTGGTAGCCTGAGAAGTCCATATAATAGGGAGTACAAACTGGTCCAGGACTTGTGGCAGGAGGAGGAGGAGGATGGGCGAGCGCACATAAGTGCATGTTATCAATCATTTGGCCCCTCAACCCCTTATGAAGGGCCTGAAAAATAATCTTCTCACAGATGAGGCATTGGCCCTCCTCCATTTGCTGCAATTTTGCAGCTACATAGCAGCCATAGCAGCCATAGCAGCCATAGGCCTCTTCAACATCGGCTTTTCAGGGCCTCATTAGCCTCCTTAATGGGGCCCAGTGCTGCCTCCTCCATGTTACTCCCCTTCCTGGCCCTTTTTATTGTAAGGCGGAGGGGAGGCGCCTGGGATTGGGTGAGGCTACTGGGCCTGGCCACCTCCTGGCTGATACACTTACCCCCACCTCCTGGCTGACACTTACCCCCGCCTCCTCCGGTCTGCCACATTCCAGAGCCTCGTCCTGGCTGAGGTCTTCCTGTGTATGAAAAAGGGACATCGTTTTAGTTTTTGGTTCATCAATCACACACAATTTTCAGCTCATGACTGTTACAAATTGAATGTTAATCAATAGAAAAAACTATCATTCTGAGCCCAGCATTTTTCATTCTTGTCACAATCATTTTTGGCCCCTACTGTCTATTGATATGTAAAACACTTTTTGTTAAATCATTCATTTCTTATCAATAATAACATCTAGTTAACAACAATAATTTTCGGACAATAAATATGTTAAAAAATACTATACCTGGCTCCAGCTGGGCTCCTCAACTTCTTCCAGGATGAAAGGCCCAGGTTGGTCCTCGGAAGCCTCAGCTGGGGTTGAGGGAAGGGTGGATGGAAGTGTAGAAGGCTTCAATCTGGTCTTCCAGAAACCGCATTCTGTTGTAGTACCACAGACTGTGTACATACACATCTTTTGCTGCTACTCCTGATTTCATGGAAGCCTGGACCTTATTAGGCTCCTTCCTGTACGTGCTTCTCAAGCTACCAATTTTCTTATGCACAAACTCGATGTCTGCGTCAGGGACCTGCGTCTTCACAAATTGCAGCAGTTTCTCCAGCGATGCTTTCCTAGCTGGTTTATTTCGATATAAGGGGTTTTTAACCTCCCAAAAATTTCTCATATCCCTGTATCTGTCTATGAAGTGGCCCATGAATTCAGGGTCTTTGAATTGTTTCATATTTGTTGCAAGACAAAACACAAGACAAAAACACTAATATCAGGCTAAACTCTCCTAATCTAATGCCAATATAGACCTCAATCTCGAATCAATGTAGGCCACTGATGTCCCAAGTTAAAATGTTACCTTTGATAGAACGTTCGGTGCTTCCGGTCATCCTTCCTTCGCACACAGATCGTAGGTACGACACGCGCGTGTTAGCTTTATATACACTGCTCATGCATGAAACTCCGCCCGCGTCGCCCGCCCCTGATGTTCTTTCTAGAATATTCCCCGCTCCTTCTTTTTCGTCGCAGTGGGAGAGGAACATGGCAGAGACACAGCAGGTGCGTAATAGCAGTAATGAGGAGGAAAGCCCGGAGCCAAAAACGTCACGATCCCGCAGGAGATTTAAGGCCTCAAATTGGCCTTTGTAGAGAAGGTGGAGATGGTGGACATCTTGAAGAGGGCCGACTATGATGAGAAGTATCTTACCTAAACCCAAATGTGAGAAAGGCCAAGATCATGTCTAAAGTAGTGAGAAGTCTGCACAGGAATTTTGGGGTATGACGATCAAAGGAGCAATTGAGGAAACGCTGGTCAGACCTGAAATTGAGGAAGCACGATCATTACAGAAGGGTCAAGAAACTGCTTCTAAAAAGTAAGTAGTTGTCGTTTGTCCCTATTATTATTATTATTACTTGCATGCTGCTCCATGTGCTTTTCTTTACTGTTGTACAGTTTTAAATGGCTACTTTCATGTTCGTGGGCACAGTAATTGGTCACAGTAAACATCATTCGTTTGCCAACTATATACAATGTTTTTGGCAGATACAGGGTTAACTACATTTGGTCATGCTAATTTGTATTAAAAGAAGTTTAGGACATTGTTGTCTAGATGTGTTTGAAACTAGAATGAATTGCAAACTTGATTCAGTGTAATGTAAGGAGAGGACACTCAGCAGCTGTTTACACATCTGGACTCAGGAGCACTAGTGTGGGACACCAGAACAAACTTTTTAGGGTGTCCCACACAAGTAATCCAGTGGATACTTGGGGTGTCTCTATGTGTGAAACCAAAAAAGGTAAGTATTCCAGCTTTGGTAAGGGAAAAAATCATGTCTTCAGTTTGGAACTCTGCCAAAACAGACAAAAAACAGACAATTGTACCCCACTTCCAAGCAATGTTTCATATTCCTATTTCTGGCCTCAAATATCGGTGTGTTAAGTATACCTTTTGTTTCATTTTCATAGGGGAGAAAAGACTCTGGACATCTGAGGACACCAGGGACCCCCCACCTCCTGAAGAAGGGGAACAGAGGACACCACAACCTCAGGATGTGGAGGGAGGAGAGGTGGAAATGGTCACCACAACAGGTCAGTGTCTGACACCACAAATTCAGGTAATAGAGGTATGCCTGCATATTTATAATACATGGTGTGTATTTTTTCTTTTAGGTGATGTGCATGTTGTGGAAGAACAAGCTCCTCATTTCACCAGTGCAAGTGCACAAATACTAATCCAGGAGATAATGGTGTGTAGTCAGGATTTAGACATCATAAAGCAAAAAAACAATGAGGTTGAACAAAAACTGAAGAACATGATTGATGTATTAGGGAGAATCTAAATAACAACAAAATGCCACCATTTTAGATTTTTTAGGACCAAATTTTTAAAAATGTTGGCCGCATTTTAAAAGCCAAATTTTGAAGATGCACACAGTGAGGTTGAGGCCATAAGAATCTAACGAAGGGGGAGTGACCACTCCCCCTTTGTTAGATTCTTATGGCCTCAACCTCCATCCATCTATAGCTTGATGAAGGAGCGCGGCTGTGACGTCATTGCAGCCCGCACGCTAGTGAAACGCGTCGCTTGCCAGTGACGTCAATTCCCCCCGCCCGCTGTCCATCTGCACTCTAGGCCTCGTTTTGGTTTTCGTCTCCACTGCGGCCGGCTTTCCATTCTAGTAGTGTCCCCCACACGCAGGCTGAGCATCCAGCAGGCAGGTAGAGTTCTTTGACTGATCTGATGGTTACCCCTTTGATGGATGTTCCACTTTTACATGCTGTTTGATGACTTCCAAAATGTGAGTTATTCTGACATGTCATTTATGAATAAACTGCTTTTACGTCTATACCCAGAGGCGCCTCTCTCTTTTTGTGCTTTTCCTCAAGGTAAAGCACTACAATGGAGCTGACAAAATACATTGTTGAGTGACTAGGCTAGGTGTGTATGGGCCCAGGATAGCATGCTGGGGAGGTTAGTGAAGGCAAATATGCATGTAGGCCAAAAAAGGAGCATTAAAAGCTTACAGCATGCATGGGCACAAAGGGCACTTCACAGCATATTACAATCATGGTAATTAGGGAATGATGAAAGAAATACAAAACATTCAAACATACATATAATGTGATGTTAAAGGAGAAAACTTACCCTAACATAGTCCTTCTGCAGGACCTGAATTATGGCACAATAGGTCTCTGGAATAATGATCCCCCGAGCCTGGGGGGAGGTGCCTGTCGAGAATTTGAGGTCCTGTAGCCTTCTCCCTGTACCGCAGCATGGCGACTAGCCTCTGCTCGGGAGTGATGGCTTGCCGCATGCAGGTGTCCTGCTTCGTAATATAAGGGGACAGCAAAGCCAACAGACGGTGAAAAATGGGGTCCGTCATCCGGCGAAAATTCCTGAAATCATCAGGGATATTTTCCTGGCTCTCCCACAACAAAGGCATATGAGAGAATTGGTCACGCTGGAGTAACCAATTCTTCGTCCATGAACTCCTCCCTGCCCTGTTCATTGATTGGACAAAGCAAGAACCCCAACTCAAAGCCCCTGCACAGCACGAACTCTGCGATGAGTTCATAACCGCAACATGGCTTCAAAACAGTCGGCTGGTCAGAACAAACTAACAGAACGCACTGAAGAACAGAAAGGCCTGTGAAGAGCGAGCTGAAAATCAGAAACGAGCGGACAAGAATGAACTGAAAAACAGATACGAACTGACTACACGCACTGAAAACCAGATACAAACCCACAAGCACAAACTGAAGAGCAGTAACAATCTGAAAAGCACGAGACTGAAAAGCGCAAATCGTCTCTCACCAAACTTCTACTAACACGACATAAACACGAGATTAGCAGAAGGAGCCCAAAGGGTGGCGCATTGGGTATTGAATTCCCCTTTTATAGTGCCATTGTACGTGTTGTACGTCACCGCGTTCTTGACAGTCGGAATTTGGTGTGACCGTGTGTATGCAAGACAAGCTTGAGCGGAATTCTGTCGGAAACCCCACCCAAGGTTATTTCCGACGAAAATTACGATCGTATGTACGCGGCATAAGAGCTGCGTCACCTCCCAGGTATAAGAGCTTGTAAGTGGGAAGGTAGACTGACACCCTGTTTACCCACACTGATACCTGGGCACAGGGGTGCACCATGTATGCCCACACAAATGCATGGGCATGGGGGGTCACCCTGTAAATCTACACTAATACCTGGATGCCACTCTGTATATCCATGCTAATACCTGGCGGCCAGGGGGGACACCCTGTATACCCACTCATACCTGGGCACTGGGGAGCCTGTATAAGCACATTGATACCTGGGCACTGAAGGGGCACCCTGTATACCCACACTGATACCTGGGTGCTGGGGAACAACCTGTATACCCACACTGATTCCAGTAGAGGATTTGGAGTGCAGTGTATACAAAGAGTAGGATCAGACTAACCATGCTCCTTTAAGCCACTTCCAATATTGAGTGTGATTTAGCTACTCTTGTTCTGGGACGGCGTCATATGACGTCGTCCTAGAACGGCCGCTCTCTCACGAGCCCGCGGTGGTGTGTATCGTGGTGATCGCAGCTGCGCCGCGTTGCTAGGATGTGGCGCGACTCCGATCTCTGTAAAGAGCCGCGGCTCTTTATCCACGTGATCTGCTGTGTCCAATCACAGTCAGTCACATGTAAATGGAAATGCCAGTAATCGACTCTCATCGCCTCACACTGACAGTGTGTGGCGAGGAGAGCCAATCAGTGGCATCTCCTCACAGGGGACATCCAGACATGTAATCAGGGCACTGATCATCAGTGCCCTGATTACAATACAATGCCACCAGTGCCAGCAATCAGTGCCCACCAGTGCCAGCAATCAGTGTCCATTAGTGATGCCAGTCAGTGCTGGCTTTTAGTGCTGCCCATCAATGCCCATCATTGCTGCCCATCATCGCTGCCCATCAATGCCCATAAGTGCTGCCTATCTGTGCCACCTATCAGTGCCCACCAGTGCCACCTATCAGTGCCCATAAGTGCGACATATTAGTGCCTCATCAGTGCCACCTAATCAGTGCCCATAAATGCCACCTATCAGTGCCCATAAGTGCAGCCTATCAGTGCCGCCTATCAGTGCCACCTCATCAGCGCACATCAGTGAAGGAGAAAAATTACTTATTTACAAAATTTACTGACAGAAACTAAGAAAAAAGTTTTTTTCAAAATTTTCAGTCTTTTTTAGTAAAAAATAAAAACCCAGCAGTGATTAAATACCACCAAAAGAAAGCTCTATTTGTGTGAATAAAATGATAAAAATTTCACATGGTTACAGTGTAGCATGACCGTGCAATTGTCATTCAAAATGTGACAGCGCTGAAAGCTGAAAATTGGCCTGGGCAGGAAGAGGGTGAAAGTGCCCTGTAGGCAAGTGGTTAGACTCATTTAGCGCCTTACCTGTATTAAATTAGTCTCAGAACCTGTCTAATTAATATGTGTTCGGGTTTAGAGGGATGAGGTGGCAACCCTCACAGGGACCCTTTTTGCAAGTATTTCCAATATTGGTGTCACTGACTAGGCATTAGCAAGTTGTACTCTACCCTGTACCCACAAAGCAATGGGGCATGAGAGAGGATCAATAACACCCTGATACAATTAGAGAATTATCTACTGAAAAACAAAAGAAATGGACCCATTACTTGGCCAACGTAGTCACCCTACCGTGTTATTTTACAATACTCTTGAGGAGGACCCACAGAAAAATTTGAATACACTATAATGGTTTGGTAGTGATTCGGTAGTGGAGACTACACCTGTCTAAATTCCAACAGTTTGACCGATCATGGGTGGAGCAAGGAGAGTTGGAAGCATCAGACTCTGACATTCAATTTGAGGACAGAGTGCTAGTCTGACTAGTCTGTGTGCACCTTTAGACTAGCACCTTTAACCACTTGAGCCCCGGACCATTATGCTGCCTAAGGACCAGAGGTCTTTTTCCAATTTGGCACTGCGTCGCTTTAACTGCTAATTGCGCGGTCATGCAATGCTGTACCCAAACGAAATTTGCGTCCTTTTCTTCCCACAAATAGAGCTTTCTTTTGATGGTATTTGATCACCTCTGCGGTTTTTATTTTTTGCGCTATAAACGGAAAAAGACCGAAAATTTTGAAAAAAAATGATATTTTCTACTTTTTGTTATAAAAAAAATCCAATAAACTAAATTTTAGTCATACATTTAGGCCAAAATGTATTCGGCCACATGTCTTTGGTAAAAAAAATGTCAATAAGCGTATATTTATTGGTTTGCGCAAAAGTTATAGCGTCTACAAACTAGGGTACATTTTCTGGAATTTACACAGCTTTTAGTTTATGACTGCCTATGTCATTTCTTGAGGTGCTAAAATGGCAGGGCAGTACAAAACCCCCCCAAATGACCCCATTTTGGAAAGTAGACACCCCAAGGAAATTGCTGAGAGGCATGTTGAACCCATTGAATATTTATTTTTTTTGTCCCAAGTGATTGAAAAATTACAAAAAAAAAAAAAAAAAAAATATTTACAAAAAGTCGTCACTAAATGATATATTGCTCACACAGGCCATGGGCCTATGTGGAATTGCACCCCAAAATACATTTAGCTGCTTCTCCTGAGTATGGGGATACCACATGTGTGGGACTTTTTGGGAGCCTAGCCGCGTACGGGGCCCCGAAAACCAATCACCGCCTTCAGGATTTCTAAGGGTGTAAATTTTTGCTTTCACTCTTCACTGCCTATCACAGTTTCGGAGGCCATGGAATGCCCAGGTGGCACAAAACCCCCCAAAATGACCCCATTTTGGAAAGTAGACACCCCAAGCTATTTGCTGAGAGGCATATTGAGTCCATGGAATATTTTATATTTTGACACAAGTTGCGGGAAAGTGACACTTTTTTTTTTTTTTTTTCATAAAGTTGTCACTAAATGATATATTGCTCACACAGGCCATGGGCATATGTGGAATTGCACCCCAAAATACATTTAGCTGCTTCTCCTGAGTATGGGGATACCACATGTGTGGGACTTTTTGGGAGCCTAGCCGCGTACTGGACCCCGAAAACCAATCACTGCCTTCAGGATTTCTAAGGGTGAAAATTTTTGATTTCACTCTTTACTGCCTATCACAGTTTCGGAGGCCATGGAATGCCCAGGTGGCACAAAACCCCCCCAAATGACCCCATTTTGGAAAGTAGACACCCCAAGCTATTTGCTGAAAGGCATGGTGAGTATTTTGCAGCTCTCATTTGTTTTTGAAAATGAAGAAAGACAAGAAAAAACATTTTTTTTTTCTTTTTTCAATTTTCAAAACTTTGTGACAAAAAGTGAGGTCTGCAAAATACTCACTATACCTCTCAGCAAATAGCTTGGGGTGTCTACTTTCCAAAATGGGGTCATTTGGGGGGGTTTTGTGCCACCTGGGCATTCCATGGCCTCCGAAACTGTGATAGGCAGTGAAGAGTGAAATCAAAAATTCACGCCCTTAGAAAGCCTGAAGGCGGTGCTTGGTTTTCGGGGTCCCGTACGCGGCTAGGCTCCCAAAAAGTCTCACACATGTGGTATCCCCGTACTCAGGAGAAGCAGCAGAATGTATTTTGGGGTGTAATTTCACATATTTCCATGGCATGTTTGAGCAATATATCATTTAGTGACAACTTTGTGCAAAAAAAAAAAAAAAAAAAAAAAAAATTTGTCTCTTTCCCGCAACTTGTGTTGCAATATAAAATATTCCATGGACTCGACATGCCTCTCAGCAAATAGCTTGGGGTGTCTACTTTCCAAAATGGGGTCATTTGGGGGGGTTTTGAACTGTCCTGGCATTTTATGCACAACATTTAGAAGCTTATGTCACACATCACCCACTCTTCTAACCACTTGAAGACAAAGCCCTTTCTGACACTTATTGTTTACATGAAAAAGTTTTTTTTTTTTGCAAAAAAATTACTTTGAACCCCCAAACATTATATATTTTTTTAAAGCAAATGCCCTACAGATTAAAATGGTGGGTGTTTCATTTTTTTTTTTCACACAGTAATTGCGCAGCGATTTTTCAAACGCATTTTTTGGGGAAAAAACACACTTTTTTTAATTTTAATGCACTAAAACACGCTATATTGCCCAAATGTTTGATGAAATAAAAAAGATGATCTTAGGCCGAGTACATGGATACCAAACATGACATGCTTTAAAATTGCGCACAAACGTGCAGTGGCAACAAAATAAATACATGTTTAAAAGCCTTCAAAAGCCTTTACAGGTTACCACTTTAGATTTACAGAGGAGGTCTACTGGAAAAATTACTGCACTCGATCTGGCCTTCGCGGTGATACCTCACATGCATGGTGCAATTGCTGTTTACGTTTGACGACAGACCGCCGCTTGCGTTCGCCTTAGCGCGAGAGCAGGGGGCGACAGGGGTGTTTTTTTTTTTTTTTTCTTTATTATTTTTTTGCTTTTTTAATCTTACTTTTAAACTGTTCCTTTCATATTTTTTTTTTTAATCATTTTTATTGTTATCTCGGGGAATGTAAATATCCCCTATGATAGCAATAGGTAGTGACAGGTACTCTTTTTTGAAAAAATTGTGGTCTATTAGACCCTAGATCTCTCCTCTGCCCTCAAAGCATCTGACCACACCAAGATCGGTGTGATAAAATGCTTCCCCAATTTCCCAATGGCGCTATTTACATCCGGCGAAATCTAAGTCATGAAATACTCGTAGCTTCCGGTTTCTTAGGCCATAGAGATGTTTGGAGCCACTCTGGTCTCTGATCAGCTCTATGGTCAGCTGGCTGAATCACCGGCTGCGTTCTCAGGTTCCCTGTTGAGACAGGAGAGCCAGAGAAAAACACGGAAGACGGTGGGGGGGGGGGCATTCCCTCCCACGGCTTGTAAAAGCAGTCTAGAGGCTAATTAGCCGCTAGGATTGCTTTTACATGAAAGACGACCGCTGGCTGAAAAGAATGATACCAAGATGATACCTAAACCTGCAGGCATCATTCTGGTATAACCACTCAAAGTCGTGAATGGCGTACCTGAAGACAAAAAAATGGTTAACAATGGTTAACAATAAAGCACAGTAAAGTGTAAATAATTACACACCTGAAAAACAAACATGATAAAACATAATAACAATAACAATAACAATAAAACATTGCAGAATAGAATACAGTAAAAAAGAGCAGAACAATAGAGAGAGAGAATAGAGAGAGAGAGAACAATAAAACAACAACTATTTTTTTTTATTTCTTATTTTTTTTTTTTTTTTTACACTTTTTTTGTAACTAACTTTTATAACGGTAACCGGTTCCAGGTTCGGGTCTCTCAAAATGCGATGGCATCTTGGGAGACCCTGTGAAAGTGTGCCTAGTCTGTGCAATGCTGTACCCTACGCTAATACTCAACTAGTGAATGGTAGCGTTCAAAACATTCACCAATGCAAAGACCAGGATTGTCAGGACAGGAGGGACAATAATAGCGGGTGTCACGCCTATATCCGCGCTTGCTGCAGACACGACATCTTTTTTGGGGGGGTTCGTTGGGTAGGGGTACTTGGGAGGACATAAAGAAAATGCCTCTCATGCAGCCGACTGCATTTGGTTGGGGATGTGAATGGGGGAAGTACGGGCGCTGCAGAAGCGGTGGGTTCCCAATTAGGATTGGCGAATGCAGCAGGAAGGGCACTATGGGCACGACGGGCCTGTGTTTGTCTTTTTGGTGGCAGCGGGACACTACTTGTGCTTGCCACCTCACCAGCTTGAACTGCACTTATGGGACTCGCCACGTCACCACGTGTTACTGCAGTGCTGGTTTGACTACGACCGGGGTGTACTAGGCCGCTGGCGCTTGCCAGTTCACCAAAACGCTACCAAAAAACTGTTAGCGATCGCAGGGATCAGGCCTGACTCTGCGAACGCTGCAATTATGCGTTTAGTGTTTTGTAAGTGACAGTGATCGATCGATACTGCACTTGGGTGGGCTGGGCCGGGCCGGGCGGAGGGGCAAAACGCAGGTGCTAGCAGGTATCTGGGCTGATCCCGCTAACACTGCGTTTTTGGGAACCCTAAACTGCTGGTGACGCTAGTATAGATCTGATCGGATCAGATATTGATGCGATCAGATACTATATCACTAAGGGAGGTGTACAGTGCGTGCGTGGGTGTTAGCGGTACTGGCGCTAATCTGACGCTGCCTGGGGCTGGTGCTTGCCAGTTCACCAAAACGCTACAAAAAAAACTGTTAGCGATCGCAGGGATCAGGCCTGACTCTGCGAACGCTGCAGTTATGCGTTTAGTGTTTTGTAAGTGACAGTGATCGATCGATACTGCACTTGGGTGGACTGGGCTGGGCCGGGCGGAGGGGCAAAACGCAGGTGCTAGCAGGTATCTGGGCTGATTCCGCTAACACTGCGTTTTTGGGAACCTTAAACTGCTGGGGACGCTAGTATAGATCTGATCGGATCAGATATTGATCCGATCAGATACTATACCACTAAGGGAGGCGCATGCTGCGTGCGTGGGTGTTAGCGGTACTGGCGCTAATCTGACGCTGCCTGGGGCGACGCATATCACCGCCGGGCGATCGGGGGGCTAAACCTTTATTCAGTAATAAACGGCGGGTGCCCTGACACTATAAAAAATAAACGAACTAACCAGCGTCAACCGTAACGGTTATACGGTGATCAGTGGTGAAAGGGTTAACTAGGGGGCAATCAAGGGGTTAAAACATTTATTAGGTAGTATATGGGGGTCCCTGACGCTATAAAACGCTGACGGCGAACCTAAATATTTACCTCACTAACTAGCGTCACCAGCGACACTAATACAGCGATCAGAAAAATGATCGCTTAGCGACACTGGTGACAGGGGGTGATCAAGGGGTTAAAACTTTATTAGGGGGGGTTAGGGGGGTACCCTAGACCTACAGGGGGGTAATACTCACTGTCCCAACACAGTAACTGTCACAAACTGACACTATGCAGTAATCAGGAAAAAAAAACAAAAAAAAAAAAACAAACTGCTGGTGTCAGTTTGTGACAGGGGGGGGGGTGATTGGGGGGGGATCGGGGGGCGATCGGGGGGGGGATCGGGGTGTTTTGTGTGCCTGGCATGTTCTACTGTGTGTGTGTAGTGTTGTGCACTCACTCACTTGTCGTCTCTCCTCGGGCCGGAACGGAAAATACCGACCCGAGGGGAGATGACATCACTTCCTTTGCTGCTGTTTAGCATACAGCAGCAAAGGAGTGTTCTCATTGGCCGGCGGCGATCGCGAGGGGGGGGCCACGAACGGATGGTCTCCCCCTCATCACCGATCGCCGCTGGACAAAAGACGACCGCCTCGGGCACCGGGGGGGGGTCCGATCGGACCCCCCACCCGCGGAAGGCAAATCACGTACCCTGTACGTGATTTTGCCTGTCCGTGCCACTTTGCCGACGTACATCGGCGTGAGGCGGTCGTCAAGTGGTTAAAGAATATTGCAAACACCATGGAAATAAGTCCCTGAAGTTGTCTTACAACAGCCCATTCCAGGTGTGCCAGTCTATGATGTCCAGAGTGAAGCAACCTAAGAAAAACTGAGATGCCTTCACTATAAACTCATTAAACCCATTGAGACCCACAAAGAGAGTAATAAGGAGGTTTTGAAGAACCTGTCCAAGTTCATGAGCCACAAACATCTCTGCCACCAGAGGGTAGTGGTGGCTGTCTCCTGCTTTTCCACTGTTATTTTCAAGACCCCCAGGAGAAACGCATCTTGTCTTGAAAGATGGGACTGATACTCAATCCCTGAAGTTCTCCCAGGGACCTAACTTTAGGATGAATTATAATGGTCTGCACACTTGGCAGGGACGACAGGTTCAAGTTGGCAGACAAGTGCCAATTTACTTACCAGGTGTAAGAACGGCTCTTAACTCCTTTTCCCACAATGCCCTGGGCTCCTGGACACACCCAGGGAAGGCAAGTTTATCAGTTTCCCTCACCCAGAGAGACCACACCTGATGAGGCAGAGGTAGCTCGGCAAGCAATCTACAGCCAGGTGACTGGCCCTCCACTTTTAGAACCAGCATGTCAGCAGCTGGGCCAAAGCCTAATAGCAGGCAGCTTTTACAGAAGACCCAGCTACTGTGGGTAACACTATTCTAATTGTAACCAGAGTACTCTAGCTCCAGTGTGCTGGCTCCCCTCCACGGGTTTGGGATCCCTCCAGCTGTTTGCCTGAGTTACCAGTGCCACCTTGGACTTGGGATGCTGTTTATGAGGATAAGTGCAAGTAGCTGTTTGCGTTCTGAACTGTTTTACTCAAGTAGTGATTCTCAGCTAATCTCTCTGTTGCTAAACAGTCTTAAGGAGACTATGCTATGCAGCTGCATTTTGCCTTTATTGAGCCATAGAGACATTGCTGTGATGAGTCTCTGTTTGTGGAGCTTTCATAATTTGTTTTGTATTATTCTGCAGTATACACAAGCTCTTTGCCATCATGACACTTTGCCAGACTGCAAGTTTCAGTTACTCTCTGTCTAATTATTCAGCTGGTTACTCATTTTGTTAAAATATTACCAGTAGTATAGACCAGTGTTTCTCAACCTATTTTCAGCTATTATTCTTACTGCCTATTGTATAGGTAATAAGAATAATGAGTACTTGCACTGAAAGAAATGATAGCAGAATTTGCAGGCAGCACAAAAGAAAAAAAGGATACCAGGCACACTCATGGTCAGACATTGGAGATAAAGACAAATATACTAAGCTGATCGAAATTCATCTGGTCCAGCAAGAACTTGCCAAATTTAGATCAGTGTGTATCTATCTCTGCTGGACAGAAGTCGATTATTTGACTTCTGTCGAAGGGACATGTCAACAAATGTTCCCCACTCAACGGCTGCAGCCCCTGTCAGAGTACAATGTCTTGGCTGGGGGCTGAACTAAACAAATTGTGTATGGCCGGTTTTACTAAGCTAAAGACACTGGACAATGTACTAAAAACTGTACAGGGACCTCCACAAAATATGTGCAGTTTGGATATAGTTGCCAAAATTTTACAATAACCATGCAACTGTCATTGTAAATTATACTCACATGACAGAAATATGTGCAAATCCCTTGGTAATGTAATTTAGAGCTCCCTTGCACAACAGCTGACTGAACGAAAAACAACTGACTGAAGAGATAGAGCCCATGGAGACTCTGGTTATTATGGTTATCTGTAGCCTAGTATCTCAGCTGTCAGGTATTTTTTTTTACAAAGAAAGATAGCTGTAGAAAATAAAGCATAAACGAGACTTGGATAATATTGAATTTTTTTTACTCTTAGCTGCCGGTAAACAATTACTGAAAAGTGCTTACAAAACTGGCATTGTTGTATTTATTTAAGAAGAACTCCAGTCAGGATTAAAAACACCAGTAAACTTATATTAAGTTCAATGTGCTTCATCTTTTTCTGATTTCCAGCTGTAGGAATAAATGAAATAAATGTCCTTTTATGTCAGCTGAGAGCTAATCAAAAGAAGAGGATGATGAGAGGAATCAGAGTTGTATGGATCTGCATAATAGAGGATGTGTATCTTTTTTGGTCTGGCTTTACATTAATGTCTAGTGGTAACTACAATGTGTTACTGCAATGCATGGTAATATAAAATATGATTTGCAGTGCACCACAACCCACAAGTACAGTATTCTATAAGGGCTCTTTCAAACTAGCAGCCTGGGAGAGGGGGGGCTGTAAAAAAAAGGAGGCTGAGTCGTGGTTTTATGACCACCCCTGGCTGCCCACCGGAATTCTGACTTTACAGGGCTGAAAACATGCATTTTAAACTTGTGCTTTCGCAAACACTTGGCTCTTAGTTGGAGCATAGGTCCCGTAGTGTAAAATTGCCATTCAGCAATAAGAAAACAGTAAGAAAAAAACAAAAAACAAAATAGGCATCAGGAGGTGGCAGTAGCTCCTTCTGAACTCCTACCAGCCACTGCTATACCTTGCTCTGGAAAACAATCCACTGTGGATAGCTTTTCAGAGTGTGAAAGAGCCCTAAGGCACCAGTGGCTTGCACATGTGTCTTGCGGTGGGCTGCAATAAAAAACATGCTGCAGGTTCAGTTTTTCCTGCATGTTGCATATGTCATTTTTAATGAGCTACCTTAAAACAATTAATGTTAGTGCACAAAATACTGCATGTTAGCACATGTCTGGTAAAGCACCACAGCAGACTGCAAAGGTCTGAGCAGGCCATAAATGTTGTTTAGATGTACATAGGGAGAGAAAAATCTGCTCAATGTAATATACAGTAAGTGGTTTGGGTCAGAGCCCATGTAAGCAATATACTGTTCTAGGCTTCCTATTAACTTTATAGACAAATCAGACTTGCGGGCACAATCCAAGCCCCCAGCATTTGAAGGGAAAGAAATGGGAACAGAAGAGTGGACACAGTCCTTGCTCTGTTATCAGAGTAACATTATCTTCAATCGCTTGATCAGCTGTCTCACCTTGTATATAAATTCTTTAACTAACAGTTATTTTTACAATTGTAACACGTTCATGACAAAGATAAAACAAATCTTAACATCTAAAACCAGTTTTGCAACTTTGGCGTGTTTTCAGTAAAACTGTACATATCACCACAATGTTTGCAAGTGAATTATAAGTGAATTATGTAGAAAAAATGATCTGCACTCCGGTTGTTGCTCTTAAAATTTCTTCATTTTATTGAATAGCCACAGTGAACAAACGAAGATTAAGTCAGTTACTTAAGCGACTGTGGATCGAGCACCTGGGAGCTCTCTATCTCCTGCTATCTATGTGGTGTATGGGTCATAGCACTGACGTTCCTGTTTATAAGTGAATTATATCTTGTCTTTTTTATGGCAATCTGGGCTTTCATTTGTTGGTAAATGGCCATGGATTGCTCCTGATTTTTTGAATTATTAAAGGAAAACAGTCCAACAGTTCGAGCGAACAAAATAGTAAAAAAATAAATAAATAAATAATTTGTTATTTATTGCCATTACCATGACCTACAGACAGAAAACCCCAAAAACATTCTCCTGCTCCTGACAATTACAGCTATTTCAAGTTGGTACTCATAACTAGGGTTAGAAAGCACATAATCACATGGGACAAAGTACAACGTGTACTTTGTCCCATAGGGTACAGAATTCTAAATTAAAAAGATAAATTCATGTAACGCCAGTGTTGCCAACCTAACAGATTGAAATTTACTGACACGACACCCGAAATTTACTGGCACAGCCATGTTTTTACTGGCATTTCCAAAAGTTACTAAATTAAAATTTTAAGTACAAATTTCACTATTTAGGCTACAAACAAATACAATATGTAATTAGCAATGTGATTTAAAGTAGATAATAAGGCAAAAAAGATATTTCTTATTTTATTTTTGATATAGTAAATAAGTAGTTCAGGGACAGGACTCAGGAGGGCAAGAAATTAGAATGGGTGGCACACACATGAAATTGACTCTTATGCCCCATACACACGGTCGGATTTTCCGATGGAAAATGTCCGAACGGAGCGTGTTGTCGGAATTTCCGACCGTGTGTGCGCTCCATCGGACATTTTCCATCGGATTTTCCGACACACAAAGTTTGAGAGCAGGATATAAAATTTTCCGACAACAAAATCCGTTGTCGGAAATTCCGATCGTGTGTACACAAATCCGACGGACAAAGTGCCACGCATGCTCAGAATAAATAAAGAGATGAAAGCTATTGGCCACTGCCCCGTTTATAGTCCCGACGTACGTGTTTTACGTCACCGCGTTCAGAACGATCGGATTTTCCGACAACTTTGTGTGACCGTGTGTATGCAAGACAAGTTTGAGCCAACATCCGTCGGAAAAAATCCTAGGATTTTGTTGTCGGAATGTCCAAACAAAGTCCGACCGTGTGTACGGGGCATTACAGTGATACTGACAGCAGTGTGTAGTAGTACAGAATACCGACACGACATGTCCCCTCCTAAGTCACAGTGACAGTCTCTCTCCATGCCAGGTGGTCCCTCCAGTCCAAACAGCACTGATGGACGCGCTCCTGGCCTGCCTTGCTCCCATCCCGCAGACCCACATACAAGGCTCTGGCTGCTCTGCTTGGCTCCCTTGCACCATGACATCACAGGACATGCTCAGGCACTGCCTCCACCAGAGCCGCCTGAACACACTGTAGCAGGCACTCGTATGGTCTTGGCTGGCTCCGGGCAGAGCATCACAGCCATATTTTTTACTGGCAACCTTTTCTTTTTACTGGCATTTACTGGCAGGAGAAGATTGCCTGTTTTTTTACTGCCTGCCAGTAAAAATACTGACGAAATACTGACGGTTGACAACACTGTGTAACGGTACCCCCACAGGAACTTCTGATTTTAACAGTTTTTTCCCCAAACAGTGCAGAGGCCACCAATCACCCATGCAACAGTCCATTCACAATATGGTTTCAATCAACAGTCTGGGGGGGTGTATGGGATACTCCGGAAGTACTGAATTGTAACAGGGGAAAACACTTTACTAGCCTAAGTTTCTTTATTCAGCCCTTATGCCAGGGACAAAAGGGGATAAACAGAAAGAAGACCCTGTAAGGGCTGCCTCAGAGAGAACTACACTGGCACCTTATCACCCCAAAAGTAAAACAGCATACAGTCACCAGGATTTTGAGCTCAGATCAATAGCCACAATGTCACAGGACAGCTAACCATTCATGCAAGCAAGAGTTGTGCCGCTCCAGGTGAGAATTGGACTCCGCATGTGGGTGCTAGCCTTGACCCACCTGTCATAGAATGCATATGCATGAAAGGAATGGCTGCACACCAAGACAACGTGAGTCAGTTTTATTGCAACATCTCAAGAGTGTAACAATCACCAGAGGACAGTAGCAAGTACAGAGGTTGATGCGTTTCACACACTTACATTGTGCTTACTTATAACCAATTAACCAGCTAACGATTCCCCAGTCTCCACCAAACATCTCTGTCACAGGATAACAGCACACTTTCCTGCTTCCACCAGGTACTCTTCATCAGTTAATTCTCCAGACCAGATCCTTAGCATAAGTCACTCAATTATCTCCGATGGTTCTTTAATAGGTCTCCTAGCTCTGCTATAGCTTGGATCTCAATGACTATTAACAAACTCTAGCAGCTCCTGAGGTTGTGGAACTTCTTCATTGGGACAAGAACCCAGCTGCTCCAAATCCCAGACTAGGTATTTTCCCCCCAGCCACTTACTGGGCACACCTTCCCAAGGAATTGGTTAAACCACAATAAAAATTCAAGCTTAACATTTGATTATCCCAGCCCTTATATTCTAGATGACTCTAGAAGGCAGGAGAAAACATGTACTTATCATCCTTACAGCCTAAGAGGGTGCTACATCTGTTTTAATGTTTGTATTTTTTTTTTCTTCTAATGCCGCGTACACACGAGCGGACTTTACGGCAGACTTTGCCCGGCGGACTGGATTTCGTCAGACAATTCGATCGTGTGTGGGCTCCAGCGGACTTTGTTTTCTCAAAAGTTGGACGGACTTAGATTTGAAACATGTTTTAAATCAATCCGTCGAAATCGAGTCCGGTCGAAAAGTCCGCTCGTCTGTATGCTAGTTCGACGGACAAAAAGCCACGTTAGGGCAGCTATTGGCTACTGGCTATGAACTTCCTTGTTTTAGTCCGGTCGTACGTCATCACGTACGAATTCAACGGACTTTGGTTGATTGTGTGTAGACAAGTCCGTTCATTCAGAAAGTCCGTCGTAAAGTCCGTCGAAAAGTCCGCCGGGCAAAGTCTGCCGTAAAGTTCGCTTGTGTGTACGCTGCATAAGAGTGGGGCTGGATTTTTTTTCTGTCAGATGTTAAATATACAGTTTTTATGCTTGGACATAGCTCCTGTGCCTTGGCTGCTTCCAGATTCCGATTCCAAAAACTCACTTTTCTTTAGCCCAGGTTTACACCTACAGCTGGAATCGTGCAAGTTCACGTCAGTCCCAAATTCAGGGGCGATTTCAGAGACATCTGTGCAGGTTCCTGCACAGATGTCTATGGAAATGGCACCTCGAAGTTACCAAAAGTAGTACAGAAACTAATTTTGGGAATCAGTGCGGCGTTGCACCAATTCGGACGGTGCCATTGCTGGCAATTGCAATTGTCAAATCGCATGCCAAATCGCACCAGTGTGAACCAGGGCTAAGCAACTCTAATTGTTGCAAAAAACATTTGTTTATTAGCGTATCAAAATAAAAAAATTTAAATATAGATGCTGGAAATATTTAACTGTTAATTAAAGAATAAGGAATAACTTTGCACTTGTAGTTTGCACTTTAAAGTGGATTTGCTTTTAGTAAATAACCCCCAAAGCGTATCTGGCACACTTCAAACATCCAATCTTATGCAGGGGAAATTGAAAAAGTACAGCATTTAGGCAGTTCATCTTTCTGGTTCAGTAATTCAGGTTCCTATGCCACCTCTCCGCTTACAGCATACTCATGGGACAGCACTTTAGTAAAATCATCTCTATCTAGTTTAGAAGTAATTCTAAAGCAAGAAGTAGCTAAGTGATCTCACTAAATAGCTGTGATCTTTTTGCTGTATTTGCTAAAGCCAGCACATAGCGGGCATAGCTGCATGGTCCCTACTGAATCCAGCACTAAAGTTTATAGGCACGCAACACATCAGGTTAAGAGATAACATTGTGTTTAGCTACATTAATTTTGTTTAAAGAATATGTCAACCCAAAATGTCATATTCCTGATATATGCCTGCTGTACCATGTACTTGTATGAGAAAGTATCCTGTTATCTTTGTATTGCTTCCTTTGTGTGAAATACCTGGTGTTTCTGCCAGTCACTCTGATTTTCTATTAATAACTGACCACACTAGGCATGGTCAGTTTTCTAGCTGTGCTGAGAGCTCAGTCTGTTCTCCAATGATCAGACATGTGCTGACAGCCATTCACTGGTAAGATCAGTGTTTTGTTGCGTTTCCTCCACCAGCTCTCTAAGATCCTTATGCAGCTGAGAACCGAGGGTATGTGATCATTTATGCAAAAGGAGAAAAGAGGTATTTATAATGTTTTTTAAATGTTTTGCATTTAATTTCTATTTTAAACTGAGTGGGTTGCTTTACAAGGTAAGGGTTTACGTATACTTTAATGCATGCAGTTATGTACATAACACCCGCACAGTGCTGTAGGTCCTAAAGTGTAACTAGAGGCAAACTTTTTATTTAAGTTTTGGATAGTGGGGAGAAGCATTACAATACCCATCAGTTTTTTTGCTGTCTGTACCTCTGTTGAGGAGATGCACTCGCTCTATTTGTCATGTTTACTGTTATCATCGAATGTAAAAGAAAATCTAAAATTTTGGGATGACATGAGAACACTACTAGTTCTGGTAACTAGAGATGAGCCGAACACCCCCCCAGTTTGTTTCACAGCAGAACATGCGAACAGGCAAAAAATTTGTTCGAACACGCGAACATCGTTAAAGTCTACGGGCACGGACGTGAAAAATCAAAAGTGCTAATTTTAAAGGCTTATATGCAAGTTATTGCCATAAAAAGTGTTTAGAGACCCGGGTAAATTCAACAATGCTTAAAGTTAAACAATAAAAATGAAATATGCCTTTAAACATCGTGCCTGGGGGTATCCTTAGTATGCCTGTAAAGTAGCGCACCTTTCCCATGTTTATAACAGTGCCATAGCAAAATTACATTTATAGATAAAAATACAAAAAAATGGTGTGGATGTCACCCCCAAAATCCATACCAGGCGCTTCAGGTCTGAAATGGATATTAAGGGGAACCCCGCACCCAAATATTTTAAAAAATGGCATGGGGGTCCCCCAGGCACTATATACCAGAACACTGTAAGCCCTCACAGTTACTTTTGTTGGGCGCAGGAACGGGCCCTGCTGTGAAATATTATATCAAAAATTGTAATTACATGCCCCTGTTAAATAAAACAGGGGCAAAATTTGGCCTTGGGTGGTGGTGGTGCCCTAAACCAAAAATATTGTTGGAAGCTAGCATCATCAAGATTGAGGAGGAATAGGATAGCCAGCATAGGCAGTCTTCAAGGGATCCCACATCCATAGCAAATTCATTCAGTTACATGAGCATCAGGTGCTTGATAGCTGCTGATCCAAGACTGATTCATTTTTATGAATGTGAGCCTATCAACGGAGTCTGTGGACAGGCACACCCTTTGATCGTTACAAACCCGTTAGCAGCACTGAATGTGCATTCCGAAAGCATGCTGGATGCAGGACAGGCCAGTAGCTCAGTTGCATATTGAGCAAGTTCTGGCCAGTTGTCCATCCTCAAGACCCAGTAACCCAGTGGATGCTCTTTTGGAAAGGTCTTCAAGTCTGCTCTTGCCCCTAGATATTCTTGCACTATGTAATGCAGACACTGGCGATGGCTGCTTGAACCGATCGGACCTTGGCGCTGAGGACTGAAAAATTGTTTAAAGGCATCGGTCAGCCAGCCACCTTCTCCACCGCTCTTCCTCTGATTGAACGAAGCCTCAGCAACACGTTGTCCAGCACCAGGAAATTGTAACCTCCCAGGGTTTGGAAATGCGTTGCACAAACCTTTCTTCAAGGCCTCCTGAAGATGTTTCATCCTCTGCTCCCTCTGTGAAGGTAGGATGAGTTCTGCAACCTTACCCTTGTAACGTGGATCAAGAAGGGTTGCCAGCCAGTAATGATCCCTCTCCTTGATACCACGAATCCTAGGGTCCTTTCGCAGGCTTTGCAGAATAAGGGAGACCATTCAGCATAAGTTGGCAGAGGTATTTGATTCTGAGTCCTTTGGGTCACTAAGGATCACATGATCCATAACTACCTCCTCCCAGCCATCTACAACTCCTTGGGTTTCTGGGAGCTAAAAATCATCCCTTGAAGACTGCTGCTAAGTGTTACCCTCTACATCCATGCCGACACAATCCTCCTCTTTCTGTGTGTTTGGCGAGCCCGTAGTAATGCTATCTGGATAAGCCTGAAAGCCTTGAAAGAAAAGGAAGTCCTCTTCCTCCCTGTTCTGCCTCAAGTGCCCTGTCCATGATTCCACAAAAGCGTATGCTCCAGTAGGAAGACTAGAGGGACAGCGTCACTGATGCATGCATTGTCACTGCTCACCATCCTTGTGGCCTCCTCAAATGGTGACAGGACAGTGCATGCATCCTTGATCAGTAGCTACTGGCGTGGCCTGTCCTGGTGCCATACTCGCACAGGTACTCATTGATGGCCCTCTGCTGTGTGTACCGCTGGTTCAGAGAACAAATCTGCAGAAAAGGCCATAGAGGAAGAAGAAGAGGAGGGGGTGGAGGAGAGAGCTGTGGCAGAATCACCACTAGCATTTTGGAGGCATGGTGGCGGAACAAGCTCCAACAACACTGAACCCTATCCTGCATCCTTCCCAGCTGCCAACAGAGTTACCCAGTGTTGTTGCCAACAGACTGCATGGCAGGTCATCATGTCTGGTCAAGCATGTGGTGCCCAAGCGGCTGCTGTTCTGGCCATGCTTGATCCACTTCAGACATAGGTTGCAAACAGCAATGGTATGATCTGCTGCACACGTGTAGAAAAAGGCCCACACCATGGAACTTTTAAAAGTCAGCGGGGAGTCAGCAGCGCCCTGCAACTGGGGAGCTCTGCAAAGTGATGCAATAGGGTGGCTGCCCTTAAGCTGCCCACTAGAGGACATCCTGCCTCCTCCTCTCTTCTCTCAAACACCCAAGAACAGTCAATGACCTCATCATCCCCTCCCTCCTCTTTACTGGAGAAAACTTGGCAGTATGCTGCAGCTGGGGGAACATGACTGCCAGTTTTTTGTCTTTCTGTGGCACCCCCTCTCTCTAGGCTCATGTTACCCCCTTTTTCAACCTCGGAGCCTTCAAAACGCTGCTCATCCTCCAGCAGCATGTACCTGACACTGTGGTCGAATTATTCTGGGGACTCCTCCGTGCATGATGGTGGGGCTATGGAAGGAGTGACTGTGGACAAAGAGCCGGTGGAATAGGCCGCTTTTTTAGCTGCATTGGAAGGCAAACTACTCTGAGCCTAGGTGACAGAGGATGAGGAGGATGAGGACGGCTTTGTTATCCACTCCACCAACTCTTCTGCATGTTCTGGCTCAATAACACTGCCAGCAGCAGAAAAAAGGACAAGCGTGCCCCGCGACCACCTGCAAAAGGATGCACCATGTCCACGACCAGCACTGTTGACTGTAGACACAGAGGCTGCTTGCCCTCTTTTAGTGGCTTGTGAGAGTCTGCCTCTCCTTGGTGGCCTTCCGGACATGATGTATTTTTTGTTTTGCAACACCACATTACACTGTATTAGATACTGTGTACACCACCAGCACTGTATTAGAAACTGTACACACTGTATTAGATACTGTGTACACCACCTGAAGTGTATTAGAAACAGTACACCACAGAATGCATTGTAGATATAGGCTACATTGGATGCAGAGTACATATATATATATATATATATATATATATATATATATATATATATATATATATATATATATATAGACCAAGGAACTCTTCAAACAAGTAACGGACAATGTTGTTGAGAAGTACAAGTCAGGGTTAGGTTATAAAAAAAAATATCCAAATCTTTGATGATCCCTAGGAGCACCATCAAATCTATCATAACCAAATGGAAAGAACATAGCACAACAGCAAACCTGCCAAGAGACGGCCGCACACCAAAACTCATGGACCGGGCAAGGAGGGCATTAATCAGAGAGGCAGCACAGAGACCTAAGGTAACCCTGAAGGAGCTGCAAAGTTCCACAGCAGAGACTGGAGTATCTGTACATAGGGCGACAATAAGCCGAACGCTCCATAGAGTTGGGCTTTATGGCAGAGTGACCAGAAGAAAGCCATTACTTTCAGCAAAAAAACAAATGGCACCTTTTGAGTTTGCGAAAAGGCATGTGGGAGATGTAAAAATGTATGGACGAAGGTGCTCTGGTCTGATGAGACTAAAATTTTACTTTTTGGCCAACAAAGAAAACATTGTCTGGCGCAAACCCAACACATCACATCACCCAAAGAACACCATCCATGTTTTTCAGCAGTCAGGACTGGGAAACTGGTCAGAGTTGAGGGAAAGATGGATGGTGGTAAATACAGGGATATTCTTGAGCAAAACCTGTACCACTCTGTGTGTGATTTGAGGCTAGGAGGGAGGTTCCCCTTCCAGCAGGACAATGACCCCAAACACACTGCTATAGCAACACTTGAGTGGTTTAAGAGTAAACATTTAAATGTGTTGAATGGTCAAAGCCCAGACCTCAATCCAATAGAAAATCTGTGGTCAGACTTAAAGATTGCTGTCCACAAGCGTAAACCATCCAACTTGAAGGAGCTGGAGTAGTTTTGCAAGGAGGAATGGGCAAAAATCCCAGTGGTAAGATGTGGTAAGCTCATAGAGACTTATCCAAAGCGACTTGGAGCTGTGATAGAAGCAAAAGGTGGCTCTGCAAAGTATTGACTTTAGGGGGGTGAATAGTTATGCACATTGACTTTTTTTTGTTATTTTGTCCTATTTGTTGTTTGCTTCACAATAAAAAAAATCATCTTCAAAGTTGTGGGCATGTTCTGTAAATAAATTATGCAAATCCTCAAACAATCGATGTTAATTCCAGGTTGTGAGGCAACAAAACACAAAAAATGCCAAGGGGGGTGAATACTTTGCAAGACACTGTATACTAGACTGACTGTATATATATATATATCAAATACACTGCCATTAACTGAATAACCTGCCTGCTTAATCTAACTCAAGCTATGTCTCTGTCTACACCAACAACACTACACACGGCCGCCGTGTAAGCAGCCTTATATAGTGTGGAGCGTGGACTTGGTCCCCCTGGGCTATAATTGGCCAAAGGCACCCTGCCTTTGACCAGTTATGGCTCTCTCAGCAGAGCGCGCTGTGATTGGCCAAAGCATGCAGGTCAGGTGCATGCTTTGGTCAATCATCATACAGCAATGCATTGCGATCTCGCGGTGCATTATGGGGCGTTCCGCAGCACTCAAATTTTCCGCGAATGCCCCATAACGTTCGCTGTTCGGCGAACGGGCGAACACCCAATGTTCAAGTCGTACTTATGTTCGACCCGAACATCGAGCTCATCCCTACTAGCAACACTCCTAAATTCCATCACTTTGGATGGATTTCCTCTCACTTTCTGTTTTGGCTATGGAACAGGAAATGAAGGGAAACCCAATGGAACACAGATGGGGGGGGGGGGGGTGTTATAAGCCTCCCTTACTCTATCAACATTACTGCAACACGCAGAAGTACAATACTGTAGGTGCCATGCATTGCAGTAACACAGATTTTACCAAGTGCTAGGTTGAAATTCAGTGAGCGCTAAAAAAATCCCACAGTTCAATTTTTTTGTCTGTTGATTTGCATTGTAAGGCCATTTAAAATGAATTGGCTGCCTTAATGCAACTCACATTACCATGTGAAGTACCCCCATTAACACTAGTGCCATAACATTGAGATAGAGGGCCATTACTACTGACCTCTGAACAATGTTCCACTTACTACTGACCTCTGAATTATGCCTCACGTACTACTGACCCCTGAACTCCACTTCACTACTGACCTCTGAACTCTGCAACATTTACTACTGACCTCCGACTTCCTCCAAACTTACTACTGACCCCTGAACATTGCCTCACATACTACTGACCCCTGAACATTGCCTCACATACTACTGACCCCTGAACATTGCCTCACATACTACTGACCCCTGAACATTGCCTCACATACTACTGACCCCTGAACTCTGCCTCACTTACTACTGACCCCTGAACTCTGCCTCACTTACTACTGGCCCCGAACTCTGCCTTACTTACTTTTTTAAGCAGGAGGACCCAACTTATGATTTTTCACACAGGCAAACTGCCTTCAGAAAACATCCCTTTAGCGAGACTGCTCACTTAAAGCAGTTGTAAACCGCCAATGTTAAAAAAAAAGCACATTATGAAATACTCACCTTGGAACGAAGCCCTCTGGCACTGAAAAGTCACCGCTGAGAGAGCTTATATGTTCCCCTGTCTAAAAGAAAAAACTGGTGTGAAAGCTTAATGGTATATAGCTGCTAGCAATTAGTGTAGATATACAAAACACTGATAACAATGACCAAGAAAAATTGCAGCGCTTAGCACAATATCAATAAACACAAAACACCTGAAGTGTTATGATAGTGAGTCCAACATTGAAACTATTCAAAGGAAACAAACATAGAATAGTTCTTATGAAGAAGTATCAAGTGATACAGGTGATTTCCCTCCTCTAGTGCCTCAATCACCCAGTGCGACCTCCACCAATGTCAGAAAAACACACTCACCAGATATAGTTGCTGTCTAATAAATAGAACAGCAAAAATTGCATATGATAAGATCCAGGTTATCAGAGGTATGTGGTCATCAGAGGTGTATGTAGTCATTAGCTCGCATTTATCCCCTCTACCAGAATCGTTGGACCCTCTTTAGAGTGTATCCAAGTGCATGGATCATGACCAGGAAGTTTTATTTCTCATGGTAAAAACAGCTCAGCATATCTCATTCGTAGTAATAAGTCTCCAATGGCAAAGAAGAAAAAAATCTCATGGTACAGTATCTATTGGTGAACCAGCATAAAAACAAACATATAAAACAAGTGTGCCTATAGCACTTGCATAAATAAACACCAATCCAGCCAGGGATAATGGCGGCTGGACCTTAATTGCAAAATATCATGTGTGAAATAGCAAGCTTGCACTTTCATGAAGCGCTGCCAATCTGAAACAGAGTGGCGGCCAGGACCTCAGGCGTTGTATAGTAATAAACCTCTACAGCTGTTTCGCATACACACACATGAATTATAAAAAGTTTTGCAGCCATAAACAAGCAATGATTTATATAGCCCAGGTACATAGGAAATGCCCAGGTGCATGGGAAATTAATTTCGGGGGTCAGGACAAATTCATCACATCACTGTCCGGCGCCATCTTGAAAAAGGGCAAAGATATGTATGGGACCTACTATATTAACAGCAGCCATCAAAATATGAGAATCTACAATGAATTCAAAATTAAAAATACATGTAAACATTTGTAATATGTAGTGACAATTTAAAGGAGACTCGCCCAACAAAATAATACTAGTGAAATGTGCTATAAATATTATAAACAAAATTAATACCATATTAGTGATGTGCAACTTGCTGTAACGTCCCCTTAAAGGGGACACAACCTGCTAAAAGCCTATATGAACCAACATCAAAAATGGGTGTAGATAAAAATATGTATTAAAAAATGTGAAATAAAAAATCTTTGGGCTATATAGCACACATGCTCCAACAATACAATAGATTATATCATTTCTGTAACAAAGTCTTTTACCTCTTTTGGTCTAATGAGAACCTCCAAGGTCAAAGATAGCTGACATCCTTCAATATGTGGTGGGTTGTGAGGCATAGTGGGTGCAAAGATGGTAAAAGTCATTGGGCGCCAGACACTTCTTGGATCTAAAAGAGGTTTTATTTCTTTTGATAGACCTTTTTATATATTTTTTGGGGAAAAAGGGTTATTACCAGGACACCCTTAGATGGTTGCAAACTCAATTGGCAGACTCAGAGACTTCAATAGGAGAACAGCCATACAGGGAAAGGCCCCAGAAAGGCGCCACTTCTGCATGTGAAGGATTGCTGTCTCCTATGGTAACAGTCTGTTAACAGTTCCTAACTCAATGTATCAGCTCCACTACAACTGCTCCTTGTAGTTCTTCAATACTGAGCTCCTGATCTCCCACTAGACCCACTGATTTACTGACTATGAATCCCTTGAGCTCCTCTAAGATTGGCAGGGGTATGTCCTCAAGTGTTACCCCCGCTTCTCCACTGGGTCTCTAGCTTGGCACTCCAGGAACTCCTTAAGCTTCACCCCTGCTAACTGGCTCGGTCCCTGGCTTGACAAGCAATGCTGCTCTGCAAGCGTCTCCTCCGCTGGTTGGGTCCATGACTTTATCACCGCCTGAAGTTTCCCAATTCTCCACCGTGCCCTTCGGTGAGAATATGGTTCCGGTACTTGCTTCAGTTACTCACTGTGGTCCCTGGTAAAGGCGATTGGTCCCTTTGTGGCGACAGCTCCCCTTCTACCTCCGACCAGCCGACAGAACTGTCACTTTTGGTTGGACTGCAAGCCGCAGTCCCAACCCTGCGCTGCCCTCTTACTTCTGGATAGGCCCTCACACAGCCTGGCAGCCAAATGCCCCCCAGGATAGGCCCAATCTCTGGCCTAGCAGCCTGGGGCAGATGACACACCTGTGGTGGCACAGATTACCTGACCTCACCCGAATATATAGGCTCTCCCAGCAAGCCAAGTTATTGAAGAAAACTCCTGCTCATTGGCTGGAACACCCACAAACCCATAACCTGACCTTGGGTTGACCTTGGGTTGCCCCTCTCATATCTAGTACCACCAAGTGCCCGGCTACCTAGTGGTAGAAGAGAAAAGTACAACAAGGCCAAACTTAGGGAGAAATCAATGGATATCTAATGCCGCGTACACGCGATCGGAAATGCCGCCAGCAAAACTCCGATGAGAGCTTTTTGACGGAAAATGAGACCGTGTGTATGCTCCATCGGTCTTTTGCTGGCGGAATTCCAGCCAGCAAAAGATTGAGAGCATGTTCTCTATTTTTCAGTCGGGGAAAGTTCCTATCCGAAAATGCGATCGTCTGTATGCAATTCGGACGCGCAAAAAATCACGCATGCTCAGAATCAAGTACAAGACGGAAGCGCTCATTCTGGTAAAATGAGCGTTCATAATGAAGATAGCACATTCGTCGCGCTGTCGATTTTCGGATCTTTTGATGCAGCGCATTCTTTTGTTCTTTATAATGCTAGAAGAATGAATTTGTTTTCACAAACTTATTTCTTTATTATTTCTTGTTATCTCCTGAATAATCTTTTTTGATTTTAAAGCCAGATCTCCATAATAATGCTTAGAATTATTTTTTATAGTCATTTTTTTTTAATCAAGATCTCCTGTTTTTTTGATTATTTTTAAATTATTTTCTAGTGATCTCCATATATATCCATATATTTTTTTTTTGTGTGTGTGTCAAGTTTCCACAACAACATTATTATCTTGTATTTTTAAAGCTCAAGGAGGTTGGTTGTTGTCCCTTGTTATTTGACATTGTATTTTTGAAATGTACCTGCCTACTCACAAACAAACTGTCCTTTTTGAAGAAAAACACATAGGCAAGTATTTTCATATAAAAAAATCTACATTTATTCTGGCTCATAACAAAATAAAGAGGAAGACAACGCTGGAGAAACTGCTTGAATTTGCGAAGCCTTTGTACACCAGGGCACACATCAACTCTTTGTAACTAAAAATTGGTAGCCTGAGAAGTCCATGTAATAGGGAGCACAATCTGGTCCAGGACTCCCACAGATTATGAACAGCAGTAGATAACATAAATGTCCCCAGGCTGTGGTACAACAACAGCCTGCGTCTTCTGTCAGACCAGACTGAACCCAGGCCATCACTTTCTTCTCTTCCCTGCAGCCTTCCCTCCACGCTTTCCTGCAGCCTTCCCTGCAGCCTCCCTGCATCCTTCCTTGGAGTCTGTGGCTCTGGAGGTGGACTTGTGGCAGGAGGAGGAGGAGTTGTAGGATGGGCCAGCGCACATAAGTGCATGTTCTCACTAATTTGGCCCCTCAACCCCTTCCGAAGGGACTGAAAAATAAGATTCTCACACATGAAGCGTTGGCCCTCCTCCATTTGCTGCAATTTTGCAGCTACATAGCAGCCATAGGCCTCTTCAGCGTTGGGGGATGTTTTCAGGGCCACATTAGCCTCTTTAATGAGTCCCAGTGCTGCCTCCTCCATGTTACTCACCTTTCTGGCTCTTTTTGTTGTAAGGTGGAGGGGAGGCACCTGGGATTGGGTGAGGCTACTGGGCCTGGCCACCTCCTGGCTGACACTTACCCCCGCCTCCTCCTTGCTGACACTTACCCCGCCTCCTCCTGGCTGACACTTACCCCCGCCTCCTCCTGGCTGCCACATTCCAGAGCCTCGTCCTGGCTGAGGTGTTCCTGTGTATGAAAAAGGGACATAGTTGTAGTTTTTGGTTCATCAATCACACACAATTTTCAGCTCATGACTGTTGCAAATTGAATGTTAATAAATAGAAAAGACTATCATTCTGAGCCCAGCATTTTTCATTCTTGTCCCAATCATTTTTGGCCCCCACTGTCTATTAATATGTCAAACACTTTTTGTTCAATCATTCATTTGTTATCAATAATAACATCTAGTTAACACCAATATTTTCGGACAATAAATATGTTCAAAAATACTTTACCTGGCTCCAACTGGGCTCCTAAACTCCTTCCAGGATGGAATGGCCAGTTTGGTCCTCGGAAGCCTCAGCTGGGGTTGAGGGAAGGGTGGATAGAAGTGTAGAAAGTAATTCCCTGGCTTAAATCTGGTCTTCCAGAAACCGCATCCTGTTGTAGTACCACAGACTGGGTACATACACATCCTTTGCTGCTGCTCCTGATCTCATGGAAGCCTGGACCTTATCAAGCTCCTTCCTATACATGCTTCTCAAGCTACCAATTTTCTTATCCACAAACTCGATGTCTGCGTTGGGGACCTGCGATGCCTTCCTAGCTAGTTTATTTCGATGTAAGGGGTTTTTAACCTCCCACAAATTTCTCATATCCCTGTACCTGTCTATGAACTGGCCCATGAATTCAGGGTCTTTGAATTGTTTCATATTTGCTGCAAGACAAAACACGAGACAAAAACACTAATATCAGGCTAAATCTTATCCCAATCTCCTAATCTAATCCCAATATAGACCTCAATCTCGAATCAGTATAGGCCACTGATGTCCCAAGTTAAAATGTTACCTACATTATAACCTTCGGCGCTTCCTCCACTCACAGATCGTACGTACGACACACGCGTGTTAGCTTTATATACACTACGCATGCGTGAAACTCGGCTCGCGTCGCCTGCCCCTGACGTTCTTTTTCGAATATTCCCCGCCCCTTCTCTTTTGTCGCAGTGGGAGAGGAACATGGCGGAGGCACAGCAGGTGCGTGATAATAGCAGTAATGAGGAGGAGGAAAGCCCGGAGCCCGAGACGTCCCGATCCCGTAGGAGATTTAGGGCCTCAAATATGGCCTTTGTAGAGATGGTGGACATCTTGAAGAGGGCCGACTATGATGGAAAGTATTGACCGTACCTAAACCCAAATGTGAGAAAGGCCAAGATCATGACTAAAGTTGTGAAGAGTCTGCACAGTAATTTTGGGGTACGAAGATCCAAGGAGCAATTGAGTAAACGCTGGTCAGACCTGAAATTGAGGGAGCAGGATCAGTACAGAAGGATCAAAAAAGTGCTTCTAAAAAGTAAGTAGTTGTTTATAGTTGTTTATTACTATTATTACTTGCATTCTGCTCCATGTGCTTTTTTTTACTGTTGTACAGTTTAAAATGGATACTTTTATGTTCATGGTCACAGTAATCGTTCGTAGGAAACATTGTTTGTTTGCCAACTAAATACAATGTTTTGGGCAGATACAGGGTTAGCTATATTTGGTCATGCTAGTTTGTATTAAAAGAAGTTTAGGACATTATTGTCTAGATGTGTTTGAAACTATAAAGAAATGCAAACTTGATTCAGTGTAATGTAAGGAGAGGACACTCAGCAGCTGTTTACACATCTGTACTCAGGAGCACTAGTGTAGGACACAAGAACAAACTTTTTAGGGTGTCCCACATGGGTACTCCAGTGGATACTTGGGGTGTCTCCATGTGTGAAACTTGTCCAAAAAAGGTAAGTATTTCAGCTTTGGTAAGTAAAAAAAATCATGTCTTTAGCTTGGAACTCTGCCAAAACAGACAATTGTACCCCCTTCCAAACAATGTTTCATATTCCTATTTCTGGCCTCAAATATCTGTGTGCCAAGTATACCTTTTGTTTCATTCTCATAGGGGTGAAAGACTCCGGATATCTGAGGACACCAGGAAACCCCCACCTCCCGAAGAAGGGGAACAGAGGACACCACAACCTGAGGATGTGGAGGAAGGAGAGGTGGTTGAGATTGTCACCACAACAGGTGAGTGTCAGACACCACAGATTCACGTAATAGATGTATGCCTGCATATTTATAATACATGTTTTTTTTCTTTTTGGTGATGTGCATGTTGTGGAAGAACAATCTACTCATTTCACGACTGACAGTGCACAAAGGCTAATCCAGGACATAATGTTTTGTAGTCAGGATTTAGACCTCATCAAGCAAAAAACAAATGACATAGAACAAAAACTGAAGAACATGATTGATGTACTAGGACAGTGATTCTCAACTCCAGTCCTCAGGACCCACCAACAGGCCAGATTTTAAGTATTACTTTGGGGAGATGCAGACAAGAATACTGCAATCGCTGAGCAGCAAATGATATCACCTGTGATGTATTCAGTTATCTTGCAAACCTGGCCTGTTAGTGGGTCCTGAGGACCCGGGTTGAGAACCACTGTACTAGGAAGAATCTAAAGAACAACAAAATGACACAATTTTCTAGTTTTGGGGACCAATTTTTTTCTATTTTTTTACGCATTTTAAAAGCCCAATCTTGAAGATGCACACAGTGTGTCAACATGTGCTATCTGCCATCAGGGGATATCAATGTATGCGTTTTGTGGGTGCAACCACTTCCTTGTAGCTCAAGTAGGTGAGAGGAAGTGGTTGCACCCCCAAAACACATCCATTGATCCCCATGATGGAAGATAGTACATGTTGACATTAGGCATGGGATCAGGAGGGAAATCCCCAGTTTGACTCAGAATTTGTGTGCATCTTCAAAATTTGGCTTTTACAGAGGGACATCACCCCATCTGATGAAGGCAATATCAACACATTTTTGACACTATAATGTCTGATATTGCCTTCAGTTTTTCAATATTGAACTTTGTAAGTTCCTGAGTTGTGTATGTTATGTTTTGAAACATGCCTGTTTATGTACTAAAAAAATATTTTCAAGGTAAAACTTAAAAAAAAAAAATGTTTAAAAAAAAAAAAATTTACAACGCACATGTGAATGTGCACGGAGTAAAAGGTTTTATACTCAACAATGTGTGGCTTCTTCTTTCAATGCTCAGTACCATTTTTTTGTATTAAGTTGGTGTTTACAGTGGCAATGGGTGTTATTTAATAATGGAAAAACCACTTGGCACTACAAGTGCACTAGGAGAACCTAGGAGACAGCTAAAAGAAACACAAGCAGTAAATCAAAATCAAGTTTTGATCAATTCAATTTTTTTTTATATATCTAAAATAATTACAAATTTACTGGCATAGCAATGGCCCCTCTACCCATAAAATAATCTACATATTTTTGATGCACTTCACGGGCACTTTTGGGGGGGCAAGCCAGGGCGGCCAGTTTCCAGGGCCATCAGTGGATTTTCTGGAAGTTCGGCCTCAGGCCCAACTGAGGCAACATAATTAGGAGCATTTCTCTTCAAAAAGTTGTGAAGTATTATTATTATTATTATTATACGAGATTTATATAGCGCCAACAGTTTACGCAGCGCTTTACAATGTATAAGGGGGACAACACAATTACAGTACAGTTCAATACAACAGGAGGGCCCTGCTCGTAGAGCTTACATTCTAAAGGGAGGGGGTGGTGGTACAAAAGGTAATAGCTGCAAAGAATGATTTAATGGGGGTGGCTCAGGGACAGTTATTGTGGGTGTGGGATAGGCTTCCCTGAATAAATGACTTAATTCATTAATTAATTAATTAATAATTATTAATAATAATAATAATAATAATAATAAAAATAATTAATTCATAATTAATTGAATAAATTAATAAATGAGTTTTCAGAGATCTCCTAAAGGTGGACAGGGTAGGGGCTGATCGGACATACTGGGACAGGGAATTCAAGAGGATGGGAGAGGCTCTGGAGAAGTCCTGAAGGCGAGCATGGGAGGAGGTAACAAGGGAGCTAGAGAAGTATGAAGTATGCAGTAAGCTAGAACTACTCCACCATATTTATTGCCGTAAGAAATAGGCGTAACCGGCTGGCCATTATCCCAAAGGCATATTCCACGACTCTTCTGGCTCTGGCCAGCCGGTAATTAAAAACCCTCTTTTACGGGGTGAGGGTCCTCATCAGGTAATCACCCAGACCAAATGCTTCATCAGCGATAAAAACAAATGGGAGTCCTTCCATGTTCTCTTCTACAGGTGGCAATCCCAAGCCACCACTCTGGAGACGTCGGTAGAACTCGATCTGGGCAAAGACTCCACCATCCGACATCCGGCCATTCTTCGCCACGTCTACATAGAGAAACTCGTAAGTCGCCGACACCACCGCCATCAACACAATACTATGAAACCCCTTATAGTTTAAATAGTATGACCCCAAGTGGGGTGGTGGGACAATGTGGACGTGCTTCCCATCGATTGCCCCTCCGCAGTTGGGAAAGTTCCAACGATAAGCAAATTGGGAAGCCACAGTCTGCCATTCCTGTGGCGTTGAAGGAAACTGTGGAGTCAAAAAAGAAAAACAAAATATTAGTACTTTTGCACATAACATTGCAAGCAGATTAGACACAAACATTCTTGGCCAACATCAGTATAACATTTATTTTAAGGAGTATTTAAAGACAAAAATATAAGGTCCACTTATCAGATTCCTCACCCCCTCTGATGGCCCATTGGAAACATTTTAGGGGGGGGAGGGTTATAAATAAATTTTGGACCCCAAAAAAAAAGCCTCTGCCACTCTGCCTGAATTTAAGGACAACAATAACATTTGGACACATTTTAGGGGGTGTTTAGGGTAAAGCACTACAATGGAGCTGACAAAATACATTGTTAAGTGACTAGGCTAGGAGTATATGGGCCAAGGATAGCATGCTGGTGAGGTTAGTGAAGGCAAATATGCATGAAGGACAAAAAATGAGCATTAAAAGCTTACAGCATGCATGAGGACAAAGGGGACATTCACAGCATATTACAATCATGGTAATTAAGGAATGATGAAAGAAATACAATACATTAGCATACATTAAATACATAGAATGTGATGTTAAAGGAGAAAACCTACCCTAATATAGTAGTCCTTCTGCAGGACCTGTATGATGGCAGAATAGGTCTCTGGGATAATGATCCCCAGAGCCTGGGGGAGATGCCTGTAGAGAACTTGAGGTCCTGTAGACTTCTCCCAGTTGTACCGCAACGTAGCCACAAAGCAAGAACCCCAACACCAAGCCCCCACATAGCACGAACTCTACGACGAGCACGTGCCCGCAACATGGCTTCAAAACGGTCGGCTGGTCAGAACGAACTAACAGAACGCACTGAAGAACAGAAAGGCCTGTGAAGAGCGAGCTGAAAATGAGAAACGAGTGGACAAGAACGCACTGAAAAACAGATACGAACTGACTACACGCACTGAAAACCAGATACAAACCCACAAGCACAAACTGAACAGCAGTAAGAGACTGAAAAGCACGAAAGCTGAAAAGCGCAAATCGTCTCTCACCAAACTTCTACTAACATGAGATTAGCAGAAGGAGCCCAAAGTGTGGCGCACTTGGTATTGAACTTCCATTCTCTAGTCCCGTCGTACGTGTTGTACGTCACCTCGTTCTTGACGGTCGGAATTTGGTGTACGGATGGGTATAAAACTGAAAATATGGCCTAATATGACAAAACTGAGAACTATGATGTCATTTTCTCCCTGTCTGTCTTCCGGGTTCACAAGCTCCGGCTATGTGATTGACCGAAGCGATGATGACGTCACTCCCGCGCTTGCATGCGGGAGCCGCCGTTTTCAGCGTGGGCTCTGAAGGTCCAGCACTGTAACTCGGACTTTCAGAGCGCATGCGCCGATGATGTCACCGGCTGCATGCACTCTGAATATCTCCTGAACTGTGCAAGTTTAGGAGATATTCACAGTACCTACAGGTAAGCCTTATTATAGGCTTACCTGTAGGTACAAGTTGTAGTACAGGGTTTACTACCACTTTAGGAAAGTAAATGTTCACTTACTCTAATAGATAAGGTGAAACTGTGTCCACTTTCAATACCTTATATCATACATGGGAAATTTAAAATAAAATGGATTTTTGTTTGCACATGATAGATGCTTAACATGACTATCTATTTACTAAGCTAAGAGAACGTTCACTTTTTTCAAACACATACTTTAGAAAAAGAAACATTCATACTTAAAAAAACTATAGGAATGTAATGCAAGAGGGCATTATTTAATGCATTATTAATACACCTTTAAGCCTGTTTAATTGCTCATGGCGCCGCTTAAGGCTGGGTGCACACTAGAGCACTGAGCGGCTCACAGCAGGGGTCCAGTGAGTCTCCATTCACCATTTCAGGTCCGATTTCAGCCAAAATGTTTGGCTGAATTTGGACCTGCAACAGACCAAAAGACGCACAGGATTCCTGTGCAATTAGCACTGGAGCCACTCCAGAGAAGTGTGAATTGCCTGTTGAATTGCCTGTGTAATTGCTCATGGCGCCGCTTAAGGCTGGGTTCACATTAGAGCACTGAGCGGCTCACAGCAGGGGTTCGGTGCGTCTCCATTCATCATTTCAGGTCCGATTTCAGCCAAAATATTTGGCTGAATTTGACTAAAAGACGCACAGGATTCCTGTGCAATTCGCACTGGAGCCGCTCCAGAGATGTGTGAACCGGCTCCAATGAGAGACGGCCACAATCTTCTGACATGCGAACTGGATGCAGGGAAAGCCGCATCCAATTCTCAACAGTGTGAACCCAGCCTTAAGTAGAGGTGAAAGCATAGCCCTGTGTCCCAGAACACGGGGAGCAGGCTTGTCCTGATACCAAGCCACAGAGTTAGTAAATATCTTTTCCTCTTTACATTTACTAACATCCATAAATTCTCTCTCTAAGTTAGCCAGTAATGACTAAACACTCATACATGACACATACTCCTGAGCGTCAACCCAGAAGAGGAACGACATCCAAGAATCAAAGCGTTAAGTCTGTGGAGGACAACACCAGAAAAGAGGTGTATAGCAACCTGAACAGCTGTTTTCAATGTGACTGTGCAGACTAATGTAGCAACCTCTAATGTGCTAGAATAGAATGAACAGGTTTTTTTGTAGTATAGATAAATTGTAGATGTTTGATCTGATCTATGTTCATACCATGTTTCTTTTGGCAGGTTCCCTTCATGTAAAGTATGTGTGTGTGTGATTGTGTGTGTGTGTGTGTGTGTGTGTGTGTGTGTGTGTGGGGGGGGGGGGGTTACTGCTAAATGGCCATCAATTGAGATGACTGTTTATCGGCCATCATTTGATACACTGGGCAATATTACATTTGATTATTTGAATATTTGTGATCTAACAAAACTGTTAAAGGGATGTCCTTAATTCAAATACATATAAGGAATCTAGCAGATCTCTGCTGAAATTGATTATTTTGAGCTTTGGGTCCATACCATAGTTTCAGCAGACTCCCTCCTAGGAAAGGTATGGGATCTTGTCTCTTTGAAACAAACAGTCATTATTCAATTAAACTTGGCAGCAATAGATCAGATGATTAATGTGCTTACAATGATTCCTGGATAAACTTAAAGAGTAACTCCACTTTTTTGAGAAAAAATACATTCCCCACTGGGTGATCAATGTACATTGGCAGGATTTTAACAAACTTTTTTACAAACTCCTACTTTTTGTTACTGTTGTAGCACTACCCCAGCAGGAGCCGGAGTTGGAGGATAACCCCCTGCAAGGCGTTAGGAACTCCCTTCTTCCATTCCATCAAGACAGAGGTATTATCAGAGCTAGGATCTACCTTCATATCCAAAATGCTTACTCTTTAGCCCAGATCTAAGGCATCCAGGGCTTCACAAACCTGATCCTCAGTCAAGTCACCGCCAGGAACTTCAATCACCACACACAGCTCAACTTGGCCATTTTCTTCTTTAAACCACTGGGTCACAGCAGGGGGGTTCATCTTGGTGTCTTTGTGGGTGCTGTCTTGAGGAGTTGATTGCAGAGTAGCGGTGTTATCCTGGATGAGCCCCCACGTGTAGTGCTACCCCCGCAGAAGCCACTTAAGTATGTTTGTTGCATACTCTGCCTCTCAACCACAATGATCTTCTTGTCACACCTGGCAATAGTGTAAGTGCTATGACCAACGAGAAACACACAAGTTGTGATAAAACACAGAAATTGTCTTTACTGCAATATTTCTGTGGAAAAGTAACAGACAGTAACAGTATATATATTCAAGTAATCAACTGGTGAGCAATAACTGAGATTAAGAGCAATGTAGCTCAATACTATATTCAGGATGCTTTCAGGGGATTCCAAACCTGAGAATTAGGGATGAGCTTCGAGTTTGAGTCAAACTCAAGGCCGTGGAACACCCTTTAAAATTCTATGGGAGAAATCAAAAGTGCTAATTTTAAAGGCTCATATACAAGTTATTGTCATAAAAAGTGTTTGGGGACCCGGGTCCTGCCCCAGGGGACATGGATCAATGTAAAAAAAAAGTTTTAAAAACGGCCATTTTTTCGGGAGCAGTGATTTTAATAATGCTTAAAGTGAAACAATAAAAGTGTAATATCCCTTTAAATTTCGTACCTGGGGGGTGTCTATAGTATGCCTGTAAAGGGGTGCATGTTTCCCGTGTTTAGAACCATCTGACAGCAAAATTACATTTCAAAGGAAAAAAGTCATTTAAAACTACTAGCGGCTATAAATGAATTGCCGGCCCGACAATACACATAAAAGTTCATTGATAAAAACGGCATGGGAATTCCCCACAGGGGAACCCCGAACCAAAATGAAAAAAAAAATGACGTGGGGGGTCCCCCTAAATTCCATACCAGGCCCTTCAGGTCTGGTATAGATATTAAGGGGAACCCTGGCCAAATTTTTTTTTAAAAATGGCGTGGGGTCCCCCTCAAAATCTATACCAGACCCTTCAGGTCTGGTATGGATTTTAAGGGGAACCCGGCACCAAAATTTAAATAATATGGCGTGGGGTCCCCCCAAAAATCCATACCAGACCCTTATCCGAGCACGCAAACTGGCAGGCAGCAGGAAAAAAGAGGGGGGATGAGAGAGCGCCCCCCCCTCCTGAACCGTGCCAGGCCACATGCCCTCAACATTGGGAGGGTGCTCTGGGGTAGCCCCCCAAAACACCTTGTCCCCATGTTGATGGGGACAAGGGCCTCATCCCCACAGCCCTTGCCCGGTGGTTGTGGGGGTCTGCGGGCGGGGGGCTTATCGGAATCTGGAAGCCCCCTTTAACAAGGGGACCCCCAGATCCCGGCCCTCCCCCCTGTGTGAAATGGTTAGGGGGTTTCAAAAGTACCCTTACCATTTCACAAAAAAAACTGTAATTTTTTTTCATTTTCATTACTAAAATGTTGTATATACAGTCATGGCCAAATATATTGGCACCCCTGCATTTCTGTCAGATAATGCACCACTTAACCCAAAAAATTGTTGCAATTACAAATGTTTGAGCATTCTTATGTTTATTTCTTTAGTTTGTATTGGTATGACACAAAAAAGTGAGAAACAAAAAGCCAAATCTGGCACCCTCAATTTAATAGTTGGTAGCACACGCCCTGGAAAAAAAAAAAAAAATCAGTCGGTTCCTGTAAACATCAATGAGTTTCTTACACCTCTTTACTGGAATTTTGGACCACTCTTCTTTAACCAACTGCTCCAGGTCTCTCAGATTGGAAGGGTTCCTTACTTTCCCAACTGCTTTTTTGAGATCTCTCCACAGGTGCTCTATGAGATTTAGATCTGGACTCATTGCTGGTCAGTTCAGTACTCTCCAGCACTTTGTCTTAAACCATTTCTGGGTGCTTTTTGACGTGTGCTTTGGGTCATTGTCCTGCTGTAAGACTTATGACCTCTGACAGAGACCCAACTTTCTGACACTGGGCCCTACACTGAACCCCAGAATTCTTTGGTAGTCTTCAGATTTTATAATGCCATGCACACGGTCAAGACATTCAGTGCCTGCAGCAGCAAAGCAACCCCAAAACATCAGTGAACCTATACCATGTTTTACTGTAGGGACTGTATTCTTTTCTTTGAAGGCCTCATTTTTTTCTGAAAACACTAGACTGACAGGCTTTACTAAAAAGCTGTAAATTTTGTTTCGTCCGTCCACAGCACATACTCCCAAAAGGATTTTATCTTCCTCAGTTAAGTTTTGGCAAACTCTAAATCTGGTTTTTTTATGTTTCTGTGTAGCAGTGGGGTCTTCCTGGGTCTCCTACCATACTTTCCCTTTTCATTCAGATTGAGACGTATAGTGCGAGCTGACACAGTTGTACCCCATGACTAAAGGTCAGCTTGAATTTGTCTGGAAAGTGGTCAAGGTTCTTTATCCACCATTCAAACAATCCTTTGTTGCAATCCTTGATCAATTTTTCTCTTTTGTCCACATCCAGGGAGATTAGCTACAGTGCCATGGGCTGTAAACTTTTTCACAATGGTGCGCCCAGTGGACACAGAAACATTAGGATCTCTGAAGATGGACTTTTTACCTTGAGATTGTCCATGCTTTTCCACATTTTTTATCTCAAATCCTCAAGACAATTCTTTGCTGCTCTTTCTCTTCTCCATTTTTCATTTGACACACAGAGACACACAACAGAAAGGTTGAGTGAATTTTTCACCATTTTAACTGGTTGCCGGTGTGATTTCTATATTGTCAGCACGTGTTACTGGATCAGGGGTGGATCCAGGGGGGGCAACAGGGCAATTGCCCCCCCCCCGAAATAATAGCACACTCTGAATGTTATTGTATCCTGGCTGCCGCTCCGCTGCCGGCCCGAGTCTCTCTCTCACATGTGCCAATCAGCGGCGCCGAGAGAGAGACTCGCGTGTGGTACGGGCGGTGGCGGTCACTGTCTGACACTAAAGGAAGGAGGTGGGTGGAGCCTATTCCCTGCACTCGTTGCTAGACGCCAGGCAGCCCTGGCGTTAGCAACGAGTGACGTCAGTCACACTGCAGTGTGTGAGTGAGTCACGGTGTCACGTTGGAGGTTGGACTCGAGTCTCTCAGACGCCGGTGACAGTGTGACACAGCCTGGAGCGGCGCCTCCTTACAATAATACAGCAGACAGCAGTAACTTACTAACTAACAAGTATGAGTGCACTGCACAGCACAGCACACGTCCTTGTATATGTGGGTTGATATGTGCAGGGGGGATTCTATATTAATGGGGGTTCTGCACTGAGGGGGGATTCTATACTAATGGGGGGCTCTGCACTGAGGGGGGATTCTATACCAATGAGGGGCTCTGCACTGAGGGGGGATTCTATACTAATGGGGGGGCTCTGCACTGAGGGGGGATTCTATACTATTGGGGGGCTCTGCACTGAGGGGTGATTCCATATTAATGGGGGGCTCTGCACTGAGGGGGATTCTATATTAATGGGGGGCTCTGCACTGAGGGGGGATTCTATATTAATGGGGGCTCTGCACTGAGGGGGGATTCTATACTAATGGGGGGCTCTGCACTGAGGTGGGATTCTATATTAATGGGGGGCTCTGCACTGAGGGGGGATTCTATATTATTGGGGGTTCTGCACTGAGGGGGGATTCTATATTAATGGGGGTTCTGCACTGAGGGGGGGTTCTATACTAATGGGGGCTCTGCACTGAGGGGGGATTCTATACTAATGGGGGGCTCTGCACTGAGGGGGATTCTATGCTAATGGGGATTACAACATCTCTCTGCTGCCTGTCTCTGGGACACAAGAGACCACCTTAGCAGGTGGCAACCTTCATCTGGTGACAGGCGACGTGGCAAGAGACAATCCGCAACATGTGGCAGGCGACGTGGCAAGTGACAATCTGCATCTGGTGACAGGTGACGTGGCAAGTGACACACTCAGGGCTTCCACTGATTCTGCATTATGGTGAGTTAAACTATTTAATTTTTTACAACAATGTAATAATAGTAATAATGCGCTTCAATCATCCTGACACCATAACAACCATGGTGCCGTGATGATTGAAGCGCCAACACCAGCTTTTCCCCGATAGATGTACCCCAAAAAAATATATTTTCTGGCAGTGCCCCTCCCGAGACTAGACTCTGGATCCGCCCCTGTACCGGATACAGTTGACTTTGATTACAAATTACAGGAGCATCACAAACTTGGAATGCAATTATTTCTTACAACTTTGAGAAGGTGCCAATAATTTAGTTCAGTCCATTTTGGAGTTTTGCCTGGAATGTGTCAGATTTGGCTTTTTGCTTTTCCACTTTTTTGTGTCATACCAATACAAACAAAAGAAATAAACATGAGAATGCCTAAACATTTGTAATTGCAACAATTTTCTGGGCAAAGTGGTGCATTATCTGACAGAAATGCAGGGGTGCCAACATTTTTGGCCATGACTGTAGTCCCTTATCATCCCCTCCAAGAGCTTGCATATTATTGGTGTTAGGCTAACTGGTCTGTAATTCCCAGGGATGCCTTTTGGCCCTTTTTAAAATATTGGTGCTACATTGGCTTTTCTCCAATCAGCTGGTACCATTCCAGTCAGTAGACTGTCAGTAAAAATTAGGAACAATGATCTGGCAATTACTTGACTGCGTTCCCTAAGTACCCTCGGGTGCAAGTCATCTGGTCCCGGTGATTTATTAATGTTAAGTTTCCCAAATCTATTTCTAATTCTGTCCTCTGTTAGCCATGTGGGTGCTTCCTGTGATGTGTCATGAGGACAAACACTGCAGTTTTGGTTACTGAAGCCCCCCGATTCACTCGAGGAGAAGAATAAATTCAATACCTTCGCCATCTCCCCATCCTTTGCAACCAGATGTCCTTCCTCATTCTTTATGGGGCCAATATGGTCTGTCCTCCCTTTTTTACTGTTTAAATACTTAAAGAATTTCTTGGGATTTTTTTTTTTGCTCTGCTCCGCTTTGTGTCTTTCGTGTTCTATCTTAGCTGCCCTAATTGCACCCTTACATATCTTGTTGCATTCTTTGTAAAGTCTGAATGGTGATGATGATCCCTCAGCCTTGTATTTTTTTTGAAGGCCTTCTTCTTCTTTGCTTTTATATGCATTTTTACATTTTTACATTTTCTTGTTTCAATAACAAAAAATTGTGACGGAAGTCTTTCTAGTGGACTTTATTGTAAGCCCACAGCAGGCAATACGATCTTACCTGCCACAAGTTCACACCCACAGCCCCTCATACGGTCCATTCTATATAGTCAATATCTAAGAATTAAACATAACTGCTCTAGTCAGGAATCCTTCCTTCAGGAGGCAGGGGAGCTGCAAAAGAGACTCCTCATGAGAGGATACTCCCATACCTGCCTAAAGAGGGCATTTAAATGTGCCAACAACCAGGACTTATTGTTTTCTAAAAAAAAGCCGGACAATCTACATACAACTTGAATTATTACTAAATATAATAAACAACACAAATCCATTAGAAAAATTATTATGAAGTTCTGGCACTTATTACGCATAGATCCCACTCTAAACACACATATACCAGAAACTCCAGCAATTACCTATCGGATAGTGTCATGAGAGGGTTTACCCGTTGGTGGCGCTGTTGGCCTCTTGGATCGCAGTACCAGTGTCCACCAGCGGGTGTCTTCCAACACCTGGGACCTGCAGTAAGAGGTCTCTCCTGCTGGTGGCACTGTTGCATCCTTGGGCCGTAGTACCGGTGTCCACCAGCGGGTGCACTCCAGCAGTGTGGAGCAAACAGCACCCTCTGCGCTCAGGTGTGACTTGAAGTCAATTATAGTCAGTTCTATAAATACCCGGCAAGCCCTCATATGCTTGCCTTGGTATCTTTCTTCCTTGCGCCCTGACCTGTTATCCTGTAAACCTGTATCGGACCCTGAACCTGTTCCTGAGCCTGTATCCTATCCCATCCATTATCTCCCTTTCCCAACCTGCCCTTGTTCAGTTGCTGATCTCCTGTGTATGACCTTGGCTTGGCTAACGTTTATGTTTCTGGTATATCCCTTGTTCCTGCTGACCTGCTGTGTATGACCCTGGCCTGGCTGACATCTGGGATTCCGGTATTGCCCCTTGCTATATATATTGTTGTTTGTAGTGGGTTTGTTGTGTTGGTTTTGCACTATCTGTATTTTCTGAATTATCACTTATTTTAATAAATATTATTTATTCATTTACATGCGTTTGGGTTATCTCTGTGCAGTCCACACAGTCTGGTCCACTAGTCTCCTGACAGAGAGCAAAGTCACACAAAGACCAATTGGTCCACAGTGAATTCGTAGGTGTATATAGGAATGGCCCCTGCAAAAGATTTGGCACATTTACATGTGGCGGATGCTCAATTTGTCAATATATTGAATACCCTACACAACACCATACTTCCTAATGGACGGGTACACAAATCACAACATTTTGCTAATTGCAAAAAGGAAGGGGTATTATATTTAATAGCATGTCAATGCAACTGCTTCTTCGTAGGTAAATTGAAGTTGGAGTTCTTGAAGAGAACTACTAGACATGTGACTTGTATGAAATCGGCAAATCCTGACCTCCCTTTGGGTAGACATGTGATCAACTGTCACCAGAGAAGGTTCCTGAAAATACAGTTTCTTATTCTGGATAGGGTTCACCCAAGTCCAAGGGGCAGAGACTGGAACAAGCTCCTGTTACAGTGTGAATCACGTTGTATTGCTTGGAGCTTGGGGGGACCTCACCCCCTGGACTCAATGAACAGATGAGCTTTCGACCCTTCCTTGAGGGTTTTGCCTCTGAAGGTTGTGAAAAAGAATAACTCTTGATCTTTGACCTCTCCCCAGCTCCTAGTTTACTGATGTAACTCATGTATTATTGTAAATACTGATGGATCATTTTTATATTTTATGCTATCTGGATGTTTTTTTTATATAATCCTGTCTAATGTACATTCTAATTTTTTGACTTGTGATGATGTCTAAAAACAACTTAAGTGTATTTATGTACATTTTCTGGTTTTTTTTTGCCACCAGGAGGACCGCCTTGTGGTCAGCTGCAGTGGCCCTGCATCTGCATGGGATGTTATCATCCATATATGGACCCCCCTTGATCCCACCCGGGGGCCTCCCCCTTCCCTGGGTGGCCTTATTGCGGCCTAAGAGAAGCAGCAATCCCGCGGTGCCCGATCCGCTTCCGCCAGAGGGCGCTTCCACTGCGTCAGTGGGCCACCTCTGCAGGATGCTCTCCCTATGTTCACCATGGGAGGGGCGCCGTGCAGCTGAGGCCTGAGGTTTCCCTGTGCACTGTGGTGCTCCTGTGCCATTGCCAGGCACCGGTATGTGTGCTGTATGGCATGTACAGCCTAGAGGACTGTCCCATCAGCTCAATGCATGCGCGTTGGATCCTGTATGGCCTATACGCGTTGACGCGAGCGTCACATGTGACGTAATGTCGTCATGCACTACTCAATAGCTTTCATATAAGGCTGAGCACTTGAATGGATGGCGCACAGCTGCCGTCCTGTGACACAGTTGTGGACTTCTGTCACCTGCAAGGTATGAGGATTATTCCCCTGCTATTTGGGGAATACTCGGCCCACTCCAGCCGATGTTTGGATCTCCGGACTGCCCTTAGGTGTTCCCCATTCTGACATCACTGCCACCTTGTGGCATTGGAGGGTTGTTATTACACCCCATCTATAATTACAACAGTGGGTTTACTTAGGTCTTCTTTTTTGTTCCTTTTTGCAGTGTTTTCAGCGTGGTGCACCTATCTGGGTGCTCCCATCAGCACATCTTTATCCACTGTTGCCAATTTAGGGACACTTGTGTGGAACAGTGGGGGCCACTATCCGCCCTATATCTGTCCTGTCCGCGGGCACAGGGTGTCCTGTCACTGCACAGCTGCTGTTGCTGGCCACATGGCGGAATCTCTTGCTGACTGTCTTCTCCAGTATGTAACTCCCATTGTACATGCTGTCTTCATTCTTCTACAAACGGTTAAATGTTTTGCAATTTTCTTGCCACATACCATGACCAATATGCTGTTCTCTTTTAGAATATTGTGATCCTTAAGTAACAGTGACCCTGATGAAGGGACGCAGTGTGCCTCGAAACACGTTGGGCCCCTAGAACCACTGCACGGAATCGACCACAGCCACATACATATATATATGTTCTTTATTCCACATTGGTGATGTTACTGTCAGAAACCATTAAATCAGACTGAGACAAAAGTATAGTCAAAATCACACTTGTTTAATAATAAAATTAAATAGGACAAACGTAGTCAAAACATAGCCAGAGTTCAGGAACCGGAACGGATAGCAAGACAAGCCAAACTTCAGGGAGCCGGAGATGAGCGTAGTAAAACAGCAAGCAGGATCTGGAGCCAGAAGGGATGTCTGCCAAGCAAGTCTTTTAACAGGAATGCAGGAGAGCGTCTCTGTGATGTTGACTAAGGCGAAGGCAGAGCTCCTCTGGACTGGACGGCTTAAGTAGGCAAGACTGACGAGCAGGATATCAGCAACAGCTGAGTAACTGTGGAGACTGTGGCCAGCTCAGAGAAGGAAGGGCTGAGCCCAGTTACACATTGTTTTTATCTGTTTTTGTACAATAAAATGTGTTACTTTTATAATCTTGTGTTCAATTGTTTGCCTTTAAAGTCCCATTAGTGCCGGGGGGTACTCTTTATGTTAGACCTCTCTCTTCTGTCTCCTGAAACCACAGGCCCAACTACAAACACTGTACCCAGATCAACATTCAATGAATTAACCCTCAAGGCAAACAATCCAGCACATTCACTTCATATACAGAGCCCTGAACATGCGTGTGCATGCCCGTATGGCACCAGTAACTTCAGTCATTTAGAGAAGGATGAGGCCTTGTTTCTTCAGCTAGCCACTTTCGTTGGTGCACTTTACCACTTCAATACTAGGCACTTATACACCTTCCTGCCCAAGACAATTTTCAGCTTTCATTGCTGTCGCAAATTGAATGACAATTGAGCGGTCATGCTACACTGTACCCAAACAAATTTTTTGTCATTTTGTTCCCACAAAATCCCACAAAATGCTTTCTTTTGGTGGTATTTGATCACCTCTGCGGTTTTTATTTTTTGCACAACAAATAAAAAAAGACAGAAAATTTTGAAAAAAAATTTTTCTTTGTTTCTGTTAAATTTTTTTGTAAATACGGTAAGTATGTTTTCTTCTTCAATGATGGGCACTGATATGGCTGCACTGATGGGCACTGATAAGATGGCACCAATGAGGTCACACTGATGAGGTGGCACTGATAGGCACTGATGATGGGCACTGATAGGCGTCACTGATGGGCACTGATAGTTGGCACTGATGCGCACTGATAGGTGGTACTGGTATGCGGCACTGATGGGCACTCATAGGCGGCACTGATGGGTACTTATGGGTGGCACTGATGGGTACTTATGGGTGGCACTGATAGGTGGCACAGATGGGCATGGATGGGCACTGATAGGTTGCACTGATGACACTGATGGGTGGCATTACTGGGCATCAGTAATTTTTATTGTGCCATAGAGGTGCCAGTCAGTGCCCATTTGTGGGCACTAATTGGCATATGTTGGGTATTGAATTTCACATGTGGATGGCCATGGGGGATGTACCTGGCCATCCACATATTAGGAACTTCCCTGGTGGTCCTAGCGGCTTCCCTGGTGGTCTAGTGTGGGCATCCGAGGGGGGGGGCTGCGCTCATAAACAATCAGCGCAGACCCCCCCTGTCAGGAGAGCTGCTGATCGGCTCCCCTCTACTTGCGTCTGTCAGACCGATCACCGGCTTTTCCTGTTTACATCGTGATCAGCCGTGATTGGACATGGTTGATCACGTGGTAAAGAGCCTCCGAGAAGCCGAGAGAGGAACTTTCCACCAGTTAACATAGGAAGGAAGGTTGTCCTGCCCATAGGCCACCTTTTATTGGAATGGCCCAGCAAGATGTGCCAGGGGTGAGTTAGGGTTGCCCTTCACCAAATCAATGGCGAGAAGGTCAGGCTCTGCAAGAGTCCCTTGAGGAGTGAGGATAACTTATTCAGTGCTCCCACTCAACTCATCATAGCTCTGTTGAGAGGATGATTAACTCTCCGCTTTCTCTGTCTCACTGACTCAGGCACAGTAGGCTCACTAGCCTCTCCTCATTTGCTTTGCAAGATTTGGCAGATTTCACACTGCCATGATGTATCTTTTGTGGGGTTAACCTGAGTTTTCCCACAGACTTTCTATTAGGTTGCATGTTTTTGTTGCGTTTTCTGAAAGTACACCAAAGATAAAGAATGCAGGACTTTTTGTATGCTTTCAGAAAATACATCAAAAACACACAGCCTAAGAGAAAGTCTAAAGGCAACTGAAGGTTAACTGCACAAAAGCTGTGGCATCCTTATAGTCAAAGACTATAGCCCAGGAGAACCAGGTGCTCTGACATTGTGAATATGTCAGCAGGCAATCCTTGCATCTTTTGGATCATTCTGGCCTTCTGTCATAAGGTCTCATCTCCCTCCCTTTTTTTATAGTCGCTGGCTAGCCTGCGTGTCCTGTGATGTATGTTAACCACTTCAGCCCTGGAAGATTTGGCTGCTCAATGACCATGCCATTTTTTGCGATACGGCACTGCATCGTTTTTAACTGACAATTGCGTGATCGTGCGACGTTGTACCCAAACAAAATTGACGTCCTTTTTTGCCTACTAATAGAGCTTTCTTTTGGTGCTATTTGATCATCTTTGCGTTTTTTATTTCTTGCGCTATAAATAAAAACATTTTGAAAAAAACATAATATTTTGTACTTTTTGCTATAATAAATATCCCCATTTTTTTATTTAAAAAAGCAAATTTTCTTCTCAGTTTATGCTGATATGTATTCTTCTACATATTTTTGGTAATAAAAATTCACAATAAGCATATATTAATTGGTTTGCGCAAAAGTTATAGCATCTACAAAATAGGGTAAAGATTTATGGCATTTTTATTATTATTTTTTTTTTACAAGTAATGGCGGTGATCAGCGATTTTTATTGGGACGGCGACATTATTACGGACAGATCGGACACTTTTGACACATTTTTGGGACCATTGGCATTTATACATTGATCAGTGCTATAAAAATGCACTGATTACTGTGTAAATGTCACTGGCAGAGAAGTGGTTAGCACTAGGGGGAGATCAAGGGTTTAACTGTGTTCCCTAGGGAGTGATTCTAACTTTGGAGTTGCACGTACGCGCCCCCTAGTGGTCAAAGGGCGAACTGGCGTTCAGTTACGTCGGTTCACCCAAGGGAGCCAACCTGCTGCAGTACAACTGCTGTGGCTGGTCGGGAAGGGGTTAAAGAAAATGGGCTTTTTGGTTTACTTGTAAAATCCTTTTCCTAAAGTAACACACGGGAGGGATTATACCTGGGAGGGGACTTTCTGTCTTGTTTTTTGCCACTGTCCTGAGGGTGGCAGCATGACTTTATGTTCTCAAAAAAGCAAAGGAAGTGGAAAAATGGACTTTGTAGGCACCAATCATAAAATTGAATACAAATATTTTATTATACAAAAAGTACATGAAACCAAAAACACAGACATATTAAAATATTGCATTAATTTGCAGAGCAATAACTGGTACTCTCTCACACATAGGTCATAGCCTACAGAGGGGTTTCCCTTTAAAAAGGGAGGGACATGGCCCTTTGTTCAACATATGAGACATCAAACTAATACAGCTCTACATGTTTCGCAATTGAATGCTTCTTCAGGAGCCGTTTGAGTCACCTGTAGTAGGGAAAGAGAAAGAGAGGACAGACAACCAAATAGTGCATACTGTTAATATTCACTTTAAACCTTGTTATTAACGTGTCTCAATCAATATCCAAGAGCACCATGAGGGAACCAACCAGTGGACCTAGCAGCCAACAAGCATAAGGTGACAAACACTCACATGCGGGGACGTGTCTGGTAATGAAGCCGTAAAAGGTGTAAGAACCGGGAAAACAGCAGAATAAACATTCCCGGCTACCAAAGAAGAGTTATATACAGCCATATCAAGCTTAAAAGGTGGTAAAATTATGGAAACACTCCATGTGTGGGGGAGAAGGGAGAAAAAGAAAAAAGGGGGGGGAAGGGGGGGAGGAAGGGGAAAAAGGGGAAAGGAAGAAATAATAAGGTGAACAGACAATAGATAAAATAAAGAGACTGATGATAATGCACAGGTAGGTGCAATTAAGCCTACCTCAAAAAGAAATTAAAACTGCAAGTAGCTGGGAAATGTATAGTGCCATAATCGGCTTCCATAAAGTCAAGCTGAATTGGATGAACAATAACGCTGATTCTGAAGAGTATAAACACATATATAGTAAAACAGAGTTTGATATATCTGTATGTATATATATGAAAACATATATATAAAGAAAAGAGGGGTAATAGTAAGAAACTGTTCCAAGAGATATCAGAACGTTCAGGTAATATATATAAAACCATACATATGTGTATATAAAAAAGTCTCACCTTGTTAGAGGTAATGCAAGCCGAACGGATCTTGTGACAAAGGTCACAAGTTGTTCCCTTACAAACCAACCAGCAGGAGGAAAGCAATAGGCAAGGCTGTACTGAGATTTTAAATGTAACAATATAAGCAGCTTGACAGCAGCCAAGCGAAAGCCATCTACAATAGAAAAGACATAACTAAGTGTAACTAATAAACCAACATACAGGAAGTGTGAACGCCAGAATAGGGTATGCCATAACTAGAGGTAAAGTCATAGGAGGATCTTACCAGACAACATACGATGGTAAAGATGACGCCCAGAGACCGGAGCACCATCTAAAAAAGTGGCGTGGTAGTCGGCTAGATTACGAGCCTTAAATACACGCCCCAATCAGGTGTGCATCTAGTGCATCACCTGACTCGGCAGGGCAGGGCTGCGCACGCATCCACAACGAGCCGCGCTTGCGCAGTACAGAGAAACCGACTGCCATAGACGCGGACATGTAGGGGGAGCGCAGTCCTAGAGGTAGCAGGACTGGGAGCTCCCTCTAGTGGCTCCTCCTCAGTGCCAGCGCTAAAAGGCGCTGTATAAGGCAGATGTAAAAAAGCCTGGAGATGGTATACCGAACAGCGGGGAGGTCCCAAGGCACGCATAGGGGGAGAGACACAGGCCTGAACCAAGAGCCGCAAAATCCATCTCCTAACCGGGCTCCTGAAGAAGCATTCAATTGCGAAACATGTAGAGCTGTATTAGTTTGATGTCTCATATGTTGAACAGAGGGCCATATCCCCCACTTTTTAAAGGGAAACCCCTCTGTAGGCTATGACCTATGTGTGAGAGAGTACCAGTTATTGCTCTGCAAATTAATGCAATATTTTAATATGTCTGTGTTTTTGGTTTCATGTACTTTTTGTATAATAAAATATTTGTATTCAATTTTATGATTGGTGCCTACAAAGTCCATTTTTCCACTTCCTTTGCTTTTTTAAGAATTTGTAGATTTAGGACGTTGGCACTGCCTTACCTATGAAATCTCCACAGTCCATCCTGTGGTGAGATTTGGTATTCCGTTTTTTGTTTGAGCATGACTTTATGCTCTGTGTCCCATAATGTTCTCAAAGAAAAGAATTTTACAGGTAACCCAATATTCCATTTTTACTACCTCGGAAGTTGCGTGCAAGCAGTCCATATTAAAAGTGAATTGGTACGCTTTGGCTGTACAGACTCACAGCCATGTGACAGGTATGCAGCAATGTGTGCATGGACCTAGATTCACAGGGTATTCAGTAGTAAAAAAATTAAATAAACAAATGGATCTGCACAATGCATAGGGCTGAAAGCTCATGTGTATGAATCCTAGTGCACACTGTGAGAAGCTCACAATGTGCAATTTAATCAGCGTAAGCAATTTTAGTACAGGAGGGGAGCCTGTACAGCTGTGCAAGATAGAAGATAATTTTGGAGTGCAGCTTTAAGCAGTTTTCACTAAATACAATTTCAGATGGTAGATAAAATGAATTTTAGTTATACCTTGGCAAGGCAATGTCCAGCAAAGTGTAAATATGGTTTCACCTCACTAGTCTAGTGTGTATACCTGTTAGTCTGCAGGCTGAATATCAGCAAACAACCCCATTCCCTCTAGACAATTGAATCAATCACTGTGTCATCTTCCTTTTGTCACGGTGTGGACAGAAGACAGAAACCATTTGTCTGAATGTCATTCAAGGTGGATAGAATATAGACATAATTTAGAAATTTTTCTTCATATACACTCTCTATGTATATATATATGTACATGTACCTTGTGAGATGAAAGGTTCCAGAATGTGATCAGTACTGAACTCACAAATAGATCAATCTCCACTAGACTGCATTTATGTCAAGAGATTAGGTTCTGACATGCTTTATCCTAGTAAAATATACAGATTTTTCATTATCCTTCATTAAAATTACAATTGCTGGATTTTTACAGTCTTATTAATACTAAACAACTACAATGATTCATTATGGTTTAGGAGTTCCTTACATATATGGATTAGATCTTTCAATAATTAATGTGTGTACACCCACCCCCACCACAAAAAAAAAAATCCTGTCTGACAGTAATTCCTTTTAGTTAAATTCTGTAACACTGTCCAGTCTGTGGGGTCTTCAACACACAGGCAATGCTGGTGTTATCAGAGCCAAGCTTAGTGTCATGTATAATGATAGAGCAATGGAAGACAGATTTGTGGATAGTTGATTAATGAAGACTAAAGCACAGAGTTAGGGAGGAGTGAGAGGATCTTTGAGGACATTAAAATACAGGTCAAAGGCATTTATGGGTCACTGTCAGGAAATGTTCCATCCGCTGGTAAGACCTGTTATTTGGCATGCAGTACTGAGGTCCACCAGCAGGTGTCTCCTGGCAGTTTGGAACTGTCAGGAGAGCTTTTCCCTGTTAATAGTATATCATCTTTGGGCCGCAGTACTGGCGTCCACCAGCGGATGGATCCTGGCAGTGTGGAGCAGACAGTACCTCCTACAATCAGGTGTCACTTGAGGCCAATCACAGGCCTATAAATACCTGGCAAACATTCACATGTTTGCCTTGATTTCTTCATTGCCTCCTGACCTGCTTGCTATCTGATCCTGTGCCCTAAACCTGATCCTGTCTCGGACCCTTTCCTGTCCCACCTGTTACCTTGCATCCCTGCCTGCAGTCTGACCCATCCATCCCTCTCCCTGTCCTGTGTTCCATACCCCATCTGCTGACTTCCCTGTGTATGACCTTGGCCTGGCTTACGTTTTTGTCAGCAGATGAACATCCCCTGTTCATCTGCTGATCTGCTGTGTATGACCCTGGCCTGGCTATTGTTTATGAACCTGGTATTTCCCATTTATTGCACTTTTCTGTCTGTTGTTATTTGTGGGTCTCTGTCTGTGGTTGGTTATTGCACTGTGTCATATTGGAGTTGGTTGTTATTTATTACTCACTTTCCTTAATAAATATATATTTTCACTTATATACGTTTGGTGTCCTCTGTCGCAGATCACACGGTTCTGGTCACACCTGCTCATGGCAGTCACTGTGAGGTGCAAACCAATCTACAATTAGTCCTGAAGTACATGCACAAGTTGGAAAACATATTTTATCTGTTCTGTGTCTGTGTCAATAAGTATCTCTATTCGTATATACAGTAAATAATAGCAGTGATATCATTAGTTCTTACTTACTAGTATTACTTCTTCTGTAGACAAGACATTTCACCTATGTATGCTACACATTGTTACAAGACTGGAAAAATACCAGGCATGCTGGCAAAGTGGAAGAGAAGCCTAGCTATAACTATTCTTAACAATGTTCCCTCCCACCTCCTTCTACTTATCCTGCCTAACCTGTATAAAAAAACTGTGTAATTACCTTTTTTCAATCTACTCTGATTGGCATTGTTCAGCTTTGCTATTGCAAACTTCCCCTCTGAACCGCTTTCCATCTTTCAACATCTTATATACTATATTTACAGACTTGCAATATCCTCTCCAGTGCCTGGATGCCTGGGCCCATAACCTGTTGTGGAGCGTATTTAAATCATGCGCTGGAAGCTTCTTGTTTTCAGAAATAGCTTTGTTTTTATGGAGGATTAGCAATGCATGTCTTACAGCATGATAAACATTAAACAGGAACAAGGAGAATACAACTACATACACTGAGAGAGATAACGCTTTCTCTGATTACATTACCATAGATACACACTACAGTGCCACCTGCTGGTATAGACAGGTATAATGCTCATATATATAGTTCACAGTACAAAAAGCTACTTTATATTACATGCTGTTGTTCTTTCAATGGAATCATGGGCATGAAAATGTAAAGCTCTTTTGATGTTGGAGTAGTCCAAGTGCCAGAAAAAGGCTCATCTAGTTCTGGGTAGTGATTTTACAGCATGGAGTGGGGTGTTGGTGTGTGTGTGTGGGGGGGGGGGGGGGCAGGGGTGCTGGTAATTTTTCTTTTTTAAGGTTAGATTACTATGGCAGCACTTGGTACTTTCAAATTATATGTACCTTTTGGTACTTATTGTACTTCTGTGTATTTTGTTTTTGTATACTTATCTATATTAATATAATTACAAGATTTTACCAAAAACCCACAAAATTCAAAGGCAAACACAATTCAAAGCCTTCAGACTATATGGCCTGGAATCTTTTCCCCCTGATTAATACTCTGAAACAAAAAATTGCTACCTGGAAACACTTACCACTGTCCCTTATTGGTAAAGTCAATCTTTTGAAAATGAAAATTTTGCCAGCTTTCTTATATTTTTTGAGACATGCCCCAGTGTGGGTACCACATTCCTATTTTCGGAAGATTAATGGAATTATTAATTTATTTATTTTGGCCATTGTATTACCCTTAAAAAGGAATTATTGTGTTACTCTTAAATAGGGACCGGTCAAATAGCCTTTTCTCCTAGGTACTTGTTGAGAGATGATGAGGATGCTGCCATAGTGTTGGAGGCTGCTCGCTTGGGGTTCTTAATAAAGTCTCACATTTTGGTTTACAGGGGTCCGTAAGTACCTTATGCTATTACAGGCTGGATGAAAACTATTGATAAAGCTTGGGGCAGATTCAAAAAATTCTTACATTCAACAGAGGCCAGAGTCTCTCAATTATCTTCACTGTGGCTTAACCTTTGCTTTTTTCTCATTTTGTAGGTTGCTTGAGTCAGCCCTTTGGGCCACTAAAGAGATAAAAGTGCCTAGTATGCATGTGGGTAAACTTTTGACATTTGATGAATTGAAAGCGAAGTTTGCCCTTCCAAACTGGCATTTCTTCTGGTATTTACAAAGATTCCATGCCTTTGCATCGCAGTTTGGCTCACAATTTCTAGAGACAGACTTCACAACTTGAACTGTTACTTTGTACAGACTTTTTGGTGAAACCCTGGTCTGAGGTGTATAAGGAGCTGTTCCCAGTAATCTTCTTTAAAGCATTGTAGGGTAAATTGGGTGGCTGATGTGCCAGAACTCCAGGGAAAAGATTGGGATTACATGTGAGATTACCCATTTACATATTTTGCTGCTGCTAGGGACCGCTGATTCGCTATACATTTCTTCATAGAATTTATTTTATGCCTGGCAAGTTAGCTAATATGTACCAGCCCCTTTTGGCGGAGTGCTGGGGTTGCACTTTCTCCCTAGCAGATTTTTTTTCATATTATTTGGCACTGCTATTGATCCTAAAGTTTTGGACGGGGGTCACCCAAACGACCATGGATGTTATGGCTCTCCTGATCCCACTGTCTATCTCTGTTCGCTTTCTTGGACTGGTGGAAAAGGTGGCTTCTACCATGGTACATACTGTAGAACAATGTTGGGTATATTGTTATTCTATGCGTGCAAAGCAATAATACTGCATTGGAACAAAAATCTGCAGCTCCTCCCTTACTTTTTGGAAGGGGTTGGTGAATTCTGCTTTGCCATGGTACATTGTACAATGCTATATAATCAAGCAGGGGTTGCCCAGAAAAGTTTGAAAAGGTTTGGAACTACTGGTTATTAACACCTGATACAACTTCTTAAGATTTTTTTATGATATCTTTGAATGGTGGGAAAGGCAGTCTGTTCCAGGAAGGTGGGCATGGGAATTTGTGGTGCCTTATGATTCTACTTCAGAATAGGGGATAACTATGGATCTTGTCTCTAATGAACATGTTCCCTTGTTCCCTTTTAGCTCTAAGTAGAGTTGGGAATGCTGTGTCTTAGGGAGTACTACTGGTGCTATGATATGCCTATTCCTTAAATCTGGGAGGATTTTACAGTACAGTTTAGGGTGGGGGTGCTGGTAGCTTTTCTTTTTAAGGTTGCATTATAATGGCAGCAGGGTTGTGTGTGAATAGTTTATGCTGCCATTTTGTTGCTGTATGGATATTTTTTTTAGTATATGTACCTTTTGATGCTTTTTGTACTTTTGTGTATTTTGTTTTTGTATACTTATATATATTAATGTAGTAAAAAGAATTTACAAGAATAAAAAAAGAAACACAATTCAACTGAAAAATCATTAGGGTGAAGAGAATCAGACATTTGTGAGTAATTTAAAAACTCCTGTCCAGGGAAGCCCCCAGAAGCAGTGGTTGGCACATGGCTACACACCCAATAGTCATATAAGCTTAAATCTCTTATGGCAGCATGGTGAAGATGGAGCACTGTGCTGTTCATCCACAAGGCATTGGGGAGTAGGGATGAGCTTCGTGTTCGAGTCGAACCCATGTTCGACTCGAACATCGGCTGTTCGACCGTCCGTCGAATTGCGAACGATATGGGCCGTTCGCGCCAAATTCGTGTGGCGCGTCACGGCCCATAATTCACTGCGGCATCGCAGTGCATTGCTGGCTGATGATTGGCCAAGCATGCACTATGACCCGCATGCTTGGCCAATCACAGCGCCGTCAGTAGAGAGAGCTGTAATTGGCCAAAGCCAGGGTGGCTTTGGCCAATTATGGCTCAGGGGATTTAGTACACACCCCACACTATATAAGGCCGCCTGCACGGCGGCCCTGTGTAGTGTGTGTTCCGGTGTGCTGAGAGATAGAGAGAGAGAGAGACAGTGTCATTTGATTTGAGTTAGATAGATTAGGCAGAACAGTCAGTCAGTTAGCTGCACTTACAGTGTATTGTGTATATATATGCATCCCAGGTGTTGCATATATATATATACACTGTATTCAGTTTAGCTAGATCCGTTCCTGTTATCTTCTATCTAGACTATTTAGTGCAGTGTGTCCTGCTCACAGTGTTCAGCTAGATCCGTTCCTGCTATTTACATTCAGTGCAGTGCGTCCTGCTCACAGTGTTCAGCTAGATCCGTTCCTGGTATTTACATTTAGTGCAGTGCGTCCTGCTCACAGTGTTCAGCTAGATCCGTTCCTGCTATTTACATTCAGTGCAGTGCGTCCTGCTCACAGTGTTCAGCTAGATCCGTTCCTGGTATGTACATTTAGTGCAGTGCGTCCTGCTCACAGTGTTCAGCTACATCCGTTCCTGCTATTTACATTCAGTGCAGTGCGTCCTGCTCACAGTGTTCAGCTAGATCCGTTCCTGCTATTTACATTCAGTGCAGTGCGTCCTGCTCACAGTGTTCAGCTAGATCCGTTCCTGCTATTTACATTCAGTGCAGTGCGTCCTGCTCACAGTGTTCAGCTAGATCCGTTCCTGCTATTTACATTCAGTGCAGTGCGTCCTGCTCACAGTGTTCAGCTAGATCCGTTCCTGGTATTTACATTTAGTGCAGTGCGTCCTGCTCACAGTGTTCAGCTACATCCGTTCCTGCTATTTACATTCAGTGCAGTGCGTCCTGCTCACAGTGTTCAGCTAGATCCGTTCCTGCTATTTACATTCAGTGCAGTGCGTCCTGCTCACAGTGTTCAGCTAGATCCGTTCCTGCTATTTACATTCAGTGCAGTGCGTCCTGCTCACAGTGTTCAGCTAGATCCGTTCCTGGTATTTACATTTAGTGCAGTGCGTCCTGCTCACAGTGTTCAGCTACATCCGTTCCTGCTATTTACATTCAGTGCAGTGCGTCCTGCTCACAGTGTTCAGCTAGATCCGTTCCTGCTATTTACATTCAGTGCAGTGCGTCCTGCTCACAGTGTTCAGCTAGATCCGTTCCTGCTATTTACATTCAGTGCAGTGCGTCCTGCTCACAGTGTTCAGCTAGATCCGTTCCTGCTATTTACATTCAGTGCAGTGCGTCCTGCTCACAGTGTTCAGCTAGATCCGTTCCTTGTATTTACATTTAGTGCAGTGCGTCCTGCTCACAGTGTTCAGCTACATCCGTTCCTGCTATTTACATTCAGTGCAGTGCGTCCTGCTCACAGTGTTCAGCTAGATCCGTTCCTGCTATTTACATTCAGTGCAGTGCGTCCTGCTCACAGTGTTCAGCTAGATCCGTTCCTGCTATTTACATTCAGTGCAGTGCGTCCTGCTCACAGTGTTCAGCTAGATCCGTTCCTGGTATTTACATTTAGTGCAGTGCGTCCTGCTCACAGTGTTCAGCTACATCCGTTCCTGCTATTTACATTCAGTGCAGTGCGTCCTGCTCACAGTGTTCAGCTAGATCCGTTCCTGCTATTTACATTCAGTGCAGTGCGTCCTGCTCACAGTGTTCAGCTAGATCCGTTCCTGCTATTTACATTCAGTGCAGTGCGTCCTGCTCACAGTGTTCAGCTAGATCCGTTCCTGGTATTTACATTTAGTGCAGTGCGTCCTGCTCACAGTGTTCAGCTAGATCCGTTCCTGCTATTTACATTCAGTGCAGTGCGTCCTGCTCACAGTGTTCAGCTAGATCCGTTCCTGCTATATACATTTAGTGCAGTACGTCCTGCTCACAGTGTTCAGCTAGATCCGTTCCTGTTATCTTCCTACTGACAGGCAGGCTTGTCTGGTTACAGTATATAAAGCTACCTGAAGAAAATTACAGGTGTTCTTTTTGATCCTATTAGTACCACGGTCAGGCAGCTAGACTATTTACATTTAGTACAGTGTGTCCTGCTCACAGTGTTCAGCTAGATCCGTTCCTGCTATTTACATTCAGTGCAGTGCGTCCTGCTCACAGTGTTCAGCTACATCCGTTCCTGCTATTTACATTCAGTGCAGTGCGTCCTGCTCACAGTGTTCAGCTAGATCCGTTCCTGCTATTTACATTCAGTGCAGTGCGTCCTGCTCACAGTGTTCAGCTAGATCCGTTCCTGCTATTTACATTCAGTGCAGTGCGTCCTGCTCACAGTGTTCAGCTAGATCCGTTCCTGCTATTTACATTCAGTGCAGTGCGTCCTGCTCACAGTGTTCAGCTAGATCCGTTCCTGGTATTTACATTTAGTGCAGTGCGTCCTGCTCACAGTGTTCAGCTAGATCCGTTCCTGCTATTTACATTCAGTGCAGTGCGTCCTGCTCACAGTGTTCAGCTAGATCCGTTCCTGCTATTTACATTCAGTGCAGTGCGTCCTGCTCACAGTGTTCAGCTAGATCCGTTCCTGCTATTTACATTCAGTGCAGTGCGTCCTGCTCACAGTGTTCAGCTAGATCCGTTCCTGCTATTTACATTCAGTGCAGTGCGTCCTGCTCACAGTGTTCAGCTACATCCGTTCCTGCTATTTACATTCAGTGCAGTGCGTCCTGCTCACAGTGTTCAGCTAGATCCGTTCCTGCTATTTACATTCAGTGCAGTGCGTCCTGCTCACAGTGTTCAGCTAGATCCGTTCCTGCTATTTACATTCAGTGCAGTGCGTCCTGCTCACAGTGTTCAGCTAGATCCGTTCCTGCTATTTACATTCAGTGCAGTGCGTCCTGCTCACAGTGTTCAGCTAGATCCGTTCCTGGTATTTACATTTAGTGCAGTGCGTCCTGCTCACAGTGTTCAGCTAGATCCGTTCCTGCTATTTACATTCAGTGCAGTGCGTCCTGCTCACAGTGTTCAGCTAGATCCGTTCCTGCTATTTACATTCAGTGCAGTGCGTCCTGCTCACAGTGTTCAGCTAGATCCGTTCCTGCTATTTACATTTAGTGCAGTGCGTCCTGCTCACAGTGTTCAGCTACATCCGTTCCTGCTATTTACATTCAGTGCAGTGCGTCCTGCTCACAGTGTTCAGCTAGATCCGTTCCTGCTATTTACATTCAGTGCAGTGCGTCCTGCTCACAGTGTTCAGCTAGATCCGTTCCTGCTATTTACATTCAGTGCAGTGCGTCCTGCTCACAGTGTTCAGCTAGATCCGTTCCTGGTATTTACATTTAGTGCAGTGCGTCCTGCTCACAGTGTTCAGCTACATCCGTTCCTGCTATTTACATTCAGTGCAGTGCGTCCTGCTCACAGTGTTCAGCTAGATCCGTTCCTGCTATTTACATTCAGTGCAGTGCGTCCTGCTCACAGTGTTCAGCTAGATCCGTTCCTGCTATTTACATTCAGTGCAGTGCGTCCTGCTCACAGTGTTCAGCTAGATCCGTTCCTGGTATTTACATTTAGTGCAGTGCGTCCTGCTCACAGTGTTCAGCTAGATCCGTTCCTGCTATTTACATTCAGTGCAGTGCGTCCTGCTCACAGTGTTCAGCTAGATCCGTTCCTGCTATATACATTTAGTGCAGTACGTCCTGCTCACAGTGTTCAGCTAGATCCGTTCCTGTTATCTTCCTACTGACAGGCAGGCTTGTCTGGTTACAGTATATAAAGCTACCTGAAGAAAATTACAGGTGTTCTTTTTGATCCTATTAGTACCACGGTCAGGCAGCTAGACTATTTACATTTAGTACAGTGTGTCCTGCTCACAGTGTTCAGCTAGATCCGTTCCTGTTATCTTCCTACTGACAGGCAGGCTTGTCTGGTTACAGTATATAAAGCTACCTTAAGAAAATTACAGGTGTTCTTTTTGATCCTATTAGTACCACGGTCAGGCAGCTAGACTATTTACATTTAGTACAGTGTGTCCTGCTCACAGTGTTCAGCTAGATCCGTTCCTGTTATCTTCCTACTGACAGGCAGGCTTGTCTGGTTACAGTATATAAAGCTACCTTAAGAAAATTACAGGTGTTCTTTTTGATCCTATTAGTACCACGGTCAGGCAGCTAGACTATTTACATTTAGTACAGTGCGTCCTGCTCACAGTGTTCAGCTAGATCCGTTCCTGCTATATACATTTAGTGCAGTACGTCCTGCTCACAGTGTTCAGCTAGATCCGTTCCTGTTATCTTCCTACTGACAGGCAGGCTTGTCTGGTTACAGTATATAAAGCTACCTGAAGAAAATTACAGGTGTTCTATCCCAGCTTAGTGCAGCTACAGGCCATTAGTATGTCTGGAAGGCCAAGAAGGAGAGGCAGACAGTCACAAGCCAATAAGAGAGGGCAAGCAGGCTCTGTGTCTAGTGCTGGTCGTGGAGACGGTGCATCCTCATCAGCACGTGGCCATGGGACATGCTTGGCCTTTTTTTCGGCAGCTGGCCGTGTTGAGCCGCAACATGCGGAAGACTTGGTCGAGTGGATGACCAAGCCGTCCTCATCCTCCTCATCCTCTCTCACCCATGCCCAGGGTGCTTTGTCTGGCAAAGCAGCGGCCTCTTCCCTCAGCTCAATGTCATCAGTGACTCCTTCCCTAGCTCCACCATGTCCTCATGAGGATTCCCTCGAACTGTTTGACCACAGTGTTGGGTACATGCTCCAGGAGGATGCCCAGCGTTTGGAAGGCTCTGATGATGATACTGAGCTCAATGAAGGCAGTAACATGAGCACGGACAGAGGGGGTGCCCAAGAAGGACAGCAATCTGGCAGTCATGCTCCCCCTGCTGCAGCATACTGCCAGGTTTGCTCCAGTGATGAGGAGGGAGGGGATGATGAGGTCACTGACTCAACGTGGGTGCCTGATAGGAGAGAGGAGGAGGAGGAGGAGGAGGAGGAGGTGGCACATCACCAACTAGGCAGGATGCCCTCCAGGGGCCAGCCTAAGGGCAGCACATTGACTGCATCACACCCCAAAGCTCCACATGTGCAGGGCGCTGCAGTCTCTGCGCGTTATTCAAAAAGTTCTTTGGTGTGGGCCTTTTTTGAGACGAGTGCATCAGATCGCACCGCTGCTATTTGCAACATATGTCTCAAGCGTATCTCGCGTGGCCAAAACATCTCCCGCTTGGGTACCACATGCTTGACCAGACATATGTTGACCTGCCATGCAGTTCGTTGGCAAGCGTATCTGAAAGACCCACACCAAAGAACAAAGAGGATCTCTCCTTGCTCCTCATCAGCTGAGATTTCCAACCCCACTAGACCTTCAGTCCTCTCTGAGACCTGCAGTGAGAGGAATGAAGGTGTAGAATTAGGTGTGTCACAGCCAAGTACTTGTGGGCAATCTGCTTTTGGTACACCGACGTCAGATTGTACCAGGCAAATTTCCCTGCCCCAGCTGCTGCACCGCCGAAAGAAGTTTGCTCCCAGCCATCCACATGCCCAGCGGTTGAATGCTAGCTTGGCAAAATTGCTAGCACTTCAACTGCTGCCTTTTCAGTTGGTAGACTCTGCCCCCTTCCGTGAGTTTGTGGAATGTGCGGTTCCTCAGTGGCAGGTACCCAAACGCCACTTTTTCTCACGGAAGGCGATTCCGGCTCTCTACCGGCATGTGGAAGGCAATGTCCATGCCTCGCTGGACAGGGCGGTCAGCGGTAAGGTGCATATTACCGCTGACTCATGGTCCAGCAGGCATGGACAGGGACGTTACTTAAGTTTCACGGCGCATTGGGTGACTCTGCTGGCAGCTGGGAAGGATGCAGGACAAGGTGCAGTAGTGTTGGAGGTTGTTCCGCCACCACGCCTCCAAAATGCTGATTGTGACACACCTCTCTCCTCCACCCCCTCCTCTTCTTCTTCCTCCATGGCCTCTTCCTCGGAACCAGCGGTGCTCCGTAGGCGTTCAAGGGGCTACGCAAGTACGCAGGCCAAAAGATGCCATGCGGTGCTTGAGCTGGTGTGCTTGGGGGACAGGAGCCACACTGGGGCAGAGGTTCTGTCAGCTCTGCAGGGGCAGGTTCAGAGGTGGTTGACGCCACGCCAACTTAAGGCAGGAATGGTGGTTTGCGACAATGGCACCAACCTCCTCTCTGCCCTCCGACAGGGACAACTGACCCATGTGCCCTGTTTGGCTCACGTCCTTAACTTGGTGGTGCAGCGGTTCTTGGGCAGGTACCCGGGCTTACAGGATGTCCTGAGGCAGGCCAGGAAAGTCTCTGTGCATTTCCGCCGGTCATATAATGCCAGTGCTCGGCTGACGGACCTCCAAAAGGAGTTTAACCTGCCCAAGAACCGCCTAATCTGTGACATGCCCACCAGGTGGAACTCGACGTTGGCCATGCTGCAGCGGCTGCACACGCAGCAGAGGGCCATCAATGAGTACCTGTGCGACTATGGCACCAGGACAGGGTCAGGGGACCTTGGTTTTTTTTCCCCACGCCAGTGGGCCATGATCAGGGATGCATGCACTGTCCTGTCACCATTCGAGGAGGCCACGAGGATGGTGAGCACTGACAGTGCATGCATCAGTGACACTGTCCCCCTTGTCCACCTGTTGGAGCACACGCTGCGTGGAATAATGGACAGGGCACTTGAGGCAGAACAGAGGCAGGAAGAGGAGGACTTCCTTAGCTCTCAAGGCCCCCTTTATCCAGACAGTGTTCCTGCGTGCCCGCCGATCACACAGGAAGAGGACGAGGAGGAGGAGGAGGAGGAGGAGGAAGATTGTGTCAGTATGGAGGTGGAGCCTGGCACTCAGCATCAGCAGTCTTTAAGGGATCAGTCCCAAGGAACACATGGACTTGTACGTGGCTGGGAGGAGGTGGCTGCGGACGTTGTTGTCCTTAGTGACCCAGAGGACTCCGGACCGAATGCCTCAGCAAACCTACGCTGCATGGCCTCCCTGATCCTGCAAAGCCTGCGTAAGGATCCTCGTATTCGTGGTATCAAGGAGAAGGACCAATACTGGCTGGCAACCCTCCTTGATCCACGTTACAAGGGTAAGGTTGCGGACCTTATCTTGCCATCGCAGAGGGAGCAGAGGATGAAACATCTTCGGGAGGCCTTGCAGAAAGGTCTGTGCAACGCGTTCCCAGAGACTGGGAGGTTACAAACTCCTGTTTCTGGACAACGTGTTGCTGAGGCTTCGGTCAGTCAAAGAAGGAGCGGTGGAGAAGGTGGCCGTCTGACCGATGCGTTCAGACAATTTTTTGGTCCGCAGCCCCAAGGTATGATCGGTTCCAGCAACCATCGCCAGCGTCTGTTTTACATGGTGCAGGAATACCTAGGGGCAAGATCAGACTTGGACACCTTTCCCACCGAAAATCCTCTGGGTTACTGGGTCTTGAGGATGGATCACTGGCCAGAGCTTGCACAGTATGCAATTGAGCTACTGGCCTGTCCTGCATCCAGCGTTCTTTCGGAACGTACATTCAGTGCTGCTGGAGGCGTGGTAACCGATCACAGGGTGCGTCTGTCCACTGACTCGGTCGATCGGCTGACCTTCATAAAAATGAATCAGTCTTGGATCACCACCAGCTACCAAGCACCTGATGCTGATGTAACTGAATAATTTTTTTCAGATCCCTTCAAAGACTGCCTATGCTGATGCTGAGTGATTATCCCTGAGTAATTATCCTCTTCCTCCTCAATCATCACGCTGATAGCTTGTAAGAACATTTTTGGTTCTGGGCGCCACCACCAGTGCCTAAGGCACAATTTTTCAGCCCCTGTATAACAGGGGCGTGTAATTACAATTTTTGATGTAATACTTTGCAGCACGGCTCGTTCCTGCATTCCAACTAGAGTGTCTGTGAGGGGTTGCAGTGTTGTGGCACCAGCACCAGTGCCTAAGGCCCAATTTTTCTGCCCCTGTCTAACAGGGGCGTGAAATTACAATTTTTGATGCAATACTTTGCAGCAGGGCTCGTTCCTGCGTTCCAACTAGAGTGTCTGTGAGGGGTTGCAGTGTTGTGGCACCAGCACCAGTGCCTAAGGCCCAATTTTTCTGCCCCTGTCTAACAGGGGCGTGTAATTACAATTTTTGATGCAATACTTTGCAGCAGTGCTCGTTCCTGCGTTCCAACTAGAGTGTCTGTGAGGGGTTGCAGTGTTGTGGCACCAGCACCAGTGCCTAAGGCCCAATTTTTCTGCCCCTGTCTAACAGGGGCGTGTAATTACAATTTTTGATGCAATACTTTGCAGCAGGGCTCGTTCCTGCGTTCCAACTAGAGTGTCTGTGAGGGGTTGCAGTGTTGTGGCACCAGCACCAGTGCCTAAGGCCTAATTTTTCAGCTCCTGTTCAACAGGGGCATGTAATTACAATTCTTGATCTAATATTTCACAGCAGGGCCCTGTGAGGGCTTACAGTGTTTTGGCCACAGCAACACCTAAGGCCCAAATTTCTGCTGAGTATATAGGGCAGGACCCTACTTTCAAACATCTAACTTACAAACGACTCCTACTTGCAAACGGAAGGAGACAACAGGAAGTGAGATGAAATCTACCCATAGGAAGGGAAATTCTCTCATGTAAGAGTTAATATGGGAAAACAATTTCTCCTTTCCACTGATGCTTTCCAATCCTTGTTCCACAAAAAAACCCAAATTTTCAAAAAACATTTTTCATTGGGACAAAAAAGTGAGGTGAAATCTTCTGAAGAGGAGGAAAGACGCAAAACAAATGTCACAGGGGTGATAACCCTTCCCTATGTTTTCCAAAAAGCTTAGAAAAGATTTTTTGGCTGGAGCTAAACACATTAAAAATGTTCAAAATTACAAACAGATTCTACTTAACAACAAACCTACAGTCCCTGTCTTGTTTGCACCGCCTGTATACTGCTGTTCAGAGTATATAGAGCCTGGTGGCCCCACACCTTTCCTTATTTTAATTTGGGTGTGGGGTTCCCCTTAATATCCATACAAGACCCAAAGGGCCTGGTAATGGACTGGGGGGTACCCATGCCGTTTGTCTCACTGATTTTCATCCATATTGCCATGACCCGACATGACATTAAACCCGCAAGCAGTTTTAAATGAGATTTTTTCCTTTAAAAATGACATTTGGTGCAGGGACTGTTCTAAACATGGGAAACACGCGTCACTTTACAGGCATACTATAGACACCCCCCAGGTACGATATTTAAAGGAATATTTCACTTTTTTTTTTTTACTTTAAGCATCATTAAAATCACTGCTCCCGAAAAAACGGCCGTTTTTAAAAGTTTTTTTTGCATTGATACATGTCCCCTGGGGTAGGACCCGGGTCCCCAAACCCTTTTTAGGACAATACCATGCAAATTAGCCTTTAAAATGAGCACTTTTGATTTCGAACGTTCGAGTCCCATAGACGTCAATGGGGTTCTAACGTTCGTGCGAACTTGCGGTCCGTTCGCGGGTTCTGGTGCGAACCGAACCGGGGGGTGTTCGGCTCATCCCTATTGGGGAGCATTGGAAGAAGTAACACAAACATCAGGTTCCATAAAATAACAGAAAAGCTAGGGTGACCTTATGACAGAAAGTAAAATCAAAGGTCAATAATGACAGGATCACTCAGAGAAAATTAAAAAAAATAATGCACTTTTTACAAAATAATAAATCTCATATGCACTTATGGTGGTGGGGATGTTCTACCATTTTGCAATTTTTAATAGCAGGGATTTTATACACTGTAATTTACACTTACATGTATTGTAGCTTACATAGGTTAATTCTGGGCATTGAAATATCCATATATGAATACTTTTAGCTTTCAGCTCCAGCTTAGTAAAACATCTATTCTCAACAATGACTAACTGAATGTGGTTAACAGTGTGGTAACCATACCAAACCTAACTATGTGGCACCTATGTACAAGGCAGCACAGGTTTATGTGAATTCTTTCACTGATTATGTCAAAACAACACATGTAGATATAATTTTCACCATAAACGATCCCCATTTTTTTTCTTGTGTAAAATTCAGTTCCTTTTTTGAATGCCCTTTTTGCCATTTAATTTTTTATTTACATGTCAATGATGAATAGAAAAACTCTACCCACATCAGTAGACTTTCCAAGTTTGATTGGGCAGTCTTGTTCTATTGGGATCATAAGGAGAATATTGTCAGAATAACATATATATTCACTTTACAGATGATCCGACTAGCTGAACATCTGTGTACTTTATTGTTATGCTAATTACACTATTATAATTAACTACCCTCAATGTTTTCTGCCAAATTCATATTGTGTTATAGTTATTATGCTCAACACTGACTGCACTGAGGAAGTGTGATTTTATTTAATTTATAGCTTATGTTTGTTTAGCGATGCTGATGTACAGCATGGAATAAATCACCTCTGTTGGTATTTAGAATGCAGCAAAGTCATATTTTTACACTCCTAAATCCAAAATACTGAGCAGAGAAAAAGAATAATAATAAAGCCTTAACTGAAAATACATTACCAGTTGCATTGCTTCACTTAGCTAATGGATATATGTCTTTTGTTACCTTTTATAGAGATAATGTATTTTTATTCATCTTTCCTTATTTTTATTTTTCATTTGATTCCTGCATTATTTGCATCTGGGAGTGAATAAAATCTGCTGGATGAAATCATTCATCTAAATGCAGTATAAAAAGCTTTCTGAAAATATTCACTAATTTAAAGGAAACCTATATTGAAGAAGTAGGCAGGATGCCATTGCCGACCCCCTCTTTGGAAAATACTAGTTGTCCTTTATCCATTTTATTCCTTTTATAGAATTTTTAAATACATATATTTAAGTATTTGCATATACTGTGCAAAAGTTAGACAGGTGTGAAGAAATGCTGCAACAAAATGTAAGAATGCTCTAAATTATATACAGTGGGGACGGAAAGTATTCAGACCCCCTAAAATTTTTCACTCTTTGTTATATTGCAGCCATTTGCTAAAATCATTTAAGTAAATTTTTTTTCCTCATTAATGTACACACAGCACCCCATATTGACAGAAAAACACAAAATTGTTGACATTTTTGCAGATTTATTAAAAAAGAAAAACTGAAATATCACATGGTCCTAAGTTTTCAGACCCTTTGCTCAGTATTTAGTAGAAGCACCCTTTTGATCTAATACAGCCATGAGTCTTTTTGGGAAAGATGTAACAAGTTTTTCACACCTGGATTTGGGGATCCTCTGCCATTCCTCCTTGCAGATCCTCTCCAGTTCTGTCAGTTTGGATGGTAAACGTTGGTGGACAGCCATTTTTAGATCTCTCCAGAGATGCTCAATTGGATTTTAGTCAGGGCTCTGGCTGGGCCATTCAAGAACAGTCACGGAGTTGTTGTAAAGCCACTCCTTCGTTATTTTAGCTGTGTGCTTAGGGTCATTGTCTTGTTGGAAGGTAAACCTTCGGCCCAGTCTGAGGTCCTGAGCACTCTAGAGAAGGTTTTCGCCCATGATATCCCTGTACTTGGCCGTATTCATCTTTCCCCCGATTGCAACCAGTCGTCCTGTCCCTGCAGCTGAAAAACACCACCACAGCATGATGCTGCCACCACCATGCTTCACTATTGGGACTGTACTGGACAGGTGATGAGCAGTGCCTGGTTTTTCCACACATACCGCTTAGAATTAAGGCCAAAAAGTTCTATCTTGGTCTCATCAGACCAGAGAATCTTATTTCTCACCATCTTGGAGTCCTTCAGGTGTTTTTTAGCAAACTCCATGCGGGCTTTCATGTGTCTTGCACTGAGGAAAGGCTTCCGTTGGGCCACAATGCCATAAAGCCCCGACTGGTGGAGGGCTGCAGTGATGGTTGACTTACCACAACTTTCTCCCATCTCCCGACTGCATCTCTGGAGCTCAGCCACAGTGATCTTTCGGTTCTTCTTTACCTCTCTCACCAAGGCTCCTCTCCGCCGATAGCTCAGTTTGGCCGGATGGCCAGCTCTAGGAAGGGTTCTGGTCGTTCCAAACGTCTTCCATTTAAGGATTATGGAGGCCACTGTGCTCTCAGGAACCTTAAGTGCAGCAGAAATTTTTTTGTAACCTTGGCCAGATCTGTGCCTTGCCACAATTCTGTCTCTGAGCTCTTCAGGCAGTTCCTTTGACCTCATGATTCTTATTTGCTCTGACATGCACTGTGAGCTGTAAGGTCCTATATAGACAGGTGTGTGGCTTTCCTAATCAAGTCCAATCAGTATAATCAAACACAGCTGGACTCAAATGAAGGTGTAGAACCATCTCAGGGATGATCAGAAGAAATGGACAGCACCTGAGTTAAATATATGAGTGTCACAGCAAATGGTCTGAATACTTAGGACCATGTGATATTTCAGTTTTTCTTTTTTAATAAATCTGCAAAAATGTCAACAATTCTGTGTTTTTCTGTCAATATGGGGTGCTGTGTGTACATTAATGAGGAAAAAAACGAACTTAAATGATTTTAGCAAATGGCTGCAGTATGACAAAGAGTGAAAAATGTAAGGGGGTCTGAATACTTTCCATCCCCACTGTATATATATTAATTGTTTATTTTTTATCAATTCACAAAATGCAAAGTGAGTGAACAGAGGAACAATCAAAATCAAATCAATATTTGGAATGACTACCCTTTGGCTTCAAACCAGCATCAGTTCTTACACTTGCATACTTTGTACACTTGCAGGGAGTCAGGTGTATGATTAACCAATTATACCAAACAGGTGCTAATGAGCATCAATTTCATATGTAGGCTGAAACACAGTCATTAACTGAACCAGTTGTGTAGGAGGCTTAAAACTGGTAAGGAACAGCCAAACTATGCTCCTAAGGTGAGGTTGTGGAGGTTTCATGTCACAGGTCATACACCCTGGTAAGACTGAGCACAGTAGCAAGACACAAAGTAGTTTTACTTCTTCCCTCTCCCGGGCAAGGATTTCAAAGCAGACTGAGGTTTCAAGATGTGCTGTTAAAGCTCCTTTGTAAAAGTACAACAAATCGGGAAAAGTCGACGACCATAGATGCAAAGGTCGTCCAAGGAAACATATTGCAGCAAATGAAAGACACATCAGGCTTACGTCCCTTTAACATCGGAAGATGACCAGCAATGCCATCAGCACAGAACTGGCAGAAACCAGTGGGACCCAGGTACACTCATCTTCTGTCCAGAGAAGTATGGCCAGACATGGTCTTCATGGAAGAATTGCAGCCAAAATGCCATACATCCGACGTGGAAACAAGGCTAAGCGACTCAACTATGCATGTAAACATAGGAACTGGGGTGCAGAAAAATTGCAGCAGGTGCTCTGGACTGATGAGCCAAAATATGAAATATTTGGCTGTACCAGAAGGCAGTTTGTTCGCAGAAGGGCTGGAGAGCGGTACATTAATAAGTGTCTGCAGGCGAAAGTGAGTCATGGTGGAGGTTCCTTGTAAGTTTGGGGCTGCATTTAAGCAAATAGTGTTGGAGATTTGGTCAGAATGAATGGTGTCCTTAATGCTGAGAAATACAGGCAGATACTTCTCCATTATGCCATACCAGCACAGAGCCGTGCGATTGTCCCCAAATTTTTTGTGCAGCAGGACAACAGCCCCAATCATACAGCCAATTTCTTTAGGAACTATCTTGAGTGAAAAGAAGAACAAGAAATCCTGGAAGTGATGCTTTTCCCCCACAGAGCCCTGATCTCAACATCAAGTCTGTTTTAGATTACATGAAGAGACAGAAGGATTTGCAGCAGCAACCCCAAAAGATCTGTGATTAGTTCTCCAAGATTTATGTAACAACCTACCTGCAAAGGTCTTTCAAGAACTGTGTGCAAGTGTACCTAGAAGAATTGCTGATGTTTTGAAGGCAAAGAGTGGTCACACAAAATATTGATTCTATTTGGATTTCTCTACTGTTCATTTACTTTCCATTTTGTTAATTAAAGCAGAGTTTCACCCAAAAATGGAAGTTCCACTTTTTGGAATCTCCCCCTCCGACGTCACATTTGGCACCTTTCAGGGGGAGGGGGGAGCAGATACCTGTCTAATGCAGGTATTTGCTCCCACTTCCGGGCATAGATAGCCACAGTATCCGTGGATATCTATGCCATGTCCGGCGCATCCTCTGTCGTCCCCCCCGCTGTATTCTGGGAGACACACAGGTCCCAGAAGACAGCAGGGACCAGTGGGATCGCGCAGCACGACTCGCGCATGTGCAGTAGGGAACCAGGCTGTGAAGCCGCAAGGCTTCACTTCCTGATTCCCTTACCGAAGATGGTGGCTCCTCAACCCAAGAGCCGAGGGACAGATCAGCTTCAGGTGCTGACATCGCGGGCACCCTGGACAAGTAAGTGTCCATATTTTAAAAGTCAGCAGCTGCAGTATTTGTAGCTGCTGACTGAAAAAAAAAAAAATTGGGCGAAACTCTGCTTTAATAAAAATAAACTATTAATACTTCTATTTCTGAAAGCATTTTCAATTTACAATGTTTTTTTTCACGCACAGTAGTATGCACAGTACAGTAGTACTTTTGCACAGTAGTGTATATATTTTATATATAATTTTTAATTTAAGTATTTTTTAGCTAACCCTTTTATTTAATTTAGGTAACATTTGTATATAAATATTTGTTTTCAGTATAGTTTAGTGATGCACAAGTGTGTTAATTTGCAAACCGTCCTAGAGAAGCCAGGATGTTTGTCTACAAGTTTCCATGTTGACTACTAGACGCTCGTGGTTTAAAGAGTGATGCGTCCATAACACCTTATCTTTAATAAATTTTGAAGGGATGCACGTCAGTTTTGGCGGGGCTTACTGACGTCATCAAGCTGGATGGGCCTATGATGATACTAAGGACTCTCAGGCCAGTAACAACTGTGAATTGAAACCTGTTATGTGAATGACATTTTATTTGATTTTTAATAAATGTTTGAAGGTTTTACACCATGTTTCTTCTGTGTCTTCACATTGCTTTCTGAGCCCTTGGAGAAAGAGCCTTATTGGGAATGCACATCTGTGGAGCTTGCCTCCTAAAGCGTTATTAGACCTCCTATTGCAGTGGTGAGGTCCATCATTGGAAGTGAGAGCACATCCATTAGTGCACTGAAGTGGTATGTGTGGTTTTACTGGAGAAGTGTTCTACTTTATTCACAAAGGAGATTGTTCTAATACACTAAAGTTTTAAAGTTTGGTGTAATGTAGATGTTATTCACTGTGACTATATATTGAATTGATTCACGTAATATTGTGACTGAGGATATTCACTTTTTTTGCACTTTAAATGTTCATTTTATGAGCTGTATTTGCATACATCGATGGGAATTTATACTGTGCTTATTTTGTGTTATAAATGTATACACTGTCTTTTTTTTTTGTTTTGTTTTTATGAAGATAAATGGTAGCTTTTCAATATATTGCACGTATATTATTTTAATTGATGTGTTGTGATTTTTTTAGAGGTAGCAACTCTTAAAAATTATTCTGCCCGAATATTGAAAGTAGAGATAATTGATTTATATATAGTGTAAAATAATAAGCTTATTGGTACATTTCTGGCAATTGCAATATGCTTTGACTAGTTGTACTGTATTGTCTTTGTTGGCCTTGTCTGTGGTATACCTACTCATTTCAGATTTTTATTAATCTATTAGTACAGCTGATTTATACTGATATATACTAATTTTCAATGAACAATTAACGGAAAGATAAAGAAAGAAACATCAGTGCAATACAGAGATAGATTAAAGAGACACTGTCACCTAGCCCATTCAGGACAAAGTGACAAGATCTGTATAAAGCACTCCCCCAACCCACAGATGGTTACTTCTACAGAGCTCCCTCGCTGTTCCCATTGCCTCAGCTGATGAAAATACCCAGTGCTTACAGGTATGTGGGAACATAGGATCACCTCCCATGCAGCGCTCAGTTCTAGCAGCCAATCCCTAGCATTATTACTTGGTGAGGAGGGGTGATGTCACAACTCTGCCTAGCATTTAACACCAGCTGTTACTGAGGATATTAGTGCCAGCTGTGATAGAGGAAGGAATGTTCTCAAGGTGTGTATTAGGGGGGCATGGGGGTGTGGGGGAATCTTTATAAAGACACAGTCACTTGGCCCTCATAAAGGCCACAGAAGGTGGTCAGACCCAGGAACCCAAGCAAATAGCTCTCACCAATAGGGTCACTGAGAGATCATTATTATTATTCAGGATTTATATAGCGCCAACAGGTTGCGCAGCTCTTTACAAATATGAGAAATCATCAGGTCATTTAATGCTTCCGCAGCAAGGAAAAAGAAATGCATACTCTACATTAGATTACAGTAAACCATATTGGTATTTTGCTATGGCTAACAAAACTGAAGTTATCTTAAAGCATCTCCATTTATCAAGTTAAGGAATATAAATATATTTAGCATTTTTCACTGAAAACCCCTTTTGTTTAATATATTGTCACAAAATTTTGAACTTTAGAAAATTTCAACTTCCTTCTATAATTGGATACCTAAAATAAAAATGTTAAGACCTGTATATCTTATGCCTTTGTAAAGTAAAGTAAAGGTCATATGGCTAGGATGAGGAAACTTTTTCGAGAGCATGGATTGATAAAAAAGTAGTGCTAGTTCATGGAATTTGAAAACCCCCATATCAAAAATTACAGTAAACTATATTAATATTCCCAAATGAATAACATATACAATGGAACATTGTAAATTATTATCCCTCTATTCCCTGCACAATTCTTAGCCAACATAACCCTATTAAATTGTGTACAGTGCTCAGATAATTGCTCAGAGAGCTAGTGCTTGGAGAGTGTGTTGGGAAAATGACATTGCTTAAAGAATACTCATAAACCTTTGTTGCTCTCTGTTTTGATGTAATGAGTTTTCATCCTAATATTCCAAATCTGAAAATTGACGTATTTGATGTCACCTTCTATATACCCTGTTCAAATACTTATCCTATCAACCAACATTCTAATCTCACCTGCTACCTACCAGACTTTGCTCTGGTACATGTTTTGCAGGGTAGTGCCCACAGTCCCCATACAAAGCATAGAAATTGGCCATTACCTTTTCTTACCATTAGGATCTCATTGGGGGTTATTTACTAAAGGCAAATCCACTTTGCACTGCAAGTGCACTTGGAAGTAAAGTCGCTGTAGATCTGAGGGGGACATGCAAGGAAAATAAAAAAGAGCATTTTAGCCTGCACATGATTGGATGATAAAATCAGTAGAGCTTCCACTCATTTCAGATTTACCCCTTAGATTTAGAGGGACTGCACTTGCAAGTGCACTTGCAAGTGCACTTGCAGTGCAAAGTGGATTTGACTTTCGTAAATAACCCCCATTGACCTCAATAGGGTACAAAATCCACACCCAAACTTCAGTAAAGTTTGCTGAACCAGCCTCAAACCAAATCCAGGTATGTTCAGCTCATCCTTATGCCGCGTACACATGAGCGGACTTTTCGGCAACAAAAGTCCGATGGTCATTCCGGCGGACTTTCATTGGACTTTTGACAGACTTCCGACGGACTTTCGAACAAACAGACTTGCACACACATGCTCACACCAAAGTCTGACCGCCTAGTACATGGTGACGTACACCAGGTCCGACAAGGCTATAAAGCGGAAGTTGAATAGCTCGTGCATCACCCTTTGGGCCCCTTTTGCTAATCTTGTGTTTATCTTGTGTTAGTAGAAGTTTGGTGAGAGACGATTCGCGCTTGTGAGACTCGTATTTTTCAGATCGTTTAACGGTTGTTCAGTTTGTGATTGTGAGGTTTGTATCTGGTTTTCAGTGCGTGTAGTCAGTTCGCATTGATTTATTCAGTGTGTTATTGTCCGCTCGTTGCTGATTTTCAGCTCGCTCTTCACAGGCCTTGCTGTTCTTCAGTGCGTTCAGTTAAGTTCGTTCTGACCAGTTGACCGCTTTGAAGCCATGTTGCGGGTACGTTCTCGTCGTTGAGCTCGTGCTTTGTATGTGCTTGTTGTTGTAGTTCATTCTTCAGCCCAAGCCCAGTCCATGAATAGGGTGGGGAGGAGTTCATGGGCGAAGAATTGGTTGCTCCAGCGTGACCAGTTCTCTCACATGCCTTTGCTCCGTGAGATCCGTGAGAATAACCCTGAGGATTTCAGGAATTTTCTCTGGATGACGGACCCCGTTTTTGACCATTTGTTGGCTTTGTTGACCCCTTATATCAGCAGGCAGGATACCTGCATGAGGCAAGCCATCACTGCGGAGCAGAGGCTAGTCGCCACGTTTCGGTACTCGGTGACGGGGAGAAGCCTGCAGGACCTTAAGTTCTCGACAGGCATCTCCCCCCAGGCTCTGTGGATCATTATCCCAGAGACCTGTTCTGCCATCATCCAGGTCCTGCAGAAGGACTATATTAAGGTAAGAATTTTATCCTTTAACATCACATTTTATTGTATTTAATGTTTGCTAATGTAATGTATGTCTTTATTCAAACACAAATTACCATGATTGCAATATAGTGTGACTGTCCCCTTTGTCCTCATGCATGCTGTAATTTTTTAATGCTCTTTTTTGTCCTGCATGCATATTTGTGTTCACTAACCTCTCCAGCATGCTATGCTGGGCCCATATCAACCTAGTCTAGTCACTTAACAATGTATTTTGTCAACTCTATTGTAGTGCTTAAATTGATTTAGAATCCTTTCCCCCCCTTAAATGTCTCCAAATGGTCTGTGTGTCCTTAAATTGATTTAGACTCCCCCCTAAAATGTCTGCAAATGGTCTGTGTGTCCTTAAATTGATTTAGAATCCCCCCTCCCCCTAAAATGTCTCCAAATGGTCTGTGTGTCCTTAAATTGATTTAGAATCCCCCTCCCCCTAAAATGTCTCCAAATGGTCTGTGTGTCCCTAATTTGATTTAGAATCCCCCCCAAAATGTCTCCAAATGGTCTGTATGTCCTTAAATTAATTTAGAATCCCCCCAAAATGTCTCCAAATGATCTGTGTGTTCTTAAATTGATTTAGAATCCCCTCCCCTAAAATTTATTAATGGGCCATCAGAGGGGTGAGGAATCTGATAAGTGGGCCTTATGTTTTAGTCTTTAAATAATACTTATTACAATTAATGTTATACTGATGCTGGGCAATAATGTTTTTTGTGTAATGTGCTTGCAATGGTATGTGCAAAAGTACTTATATATTTTTTTCTTGTTTGACTCCCCAGTTTCCTCCAACGCCACAGGAATGGCAGACTGTGGCATCCCATTTTGCTACCCTTTGGGACTTTCCCAACTGTGGAGGGGCTATAGATAGGAAACACGTCCACATCGTGCCACCACCCCATTCGGGGTCATACTATTTTAATTATAAGGGGTTTCATAGTATTGTCTTAATGCCGGTGGTGTCGGCACAATACGAATTTCTGTATGTGGACATGGGGAAGAATGGCCGGATGTCGGATGGAGGAGTCTTCGCCCAGACGGAGTTCTACCAGCATGGTGGCCTGGGATTGCCACCTGATGCAGATAACGTGGAAGGACTCCCCTTTGTCTTCATTGCAGATGAAGCCTTTGGTCTGGGCGAGCACCTGATGAGGCCATTCCCCCAAAGGACCCTCACCCCGGAGAGGAGGGTTTTTAACTACCGGCTGGCCAGAGCGAGAAGAGTTGTGGAGAATGCCTTCTGGATAATGGCCAGCCGGTTCCGCCTGTTTCAGACAGCTATCCGCATGGTGGACTACAAACTAAATCACCTTGTCCTAGCGTGCTGCATCCTGCACAATTATTTTCACAAACATTCGGGCAATTATCTTGCATAGCTTGGGCCTGAGGCCGGACTTATAGAGGATCCTCTGACGGGCCTGGATACTGGCCGTACTGGCTTGGCCCCCCAAAACGCCCATCAAGTTTGGGATAAATATGTTGATTTTTTTACGGGTAGGAGGGCCATTGCAATGCCAGACAATCTATAATTTGTTTTAATAAAAAATAATGATCAGATAAAATCTAGAAATGGATTTATTGCTTGCCTTTCTTTTTGGCTGTCTCCTAGGTTATCCTAGTGCACTTGTAGTGCCAAGTGTATTGTGTAAGTGCTAAGTGTAGCCCCATTGTCACTGTAAACACCAAATAACTTACAAAACTGGTATTGAGCATTGAAAGAAGAAGCCACACATCTTGTTAACAGAATTTTTAATCTGTGCACATTCACATGTGCATTTCTTAAATTTTTATTATTTAAAATATATATAATTTTTTTTTCAAACAATATCATTTTTTTTTTTTAATTATTTTTATTTTATTTTTTTTACGAACAGGCCTCTTTTTTTTTCTTTTTTTTTTTTTTTTTTTTACAAAGAGGCCTCTATTTTTTTATATATTTTTTTTAAAATATTTATAACAAATAGGCCTCTCTTTTCTTCATTTCCTGCTGCATATTGTCCAGCCTATTACACATTAGGTCCAGGCTAATGCGCATGGCATCAATATCCCCATTCCAGGCCATGATCTGTCCAATTAATCTTTGTGCACTGTCCGTGCTAAATGGTTCCCCTTCCACATCACCTAAAATTGATGAAAAAAAGACACTCACCTGGTGGGGTGCACATGTCAACCACTTCCTCCACCACTTCTTCCTCCACATCCTCGGGGGGGACGGGGACGCTGGTACTTGGACATGCTTCCACCGCTTATTCCCCTTCCACAACCAGATCACCTAAATTTGATGAAAAAAAGATGTATTTAGAAATATGCACTCATACATAGATTACCATAAGCTGGGGTGTCAGACACTCACCTGGCGGGGTGCCCATGTCGCCCACTTCCTCCACCTCTCCTTCCTCCACATCCTCGGTGGGGCTTGGGCTGATTTCCCAGTATGGCAGGCGAGGTCGGGGGTCCCTGGGATCAGGTTGTCTGAGTCTTTTCTCCCCTATGAGAATGAAAGAAAAGGTATACTTAGCACACAGATATTTGAGTCCAGGAATAGGAATATGAAACATTGTATTGAAGTGGTGTACAATTGTCTGTTTGGGCAGAGCTCCAAGTTAAAGACATGATTGAAATTCCCTTTGAAACAAGCTGGAATACTTACCTTTTTTGGCCACGTTTCACAGATAGAGACACCCCAACAAGTATCCACTGGAGCACCCGTGTGGGTTACCCAAAAAAATATATTCTGGTGTACCACACTAGTGCTCCTGAGTCCAGATGTGTAAACATCTGCTGTGTGTCCTCTCCTTACATTCCACTGAATGAAGTTTGCTATTCATTCTAGTTTCAAAGACATCTAGACAACAATGTCCTAAACTTCTCTTAATAAGACAAATTACCAAGACCAAAATATAGTTTAAACCCTGTATCAACTAAATACATCGTATATATTTTTCAATCGATGCTTACTATGAACGATGTTTCCTGTGAATGTTTAACGATTTTAAATTGTACAGTAAAGAAAAGCACATGGAGCAGCATGCAAGGTAATAATCAGAATAGGAACACACGACAAGTACTTTTTTTCAGAACTTTCTGGATTCGTCTGTACTGATCCGGCTCCCTGAGTTTTAGGTCGGACCATCATTTCCTCAGCTGATCTTTAGAGTGCCGTACCCCAAAATGATGATGCAGGGTCTTCACCACTTTCGACATTATTTTTCCCTTTCTTAAATTAGGCTGGGCATACGGTCCATGATTCCCATCGTGATTTTTTTTTTAGCAAAATAGCTACCATCTCCACCATCTCTTTAAAAGCCATATTGGAGGCCTTAAATCTCCTCTTGCCGGATCGGGACGTTCCGGGCTCCGTGATTTCCTCATTACTTGAAGAATTAGTACACACCTGCTGTGTCTCCACCATTATGCTCCTACTGCGCACCGTAGAGAGAAGGGGGCGGAGAATATTCGTTAAAAAAGAACGTCAGGGGCGGGCGACGCAGGCGGAGTGGCACGCATGCGCAGTGTGTCTAAAGTTAACATGCATGTGCCATATGTACGTTCTGTGCGTAGAGAAGGGGGCAGAGAATATTCGTTAAAAAAGAACGTCAGGGGCAGGTGACGCAGGCGGAGTTTCCCGCATGCGCAGTGTGTATAAAGCTAACACGCATGGGCCGTACATACGTTCATAACTTTTAATAACTTTGTAGCGGCCTATACTGCTTAAAGATTGAGGCCTATGTTGAGATACGATTATGAGGGTTTAGCCTAACATTAGTGTTTATTGTCTTTTACAGAAAAAATGAATACTAAATTTAAGGACCCTGAATTTCTCACACAATTTATTGAGAAGTACAGGGAGATGAGGAATCTGTGGGAGGTCAAACACCCTCAATATTTGTCACGTACCTGGTGGGTTGTGAGCCTGACGTGCAGAGAAGGACCTCCCTTACAGCTCCCACTCCTGCTCCTCTGGAATGGAGACAGAAGGCCAGGAGTGAGGAGTGGTATGGGTGCCTGGCAGGATCGACAGTCACCGGAAGTTCAGGAATGGTGACACCCTCTGGGTCCAGAAGCTGAAGAGGATGCTGAATCGCAGAGAGGTCCCGGAGTCACAGCAGATAAGGAAGCAGGTAAGTAAGCAGGTAAGTAAGTAGGACTGGAACCAGGAACAAGCAGCAGGTAGTAGCCTGGAACGCTGGACTGGAACCTGGAACAAGCAGCAGGTAGTAGCCTGGAACACTGGACTGGAACCTGGAACAAGGCAGCAAGTAGTAGCCTGGAACACTGGACTGGAACCTGGAACAAGGCAGCAGGTAGTAGCCTGGAACGCTGGACTGGAACCAGGAACAAGGCAGCAGGTAGTAGACCGGAACGCTGGACTGGAACCAGGAACAAGGCAGCAGGTAGTAGACTGGAACGCTGGACTGGAACCAGGAACAAGGCAGCAGGTAGTAGACTGGAACGCTGGACTGGAACCAGGAACAAGGCAGCAGGTAGTAGACTGGAACGCTGGACTGGAACCAGGAACATGCAGCAGGTAGTAGACTGGAACGCTGGATGCAGGTGTCAGACTGAAGGGTGGTCAAACAAGCCGGAGGTCGGTATCGGTCGATCAGCAGAGGTACCAGGGACAACACAGAGGGATGGTCAGGCAAGCCAAGAGGGTCTGGTGCATGCGGATAGCAGGATGGTCTAACAGGAAGCCGGGTCAGATAGCAGAGTACACAGGTCAGATCAGGTTAAGGCACACGGAACGCTGTAGAGCAGACAGCGGGGATGGAGTGTGACAGGCCGGTTTAAATAGCCCGCCTGGCACTAGCGGGAGTGCGCGCGCGCGTGCCCGTGCGTGACAGCACCCGTGCACGAGTGCGCATGCGCATTGGAACCCGCGGCCGTGTCCCCCTGCGTCTGGATCGCTGATTATTGGCAGGATCTTCATGACATTGCCTCCCCCCAAGGGGCAGCCTCCGGATGCCCCTTTGAAGGAATTTCTCCGGATGGGCTCTTTTAAAAGATTGTAAAAGATTTTTAGCATGAATATTATCCTCGGGTTCCCAAGAATTTTCTTCTGGGCCGAACCCTCTCCATTTTATCAAAAATTGATTTTGGTTGCCTCTTCTCCTATGGTCCATGATAGCCTCCACCTCGAATTCTTCCTCCCCATCCACCAAAATTGGATCAGGAGGATCCGTACTTCGGCCTGGAAATGGGTTAGAAACAGAAGGTTTGAGTAGAGACACATGAAATACTGGATGCACTTTTAATGACTCCGGAAGTTCAAGTTCGTATGCCACCTCATTAATCCTTCGCTTAACAGGGAATGGGCCAAGGAACTTGGGACCCAATTTCCTTGATGGACAGACCATCCTGAGATTTACTGTAGATAACCATACCTGGTCCCCGGGTGTAAGTAACAGCTCACCTCGTCTCTTCTTATCAAAAGTTGCTTTATTATACTCCTGGGTCCTGGTCATGGTCTCCTGCAAAACTTGATTGTTGGAAGTGAAGAAGTCCAGCCTCTCCTGAACTGCGGGTACTGTGCACTCTGGAAGAGAATTAGGCAGAAAAGAAGGGTGGTAACCATAATTTGCAAAAAATGGGGTTTGTTTGATAGCAGAATGAATAGAGTTGTTGTAGGCAAATTCGGCCAATGGGAGAACAGAAATCCAATCATCCTGGGCAAATGAAGAAAAACAGCGTAAATATTGTTCAAGAGTCTGGTTTGTTCTTTCTGTTTGCCCATTAGTCTGGGGGTGGTAAGCAGATGAAAATGAAAGTTCAATCTTCAATGTTTTGCATAGAGACCTCCAGAATCGGGAGGTAAACTGTACCCCCCGATCTGAAACGATATTAGCTGGTACCCCATGGAGCCTGATGACTTCTCTAATGAATGCCTGCGCCGTCTCTGTAGCTGAGGGAGTGCCCTTCATTGGGACAAAGTGGGCCATCTTCGACAACCGGTCTACTATGACAAAAATTGAGGTGAAACCCCCAGCCGGAGGTAATTCCACAATAAAATCTATAGAAAGCATCTTCCAAGGCCTATCTGGGACAGGTAATGGCTTTAGCAAACCCCATGCCTTGGTCCTGTGCCCCTTGTTTCTGATACAGGTGGTACAGGACTCAACAAATCTCCTACAATCGTCACGTAACTGAGGCCACCAAAAGGTACGCTGTACCAGATCAGTAGTTTTAGCCACTCCAAAATGCCCAGCAAAAGCATGATCATGACAGAGTTCTAGTACTGAAACTCGTAGTTCTTCAGGTATAAAAATCCTATTCTCGTGCCATAATAACCCATCCTTAACTTGGAGTTCTGGCCTAATGGAAGACCCCAATTCCGCGGAAGCCTGCTTAATCCGGGAAAGCAAATCTCCCTGAAGCAAAAGAAAATTCCCCGGGGACAGAATGGTGTCCGGAGGGGAAACCTCTTGGGGCTTGTGAAACATCCTGGATAGGGCATCAGGCTTGGTATTCTTGGAACCAGGGCGATAAGTGACATGAAAAGAGAACCTGGAGAAAAAGAGGGCCCACCTGGCTTGGCGTGGCTTCAACCTTTTTGCAGACCTCAAATACTCCAGGTTCTTATGATCTGTAAAAATTAAGACTGGATGAGCGGCACCCTCTAGCAGATAGCGCCACTCCTCCAGCGCGGATTTAATAGCCAATAATTCTCTGTCACCTACATCATAATTTCTCTCTGCCGTGGACAATTTGCGAGAGAAGAAGGCCACAGGATATAACAGGGCCTTAGTTCCCTGTCTTTGGGACAACACTGCCCCTACCGCAATTTCGGATGCGTCCACCTCTAATACAAATGGCAGAGAGGAATCTGGATGTTTTAGTACGGAAGCAGAGGTAAAAAGGCCCTTGAGAGTCTCGAAAGCCTTTTGAGCCTCAGCGGACCAGTGGAAACGAGTACCCTGTTTAGTTAGCTGTGTGATGGGTGTAATGATGGCTGAAAACCCCTTAATAAATTTGCGGTAGAAATTAGCGAATCCAACGAATCGCTGGATCCCCTTTTTATCTGTTGGGACTGGCCAGTCTAGTACTGCAGTGACCTTTTGGGGGTCCATCTTAATGCCCTTGCTGGAAATGATTAACCCCAAAAATGGAATACTCTCCTGTTCAAATTCACACTTCTCAGCTTTTGCATATAGACCGTGTTGTCGAAGCCGGGCCAATACACTTCTGACGTGCCTGCGATGGGATTCAAGGGAACAAGAGAAAATTAGTATGTCGTCTAAATAGACGATAACAAACAGATCTAGAAAGTCTCGTAAAACATCATTGATGAAGTACTGGAATGTAGCAGGAGCATTGCACAGCCCAAACGGCATCACAAGGTATTCAAAATGTCCATAACGGGTACGAAAGGCGGTCTTCCATTCGTCTCCGTCCCTAATACGAACCAAATTGTAGGCTCCGCGGAGGTCAAGCTTAGTAAATATGGTAGCTGTCCCAAGCCTTTGGAACAGCTCTGGTACCAGAGGAAGAGGGTAACGGTTTTTTACAGTGATTTTGTTCAACTCACGGTAATCTACACATGGTCTGAGGGTCTTGTCTTTCTTTTGTACGAAGAAGATACCTGCACCTGCTGGAGACGTGGATGGACGAATGAAGCCTTTCTTTAGATTCTCATCGATATATTCTTTTAAAGCCCCTTGTTCCACTTCCGTTAAAGGAAATATTCTTCCAAAAGGTATCTCGGCACCGGGGAGTAATTCGATAGGACAGTCATAGGCCCGGTGAGGGGGTAAGACCTCTGCCCCCTGTTTGCTGAATACATCTAAGAAATCATGATATGCAGAAGGGATGGAAAGGTGCAGGCTAGTATCTGTGTTTAAACAGAGCAAGGTAGGATTCTTCTGAGTGTCCTGAAGTTTACAAGACTGTTGGCAATATGGGGAGGAAAAGGTAACCTCACCTGTGATCCAATTAATGTCAGGATTGTGGGCCTGTAACCATGGCATACCGAGGATTATGGGGAACATAGGTGAAGCGATGATATCTAGGCGTAACAGTTCTTGATGAGAATTGGAGATGGAAACGGGTATTGGAACAGTCTCTTGGGTAACAGGCCCTGATTTAATGGCCGTTCCATCAGCTAGATGAATGGAAAGTCCATGGGTTTTTGGCAACAGAGGTATCCGGTGTTGGGTAGCAAAAAGAGAGTCCATGAAACAACTGCAAGCTCCAGAGTCAATAATGGCGGCTATTTGCAGGGTCTCTCCTGGAAGCTGTAACAGGAGAGAGAGAGCAAGGTGAGTAGTGTTCTTAACCAGAGGCACAGCATAGTCAGGGGACAGAGATAGGCACTTACGGAGTTTAAGGGGACAATTCCTGACATAGTGCCCAGGTTCCCCACAATACAGGCACAGATCTTTCACTCGACGACGTTGTCGTTCTTCCTGAGTAAGGGAAGGCCGCAGAACCCCTAATTGCATTGGCTCAGGTGGGTTAAAAGAAGACATTGGTGGTGCTGGTGATGTATGATGGGGCACTTTAGGGGTAACCCAAGTTGGGCGAGAGGTTCCCATCGCTCTCTCAGTCCTTCGTTCTCTTAGACGTCGATCGATCTGGATGGTTAGATCGATCAATGCGTTCAAAGTCTGTGGGGTACCCACCCTGGCCAATTCATCTTTCAGAGGGTCAGAAAGTCCCATTCGAAACTGATAGCGGAGAGCCGCATCATTCCAATTCGTGTCTACACTCCACTTTCTGAATTCCGCCACATAGTCTTCTGCAGCCCTGCGACCCTGCTGAAGGGTGTGCAAAGCCGCTTCTGCAGTCACGGGCAGCTGGGGGTCATCATACAGCTGACCTAGTGCGTCAAAGAAGGCAGACAGATTAGTCAATGATACGTCCTTTTGCTCCAAGAGGCGGTGGGCCCAAGTTTGGGGGTCACCAGAGAGCAGAGAGATTACGTAGCCCACCTTAGTAGCCTCAAGGGAAAAGGTACGTGGCTGAAGAGCAAAGAACAGTTCACAGGAGTTGCGGAAGGCTCTGAATTTGAGGCGATTTCCGGAAAAACGTTCAGGTGTCGGGACCTTGGGTTCAGGAGGGAGCATCACCACTGTTGAGGAAGGCCCGACTGAAGGAGCAGAAGCGGAAGGGACTCCCTGAGCCCCAATGGGATTAGACAAGGTTAACACTCGTTCCTCCAGCCTGGTGTATCCTTGCTGCAGATTCTTGACTGCTTCAGTCAATCCTGCCAGGTGTGCACAGAGTTCCTCCATGGGAGACGTTCCCTGCTCAGGCTCAGACATGGCTGTCTGCTACTGTCACGTACCTGGTGGGTTGTGAGCCTGACGTGCAGAGAAGGACCTCCCTTACAGCTCCCACTCCTGCTCCTCTGGAATGGAGACAGAAGGCCAGGAGTGAGGAGTGGTATGGGTGCCTGGCAGGATCGACAGTCACCGGAAGTTCAGGAATGGTGACACCCTCTGGGTCCAGAAGCTGAGGAGGATGCTGAATCGCAGAGAGGTCCCGGAGTCACAGCAGATAAGGAAGCAGGTAAGTAAGCAGGTAAGTAAGTAGGACTGGAACCAGGAACAAGCAGCAGGTAGTAGCCTGGAACGCTGGACTGGAACCTGGAACAAGCAGCAGGTAGTAGCCTGGAACACTGGACTGGAACCTGGAACAAGGCAGCAAGTAGTAGCCTGGAACACTGGACTGGAACCTGGAACAAGGCAGCAGGTAGTAGCCTGGAACGCTGGACTGGAACCAGGAACAAGGCAGCAGGTAGTAGACTGGAACGCTGGACTGGAACCAGGAACAAGGCAGCAGGTAGTAGACTGGAACGCTGGACTGGAACCAGGAACAAGGCAGCAGGTAGTAGACTGGAACGCTGGACTGGAACCAGGAACAAGGCAGCAGGTAGTAGACTGGAACGCTGGACTGGAACCAGGAACATGCAGCAGGTAGTAGACTGGAACGCTGGATGCAGGTGTCAGACTGAAGGGTGGTCAAACAAGCCGGAGGTCGGTATCGGTCGATCAGCAGAGGTACCAGGGACAACACAGAGGGATGGTCAGGCAAGCCAAGAGGGTCTGGTGCAGGCGGATAGCAGGATGGTCTAACAGGAAGCCGGGTCAGATAGCAGAGTACACAGGTCAGATCAGGTTAAGGCACACGGAACGCTGTAGAGCAGACAGCGGGGATGGAGTGTGACAGGCCGGTTTAAATAGCCCGCCTGGCACTAGCGGGAGTGCGCGCGCGCGTGCCCGTGCGTGACAGCACCCGTGCACGAGTGCGCATGCGCAGTGGAACCCGCGGCCGTGTCCCCCTGCGTCTGGATCGCTGATTATTGGCAGGATCTTCATGACAATATTACATTAAAACAGTAAGGAAGTCAACGCTGGAGAGACTTATGGCATTTGTGCAGACTTTCATCCCAGAAGCAACCGTGGAGATTTTGGAAAAGAAAATTGGGAATATGTACAGGAGGGAGCATAACAAGATCCAGATTTCCCTGAGATCAGGAGCATCAGCAGATGATGTTTATAGACCTAGGCTGTGGTACTTCTGTGATAAACAACGTTTTCTTGACGACCAGACTGAAGCCAGAGAATCTCTTTCGACCCTTCCCTCCACCCTTCCCTCCGTCCCAGCAGAGGCTGATGAGGACCAACCTGGGATTTCCATCCTGGAAGAACCTGATGTGACCATCTGGAGCCAGGTATATTATTTTTAGACATATTTAGTGTCCTAATATTAATGATGTTAACTAGATGTTCTATTACATATAAAAGAGTATCATTCTGACACCAGCATTTTTTCAAGCCGGTGACAACAATTTTTGGCCACTACTGTCAATTGATATGTAGATAAAATCCCCATTGATTTTGCAAGTCATGAGCTGAAAATTGTGTGTGATTGATGAACCAAAAACTAAAACTATGTCCCTTTTTTATACACAGGATGTGTAAACATTAATATGGAGATTGGGCTTTTAAAAAATACAATATCATTCATGAGATCAAGAGAAATAATCCAGAAATCAGTTTGTGAGAACTCTGTGTGAATACGAGCAGCAAAACAACTTCGTTCTTCTAGCATTATAAAGAAGACAATTAATGCACTGCATTCAACGATCAAAGAATTTGCAGCGTAAGGAATGTGCTAGCTATAATACGAACACTAGTTTTACCAGACCGAGCGCTTCCGTCTCGTACTTGCTTCTGAGCATGCGTAGTTTTTTTGTCCGTCGGACTAGCATACAGACGAGTGGATTTCTCGATAGAACTGGGTCCGACTGAGTTACGACGTAAAAATTTGAAGTATGTTCCAAATCTAAAGTCCATCAGACTTTCAACAGAAAAAGTCCACTGAAGGCCCGATGAAGCCCAAACACGGTCGGATTGTCCGCCGGATTCGGTCTGTCGGACCAGTCCAGTCGAAAAGTCCGCTCGTGTGTACGCGGCATTACTCCTTAATGTATTTGGAGCATTTTAGGCCCCAATTATTTGGCTGAGGAAAATAAAAGTGTTGGAGATTTTTATCTGTGATAATTTCACAATTTCACAAAGTTAGGCAGAGTATTATTTTTATTTTATTGTTATTTAGAGAATGTAGAGAATGTAGCAAAGGATCAGACAAAGGGCTTCCTTTGGAAGGGCTTTGGAAATTATTAAAGCTAGTGGGTAAACAAAATGCCCAGGTAACTAGCATTGTCAGGATAGCATTAACAATGACAGACCACATCTGTCCCTCATGACAAGTTTACTTTAACCACTTGACCTCTAGAAGGTTTTAACCCCCTCATGACCAGGCCAATTTGCACTGTGCTGCTTTAACTGGCAAATGTTCGGTCATGCAACACTGTACTCAAATGAAATTTATATAATTTTTTTCACACAAATAGAGATTTCTTTTGGCGGTATTTGGTCACCACAGTTTTTTTCTTGTTATATAAAAACAAAAATAGATCGAAAATTAAAAAAAAAAACTATATTATCTATTTGCTGCTATAAAACATCCAACAAAATCAAATTTCTTTTTAAATTCAGGCCAAAATGTATTCTGTTAGAGGGGGCCCCATAATCTCCTATCGCCTGGGGGCCCCATGAGTTGTCAGTCCACCCCTGCTCACTGACCAATGTGCACTCGCAGACCAACATGCATTCGCAGACCAACGTGCACTCGCAGACCAACGTGCACTTGCTGACCAACGTGGACTCACTGACCAACGTGCACACACACAATACACAAGTACTAACGATCCACACAGACTACTCAGACAACACTCAGGTACTCACAATACACAGGTACTACCTGACACTAATACTCAATACAGCCCACGTGCACTGGCAGCACTCATGTACTTACAATACACAGGTACTTGACCCCTGTTATAACCTCTTATTTTCAACTCTGGTTTTTTAACTCACTGCTTAGTCCAGTTCCACTAACTCTGTTTTTTAACTCGCCACTTAGTCCAGTTCCGCTAACACTGGTTTTTTAACTCACCACTTAGTCCAGTTCCGCTAATGCTGGTTTTTTAACTCACCACTTAGTCCAGTTCCACTTGGTCTAAGTTCCAGCAAGCTCAGAGATGAGCAGGCTCACAATGAGTTCTACAGAAGGTTATATAGGTCTCAAGCACCTGTGACCAATTAACCACTCCCCTTAATTAGTAGACTGAAGGAAGCAAAGAAAAAAAAAAGCTGCTTAAAAAGTGTCAGAAAAAGTTGTTAAAAAGCTACAAGGAGAAGCCCCAAAAAGAACCTAAATATGCAACCCAGCAATCACCAGCAGTCAAAAAGCAAAACTTGTTCACTCTCCACTCAAAGTCCCCACTGTTTAGCTTCCAACCAGCAGTCTGTACGTTATGTACATTAGAGGGCCCCACAGCAGATTTTGCTGTGGTCCTCATCAGTTTCTACTAAACCTTGCATTTGTATGTTTCCCCGTTACATGCTTAGAGCAAACGAGGATTGTTCGCTGCTCCACTAAATGATCTATTTTTTTTTTACTTTGTTTTCTAAAAAACAATAAAAAATATTGAAACAGAATCCCTGTGACAGCAGCATATACTTTCCTTGCTAGTGTTCCGCTCTGTTTGGCCATTGGAAGTGAAGTGAGATACATGACATTAATGGGTATATATGACTATGTGACTTGAGCCTTCTCTTCCATGTGACAGCGCCGGGTCCCTTGTGGATGGCCACATGGGGCCAAGTGTGGTCACATGGGGCCAAGGAGGAAGTCCACAGCTCTGTGTAAGCTTTGATAAGCTGGTTTGGAGCCTACACAGGTTTTTCTTTCTCTGGTCCCAGCAGCCAAACAGAGTCATGCAGGAGTGATGAAAAGAAAATACATACTGCTGGGGAGGGTGGGGAGGGGAGTTAGGGGGCCTTTTATTTTTCCCTACATGGTCAAAGAGATGAGGCCTTTCAAGTTGATTGAGGACTAAATAAAATTGAATAGTTTGAAAGTCAATACAAAATTAATTTTTTCCTTTTGAATAGATGCTGGTGTGTTAAATCATTTACTGCCTTTTTTGAAGATTACCGTACTAAGATAACTCAGAACTCTATCTCTGTAAGCAAAGCAGACAGTATGAGACCGATCAAAGCCATCTTACTTTTAATAAATGAAAAATCTATCTATCTATCTATCTATCTATCTATCTATCTATCTATCTATCTATCTATCTATCTATCTATCTATCTATCTATCTATCTATCTATCTATCTATCTATCTATCTATCTATCGTATTAATCAGTGCAGTGATGGAAACTGGGTGCAGAAATTGTGCAGAATCAACCTACCTGCCAGCTTTACTGTAGATGGATTTACCCATTCAACCTGGTATGTGTATGTGCTTCGTAAACAAGACTGTGGTGCAAATCTAACAAATACTGCATTACAAAATGTATCTGAGAGATATAAATGGAGGTTTCATAAAGTAATGCGATAGGGGTAAACAGGCAAACTACTTGAAAAACCCCACTATGAAAACCTGCAGGGTTAATTAAAACAAGAGCTGGCACAAAGATGCAGATTATGGGAAAACATCTTTGCAGCCATTCCTGTAAATCTCTGCACCTCTTAACGAATGTGTTTGAATAGCTTTAATTCAGCGTCTTTTAAATAATTTAACGGCACGTGTAATAGGACCATAAAACTCTATTATAACTTCAATAAAAAGCATTCACTGAGCAGTGGGGACGCTGCTTACATAGGAACAATATGAGCCATGTGTACATTTCTGGCCTTTAATGGCTAGTTTAATGGAGGGATTTACACTGGTTGTGAAATGGATTCAGGTAGCCACAAAAATTTTGGCTGCAAATGTAGAATTATTATACATGATTATCCCAGTTGTTATAATCAGATTGAATTATAAAAATACATGCAACCCTGCAAATAAAGAAAATGTCAAGCAAAAATGGAGAACCATTGAATAAAGAGGAAAAGAAGAACACATGGAGTAAAATAGTCAACCTGTCAAATGTAAAATGCGATATGTTTGGGGTGCCTTGATTCTAATAAAGAACTACCAGATCTTGAAATAAGGGATGGGTTTATTTACAAATAGGGAAATACAGACCTTGGAGTTACAAATAAGAAAATAGGAAAAAGTATAAGGTAACAGGGCTATGTAGGGAGATGGACAAAGGAAGGAGGGGGTCTCAAGGGCCAACACGCATTAATTCTCACTGAGATCTCTTACACATTAGGGCCTTTAGTCCAGTCTTGGGACACACCTTTAGTTGAGATCCCCAAGAATTGCAGGTTTGATCTTTTGTGGAAGATATCTTGTACCAGAAGGTCACAAAAGTTAATTCCCGTTCCAAGCTCAGAGTTGAGTGCTTTAAGCAGATCATTACACGGGATGTCCATGTGATCCTTCCCCCTTCTATAACCATACTGGCCAGGTGTGAGGGCAGTAAATAGCCTCAGGTGTCCCACTGGTCAAATGATAACAATCTTCTGCATTCAATTTGCTTTGGAAGTAGCCATATATCAGTTCATGTGCTACTGATATCAATTTTTCCCCATATTACAACAAACATTGCATTCCTGTTTCTTTTAAGCCCAGCAGTCAACTGAGACAGAGACTGGTCCATTCTAAAGAGACAACACCAAAAAACAAACAAAGTAACTAGGTATATACAGTGCAGTGTAGTGTGAAATGCAAAGACCTATACATTGGGGAGACAAAACAAATTCTCAACAAATGAATAGCTCAACATGAAAGGGTGATTTCTAAAGACTCAACTATTTTCCTACACTTTAAAGAATGTCTATCACCAGAAGAAAAGACAGCGTGTTAAACACCTGGGGGTCCTGTGCACATAGCACTTGTCTCCATCTAAATTTATACAGGGGTTGCTGAGCTGTGTTGTCAAATAGCTAGCCCCCCCCACCCCCCAACCTGTTTAGTTATCCAACTTGTGCAGAACTACAAGTCCCATGAGGCATAGCAAGACTGACAGCCACATCATGACACCTAGAAGCAGAGGCATGATGGGACTTGTAGTTTTGCAACAGCTGGAGGTCCGCTAATTGCATATTCCTGGCTTAGGGGAACTCTGAGGCTTCCAGACAGAACATTGCTGTGCTGTCACCTCATCTCTTCTGTTTAGTTTGCACAGAGTTATAAACTTTGGCCTGCTATTCAGGGACACAGAATGGTAGAAAGGCACTTTAATTAATAAAAACACAAGCTGACAAAAGCACACATAAGCTACTACACTAGACTGTTGTCAGCTTGTGTTTTTGTTAGTAAAAACTCTCTTTTCCAGCTGCAATCAATCACAACACAAGCTGACAGCTGTAGAATGGAAAAGGGCTGGGCTCAGCACTGGCTGTAACTCCCCTCATGGGAATGCCAGTATTTTAGGCTTCAGAAGGGGTACTTCTACAACCAGCAATAATAGAATAAAAAGATTTTTTTTTAACATCCACTGCTTGGATTTAAAAGAGGAAAATAAGTTTCTTCTTCTTGTGATAGATCTTTTTTTAAGGAAAAAGGGATTTTTTCAAGGATAATAGGATGCACTATTTTGGCCCTAAAGTACAGGCTGGTTTGCATTAGGTGCTAGACAGGTCATCTACATCAAACTGGAACAATCACTCCTAAACGGGGGTGGGGGGCCATTCACCAACATTTGTCTTCTACATATAATGCCTTACCTGAGTGTTCCTTTGCACTCTATCTTTTGTTCTGTTTCTTTGCAAAGTTCTGGCTATTTTGTTTCATGAAACTTTGTAAACTTTAGCTGCTGTTCCCTATCACTGTTAAACATTTGAGTGAATTTTTAAGCATTTTAGAATTTTCTTTTTAATAAAGTGTATGTCCACCTAAAAATACAAATAAGCCTATTATAACGTGCACCATTCTGGAGATATTTACTTTAGTAATAGCCGGTGACATCACCGGTGCATGCACACTGCGTTTTTAATGGATGGCAGGCCATCTATTGAGAGAGCTGTGCCACAGTTGTGACTCCTACGCACATGTTTGGGAGTCATGTCATTGCAGCCTGGCCATTTAAAGGGGATGACTGGGTGAAGAGGGAAGCCCTGTCAGCGGTGACATTGCGCCACTGGAGGGCTTAGTTTTAAGGTAAGTCTGTCATAATGTGTAAGTCTGTCATGCCATCCCTGGTGGGCACTGCTTAGAATTTTTCCGGTGGGCACAGGTTGGAATCCCTAGTGGGCTTGGGTTGGCACTTGTGGACATTCTTGATGAGTCTTCACTGATAATCGATGCGCTGATTATCAGCGCAGACCCCCCCCCCCGTCAGGAGAGTCGCTGACCTTGTCAGCATGAATAGAGGAAAAGCCGGTTGTGATGTGATCAGCTCTGATTGGACACAGCTGATCACATGGTAAAGAGCATATGCCATAGAGCGGCACACTGCACTGCTGATCGGCAAGCGGCTCATACTGCTGAACGTCATATGAGGCCCAGTTAGGATAATGAAACCTCCACCCGGCCGCCATTTTGGTATAGGCTGGGTGGGATGTGGTTAAAGAAACCCTGTCTCCACGATCACATGCCGGCAGGGCAAACTGCCACAAGGAGGACTGTGTGTATTATATCTATACACATACACACACACAAATATGCATGTGTGTTTGGGCTTTAGTATGCACACCCTAATGCAATAGGCTGCACACACCTATGAACTTAGGCAAGAAGACTTTTATTGATAAACTTGGATGTGTTGACGGGTTCTCTTTAAAGAATATTATTAGCTCTTCTTCCAATGACAGATTTTTCATAACTTGTTTCTGGTATAAAACAAGCACAATGTATGTAGGCCTCTAGTTACATAGTTTGGCTAAAAAAACATGAGTCCTTTTAGTTCAACCAACAGGAAAAAATGAATAAATAGAAAACCTCCCCATACCCCCAGTTACATTATTTTTTGTGTGCTCTGTTTTCACACACGTGGAGGGTCCTGAAGAAATTTGCTGTAGGGGACAGGAAAGTCTAATAACACCACTGCCCGTGTTTATTTGGTCTCTGCGTGCTGTAGAAAATGAAACCCAGCTACAGCTGGTACCTCTTCATCCTTGCTAGCCTATAAACACCGCTTACTGACATCTTCAATCAGTTAGTATGAGATGTGCACTATTGTGTGCTTCCATTTGCACAAAATAGCGAGGTTCCCCCAGGCTGTCCCTCTCACTTACATTGGAAAGCTTCAGTCATGAGTTAGAATGAAGCAGGCAGCAGCAGAGAACACTCGTAACTAAGAGGTAGCTCCATCTCCAGTAGCATTAAAGTGACTATTGACTACACACGCAGGAGAGCCACTAGCAATTTAATTAAGGTGAACGATTTTTGACCAGTCTGCTTCATAGAGATGCACAGAGGGCATACAGACTCTAATGCATTAAAGTGATACTCGCAGAAACACAGGCATTCTATGCTAATGCTTTAGAGGGGTTTCATGAAAAGAGTTAATATACGAGCAGTTTTCTTTTGTTTGGTCTCTAGTGAAGACTTAGTGCACATGGAAAAAAAATCAATATTCTGTAATCTCTTATCAGCAGACATAATAGTTTTGTGCTCTTTGTTTGCATATGTGACATCTGTGCATATGTTGCTTTTTTTTAATTCACAAAAGCCTTGTTACATTTTTGGACTTTTTTCCTCCTTTTCAGTGTGACTTATAGTTACATTTAAACGAAGCTCAACCTCACAAAACACTCCAGCTGTTCTGATCCATTAAAAGGGAAAACAAAAACCCTTGAAAATTGAGACCAATTTTCTCTCACATGGAAAAAAAAAATCTTTCTAAATGCAAAAACAGTTGGATCAATTCTCTGGGTCAAGATATCCAAAACCAAGAGATCCAAATCTTCCATGTTTCTCACAGTGTGGTACTAAATACTTTACACGGTATTGTAAGATGTTTTGCTACAATTGAGTTAAATAGGGAAATACTCTATTGCAACACATGCTTTTATTTCATATAAGATTGTATTTACTTTTACAGCTGCAGATTGGCATTGAGTGATTTAAGTGCTAATTCTTTGGTGACTATTGACTAGTAGTCTTATTTTTTCTGCAGAGCTGTTTTCTTCAAGTGTATTCCATATAAAAATGGAATTGATATATCCACAGCCTTAGTATATAACCTTACATTTTCTAACATAAAAGCTGAACTCAAGCCAAATAGTTAAATGCACTAATGCACTTAAATAGTGAAATACATAAATGTGATCTGTTTTATCTGTCAAATGACTGGTCAGTCTAATCAGCAAGTCTTAGGATTTAGGCACTCATACCAGACAGCGCACCCTGGTGCTGAACCTCTATGCAGACTATTTAGCACTTAAAGCGTAACACCACTTTTGTTGAGTAAAAAAACATTCCCCTCTGAGTGATCTATGCACATTACAAGGATTTTAACAAACTTTGTTGCAGATTCCTACCTTTTGCTATTCTTAAGAAATCACTGTTTGTTCCTCTGTGCCCCTGTGCTGAGTGAGTCTAATGGGAGTGGTTTCATAATTATCAATCAGCTGTGCACCTGCAGGGCTCTAATGAGGTAAGCTGCTGGGCCTGCCTCTGTTTCATCAGAGGTGGGAGGAAGCAAAGCCTGGCTCAGTGCAGGACACACTACTTACCAGGCAGATCTTTCACCTGGCAGCCATCCGCAGAGGAGCCAGAAGAGGAGAAGCGCATCGCCCAGAGGACACAAAAAACAGAGCTAAGGGGGAGGAGCGTGGGAGGGGCGGTGTTGGCGCGGAAAGGGGGAAGGTCCACTGCGGGGAAGGGAAATCCCCACTGACAGCTGAAACATCATCGGTTTTTAAAAACGCGGCGGCCCGCTCCTTAACAACTGATAATTGCCTGCATTGTTTTGTATACATTTCATCTGTCAGTGGGGGTATCTCACTGACAGATGAAAGAACCGAACCTGAAGGTATCGGTTTTAGGTATCGGAGCATTTGCACGAGTACCGATTCTCGTGCAAATGCTTAATATCGGCACTAATACTGATACCAGTAACGGTATCAGTGCTACCCTAACTGTGACATACTTAAGCAGAGCATGATCCCCTCCCTTCAGAGACTGGGCCGCAGGGCAGTATTCCAACATGATAACGACCCCAAACACACCTCCAAAATGACCACTGCCTTGCTAAAGAAGAAGACCAAAAAATTCCCCTATGGTGGGATTTTCCAGGCACTACCATAAATAATACAGTATAGGTACAAAAATAGTTTTTATTACAAAAATCGAACAAAATAGATAATTTAACAAAATCTACAAATCAAATACAGAAACTATGTACAATGGGATACTTCAAGAGCAGAGTACATATCGTTAAGAATACAAATAGCATAACAATGGAGAAAAGACCAAAGGTCGGGATATAATAAGTCTCACTGAACCGACGCTTTCAGAGAATCCTTCATCAGGGTTCACCAAGTGAGAGTTACCATCTATTGGATTACAGAGTAAGAGAAAGTAATTAACATCACACACAAAGCAGATGACAGTCCCCCCACACCCACATGTGTGAAAGTCATACTCACTTCCAAAGTACAAATGCTATAAGAGTATCCAAGGCATAAAATCAACTTCACAAAGGTCTCCCAGGCCGTGGCCATGTAAAGGAAGCCTAATGGCTGGCCATACAGGATGGTATTGTAGAAGACTGATGTAACAGAGGAAATCCCAATTTGTGCTAAAGAACACCGCGCCAAACCTTCAGGCGCGGCGTTCTTTAGCACAAATTGGGATTTCCTCTATTATTGTCGCTCCTGTCCTGACAATCCTGGTCTTTGCATTGGTGAATGTTTTGAACGCTACCATACACTAGTTGAGTATTAGCGTAGGGTACAGCATTGCACAGACTAGGTGCACTTTCACAGGGTCTCCCAAGATGCCATCGCATTTTGAGAGACCCGAACCTGGATCGGTTACAGTTATAAAAGTTGGTTACAAAAAAAAGTGTAAAAAAAAATATATATATATATATATATATATATATATAAAATAAAAAAAAATAGTTGATGTTTTATTGTTCTCTCTCTCTCTCTATTCTCTCTCTACTGTTCTGCTCTTTTTTACTGTATTCTATTCTGCAATGTTTTATTGTTATTATGTTTTATCATGCTTGCTTTTCAGGTATGCAAATTTTTATACTTTACCGTTTACTGTATTTTATTGTTAACCTTTTTTTGTCTTCAGGTACGCCATTCACGACTTTGAGTGGTTATACCAGAATGATGCCTGCAGGTTTAGGTATCATCTTGGTATCATTCTTTTCAGCCAGCGGTCGGCTTTCATGTAAAAGCAATCCTAGCGTCTAATTAGCCTCTAGACTGCTTTTACAAGCAGTGGGAGGGAATGCCCCCCCCACCGTCTTCCGTGTCTTTCTCTGGCTCTCCTGTCTCAACAGGGAACCTGAGAATGCAGCTGGTGATTTAGCCAGCTGACCATAGAGCTGATCAGAGACCAGAGTGGCTCCAAACATCTCTATGGCCTAAGAAACTGCAAGCTACGAGCATTTCATGACTTAGATTTCGCCGGATGTAAACAGCGCCATTGGGAAATTGGGAAAGCATTTTATCACACCGATCTTGGTGTGGTCAGATGCTTTGAGGGCAGAGGAGAGATCTAGGGTCTAATAGACCCCAATTTTTTAAAAAAAGATTACCTGTCACTACCTATTGCTATCATAGGGGATATTTACATTCCCTGAGATAACAATAAAAATGATTAAATAAAAAAAAAATGAAAGGAAAAGTTTAAAAATAAGATAAAGAAGCAAAAAAATAATAAAGAAAAAAAAAAAAAGCACCCCTGTCCCCCCTGCTCTCGCGCAAAGGCGAACGCAAGCGTCGGTCTGGCGTCAAATGTAAACCGCAATTGCACCATACATGTGAGGTATCACCGCGAACGTCAGATCGAGGGCAGTAATTTTAGCAGTAGACCTCCTCTGTAAATCTAAAGTGGTAACCTGTAAAGGCTTGTAAAGGCTTTTAAAAATGTATTTAGTTTGTCGCCACTGCACGTTTGTGCGCAATTTTAAAGCATGTCATGTTTGGTATCCATGAACTCGGCCTAAGATCATCTTTTTTATTTCATCAAACATTTTGGCAATCTAGTGTGTTTTAGTGCATTAAAATTTAAAAAAGTGTGTTTTTTCCCCAAAAAATGCGTTTGAAAAATCGCTGCGCAAATACTGTGTGAAAAAAAAAAATGAAACACCCACCATTTTAATCTGTAGGGCATTTGCTTTAAAAAAATATATAATGTTTGGGGGTTCAAAGTAATTTTCTTGCAAAAAAAATAATTTTTTCATGTAAACAAAAAGTGTCAGAAAGGGCTTTGTCTTCAAGTGGTTAGAAGAGCGGGTGATGTGTGACATAAGCTTCTAAATGTTGTGCATAAAATGCCAGGACAGTTCAAAACCCCCCCAAATGACCCCAATTTGAAAAGTAGACACCCCAAGCTATTTGCTGAGAGTCATGTCGAGTCCATGGAATATTTTATATTGTGACACAAGTTGCGGGAAAGAGACAAATTTTTTTTTTTTTGCACAAAGTTGTCACTAAATGATATATTGCTCAAACATGCCATGGGAATATGTGAAATTATACCCCAAAATACATTCTGTTGCTTCTCCTGAGTACGGGGATACTACATGTGTGAGACTTTTTGGGAGCCTAGCCGCGTACGGGACCCCGAAAACCAAGCACCGCCCTCAGGCTTTCTAAGGGCGTAAATTTTTGATTTCACTCTTCACTGCCTATCACAGTTTCGGAGGCCATGGAATGCCCAGGTGGCACAAAACCCCCCCAAATGACCCTATTTTGGAAAGTAGACACCCCAAGCTATTTGCGGTATAGTGAGTATTTTGCAGACCTCACTTTTTGTCACAAAGTTTTGAAAATTGAAAAAAGAAAAAAAATGTTTTTTCTTGTCTTTCTTCATTTTCAAAAACAAATGAGAGCTGCAAAATACTCACCATGCCTCTCAGCAAATAGCTTGGGGTGTCTACTTTCCAAAATGGGGTCATTTGGGGGGGTTTTGTGCCACCTGGGCATTCCATGGCCTCCGAAACTGTGATAGGCAGTGAAGAGTGAAATCAAAAATTTACACCCTTAGAAATCCTGAAGGCGGTGATTGGTTTTCGGGGCCCCGTACGCGGCTAGGCTCCCAAAAAGTCCCACACATGTGGTATCCCCATACTCAGGAGAAGCAGCTAAATGTATTTTGGGGTGCAATTCCACATATGCCCATGGCCTGTGTGAGCAATATATCATTTAGTGACAACTTTGTGCAAAAAAAAAAAATTGTCACTTTCCCGCAACTTGTGTCAAAATATAAAATATTCCATGGACTCAACATGCCTCTCAGCAAATAGCTTGGGGTGTCTACTTTTCAAAATGGGGTCATTTGGGGGGGTTTTGTGCCACCTGGGCATTCCATGGCCTCCGAAACTGTGATAGGCAGTGAAGAGTGAAATCAAAAATTTACGCCCTTAGAAATCCTGAAGGCGGTGATTGGATTTCGGGGCCCCGTACCCGGCTAGGCTCCCAAAAAGTCCCACACATGTGGTATCCCCGTACTCAGGAGAAGCAGCTGAATGTATTTTGGGGTGCAATTTCACATAGGCCCATGGCCTGTGTGAGCAATATATCATTTAGTGACAACTTTTTGTAATTTTTTTTTTCTCATTATTCAATCACTTGGGACAAAAAAAAGAAATATTCAATGGGTTCAACATGCCTCTCAGCAATTTCCTTGGGGTGTCTACTTTCCAAAATGGGGTCATTTGGGGGGGGTTTGTACTGCCCTGCCATTTTAGCACCTCAAGAAATGACATAGGCAGTCATAAACTAAAAGCTGTGTAAATTCCAGAAAATGTACCCTAGTTTGTAGACGCTATAACTTTTGCGCAAACCAATAAATATACGCTTATTGACTTTTTTTTTACCAAAGACATGTGACCGAATACATTTTGGCCTAAATGTATGACTAAAATTGAGTTTATTGGATTTTTTTTATAACAAACAGTAGAAAATATCATTTTTTTTCAAAATTTTCAGTCTTTTTCTGTTTATAGCGCAAACAATAAAAACGGCAGAGGTGATCAAATACCATCAAAAGAAAGCTCTATTTGTGGGAAGAAAAGGACGCAAATTTTGTTTGGTTACAGCATTGCATGACCGCGCAATTAGCAGTTAAAGCGACGCAGTGCCAAATTGGAAAAAATCCTCTGGTCCTTAGGCAGCATAATGGTCCGGGGCTGAAGTGGTTAATATTGAAAATAAGACTGATCATGCCAAAAACTGTCTTTTATTTAACCACTTGCTGCCCGCCATATAGCAGAATGACGGCGGCAAAGTGGTTTTAAAATCCTGACTGGACGTCATATGACGTCCGCAGGATATTGAGCCGCTGCGCACCCCCGGGGGCGCGCATCGCGGCGATCGTTGTTGCGGGGTGTCAGTCTGACACCCCGCAGCACCGATCTAGGTAAAGAGTCTCTGACGGAGACTCTTTACCATGGGATCAGCCGTGTCCAATCACGGCTGATCACGATGTAAATAGGAAGAGCCGGTGATCGGCTTTTCATCACTCGCGTCTGACAGACGCGAGTAGAGGAGAGCCGATCGGCTGCTCTCCTGACAGGAGGGGTCTGTGCTGATTGTTTATCAGCACAGCCCCCCCTCGGATCCTACCCAGGACCACCAGGGAAGTCGCCCAGGACCACCAGGGAAGCGATCCACACTGGACCACCAGGTATGCCGCTAGACCACCAGGGAAATGCCACTGTGTGCCCAGGCAGCTGCCAATCTGTGCCCAGGCAGCTGCCAGTCAGTGCCCACTTCAATGCCTACCACTGCCAGTGCCACCAGGGATGCCCATCAGTGCCTAATAACAGTGTCCATCAGTGCCCATCAGTGCCGCCTATCAGTGCCCATCAGTGCCCATCAGTGCCACATATCAGTGTCCATCAGTGCCCATCAGTGCCGCCTATCAGTGCCCATCAGTGCCCATCAGCGCCACCCTATCAGTGCCCAGCAGTGCCGCCTTTCATTGCCCATCAGTGTCGCCTATCAGTGCCCATCAGTGCCAACCAGTGCCACCCAGTGCCACCCATCAGCGCCCATCAGTGCCGCCTATCAGTGCCCATCAGTGCTGCATATGAGTGCCACCCATCAGTGCCGCCTACCAGTGCCCATCAGTGCCGCATATCAGTGCCCATCGTCAGTGCCCATCAGTGCCCGCTCATTGGTGCCAACTCATCAGTGCCGCTGTATCAGTGCCTGTCAGTGCCGCCTTATCAGTGCCCATCAGTGAAAGAGAAAGCATACTTATTTACAATTTTTTTAACAGAAACAAAAGCAAAACTTTTATTTTTTTCAAAATTTTCGGTCTTTATTTATTTGTTTAGCAAAAAATAAAAACCGCAGAGGTGATCAAATACCACCAAAAGAAAGCTCTATTTGTGGGAACAAAATGATAAAAATTTAGTTTGGGTATAGTGTAGCATGACCGCGCTATTGTCATTCAAACTGCGACAGCACTGAAAGCTGAAAATTGGTCTGGGCAGGAAGGTGTCTAAGTGCCCTGTATTGAAGTGGTTAAGGATAGCAATCACATTTTTTGATCCTTTTTAAATCACAATGATAACAGAAATCACCCAAATGGCCCTGATAAAAAGTTTACATACCCTGGAATGTTTGGCCTTGGTACAGAAACAAAAGGTGGCACACACAGGTGGCACACACACATTTGTGGCTTTTTAAATCACAATTAGCGTCTGTGTATAAATAATTAATGAGTTTGTTAGCTTTCACGTGGATGCAGTAAGCAGGCGAGACACTGAGCCATGAGGAGGTAGAAAAGAACAGTCAAAAGACCTGCGTAACAAAGGTAATTAAACTTTACAAAGATGGAAAATGATATAAAAAGATATCCAAAGCATTGAATATGCCAGTCAGTACTCTTTAACCACTTCAGCCCCGGAGGATTTGGCTGCTGAATGACCGGAGCACTTTTTACAATTTGGCACAGTGCTGCTTTAACTGGTAATTGCGCAGTCATGCAATGCTGTACCCAAACAAAATTTACGTCCTTTTTTTCCCACAAATAGAGCTTTCTTTTGAAAGCTGCGATTTTTATTTTTTGGGATATAAATGGAAAAAGACCGAAAATTTTGAAAAAAATTATATTTTCTATTTTTTTTGTTTTAAAAAATTTAATAAATGAAATTTTAGTCATACATTTAGGCCAAAATGTATTCAGCCACATGTCTTTGGTAAAAAAATGTCAATAAGCGTATATTTATTGGTTTGCGCAAAAGTTATAGCGTCTACAAACTAGGGTATATTTTCTAGAATTTACGCAGCTTTTAGTTGACATCTGCCTATCTCATTTCTTGAGGTGCTAAAATGGCAGGGCAGTACAACCACCCCCCCCCCCTCAATTGACCCCATTTTGGAAAGTAGACACCCCAAGGAAATTGCAGAGAGGCATGGTGAGCCCATTGAATATTTTATTTTTTGTCACAAGTGATTGAAAAATGACAAAAAAAAAAATTACACAAAGTTGTCACAAAATGATATATTGCTCACGCATGCCATGGTTATATGTGGAATTACACACCAAAATACATTCTGCTGCTTCTCCTGAGTATGGGGATACTTCATGTGTGAGATGTTTTGGGAGCCTAGCCGCGTACAGGACCCCGAAAACCAAGCACAGCCTTCAGGATTTATAAGGGGGTGTCTACTTTCCAAAAAGGGTCTTTTGTGGGGGTTTTGAACTGTCTTGGCATTTTATGCATAACATTTAGAAGCTTATGTCACACATCACCCACTCTTCTAACCACTTGAAGACAAAGCCCTTTCTGACACTTTTTATTTACATGAAATTTTTTTTTTTTTTTTTCACACAGTATTTGCGCAACAATTTTTCAAACACAATTTTTTGGGGGAAAACACACTTTTTTAAATTTTAATGCACTAAAACACACTATATTGCCCAAATGTTTGATGGAATAAAAAAAGACGATCTTATGTGCCGAGTACATGGATACCAAACACGACATGCTTTAAAATTGCGCACAAACGTGCAGTGGTGACAAACTACATACATTTTTAAAAGCCTTTAAAACTATTTACAGGTTACTATTTTAGATTTACAGAGGAGGTCTACTGCTAAAATTACTGCCCTCGATCTGACCTTCGCGGTGATACCTCACATGCATGGTGCAATTGCTGTTCACCAGACCGATGCTTGAGTTCGCCTTTGCGCCTCAGGACGGGGGAAAGGGGTGCTTTTTTTTTTAAATTATTTATTTTGCTTTTTTATTATATTTTTAAACTGTTCCTTTAATTTTTTATTTTTTTTATCATTTTTATTGTTATCTCAGGGAATGTAAATATCCCCAATGATAGTAATAGGTAGTGACAGGTACTCTTTTTTGAAAAAATTGGGGTCTATTAGACCCTAGATCTCTCCTCTGCCCTCAAAGCATCTGACCACACCAAGATCGGTGTGATAAAATGCTTTGCCAATCTCCCAATGGCGTTGTTTGCATTCGGCGAAACCTAAGTCATGAAATGCTCGTAGCTTCCGGTTTCTTAGGCCATAGAGATAATTGGAGCCATTATGGTCTCTGATCAGCTCTATGGTCAGCTGGAGGAACCATCGGCTGCATTCTTGGGTTCCATGTTGGGACAGGAGAGCCCGAGAAAACCATGGAAGACGGTGGGGGTGACATTCCCTCCCACTGCTTATAAAAGCAGTCTAAAGGCTATTTAGCTGCTAGGATTGTTTTTACATGAAAGCTGACCTCTGGTTGAAAAGAATGATACCAAGATGATACCTAAACCTGCAGGCATCATTCTGGAATAACCACTCAAAGTCCAGCAACATACCAGTACATTGCTGGTCCTTGTTGGGCATACAATGTAATGTTCTTTTTTTTTATTCAGCCTGTGGGCTGAACGAAAAAAAGAGATTGATTGGTGGGTATGCCCACCATTAGAATACTGCCCTTCATCCACCCAGTTCTAATGATAGGCATACATGCACCATTTTTTTTTAACTGTGGTGGTGAAATCACCGCCTACAGCTACGTATCGTGGGAGCAAACAGTATTGCTGTCAAGATAAATAAACAAGTGCTGCAGCTGAATGGTGTACCTGCTAAGCAAATGATGGTTAACAATAAAACAAAGTAACATTACAGTATAACAGTAATAGGGCATACACACGGTCGGAATTTGTTCGGACATTCCGACAACAAAATCCTAGGATTTTTTCCGACGGATGTTGGCTCAAACTTGTTTTGCCTACACACGGTCGCACAAAGTTGTGGGAATTTCCGATCGACAACCACGCGGTCACGTACACCACGTACGACGAGACTAGAAAAGGCCGGTTCAGAACCAAGCGCGGCACCCTTTGGGCTCCTTTTGCTAATCTCGTGTTAGTAAAAGTTTGGTGAGAGACGATTCGCGCTTTTTCAGACTCGTGGCTTTCAGATCGTTTTCTGACGTTCAGTTTGTGCTTGTGGGTTTGTATCTGCTCTTCAGTGCGTGCAGCAAGTTCCGCGTGACTTTAGGTAGTCATTGTATTCTTGTTCGTTCGTTACTGGTTTTCAGGTCGCTCTTCACAGGCCTTGCTGTTCTTCAGTGCGTTCTGTTACTTCGTTCTGAGCAGCCGACCGTTTTCTAGCCATGTTTCATATGCGTACTCCTCGTAGAGTTCGTGCTGTGCGGGGGCTTGGTGTTGGGGTCCTGACCTTGACACAAGTCCAGTCCATGAACAGGGTGGGGAGGAGTTCATGGACCAAGAATTGGTTGCTTCAGCGTGACCAGTTCTGTCATATGCCTTTGCTCCGTGAGATCCGTGAGAATAATCCTGATGATTTCAGGAACTTTCTCAGGATGACGGACCCCGTGTTTCACCATTTGTTGGCTTCGCTGACCCCTTATATTAGCAGGCAGGATACCTGCATGAGGCAAGCCATCACTCCGGAGCAGAGGTTGGTCGCTACCTTGCGGTATTTGGCCACAGGGAGAAGCCTGCAGGACTTGAAGTTCTCGACAGGCATCTCCCCCCAGGCTCTTCTTTGTGGACATTTACTGCTTGTGTTTGTTTGAGCTGACCCTGACAGAAATGTGTGGAGTCCATAAAATGGCGTGATTGTGTAACCTTATACAAAGCACTGTTGTCTGTTATTTACTAAATGCAAAGACACTTTTCACTACAAGTGCACTTGCAACTGCACTGAAACTGCACTTGTAGTGCAAAGTGGATTTGCCCTTAGGAAATAACCCCCATTTTCTCATAAAACAACAATTACATCACCCCAAAAATGTTGTAGCGTTGAGACAATAATCCACACATTCTTGATGAACAATCTTTTTAATACCAGCACAATCACATGTGCATTTACCAAAGGTTTTTCTGACAAACCGACATGTTTGTTGTATACCAATTTTTGTGGTGTCATTATCCAAAATCAAAATGTCCATTTTATAGAAAACAGGCCTGTGTAAAACCAACAAGAAAGACACAAATCTTGATCTTACAAAGTTCACATTTGGTAGAACTGGAAGGCTATATCAGACATCAGTATTTAGGAACTGGGTTTGATATAGCGTTCAGATGGGGGGAAATCACCCCAGGAAAAGCCAAATTTGGAAGATGCACACAAATTTCACAATGTCAACATGTGCTATCTGCCATCACGGGGGATCAAGGGACGTGTTTTGGGGGAGAAAGCCCTTCCTCACCGCTACTTTATTATTGAGGAAGGGGTTGCACCCCCAAAACGCGTCCATTGATCTCCCGTGATGGCAGATAGCACATGTTGGCACACTGTGTGCATCCTCCAAATTTCACTTTGGGAAAAATCACAAAAACATTTAGCACATTGTAGCACACAAAAGAAGAAAGTGATTTGGAGGGGCTTTAAACTCGCCCAAAAACATCAATGATGTTTTTATATTTTGGAATAACATCATTGATGTTTTGATTGATGATTTCCAATTGTAAATTACACCCCATGATCTCCCCGATCAGGATCTGGGCACTTTCGGATGTGAAAGGATCTGGGTCCACAACCTCACGATCACCTAAAAAGAGAGGAAACACAAAATAAATTTGGTTTAAAAAAAATGCCGCCATCCATCTCTTATGTGAGCCTGTGGTTGCAGACACTCACCTGTTGTGGTGACTAGTTCCACCACGTCTTCTTCCTCCTGCTCAGCTTGTCTTTGGGGTATTTCCCCTTCTTCCAGAGGGGGGGGGGGGGCTCTGGTCTCCTCGGATGAGGGGTGTCCTCCGAGTCTTTTCTCCCCTATGTAAAACCAAAATGGTATAATTAGCACACAGATATTTGATGGCAGAACTATAAAGATGAAACATTGCTTGGAAGTGGGGTACAATTATCTATTTTAGCAGAGTTCCAACATGTAATTTTATTAGTGTCCTTTGTCAAGCTGCAATACTTTACATGTTTGGTACAAGCTTCACAGATGGAGTCACCCCTATAGTATACACTGGAGCACCTGTGTGGCCCCCTAATAAAAATGGTGTTCTTGTGTCCCACACTATAGTGCTCCAGTGTCCAGATGTGAAAACTGCTGCTCAGTGTCCTCTCCTTACACCGAATCTAGTTTGCATTTCATTCTAGTAACAAAGCCATCTACACAACCCAATTCTTTAGAAACAAAATAGGCGCCTCTAAGTGCAGAAGATTAATAATTTTAATGCCCCAAAAAGGGTTAAAAACACTTACAAAATGGAAGTGGTGATCAAGCACATCACAAATAAAGCTGCATTGGAAGGGGTGGCGGTCCGAGGAAGCCTTCAGATGGAATGGATGTGATGGATGTGGTCACTGAACACAGCGGTGGTGTAAGACACAGGAAGCCGCTGTGGGACCGGCGTCATCAGCTGGAAGGAAGACGAACCCGGAAGTGATGTCATCCACAGGGCGGCTCGATAACCAGCCTGAACCGCAAACAAACAGCCTGGACAGGGATGTGATGTCATCAGAAAGGGACGCGTTTCGGAACCTTCAATCGTTCCTTTATCAACCTATGGCCATACTGATGACTAGAGGGAATATATACACACCCACTGACAGTGGATTGGCCAGTGGGCGGGGGCAGCAGGGGAACATTTGTTAAGTTGTAATCAGTTCGTTTTATGCATATGAATGAAGGGGAACAAATAGATACCTGCTACAGCATTGTTAGAACCATTGTAAAAGACATTAAAAACATTAAAAGACATAAAAAATATATATATATATATAAAAAGTGATATAAAAATGTGAAAAAGGGGATACAAAGAAAGGAAAAATTGTGATATAATGATGCAATATGTAAACCAATCATAGAGCCCGCAAGACACATAAGCGGGCAAGGTGATGTCAAAATTGCGCTACAGGCCTGGAAGGGAACATAATACTATCAATAATTGATCACAAATTAATCATAAACTAATCGTTAAAATGAAGATTCTGGGAGGAGCCTAAATACTGTCTATAAGAGGAAAGTATCATGTTAGAGTATGGCGTTAACTTCAAAATCTTCATTTAACCCTCCGGGGGCTAAAACATTAAGCAAAAATATCCAGTACATTTCTCTATGGCATAGGCGTCGGTAACGTTCAGCGACGGGGAGGTCTTTTGGCATTGCCTCAATAATCCATACTTTAAGGCCATTCGTGGATTTGTTATGGGTATGGAGGTAGTGTCTGGGGACACTGTGGTTATCTAGTCCACCTTCAATAAAACGGCGATGTTCGCCAAACCGTTTCCGTAGTGGTCGAATAGTGCGCCCTACATAAAATAGACCACAGGGGCATGTGAGACAATAGATGACATGGTCAGAGGAACATGTATGGAAACCCTTAATTGGATATGTTTTGCCTTTGACATGGAACTCCTTCTGGCCATGTGTCACAAAGCTGCAAGTCTTGCAGAGGGGCTTACGGCACTGATACATCCCAGAAATAGCTAGAAACGTGGACATATGATGGCCCGGAGGCGGAGGTTTGGCCCTAAGTTTGCTGGTTGCTACCTTGCTTTTAAGGTTAGGTGCCTTTCTGTAAGCAAACTGAGGTCTATCGGGCAAGGTAGGAAGTAGATGTTCATCTTGTAATAGCAAAGGCCAATGTTTTTTGATAATTTTCTCCATATGTTTATGATGGGTGTGGAACTGGGTGATAAATCTTAGATTATCTTTCTGAGTATTAAGACGTGAATGAGAGTTCTTGGTGGGCAATGTGGTCTTATATGATTGATAAGCTAAATCAACAAGATCCACAGGGAAACCTTTTTCAAGGAACTTGGCTTTCAAAATTTCACCTTCAGTGTCGTAATCACTCTTTAGGGTACAGTTCTTTTTAAGTCTACAGAACTGACTTTTGGGTACATTATTTAGCCACAGAGGATGATGGCAACTTTTATAATGGAGGAATGAATTTCCAGCTGTGGGCTTGGTGAAATTTTTTGCATGGATCTCTTTGCCTGTCCAAAAAAGTTCAAGGTCAAGAAAGGCTAACTTGTTTTGGTCGATGACTGAGGTAAAGGTAAGGCCCATGTTATTGGTATTGCAGTATGACACAAAATCCGTAAATGTTGGTACATTGCCATCCCAGATGATGATCACGTCATCTATATAGCGGCCATAAAAAACAATGTGAGAAAAAAATGGGTTGTTGTTCCATATATATAAATGCTCCCAATGCCCCATGGTGAGATTCGCATACGAGGGTGCGAAGTGCGCCCCCATAGCTGTCCCTTGTAGTTGTAGATAGAAATGTTCCTCAAATTTAAAATAGTTATGAGTGAGACAGAAGGAGGTGGCTTCAACAATAAAGGAAGCCTGTCTGGGGTTCAGCATTGGATCCTGGCAAAGAAAAAACTGTACGGCGTTAAGGCCTACTTCATGAGGTATGGATGTGTATAAAGATTGGACATCTAAAGATGCCCAATGATAATTGTTTTCCCAAGAGTATGGGGTTAAGGTTTCCAATAAGTGAACCCCATCTCTTATGTGGGACTGGAGGGATTGGGCCAATGGTTGAAGGAATTGATCTATGTATTGCGACAGTCCGCTGGTGATGCTATCCATAGATGCCACAATCGGTCGCCCTGGTGGTGTTTTGGGATCTTTATGCACCTTCGGTAGATGGTAGAAATAAGGAGTAAAATGTATTTCTTTAACTAAAAAAGAAGCCTCTTGCTGTGAAATGATATTATCATTTAATGCCCTTTTTACTAGAGAGGAGGCTTCGATGGTGAATAAAGGTAAGGGATCTTTGCGAAGTCTGATGTATGTATTCGTGTCGGATAATAATCGGATAGCTTCAGAAACATAGTCAGTTCTGTTTTGTATCACTATACCTCCCCCTTTGTCAGCACTTTTTATAACCAGATCTAAATTGTTGGTGAGTGTATCAAGGGCTCTTAGTTCATGGTGGGTGAGATTGGAGATGGATTTTTTATTTTTATTGCACAGTGCCTGTATTTCTGCATGGACGATGCGATAAAAAGCATCAATGCATGAGCCTTTGGACTGGGTGGGGTAAAAAACCGAAGAGGGTTTGAAGGTGGTGTTTTGGATGGGTGGAGAGGTCATAAGGTGTTGTGTGTACAACACAAAGTCATTATCATAATCTATTGAGGGGGATGGTGAAGTGGGGGGATGACTAGATAGATCTTCTAAAATGGAGAGAGAGTCACTATCTATATAGGCATCAGTGATACTATGGGACACATCAGGTGTATTGGGATCATTATGTAATCGGCGTTTGTTGGATTGGATATTGAAGAATCTCTTCAAGGTGAGGAGACGAACAAATTTATTCAAGTCCTTGAAGAGAAGGAAGGGGTTGGGTGCGGCTGATGGAGCAAAATTCAGACCTCGGTTTAACAAGGAAATTTCGTCTTCAGTTAAGACATGGGTGGAGAGATTGAAGATTTTAGCAGTGCTCTCTTTTTGCTCGGATCTGGGGTGGAGCTTGTTACCTCTGCCTCTACATCCTCTTCTGCGTGTTTTCTTTTTTGTGGTTTTGTCCGAAGAGGATCGAACACTAAAAAAGGAACCGCAGCTGGATCTGAAGATGGAGTGATGGCCAAAGGTGTCATAAGTGAGGAGTTGGGGCCAAAGGATACCAGAGGGCCAGAAGATGTTCCGGATGGAATACTTATGTTATTGACAATGGTATTCTGTTGACTATCTACCATGGTAGTTGGACATGGAGAGAGGTCGGAGGTGTTGGGTGCAGTATGACTAGGGGTATGAGATGTTGTCTGTGTGGGCTGGACGAGACCCAAAGTATCAATGGTACATGGCGGCATAGGTGCCAAAGCTACAGTACTACCTCCCTGATTCTGTGTACAAGACTGAGAATTAGCTGTGGAATTGGAAGTGGATATTTTATATTGAGGAATGATTTTACGAGGGACAATGGGGGCAAAAGGGTTTATGTCCATAAGGGATGGACAGGCTTCCTTTATTGTTGAAGCCACCTCCTTCTGTCTCACTCATAACTATTTTAAATTTGAGGAACATTTCTATCTACAACTACAAGGGACAGCTATGGGGGCGCACTTCGCACCCTCGTATGCGAATCTCACCATGGGGCATTGGGAGCATTTATATATATGGAACAACAACCCATTTTTTTCTCACATTGTTTTTTATGGCCGCTATATAGATGACGTGATCATCATCTGGGATGGCAATGTACCAACATTTACGGATTTTGTGTCATACTGCAATACCAATAACATGGGCCTTACCTTTACCTCAGTCATCGACCAAAACAAGTTAGCCTTTCTTGACCTTGAACTTTTTTGGACAGGCAAAGAGATCCATGCAAAAAATTTCACCAAGCCCACAGCTGGAAATTCATTCCTCCATTATAAAAGTTGCCATCATCCTCTGTGGCTAAATAATGTACCCAAAAGTCAGTTCTGTAGACTTAAAAAGAACTGTACCCTAAAGAGTGATTACGACACTGAAGGTGAAATTTTGAAAGCCAAGTTCCTTGAAAAAGGTTTCCCTGTGGATCTTGTTGATTTAGCTTATCAATCATATAAGACCACATTGCCCACCAAGAACTCTCATTCACGTCTTAATACTCAGAAAGATAATCTAAGATTTATCACCCAGTTCCACACCCATCATAAACATATGGAGAAAATTATCAAAAAACATTGGCCTTTGCTATTACAAGATGAACATCTACTTCCTACCTTGCCCGATAGACCTCAGTTTGCTTACAGAAAGGCACCTAACCTTAAAAGCAAGGTAGCAACCAGCAAACTTAGGGCCAAACCTCCGCCTCCGGGCCATCATATGTCCACGTTTCTAGCTATTTCTGGGATGTATCAGTGCCGTAAGCCCCTCTGCAAGACTTGCAGCTTTGTGACACATGGCCAGAAGGAGTTCCATGTCAAAGGCAAAACATATCCAATTAAGGGTTTCCATACATGTTCCTCTGACCATGTCATCTATTGTCTCACATGCCCCTGTGGTCTATTTTATGTAGGGCGCACTATTCGACCACTACGGAAACGGTTTGGCGAACATCGCCGTTTTATTGAAGGTGGACTAGATAACCACAGTGTCCCCAGACACTACCTCCATACCCATAACAAATCCACGAATGGCCTTAAAGTATGGATTATTGAGGCAATGCCAAAAGACCTCCCCGTCGCTGAACGTTACCGACGCCTATGCCATAGAGAAATGTACTGGATATTTTTGCTTAATGTTTTAGCCCCCGGAGGGTTAAATGAAGATTTTGAAGTTAACGCCATACTCTAACATGATACTTTCCTCTTATAGACAGTATTTAGGCTCCTCCCAGAATCTTCATTTTAACGATTAGTTTATGATTAATTTGTGATCAATTATTGATAGTATTATGTTCCCTTCCAGGCCTGTAGCGCAATTTTGACATCACCTTGCCCGCTTATGTGTCTTGCGGGCTCTATGATTGGTTTACATATTGCATCATTATATCACAATTTTTCCTTTCTTTGTATCCCCTTTTTCACATTTTTATATCACTTTTTATATATATATATATATTTTTTATGTCTTTTAATGTTTTTAATGTCTTTTACAATGGTTCTAACAATGCTGTAGCAGGTATCTATTTGTTCCCCTTCATTCATATGCATAAAACGAACTGATTACAACTTAACAAATGTTCCCCTGCTGCCCCCGCCCACTGGCCAATCCACTGTCAGTGGGTGTGTATATATTCCCTCTAGTCATCAGTATGGCCATAGGTTGATAAAGGAACGATTGAAGGTTCCGAAACGCGTCCCTTTCTGATGACATCACATCCCTGTCCAGGCTGTTTGTTTGCGGTTCAGGCTGGTTATCGAGCCGCCCTGTGGATGACATCACTTCCGGGTTCGTCTTCCTTCCAGCTGATGACGCCGGTCCCACAGCGGCTTCCTGTGTCTTACACCACCGCTGTGTTCAGTGACCACATCCATCACATCCATTCCATCTGAAGGCTTCCTCGGACCGCCACCCCTTCCAATGCAGCTTTATTTGTGATGTGCTTGATCACCACTTCCATTTTGTAAGTGTTTTTAACCCTTTTTGGGGCATTAAAATTATTAATCTTCTGCACTTAGAGGCGCCTTTTTTGTTTCTTTGTTTCATTATAGAGCCTGCTTCAGTCTTTTAAAGTTGCAGCCCTTTCTGCTGAAGATCATTCCACCATCCCATCATACTTACCAATACCATTCTTGTCATTTTTGGACTGCCTAATTTGAGTAGAGACTTTTTCTGGATCATGTTAGTCCTGTGCACCCTATAAACCCCTTTTTTTTTTTTTACAACCCAATTCTTTGAAGACAAGTATAGGGCCTCAAAATGGTGGCCAAATGCATATGGGCTAAACAATGGTATTTTAGAGTCCGAAAGAAAAATGTGTGATCCGAACGAATAATGTGCCCATGAACATGAAAGTTGCCATTTTAAACTGTACCACAGTTCCTAAAAGCACATGGAGCAGCACGAACGTAAGAAACATAAAGAATAGGAACACAGCACAACTACTTACTTTTTTGCAGCACTCTCCGGATCTTTCTGTACTGCTCATGTTCTCGTAATTTGAGGTCCGACCACCGCTTCCTGAGCTGATCTTTCGATCGTCGTACCCCGAAATTCCGGTGCAGACTCCTGACCACTTTCGCCATGATCTTGGTCTTTCTGACATTGGGGTTGGGGTAAGGCCCATACTTCCCGTCATAGTCGGCCTTCTTCAGGATGTCCGCCATCTCCAACATCTCCCCAAAGGACATATTTGAGTCCTTAAATCTCCTTCTGGATCGGGACGTTTCAGGCTCCAGCCTTTCCTCCTCCTCGTTGCTACAGTTAGTACGCACCTGCTGTCTATCCACCATGTGCTCTTCCCCCACTGCGCCGAACGAAAAGGGGCGGGGAATAGACTAGAAAGAACGTCAGGGGCGGGCGGAGTTATACGCATGCACAGTGTGTATAAAGCGTAACACGCGCGCGTCTTACGTACGATCTGTGAGCGGAGGAAGGAGCATCGGAGACGCCGATCGTGCTAACGAAGGTAAGATCTAAACTTGGGCCTATACTGCTTCGAAATGGAAGCCTATATTGTAACAAGATTAGGGGAGTTTGGCCTGACATTAGGGTTTGTCTTGTGTTGTGTCTTGCAGAGAAAATGGATGGGTTCAACGACCACAATTTCCTGCCCCTGTTTATTGACAAGTACAGGGAGCTGCCCTGTCTGTGGCAGGTCAGACACCCCCATTATAACCACAAACAGAAGAGGCAGGCAGCGCTGGAGAAACTGCTGGAGTTGGTGAAGCCGGTGGTCCCCACAGCAACCATCCCTTATTTAAAAGCTAAAATTGGTGGCCTGAGGAGCACATATCTGAGGGAGCGCAAGAAGGTCACAGATTCCCAGAGGTCCGGAGCTGCAGCAGATGACGTTTATGTCCCCAGGCTGTGGTACTATGAGAGACTGCGATTTCTGTCAGACCACACTGAGGTCAGGGAATCCCTCTCTACTCTTCCTTCCACGCTTCCTTCCATACCAGCTGAGGCTTCCGATGTCCAACCTGGGCCTTCCTGCCAGGAAGAAGTGGAGGAGCCCAGCTGGAGTCAGGTATAGCATTCTTCTACAGATTTCTGGGCAATAAATAAATGATGTTTATTAGATGTTATTATTGATCACTAATTGCTGATTAAAAAAAGTGTTTTACATATCAATAGACAGTAGTGGGCACCCAAAATTGGGACAAGAATGAAAACTGCTGGGCTCACAATGATAGTCTGTTATATTTGTTAACATTCAATTTGCAGCAGTGAGGAGGTGAAAATTGTGTGTGATTGATGTAAAAAATACTAAAACTATGTCCCTTTTTCATACACAGGAAGACCTCAGCCAGGAGGAGGCTGTGGAATGTGGTAGTCAGGAGGAGGCGGGGATTAGTGGCAGCCAGGAGGAGGCGGGGCTAAGTGTCAGCCAAGAGAAGCCTGGGACCAGTCGCGGCCTGACTGAGTCTCAGGTTCCTCCCCTCCGCCTGCCATACAAAAGGGCCAGGAAGGCCACTCCCAGTCCTGTGCAGGATTCAGCATACAGGCTGATCCAGGAGGCTTCTGCGTCCCTCAGAGCCTTCCCCAGTCCTGAAGAGGCCTTTGCCTGCATGGCTGCCACAAAATTGCAGGGCATGCAGGAGGGCCAACGCAGGCTCTGTGAGGACCTGCTTTATAAAGTCCTTCGTAAGGGGGAGAGTGGGGAACTGACACCCAAGACTGATGTCATCGAGATGGACGATCCTCCTCCTCCTCCTCCTCCTGCTGCCACAACTCCACCACCACAGCCAAAGCCTGGAAGGAAGCGTGGAAGGAAGACCAAAGAGTGATTGCCCTGGGTTCAGTCTGGTCTGACAGAAGATGCAGTCTCTCATATGACCACAGCCTGGGGACACAGATGTCATCTGCTCCTTTCCGGATATCTGGGACTTCTGGACCAGACTGCCCTCCCTAAGATATGGACTCCTCAGGCCACCAATTTTGCTTTTAAATAATTGATGTCTGCCCTGGGGGTCCAAGGCTTCGCCAATTTCTGCAGTTTCTCCAGCGTTGCCTCCCTCTTTGTTTTTTTATAGTTGTGACCCCTTAATAAAAAATTTTTTGGGAAATTCTACTCTCCTGTGTGTGTTTTCATCCAAAAAAGGCAGTTTGTTGGTGAGTATTCAGGTACATTTCTAAAGTACAATGTGAAATTAACAAGGGACAACAACACCAAACAATCTCCTACAGATTAAATAAAACAACATATTAATGGTGTTGTGGGAACTCGTCACAAAAAACACACAAACATTTTCGGGAGTACAAATCAAAATCACCAAAAATAAAAAAAGAGAAACACAAAAAAAGATTCTACATTAAAGCCACAAAAATAAAAAAAATATACAAAAATATGTTGTCAGATGTGAGAAATCAAAATATATTGAGGGAATCCCGATAAATAGTAACAAAATAAGTTTGTGAGAAGTGTGTGTGAATATGAGCAGCAAAACTACTATATTCTTGTCACATTATAAAGAAGAAGAGAGTGCGCTGTATTAAACCATTTTGAACATTGCAGCGTGACGAAAGTGCTGTATCCATTGCGAACGCTAAGTTTACCAGAACGAGCTGTCCCGTGTCGGAATTTCTTCTGAGCATGCGTGGCACTTTGTGCGTCGGAACAGGCCACACACGGTCGGAATTGACGCGATCGGATTTTGTTGTCGGAAAATTTTATCTCCTGCTGTCCAACTTTATGTGTCGGAAAATCCGATGGAAAATGTCCGATGGAGCCCACACACGGTCGGAATTTCCGACAACACGCTCCGATCGGACATTGTCCATCGGAAAATCCGACCGTGTGTACGGGGCATAAGACTTACCATACCTGCAAAGCAAATACAATAAAACATAGTAAAAATAAAACATTGCAATCTGTGCCTAAAAAAATATATGCCGAAGCATGGGGACAACCTGCCCCTAATGTTAGGAGCAAATCGCTCCTCCACCCCTGCCCCCATGCTTCGACATATAGGCTCTTTTTTTTAAATGTGGTGGTGAAATCACCTCCGACAGCTCTGAAGTCACGGCTTCATGTATTGTCGGGAGCAAACGCTGTTGCTGTCAGAATAAATAAACTCGTGCTGCAGCTGAATGGCGTACCTGCTAAGCAAATGATGGTTAACAATAAAACAAACATTACAGTATAACATACTATACCTGCAAAGCAAATACAATAAAACATCGTAAAAATAAAACAGAGAGATAACAATAGATATAGAACAATAGTGAGTGAACAGTAGAGCGCACAGTAGAGAGCGAACATAATAGAGAGAACATAATAGAGCCAACAATAGAGGGAGAGAAGAAAATAAAACCACAACTATTTTTGGATTTTTTATCTTATATTTTTTTTGTGTTTTTGTGGGTTTTTTTGTGTTTTTTTTTTTTCACTTTTTTACTTTCATAAAAACTGTAAAGAAATCTGTAAACTGAACGTTGCAGATTAGGGTCTCTCAAAATGTGATGGCCATCACATCTTTTGAGACCCTGTGTACGTGTGCCTAGGACTGGGTAGTGCTGTACCCTACGCTAATACTTAACTAGTGTGTGGTAGCGTTTGAAACAGTCACCGATGCAGAGACCAGGTTGGTCAGGACAGGAGGGGCAATAAAAGCGAGTGTCACGCCTCAATCCACGTTTTCTGCAGACACGACATCTTCTTTGGGGTGTTCTTTGGGCAGGGGTACCAGGGAGTACATAAGGAAAATGCCTCTCATGCAGCCGGCTCACTGCATTTGCATTAGGAAGGTTGGCCAAAGCACTGTCTGGAAACAGAAGGGCTGTGACGATCTCTTCCTGGAATTTAAGGAAGAATCCAGTCTGTCCTGAAGCTTTGTATAGCACAAAAGCGTTCAGCAGAGCCAATTTTAATAAATATACAGACACTTTTTTGTACCAGTGCCTAGCTTTACAGGCAATTAGGTATGGCGCCAACAACTGGTCCTTGAGGTCCACCCCTGCCATATTAAGGTTGTATTCGTGGACACAGAGGGGTTTCTCCACAACACCAGCGTAGGAATTTGGACCGTCAAGTCTGCGTGAAGCGAGGACAGAACGAAAACATTCCGTGAATCCCTCCACTTCACTGCTGACAAATTATTACACTTCAAGCAGGCTCTCTCCCCCGTCTAAGTCGGGATTCTACAAGCTGTTGAGGGAAGCCCCACCGATTAGATCGCATGGTGCCACATGCGCCAATTCCATAATAAAAAGTGGCACGCTCGTGTAATAATTGTCCACGTACAAGTGGTACCCCTTTCCGAATAAGGTTGACACCAAGTTCCATACAATCTTACCATAAAATATATATATATATATATATATATATATATATATATATATATATATATATATATATATATATATATATATATATATATATATATATATATATAGCCTGTTGCCCTGTCACAGAGCTTATACATCTTGACCCTATATCTGGCACGCTTGCTGGGAAGATACTGGTTGATAGACAAGCGGCCAGAAAACTTACAAAACAACAAGGAAAAAGAGATTCCACCAAAGAAGGCAATTTACCCAAACACGATCTGCCAAAAAACAATAGATTTATTGAGCTACGAAACACCACACAAAAATACAAAAATTGGGCAAAATAGGGAGAATAACAATGACCATGTTAAAATAGATAACGTTATCATTAAAAACAACGGAGCCGCGGCCAAACATACCCCATACACACACCAATCACCACAGCAGATTCCTACTATTTGGGCAGTATCGTATGAAATAAGTCCTTAGATCAATCCAAGTGTGGATAGTATGGCGGTATGAGGGTAAGGGTGGATGAATGGATGTTTGATTGTGATTATGGAACGAATTCAACACATCATGGAGATTTATAACAGTCCGGGAACTAGACCCATAGCGTGGGTATAACAACAGCAGTGACCGGCAATAATTACTGGAGGTGGTTGTAACCAGGACATACAAGCAGAGCAGTTATATTTGTGGAAAGCAGTAGGGGGAGCAGTAACGACTCAGGCTGTACTACAAACATAAACTACCATCCTGAGACACTCTCCTTCCTTGATCTATCTATACGGAGGTCTGGAAATGAAATTGTTACCAGCACTTTTAGAAAGAAAACAGCAGCTAACACCCTATTGTCCGCACAGAGTCATCATCCTAAACATTAATTAATGGGATACCCACAGGACAATTCCTAAGGATCAGACGGAATTGTTCTGTGGAGGAGGAATTTCATGAAGAGGCGTATGAGATGTATCAAAGATTCAGACAGAGAGGCTACTCACATAGGTCTCTCAAAAAAGCCAAGAAAAAAGCTACCCTTAAAAATCGGGATGAACTCCTTTTAACCTCTGTCAATTCTTTACATACTAAAAATAAAGACAAAAAAGGAAATACTGAACAGAATTTCCCGAGGATCATTACTAAATATGGGTCCCAATGGAAAATGGTTCAGGGAGTTCTACAAAAACATTGGCATATCTTAAAATCTGCCCCCCTGATCTCTGAACTTGTGAGCCCAAGACCCCTCCTTACAGCTAAAAGATCCAATAATCTGGGTGACCTGCTGGTTCATTCCGAATACACTCGGACCACTCAGAAAAATTGGTTAACTGACTCTAGAATTTCCCCAGGCATGTATAAATGTGGACATTGCAATATTTGCAAGTATGTCCACCAGACTAATGTGTTTCCGAACCCCCGTGGAGGAGCTGATTTTAAGATCAAACAGTTTATAAACTGCTCTACTACCCGAGTAGTTTATATACTTATCTGCCCATGCAATAAAACCTATGTGGGGAAAACCAAAAGAGCCCTAAGGGTAAGGATTCGTGAACATATTGCTGGTATCAAAAAACTAAATGATGAACGCCCCATCTCACAACATTTTGCTAAATTCCATAACCATGATCCAAGAGGCCTAATGGTAAAAGGGATCTATAGGTTAAATTTACCTACAAGACGTGGCGATTTCGATACCATCCTCCTCCAGAAGGAAAAGATGTGGACGTATTATCTGGAGGCGATGGCCCCCAATGGGTTAAATATCGAATGCAGCCTCCAGCCCTTCTTGGAGAAATAATTCATTTATCTTCCCTGCTGTCTTGATTTATAACTTTTACTGCTTTATGTCTTTTGGGGTTTTTTAGTTTTAATTTTTGTGTTTTGTTTTTTGCTTGGTTTTTGTGTATATGTATACCTACTCCCACCCTCACCAAATGGTCCCTAAACTGCAATGTTGCACAAATGAGGTGCAATCTACTGCACAATAGATCACAGCTGTTCATGTGAAGCCAATTGCGAGATATTGTTGTGCTGAAATGTCTGTGATGAGTGGTAACCGTGTACGACATCTGGTGGTCATTAGATGTAATTACATCCCTCATTATCTAGTCTACTTAACCTCCGTTCACGGACCCCTCCCTTGCTCTGAGGAAACCAGCGGTGATTGGCTGGTGAAACGCGTCAGCACGTGACGTCAGCACGTCACCTCGGAGCCGCGAGCTCACGGTGTTTGAATGCTTGACCGGGAACCAACAGCTGACGGACGGCTTTCATCCTCTAACCGAAGGCGCTGATACAGCGGGACATCTCCTACTTGACGGCAAATGCAGTTTGGACTGACATCTACAGCGATCATCTGGGGGTAGAGCTTACGACTTCATGAGCCGCTGATCCACTTGGTGAGAGAAGTATCACTCCAGTTTATGTTTGTAGTACAGCCTGAGTCGTTACTGCTCCCCCTACTGCTTTCCACAAATATAACTGCTCTGCTTGTATGTCCTGGTTACAACCACCTCCAGTAATTATTGCCGGTCACTGCTGTTGTTATACCCACGCTATGGGTCTAGTTCCCGGACTGTTATAAATCTCCATGATGTGTTGAATTCATTCCATAATCACAATCAAACATCCATTCATCCACCCTTACCCTCATACCGCCATACTATCCACACTTGGATTGATCTAAGGACTTATTTCATACGATACTGCCCAAATAGTAGGAATCTGCTGTGGTGATTGGTGTGTGTATGGGGTATGTTTGGCCGCGGCTCCGTTGTTTTTAATGATAACATTATCTATTTTAACATGGTCATTGTTATTCTCCCTATTTTGCCCAATTTTTGTATTTTTGTGTGGTGTTTCGTAGCTCAATAAATCTATTGTTTTTTGGCAGATCGTGTTTGGGTAAATTGCCTTCTTTGGGGGAATCTCTTTTTCCTTGTTGTTTTGTATGCCTTACAAGGCAACCCAAACTGCACCCAATAACTCTATTGGATGAATATCTGATCCTATTAATTACTTAAGATTCTTTTCATTGGTGGTTGATCCAGGCAAAACCTTTTTCTTTTTATAGGCCAGAAAACTTAATCAGGGACTCATCAACGCAGACAACTTGATCGGGAGTAAATAAGGCTGCAAACTGTTGGTTGAAGTGGTTTATGATTTATAAATCTTTGGCTCTCATGCACATCGCTGGATTGGGGTCAGGTAAGTATTGGTGGCCTGCAGTGGGAGCTGCATCCTGAAGATTTTTTACCTTTATGCATAGAATGCATGAAGGTAAAAAACTGTAAGCCTATACAAACACTTTAACAGATAATAAAGATGTTTTACACAGTGCTGATTTTTTTTATACATACACTGTATAGGTGCATCTCCAAAAATTAGAAAATCATCAAAAAGTTAATTTATTTCAGCAATTCAATTCAAAAAGTGAAACTCATATATTTTATATAGATGTGTTACATACAGAGTGATGAATTTTAAGCAATTCTTTTTTTTTTTAATTTTCATGATTATGGCTTATAGCTAGTGAATACCCAAAATTCAGTATCTCGGAAAATTAGAATATTATATAAGACCAATAAAAAAAAGGATTTTTAATACAGAAATGTTGGCTTACTGTAAAGTATGTCCATGTACAGTATAGTATGCATTTAATACTTGGTTGGGGCTCCTTTTGCATGAATTACTGCATCATGTGGCATGGCTTGGAGACGTTCAGCCTGTGGCCCTGCTGAGGTGTTATGGAAGCCCAGGTTGCTTTGATAGCAGCCTTCAGCTCGTCTGCACTGTTGGGTCTGGTGCCTCTCATCTTCCTCTTGACAATACCCCACAATGATACTATGATCATTAAACCAGGTATTGTACTTTTGGCAGTGTGGGCAGGTGCCAAGTCCTGCTGGAAAATTAAATCAGCATCTCATTAAAGCTGATCAGCAGAAGGAAGCATGAAGTGCTGTCGAATTTCCTGGTAGAGGGCTACGCTGACTTTGGACTTGATAAAACACATTGGACCAACACCAGCAAATTACATGACACTGTGCTTGATTGGCCAGCAAACTGCCCTGACCTAAACCCCATGGAGATTCTGTGGTGTATTGTCAAGAGGAAGATAAGAGACATCAGACCCAACAATGCAGATGAGCTGAAGGCTGCTATCAAAGCAACCTGGGCTTCCATAATACCTCAGCAGTGCCACAGGTTGATTGCCTCCATGCCACGCCACATTGATGCAATAATTAATGCAAAAGGAGCCCCAACCAAGTAGTGGTAAAGTGCATATTATACTGGAAATGGGCATACTGTTCAGTAAGTAAACATTTCTGTATTAAAAATCCTTTTTTTTATTGGTCTTATGTAATATTCTAAGATACTGAATGTTGGGTTTTCACTAGCTGTAAGCCATAATCATCAAAATTAAAAATAAATAAATGCTTGAAAAATACCACTCTGTGTGTAACGTATCTATATAAAATATATGAGTTTCACTTTTTTAATTGAATTACTTAAATAAATTAGCTTTTTGATGATATTCTAATTTTTTGAAATGCGCCTGTATGTCTAAAGCTGACCATAAATATTATTTTTTTTGATCAGATAGTGGGCTATCTCCATCCAAACAAACAAAATAGAAGGAGGAATCCTCCCCCTCCACTGGAACACTGTCAGAAACACTGATCAGTGGCTGTGGCTGCTGATCGACAAAATATTTCCAACTTGTTAATTTGACAGAAGTCAACCTAATGAACAGGGGCAACTGCACACTGATCAAAATTCATCCATTCATGGCCACCTTAAAATGATTGTAAAGCCTAAACATTTTTTACCTTAATGCATTCCTTGTATTAAAGTGGAACTTCAGTAATTTTTTCAACGTTCCATCTAATAAATCTTCTGTCCTTGTTGTTTTAACCACTTGCCGACCAGCCGCCACAGTTGTGCTACGGCAGAATGGCACGGCTGGGCGAAACAACATTATGTAACATCGCTTCAACCTGTGGCCACTAGTGGCGCGCGCGCGCCCCCTGCTCGCCCATGGAACCGATGCGAGTGCCCGGTGGGTCACCACCAGGCTCCTGTGATCGCTCAGGGCACACAGTTTTCGGTTCTCTGAGGGGAGAAGTGACAGATTGTCTGTTCATACAGAGTATGAACAGCGATCTATCTCTTCCCCATACACAGTCCCCTCCCCCCTTCAGTTAAAACACACACTAGGGAATACATTAACCCCTTGATCGCCCCCTAGTGTTAACCCCTTCCCTGCCAGTGACATTTTTACAGTAATCAATGCATTTTTATACCACCAATCGCTGTAAAAATGCCAATGGTTGCAAAAATGTTTCAAAATTGTCCGTCTTGTCCACCATAATGTCTCAGTCACGATAAAAATCGCAGATCGCCGCCATTACTAGTAAAAAAAAAAAAAAATTATAATAAAAATGGCATAAATCTATCCCCTATTTTGTAGACGCTAAAACTTTTGCGCAAACCAATCAATATACGCTTATTGCAATTTGTTTAACCAAAAATATGTAGAAGAATACATATCGGCCTAAACTGAGGAAAAAAAAATGTTTTTTTATATATATTTTTTGGGGATATTTATTATAGCAAAAAGTAAAAAATACTGCGTTTTTTTCAAAATTGACACTCTTTTTTTGTTTATAGCGCAAAAAATAAAACTGCAGAGATGATCAAATACCACCAAAAGAAAGCTCTATTTGTGGAAAAAAAGGACGTCAACTTTGTTTGGGTGTAACGCCGCATAACCGCGAAATTGTCAGTTAAAGCGACGCAGTGCCGAATCGCAAAAAGTGCTCTGGTCGGAAAGGGGTAAAATCTTCCGGGGCTGAAGCGGTTAACTTTGGATAGTAAAACATTTTTTTTCTACCAGTAAAAACCTTATACAGCCCACTTCCTGTTTGTTGTCTGATAAAAAGCCTAGGCTTATGACATCATGCACAGCTCTCTCTCTCTCTCTCATGAGAGTTTGCCAGGAAGGAAGGGGGGATGAGTCATAAGATGGCCAATGAGAGCTGCAGGACTGCAGAGCTGGAGGTGTGCCTCTGTGTAAATCTAGGAAGTGAACAGGCAGCAGCTTCAGCTGCCCACAGTTAAAATGAATGCCGCCAGACTCAGTGGAGGGAGATTTCTGCAGCATATTTGGCAAGTACAGAATCACAGTATATATAAAATAATATGCAAAGTGGTTGGAGGGAAGCTTTAGAATGGCAAAGATGTTTTTATTACAAATTATGTGAGCAGACTGCAGTTCCTCCTTAAGGTAAAAAATGTTTAGGTGTCAACATCGCCCCCTCAGCTCCACTCTACTTACCTGAGCCCTCATTCGATGCAGCGCTGTGCACGTCTGCAGCTCTTCTCTCCCCTCACTTCTGGGTCTCTCTGGCTTTGCTGAGGCACCAGGAGCCATTGGATGCAACAGCGGGGCTCTGGTACGAGCACGCACAAGGGTCAGGTCACCTGAGACCAGGTGATAGATGCACTCCACAGGAGTGCACCGCTAAGGTAGTGGACCCTAGGACTGACTGCTGCGGATTGAATCCAGGGAGGTTCAGGAAGCAGGTCTACTAGATCACTAACACAGATCCCAGTGAAAGCTAGAGCATAGATTCCCCAGGACGCGGAGTCTAAGAGCCAGCAGGTGTTCACCAGAGCTTCTAGTGGTGAGGATGGACTGCGCTGCAGTCTGGCTCTAGGTCGCGGCCCCCAGGGTCTCATAGCTCCCACTCATGGTAGACTACAGGAGAAGAGGAAGGAGGCAGCAGGCTGGAACAACAAGGGTAGTAAGGGGATAAGCCAAAGGTCAGGGCGACTAGCAGACAAGAATAAACATAGAACACGCCAAGGGTCAGGGTCACAAGCAAACAGGGATAGTCGAGAACAGGCCAAGATTGTTAACTGGAGTCAGACGTAGGAGACACAGCAAGTACACACGAAAGCTAACACACAATGGTTGATCAGCAAGGTTGGCTTGAAATGCACAGGTTAATATAGTGTTCCTAATTGGAGGCTGAGGTGGAGCTATGCTGAGGGAAGATTATATATGCAGTCAGGTGAGAGTGGCTGGCCTCTAAAGGAACACATGGAGAGAGGTAAGCTGACAGACACACATTACTGCTTAACCATGACAACAAGTGCCCCAATAGGAAGCGGCATCCCATGGGGGCACTGGACAGAGGGGAGGGGCCAGGAGCGCGAATGGGGGACTCGAATAAAGGAGGTTCCCAGCTGCTCTGTGCAATTCTATTGCACAAAGCAGGTACGTATAGACATGGTTTTTTTTTTTATTTACCTTTACAATCCCTTTAAGAAAAGATAGGAAATTCACTTTAATGGATTTATTTAAAATAGTTGTACTTGTACATATATACCAATGAAGACATGTTTCCAGTTTATGCTGGCACTACTGTCAGGGCTTATGTACATGGTAGCTTAATGAGTGTCTGGATGCTATATAATATAGTATCTGGAAACAAGAACATTTATACGCTTGCTGTACATTGGGCTCACTGGAAGAGTGCTTAGGAATTATAAATGGATACAATCTCACGTGTATTGCGATGATCCCTATGATTGCAAACACTGCATATGCAAACATGTAACAGGGGCACATTGATGAATGCATGCCTTAAAATGATCATAATTCAGATATTTAAAGCTTGGAGAAAAGGAGCTAAAAATTTGAAAAAAAAAACGAAATCAATGGTCACCAACTACCTAACGTCTTGCTGAGTCATCTGGTAATGCCACAATTCATTCGATTCAGAGAAACAATAAATAATATATACAAACCTGCTTCAGACATGTTTGCTAATCTTTCTGGAAACCCATATAATATTTTGAATGTCCTAATCATTTTAACTGTGTTGAAGATAATTTATATCAATTTTGATTTCATTTTATTTACCCCTGTCATAGATTATTTATATTTACAAGTTCAGTACAGAGCTACAGAGACTTTGGCTTTTAAATTCATTATGGGTGAAAATGTCAAAATAAAGCCAAGAGACAAATGTGCTACCAATATTTTAATAAAGCCTAGCTATGACTAAATCGCTTCTTGAATCTAAAACACTTGCTGAAATATGCATACTTCAGGGCTGCAAAGTTCTAAAACAGCCTGGCTGCATAATTAAATTCTCAGAACTATTCTTTATTAAGAAGCTCTCCAAAACTTCAGTTTTGTTGTGTAATATTAGATTTCCACAGGCATTTTAATTACCCAAGATGTTTGCTAATGTTACTATTTGTATTAAAATATCAAAATTAAAAACTTTAAATACAAAACCTATGATGTCTTTGAGCATAAAAATAAAATCATTATCGTCAGTTTATATATGATAACCGTGGGTTTTCAGCTAATGGGACCGTGTACGGAATTGCACCTATCATGTTCAGAATTATACTGGCAACAATAATTTACACAGAGTACATACAATCAGTTGAATAAAATGCATTAATACTATTGCTTGGCAGAAAAACATGTTAAAAAAAAGCTTAAACATCTGTGAGCACATAGTTAGCACTTGGCATGTTCAAAGCAACACGTTCCTTTTGTAACCTTTCACTCAAGAAGATATGTAGATATGTATGAATACCCTGGGGGTATTCAATTCTTGCGCAAATTTATTTCTTTAGTAAGCATCCTACACTTAATTCAGAATTCCAAGTATTATTTTGGCTCACTTGCTACCTGAATAAATATTCTCTTTCTTATGTGACAACCATATTTCTCAAACCAATGCACATACTGTATTGTAAAGGTGTTCTGTTATAATGGAAGCTTGAAGTGCTGTAAAATAGGTCCACACTATGCCTATAGGCTTAATTCACGTTTTATATTTTCAGCCATGATACTTTAACCACTTCCCGTATGGGGCATATTTTTTTAATTATTAACATACATGTTAAAATCAGCATTTTTTTGGGGGGCAAAAACTTACTTAAGAAACCCCAAATGTTACATATTTTCTGAAAGCAAAGGACCTGTAGATCAAAAGGGTAGCAGTTGCAATTTTGTATGGCACATGAACTTTGTGCAACTGTTTAACAAATGCAGTATAACGCCTGTTTTTTTGGTGAAGTAAAAAAATGGGGTTGCTTTGGATGAATAGATACTAAACATGCCAAAACTCAAAATTGCACATACCCGGGAAATGGCGAAAAACTATGGTACCTAAATATTTTTCACAAGTTATGCTTTAAAAGCCATTACAGGTTGTCAATTTAAAGTTAAACATGAATTATGTACCCAGAATTACTGCTCTCACTCCAACATTTGTGACGTTACCTCACATGTGTAATGCTACCCCCAAAGGAGACGCTCTCTGTTTTTCATCTTGCCTCGAAGGACACCCTCAGGCCTTCTGACACACCTGGTTGAATGAAAGTTTTTGCAAGCACTTAAGTCTCGTACACACGATCGGATTTTCCGCAGACAAAACCTCGGACTTTTCTCCGAAGGGCGTTGGCCAGGAACTTGTCTTACAAACAAACGGCAAGGAATTGTCAGCCAACAAACACAAACATAGTGACGTACTACATGATTTTTCAGCTCTTTAGCGCCACCCTTTGGGCTCCTTCTGCTAATTTCGTGTTAGTAGAAGTTTGGTGAGTGTTGATTCATGCTTTTCATTTTGCGCTTTTCATTTCGTGCTTTTCATTTCGCGCTTTTCAGTTAATTTCTGAACGGCCGTTCGTCAACCAGCCATGTTGCGGAATCGGAGGAGATAACGTGTTATTTATTATTGCTTTGACCCAAGTCCAGTCCAGGAACAGGAGGAGAAGGATTTCTTGGACCAAAAATTGGTTGCTTTATTAATCGTGACCAATTATGTCATATGCCTTTGCTTCGGGAGCTCCAGGAGAAAAATCCGGATGATTTTCGGAATTATCTCCGGATGACGGACCCCTGCTTTCACCAACTCTTGGCATTGTTATCCCCCTATATTAAGAAGCAGGACACATGCATGAGGCTTTTATTTTATTTTTTGGTTGAATAATGATTTGATTTGGTATATTTTCTATATTTTTGGATGCATAGAATGCACTTTTTGGTTAGTTACATATTAAAAAATGTAATGTATTGTAAAATTAACAAGGAACACCAACATAGTTGTATCTTTGATCTTAAAAACTACGGGATAATGGTGTTGTGGTACAAAAAAAAAACAAAAAAAACAAGCATAATAATATTATTCTTGATATCACTAGAAAAAAAAGCCTTTGAAAATTTGTTTGCAATAACTCCATCAGTATCACCAGCAAAGTAGCTTCATTATTATCCCATTAAAGAATAAAGGAATTGTGCGCTTCATTTCGAGATTTCATAACTTGCCACGTCACGAATGTTAATTCTCCATTACGAACGCTAGTTTACAAGATCGACCGCTTCTGGCTCATCCTTGCTTCCGAGCATGCGTGTTTGTACTTTGGACTTTTGTCTGACGGACTTGTGTACACATGATCAGAAAATGCGACAACAGACATTTGTCCGCGGAAAATTTTAAAGCCTGCCATCCAACATTTGTCCGTGACAAAAAAAAATTGTCCGATGAAGCATACAAAGGGTTGGATTTTCCACCAACAGCCTGTCATCACACAATTCCCGTCGGAAAATTCGATCGTGTGTACGAGGCTTTAGAAGAACATAATATAGATACCTTTAGGGCCAGTTCACACCACATGCAGTCCAGTGCGCTTTTTTCTGCATCAAAAACACATGGAAAAAAGGTTATGTGATTTCTAATGGCATAGTTCACACTAGTGAGGCCAGGGCTTTTCAGTTCCAGAAAAAAAAGTCGAACATGCTGCATTTTTCCTGCACTGGACTGTACTGAAACATAGTAAAACGCATAAAAAATGCACTGAAACGCACTGGAATGCACTGGAACACATCAAAAATGCATCAAAACGTACTGGACCCTAGTATAGTGGAAAAAAACAGGAAAAAAAGAAGAAAAAAAGCACCTGGAATGCATCCAGCAACGCATCAAAAATGCACTGGAACGCATCAAAAATGCGTTAAAAACGCGCATGCAGAAACGCATACGGAACGAAAGTGGTTGTAAAGCCTTAAGATTTTTCACCTTAATGCATGCTATGCATTTAGGGCCGGTTCACACTGCTGCGATGTGGAAACCATGTAAATCCACTGGAGGATTCCCGCATTGCAGGTTTACCAACGGCAGTTCACACTGCCCTATGCGAACTGCTGAGAGTGCCAGTTAAAAGTTAATGACACCCCCAAATCAGTTTGCGGGATCGCATTGCGATCTGCAAACTCAGACAGGAATCGGATCGCATGGGTGTGAACACTCATGCGATCTGATTCTGCTGCGGACAAAAAAAAGGGTCCTGTTCGAGTTTGATGCAATTCAGCCATACGATTTGTATGGCTGAAATCGCATCGCACAAAGATCACATGTGATTTGCACTGCAGTGCTGCGTAAATCACATCTGAACTCTGACATCGCAGCAGTGTGAACCGGTCCTAAGATGGAAAACCTTCTGTGCTGCAGCCCCCCCCCCTATTTTTCTTACCTGAGGCTTATCCGATCCAGCGATGTGTAAGAGTGCAGTGGCTCCAGCCATTGTCTCGCTCTTCATTGGACAGATTGATAGCAGCAGAAGCCATTGGCTCCCACTGTTGTCAATCAAATCCTGTGACACGGGATCTGGGGGTGGGGCCGAGACCCGCTGTCTGTGCCAATGGACGCAGCAGTGAGCCCACCTGGGTGCCCCCATGGAAAGCCGCTTTCTGTGGAAGCACCCGACAAAGAGGAGGAGTCTGGAGCGCCGGTGTCTTGCCGAATAAGTTCCCTCGGCGGATAGGTTCCCCCCTGTACTGCGCAGGCGCAGCGCCTGCGCAGTACGAACTACTAACAGCCGCCGGAGATAGCCGAAGCTCAAAATCCACGATCAGCTGTACACGGTGCCTGCGCTCTGGGTCCAGGTTCCTTCCCTACCATCCAAGTGGACCTAGAGGGGGAACCTAAAAGAGCCAAGCGCAGCGAGGCCGTGCCCGAAGCGTGGCGAGCGAAGCATGGCGAGCGAAGCGAGCCCGCGAGGGGCCCTCTTACAGGCGCCGTCTACAGCTGATTTGGACCTATTCCCCTTCGGCTATTTCCGCCGGATCCTACTGCGCAGGCGCAGCGCCTGCACAGTAGAGGGGGGTCCTTATCCGCCGAGTGGAACTTTCTCGGCAGAACACCGGCATGGACCCCAGAAGAAAAGGATTGGGGCTGCTCTGTGAAAAAGCATTGCACAGAGCAGGTAAGTATAGACATGTTTGTATATACAAAAAAAAACTTTACAACCATTTTAACTCGGCTGTGATTAAGCACCAGGGAATAGACACAAGACTGTTTATTGGTAAATTAACTCAATGTATTGGTATGGGTTAGAACAGTGTTTCTCAACTCCAGTCCTCAAGGCGACCCAACAGATCATGTTTTCAGGATTTCCCTCAAAAGAAACGGCTGTGGTAATTACTAAGGCAGTGAAACTGGTCAAATCACCTGTACAAAATAATTGGAAGCCTGAAAGCATGACCTGTTGGGGTGCCTTAAGGACTGGAGTTGAGAAACACTGGGTTAGAATAAATGGTGGTTTGAGCACAAATGAACAAACAGAAGGTAGCCTCAGACACAGTCCGATTGACAGTAATAATCACTAGGCCAAGATAACTCATGAATCAGCAAAGTCAACAATAAACAGTGCATATAAGCATTAACTGCAATGTGAATAATAATACTGTGAGTAGTCTAGAGTATAGTCTAGGAGAATGGCTAGGAAATGGTGCAATGTCTCTTGAGAGGTAACTCTTAGCATGATGACGTCAGTTGTGACGAAACGGCCGTAGGGTCACAACGCCGACACGCATCGCGCATGCGCAAACTTATTTTAAACAGCTAAGGAGCTTTTTTCACTGTCACTTCTGCTGTAAGTGCTTTACATTTATTGTTTTTGCTATAGTTCAATAAACCAAAGCCTTTTTAGTCAATCTACACTATTGGAGTCCCCTTTGTTTTTTTCTCTTGGGATTTGTGGCTTATTTGTGCCTGGCCCATCTGGGAAGAAGCACTGAAGGAATCCCTGGGAGCATTTCCTCCATATTGGAGTCCCCGTTGCTGCGGACCATCTGCTTGGTGAGGAGAGGGGGAGAACAGTCTAGGGAACTTGTCATCTTCGGATATTTTCCACTACTAAGCCTGTATTGACCCCCCTGAGTAAGGGCGGTCGCAGGCTTTCTGGTAAGCCTCTAATTTTACCACCTGGTGGTGGGCTACACTAGTGGTGGATCATGCAATCCCGAACCCTGCAATAGCCTTTTTTGGATTTTTTTGGATTCATTTCTTCATTTATGACACTCATGAACTTTAGCTTATTTTGCTCTTATGAACTTTACATTTTATATTTTTCATTTTGCACTTGTGCTTTTTTCTTTGTATACACCCTTCCAGGGTATGGACTCATGTTAATAATTATTTTCACTATTTTTGTATTTATTTTATGACGAAATAAGTTTAGGTCAAGATTTAATAATTCACATGTGTTCATAATATATATGTTTATTACATCACCAGTTCAGTGCTACACTGTTCGTTTTGACATACTTTTTCTTTACTGATGAAATTTCACACATTGGAGATCTATTAATACCATGGATTGTTTATAGCATATTTTGTGGTTAATAATTTTTTTATCATTTTTAGCATTATTATTACATCACTATTTGTCATTTATGTCCAGCGCTACACTGATTAATATCCAACTTTTAGCATAAGCAATAGGTGAAGGTCTTGTAGCAGCTGTAAAGGGACCGTCTTTAGTCTTAACTCTTCAGCCAGCTTGCATTGGGGCCCAGTGGTACCGTAAGTGCACATGAGAATGGTCCCAGTCAAGCCTGCAGGCAGCAATAAGGCTACTAGATGGCTGTATGGTTAGTTCCTAAACAGCTCAGTCTCTCTAGCAGCAGATAGTAATTCCCCACAGTAGCAGATCACAAGTCCCAGTGATATTGCAGCTCACAATCTGGTCGCACACAGCGATTAGCCCACGCTCTGCTCTGCACACAGGAGACACACAGGAGACTCTGGCTATCAGCACACCTGAACTCAGCACTCTGGATCCTGCTCAGGCTGCCTTTATGCAGCACTGATGGTGCACCCTGAACAGTGCGCACTCTCTGGACTCCCTCACACCAGGAGGAAGCTGTGTCCTGTACAGCCAAGGACAATGCAGTTCTTTCCCTTCCTTTTTCTGCAGGGTCTGGTGGGGGCTGTAGTTCAGGCACCTTTACTTTCAGTCAGCAGTACTCCCAAAGGGACTACATATTCCATAATCCTCCTGCAGGCTTCTTACCAGTCGAGAGGGAGAGCGAATGGGTGATCACACACAGAACTGCTGTGAAGCTACACAGCAGGGAAGCTTGCATAGGTTGAGAGGGGTAGAGCGGGGAATCAACACAGCAGGCAAGGCACCATGCTACACATTTATGGCAGAATTGTTGTTTGCATAAAGTGTATGCGCAGGTGCTTTTACATTTTTTGAAAGAATTTTTGGTTATTTTAATATATTTTAATTTTCTTTTTAATTTTGCTGTCTGTGCTCCTCTTCAGAAGATTTCACCTCACTTTTTGTCCCAATGACAAATGATTTTTGAAAATTTGGGTTTTTTTGTGAAACAAGGATTGGTGATAAAGCATCAGTGGAAAGGAGAAATGTTTTTTCCCATATTAACTCTTACAGGAGAGAATTTCCCTTCCATGGGGTAGATTTCATCTCACTTCCTGTTGTCTCCTTCCGTTTGCAATTAGGAGTCGTTTGTAAGTTGGATGTTTGAAAGTAGGGGCCTGCCCTATATTCTCAGCAGAAATTTGGGCCTTAGGTGTTGTTGTGGCCACAACACTGTAAGCCTTCACAGGGCACTACTGTGAAATATTAGATCAAGAATTGTAATTACATGCCCCTGTTGAACAGGGCCAGAAAAATTGGGCCTTTGGTGGTGGTGGTGGTGCTGGTGCCACAACACTGTGAGTCCTCACTCGCTCTTGGTGGGCGCAGAAACGGGCCCTGCTGTGAAATATTAGATCAAGAATTGTAATTACATGCCCCTGTTGAACAGGGGCTGAAAAATTGGGCCTTAGGCACTGGTGCTGGTGCCACAACACTGCAACCCCTCACAGATACTCTAGTTGGAACGCAGAAACAAGCCCTGCTGCAAAGTATTGCATCAAAAATTGTATATACACGCCCCTGTTAAACAGGGGCTGAAAAATTAGGCCTTAGGCACTGGTGCTGGTGCCACAACACTGCAACCCTGCACAGATACTCTAGTTGGAACGCAGGAACGAGCCCTGCTGCAAAGTATTGCATCAAAAATTGTAATTACACGCCCCTGTTAAACAGGGGCTGAAAAATTGGGCCTTAGGCACTGGTGCTGGTGCCACAACACTGCAACCCCTCACAGATACTCTAGTTGGAACGCAGGAACGGGCCCTGCTGCAAAGCATTGCATCAAAAATTGTAATTACACGCCCCTGTTAAACAGGGGCTGAAAAAATGGGCCTTAGGCACTGGGGGCGGCGCCCAGAACCAAAAATGTTCTTACAAGCTATCAGCGTGCTAATTGAGACGGAAGAGGATAATTACTCAGGATAGTCACTCAGCATCAGCATAGGCAGTCTTTGAAGGGATCTGAGATTTCAAAAAAATGTATTCAGTTACATCAGCATCAGGTGCTTGGTAGCTGGTGGTGATCCAAGACTGATTCATTTTTATGAAGGTCAGTCGATCAACTGAGTCGGTGGACAAAGCCTCCAGCAGCACTGAATGTGCGTTCCGAAAGAACGCTGGATGCAGGACAGGCCAGTAGCTCAATTGCATACTGTGCAAGCTCTGGCCAGTGATCCATCCTCAAGACCCAGTAACCCAGAGGATTTTTGGTAGGAAAGGTGTCCAAGTCAGATCTTGCCCCTAGGTATTCCTGCACCATGTAAAACAGGCGCTGGCGATGGTTGCTGGAACCGATCATACCTTAGGGCTGCGGACTAAAAAATTTTCTGAACGCATCGGTCAGACGGCCACCTTCTCCACCGCTCCTTCTTTGACTGACCGAAGCCTCAGCAACACGTTGTTCACAAACAGGAGTTTGTAACCTCCCAGTCTCTGGGAACGCGTTGCACAGACCTTTCTGCAAGGCCTCTGAAGATGTTTCATCCTCTGCTCCCTCTGCGACGGCAAGATAAGGTCCGCAACCTTACCCTTGTAACGTGGATCAAGGAGGGTTGCCAGCCAGTATTGGTCCTTCTCCTTGATACCACAAATACGAGGATCCTTACGTAGGCTTTGCAGGATCAGGGAGGCCATGCAGCGTAGGTTTGCTGAGGCATTCGGTCTGGAGTGCTCTGGGTCACTAAGGACAACATGGTCCACAGCCACCTCCTCCCAGCCACGTACAAGTCCATGTGTTTCTTGGGACTGATACCTTAAAGACTGCTGCTGATGCTGAGTGCCAGGCTCCACCTCCATACTGACACAATCCTCCTCCTCGTCCTCTTCCTGTGTGATCGGCGGGCACGCAGGAACACTGTCTGGATAAAGGGGGCCTTGAGAGCTAAGGAAGTCCTCCTCTTCCTGCCTCTGTTCTGCCTCAAGTACCCTGTCCATTATTCCATGCAGCGTGTGCTCCAACAGGTGGACAAGGGGGACAGTGTCACTGATGCATGCACTGTCACTGCTCACCATCCTCGTGGCCTCCTCAAATGGTGACAGGACAGTGCATGCATCCATGATCATGGCCCACTGGCGTGGGGAAAAAAAACCAAGCTCCCCTGACCCTGTTCTGGTGACAAAGTCATACAGGTGCTCATTGATGGCCCTCTGCTGCGTGTGCAGCCGCTGCAGCATGGCCAACGTTGAGTTCCACCTGGTGGGCATGTCACAGATTAGGCGGTTCTTGGGCAGGTTAAACTCCTTTTGGAGGTCTGCCAGCTGAGCACTGGCATTATATGACCGGCGGAAATGCACACAGACTTTCCTGGCCTGCACCAGGACATCCTGTAAGCCCGGATACCTGCCCAAGAACCGTTGCACCGCTTAACCACCAAGTTAAGGACGTGAGCCAAACAGGGCACATGGGTCATTTGTCCCTGTCGGAGGGCAAAGAGGAGGTTGGTGCCATTGTCGCAAACCACCATTCCTGCCTTAAGTTGGCATGGCGTCAACCACCTCTGAACCTGCCCCTGCAGAGCTGACAGAACCTCTGCCCCAGTGTGGCTCCTGTCCCCCAAGCACACCAGTTCAAGCACCGCATGGCATCTTTTGGCCTGCATACTTGCGTAGCCCCTTGAACGGCTACGGAGCACCGCTGGTTTCCAAGGACAAAGCACAGGAAGAGGCCATGGAGGAAGAAGAATAGGAGGGGGTGGAGGAGAGAGGTGTGTCACAATCATTAGTAGTGGCATTTTGGAGGCGTGGTGGCGGAACAACCTCCAACACTACTGAACCTTGTCCTGCATCCTTCCCAGCTGCCAGCAGAGTCACCCAATGTGCGGTGAAACTTGGGTAACGTCCCTGTCCGTGCCTGCTGGACCATGAGTCAGCGGTAATATGCATCTTACCGCTGACCGCCCTGTCCAGTGAGGCATGGACATTGCCTTCCACATGCCAGTAGAGAGCCGGAATCGCCTTCCGTGAGAAAAAGTGGCGTTTGGGTACCTGCCACTGAGGAACCGCACATTCCACAAACTCACGGAAGGGGGCAGAGTCTACCAACTGAAAAGGCAGCAGTTGAAGTGCTAGCAATTTTGGGAGCGAACTTCTTTCGGCGGTGCAGCAGCTGGGGCAGGGAAATTTGCCTGGTACAATCTGACATCGGTGTACCGAAAGCAGATTGCCCACAAGCACTTGGCTGTGACACACCTAATTCTACACCTTCATTCCTCTCAGTGCAGGTCTCAGAGAGGACTGAAGGTATAGTGGGGTTGGAGATCTCAGCTGATGAGAAGCAAGGAGAGGTCCTCTTTGTTCTTTGGTGTGGGTCTTTTAGATACGCTTGCCAATGAACTGCATGGCAGGTCAACATATGTCTGGTCAAGCAAGTGGTGCCCAAGCGGGAGATGTTTTGGCCACGCGAGATACGCTTGAGACATATGTTGCAAATAGCAGCGTTGCGATCTGATGCACTCATCTCAAAAAAGGCCCACACCAAAGAGCTTTTGGAATAACGCGCAGAGACAGCAGCCCCCTGCACATGCGGAGCTTTGGGGTGTGATGCAGTCAGTGTACTGCCCTTAGGCTGGCCCCTGGAGGGCATCCTGCCTCGTTGGTGATGTGCCTCCTCCTCCTCCTCCTCCTCCTCTCTCCTATCAGGCAACCACGTTGAGTCAGTGACCTTATCATCCCCTCCCTCCTCATAACTGGAGCAAACCTGGCAGTATGCTGCAGCAGGGGGAGCATGACTGCCAGATTGCTGTCCTTCTTGGGCACCCCCTCTGTCCGTGCTCACGTTACTGCCTTCATCTAGCTCAGTATCATCATCAGAGCCTTCTAAACGCTGGGAATCCTCCTGGAGCATGTACCCAACACTGTGGTCAAACAGTTCGAGGGACTCCTCAGGAGGACATGGTGGGGCTAGGGAAGGAGTCACTGATGCCATTGAGCCGAGGGAAGAGGCCGCGTTGGTAGCTGCTTTGCCAGACAAAGTACCCTGAGCATGGGTGAGAGAGGATGAGGAAGATGAGGACGGCTTGGTCATCCACTCGACCATGTCTAACACATGTTGCGGCTCCACACGGCCAGCTGCCGAAAAAAAGGCCAAGCGTGTCCCACGGCCACGTGCTGATGAGGATGCACCGTCTCCACGACCAGCACTGTTGCCTCTAGACACAGAGCCTGCTTGCCCTCTTTTATTGGCTTGTGACTGTCTGCCTCTCCTTGTTGGCCTTCCAGACATACTAATGGCCTGTAGCTGCACTAAGCTGGGATATATATATATATATATATATATATATATATATATATATATATATATATATATATATATATATATATATATATATATATATATATATATATATATATATATTTATATATACTGATACTGCAGCTAGCAAAATCAACTGCCTGCCTGTAGTATGAGAACACCACCAACCTTTTACAGGTAGCTTTAGCTGAACACTGTGCAGAGCTCGCAAAAAAATAACTTGTAGCTTTTTTAGCTGCCTGCGGTAGTGATAGGATCAGGAAAACACCACCAACCTTCTACAGGTAGCTTTAGCTGAACACTGTGCAGAGCTCGCAAAAAACTAACTTGTACCTTATTTAGCTGCCTGTGGTAGTGATAGGATCAGGAAAACACCACCAACCTTCTACAGGTAGCTTTAGGTGAACACTGTGCAGAGCTCGCAAAAAACTAACTTGTAGCTTATTTAGCTGCCTGCGGTAGTGATAGGATCAGGAAAACACCACCAACCTTCTACAGGTAGCTTTAGCTGAACACTGTGCAGAGCTCGCAAAAAACTAACTTGTAGTTTTAGCTGAACACTGTTCAGAGGACGCACTACACTAACTTGTAGCTTTAGCTGAACACTGTTCAGAGGACGCATTACACTAACTTGTTGCTTTAGCAGAACACTGTGCAGAGGTCGCACTACACTAACTTGTAGTTTTAGCTAAACACTGTTCAGAGGACGCACTACACTAACTTGTAGCTTTAGCTGAACACTGTGCAAAGGTCGCAGTACACTAACTTGTAGTTTTAGCTGAAGACTGTTCAGAGGATGCACTACACTAACTTGTAGCTTTAGCTGAACACTGTGCAGAGGTCGCACTACACTAACTTGTAGTTTTAGCTGAACACTGTGAGGAGGACGCACTTCACTAACTTGTAGCTTTAGCTGAACACTGTGAGGAGGACGCACTACCCTAACTTGTAGCTTTAGCTGAACACTGTGCAGAGGTCACACCAAAACTAACTTGTAGCTTTAGCTGAACACTGTGAGGAGGACGAACTACACTAACTTGCAGCTTTAGATGAACACTGTTCAGAGGTCGCACTAGACTAACTTGTAGTTTTAGCTGAACACTGTGAGGAGGACGCACTACACTAACTTGTAGCTTTAGCTGAACACTGTGCAGAGGTCGCACTACACTAACTTGTAGTTTTAGCTGAACACTGTTCAGAGGATGCACTACACTAACTTGTAGCTTTAGCTGAACACTGTGCAGAGGTCCCACTACACTAACTTGTAGTTTTAGCTGAACACTGTTCAGAGGACGCACTACACTAACTTGTAGCTTTAGCTGAGCACTGTGCAGAGGTTGCACTACACTAACTTGTAGTTTTAGCTGAACTCTGTGAGGAGGACGCACTATACTAACTTATAGTTTTAGCTGAACACTGTGCAGAGCTCGCAAAAAACTAACTTGTAGCTTATTTAGGTGCCTGCGGTAGTTATAGGATCAGGAAAACACCACCAACCTTCTACAGGTAGCTTTAGCTGAACACTGTGCAGAGCTCGCAAAAAACTAACTTGTAGTTTTAGCTGAACACTGTGAGGAGGACGCACTACACTAACTTGTAGCTTTAGCTGAACACTGTTCAGAGGACGCACTACACTATCTTGTAGCTTTAGCTGAACACTGTGCAGAGGTCGCACTACACTAACTTGTAGTTTTAGCTGAACACTGTTCAGAGGACGCACTACACTATCTTGTAGCTTTAGCTGAACACTGTGCAGAGGTCGCACTACACTAACTTGTAGTTTTAGCTGAACACTGTTCAGAGGATGCACTACACTAACTTGTAGCTTTAGCTGAACACTGTGCAGAAGTTGCACTACACTAACTTGTAGTGTTAGCTGAACACTGTTCAGAGGACGCACTAACTTGTAGCTTTAGCTGAACACTGTAAGGAGGACGCACTACCCTAACTTGTAGCTTTAGCTGAATACTGTGCAGAGGTCACACTACACTAACTTGTAGTTTTAGCTGAACACTGTGAGGAGGACGCACTACACTAACTTGTAGCTTTAGCTGAACACTGTGCAGAGGTCGCACTACATTAACTTGTAGTTTTAGCTGAACACTGTGAGGAGGACGCACTACACTAACTTGTAGCTTTAGCTGAACACTGTGCAGAGGTCACAAAAAACTAACTTGTAGTTTTAGCTGAACACTGTTCAGAGGACGCACTACACTAACTTGTAGCTTTAGCTGAACACTGTGCAGAGGTCGCACTACACTAACTTGTAGTTTTAGCTGAACACTGTTCAGAGGATGCACTACACTAACTTGTAGCTTTAGCTGAACACTGTGCAGAGGTCGCACTACACTAACTTGTAGTTTTAGCTGAACACTGTGAGGAGGACGCACTACACTAACTTGTAGCTTTAGCTGAAAACTGTGAGGAGGACGCACTACCCTAACTTGTAGCTTTAGCTGAACACTGTGCAGAGGTCACACTAAACTAACTTGTAGCTTTAGCTGAACACTGTGAGGAGGACTCACTACCCTAACTTGTAGCTTTAGCTGAACACTGTGCAGAGGTCACACTAAACTAACTTGTAGCTTTAGCTGAACACTGTGAGGAGGACGCACTACACTAACTGTAAATAATCTAGCTGCCTGACTGTGGTACTAATAGAATCAAAAGAACACCAGCAAATTTTCTTCAGGTAGCTGTAAATACTGTAACAACACAAGCCTGCCTGTCAGTAGCAAGATAACAGGAACGGATCTAGCTAAACTGAATACAGTGTATATATATATATATATATATATATATATATATATATATATACAACACCTGGGATGCATATATATACACAATACACTGTAAGTGCAGCTAACTCACTGACTGTCCTGCCTAATCTAGCTAACTCAAATGAAATGACACTGTCTCTCTCTCTCTCTAAGCACGCCGGAACACACTACACAGGGCCACCGTGCAGGCGGCCTTATATAGTGTGGGGCGTGTTCTAAACCCCCTGAGCCATAATTGGCCAAAGCCACCCTGGCTTTGGCCAATTACAGCTCTCTCTACTGACGGCGCTGTGATTGGCCAAGCATGTGGGTCATACTGCATGCTTGGCCAATCATCAGCCAGCAATGCACTGCGATGCCACAGTGAATTATGGGCCGTGACGCGCCACACGAATTTGGTGCGAACGGCCCATATCGTTCGCAATTCGGCGAACGGGCGAACAGACGATGTTCGAGTTGAACATGGGTTCGACTTGAACACGAAGCTCATCCCTACTCAAGACTAATTAAACTCAGCTTAAAATAACTGTCACTTTTTTTCAAAATAAGGATCTTTTTTCTAGTGTTAGTCTTGTGAACTAAGCTTAATGCATGTTATTTCCTTTCATAAATGACCCTTACTGGTTCTATGAAATATTTGAGTTGATTTACTAAAACTGGAGTATGCAAAATCTGGTGCAGCTCTGCATAGCAACCAATCAGCTTCCAGGTTTTTTTTGTCAAAGCTCAAATTGATTGTGAAGGATTGTTTTTTTTTGTTTTTTTTTAAATAACAAACATGTCATACTTACCTCCACTGTGCAGCTCGTTTTGCACAGAGTGGCCCCGAACATCCTCTTCTGGGGTCCCCCAGCGGCTCTCGCGGCTCCTCCCCGCATCCGATAACCCCCTAGCAGAAGCGCTCCCTCGAGGGGGTTACCTTGCGGGCGCACTCCCGAGTCCAGCTGGCATTTGCATCCACAGACACAAATGCCGGACTCGGCCCCGCCCCCCGGCGCCTGCGTCAATGGATTCGATTGACAGCAGCGGGAGCCAATGGCTGCGCTGCTATCAATGTATCCAACCAAGAGCCAGGACCCCGTGGAGAGAGGGACAGAGCGTCCCCAACGAAGAGATGAAGGAGCCCAGGTAAGTAAAACGGGGGGCTGGGGGGCCGGTGAATGCATTAAGGTAAAAAACACAAGGGTTTACAACCCCTTTAATTGAACAAGCTGACGTTAGAAGCTGATTGGCTACAATGCACAGCTGCACCAGATTTTGCACTCTTCAGTTTTAGTAAATCAACCCCATTGCATGCATAAGCATGTATTACAAATGCAGAAGCCAGTATTGCATTTGTAATATACCGTGTACAGCAGTGTGGTACTTTTGCCACTTGACCCTTTTGATACATTGATTACCGGGCAAAGATCTGTGAGTTTGGCATTGGAAAAAATAAGGGTTATTGTTTTATCCTCAAATTCACATTTCTTTTCCAGTCAACACACTACATGTTACAGGTCAATCAATAGGATGTAGTACTAGAGTAGAGAATATTGGATGATCCACAGACATGAGCTTCTGCCACATCATTCAGCTATGCCTATAATTCTCAGCTCTGGCTTTCCAGCTATGATGTCCTTTGACAGCATGTGGTGTAATTACCTCTACGTTCCTGTCCTTATTGCCTTGCGGTTGGCTGTCACAGCAGGCTGGGATAAATGTTTTGAGGTTGGAAGTGAACAATCAACAAAACAATATTGATGGTGAAGTGCCCTTAAAGCAGATTTATAAAGAAAAATATTTTATATTCTTTTATTATATGTATTGTTTTATTATATAAGTAATTTATTCTAAAATGCAGTTTTAGGTTCTGGAGTAAACAGATACCACCTGAATTGAATGATTAGTAATGTAGCATTGCAGGAATAATTCAAAACATTAGCAATGATTTCATAGTGGGCTCAGGAAAGTCATTGCATTTTGAATGAAAGCCCATGGCCCAAGATGATATTGCAGGCCCTGGATGAGAAATTTCCAAAGCCAAACTATTCAGTTTTTTTTTTTCATATTCTTTTGATTGATGAACAGAATGTATGTTGTGAAGGTAAACCTTAAAAAGATACTCCACTCTTGCTCGGTTATAATAGCTGCTGCCTGCCGGTAATATTTTTCCTTCTCTGCACAGGAAGTCTATAATTCTCTCAGTTGCCATCATATGTATCAGTCTCTATTCTCCAAGGCTATAATTATTTCTTTAGGGAGGCTCAAGTCTGCCTACTGTCACATCCATGAACTGTGCCTGACCTTCTGTCTCCTGTCTGAACACCTGTCCCCCAACAACAGCACATATGATTTAACCCTAGTAGAGCTGAAGGAAAAACTACATTTTGATTCTCGTCAATCGACAAAACATAAATCTTTCAATATGGCGCACTTTACTATATATTTTGTTTTGCAAGCTTTTGAATACTTCCCGTAGCCTTCAATAACACAAAAAGAGTACAGATGCGTTACACATTTAATCACAAAATAACAACCAGCCAATAAGTTAATGCCTTGATTTAATGCAATGTTTAACCACTTCAGCCCCGGAAGGATTTACCCCCTTCCTGACCACAGCACGTTTTGCGCTATGGAACTGCGTCGTTTTCACTGACAATTGTGTGGTTGTGCAACGTTGCACCCAAACAATATTGACGTCCTTTTTTTCCCACAAATAGAGCTTTCTTTTGGTGGTGTTTGATCACCTCTGCGGTTTTTATTGTTTGCGCTATAAACAAAAAAAGAGCAACAATTTTGGGAAAAAAAGCAATATTTTTTACTTTTTGCTATAATAAATATCCCCCAAAAATATATAAAAAAAAAATTTTTTTTCTCAGTTTAGGCCGATATATATTCTTCTACATATTTTTGGTAAAAAAAAATTGCAATAATCGTATATTGATTGGTTTGCGCAAAAGTTATAGCGTCTACAAAATAGGGGATAGATTTATAGCATTTTTATTATAATTTTTTCTATTAATAATGGCGGCGATCTGCGATTTTTATCGTGACTGCGACATTAAGGCGAACACATCGGACATTTTGGACACCATTTTGGGACCATTGGCATTTATACAGCGATCAGTGCTATAAAAATGCACTGATTACTGTGTAAATGGCAATGGCAGGGAAGGGGTTAAACACTAGGGGCACTCAAGGGGTTAAGTGTGTTCTAGGGAGGTGTTCTAACTGTGGGGGGGGATGGGCTTCCACTGACATGACAGTGATCACTGCTTCCGATGACAGGGAGCAGTAGCTCCCTGTCATGTCACTAGGCAGAACGGGGAAATGCCTTGTTTACATAGGCATCTCCCCGTTCTACCTCTCCACACTGCAATCGCGGGCAGCCGGAGAACATCAAGTTCCCGGGACCCGCTGGCACGCTCGTGCGGCGGGTGCGCGCCCGATAGGCGGCAAATTTAAAGGGACATACAGGTACGCCCATTTGCCTGCTTGTGCCATTCTGCCGACGTACATCTTTGTGTGGCGGTCGGCAAGCGGTTAAAGGTAAAGATTAACTCTCACTTTTCCAAGGGTAGACACAAGCGCCTTGCCCCTGCAAAAATTCCAAAAAGTATATAGAAAGTTACTATGGGGGGGATTTACTAAAACTGGAGAATGCAAAATCTGCTGCAGCTCTGCATAAAATCCAATTAGCTTTGAGGTTTTATTATCAAAGCTTAACCACTTCCAGACTGCCTACCGTACATATACTGCGGCAAGGCTCTATTACGCAAAATAACGTACCTGTACATGATTTTTTTCAATGGCCACAGAGGGGGGCGCGCGCGTGCCGCCGGAGCCGCGATCGCGAGCTGATTGGCCACAGGGGGAACCAATCAGCAGGCCCGGCGGACATCACGTCACCCGAGATTGCCCCCCGCAAAGACGAGACAGCGGTCTGCCAATGTAAACAAGCAGACCGTCGTGCTGTCAGGCATGGACACCTTGATCTAGTGTTCCTGCTAATCAGCAACACGGGTCAGAGTGTCCATGCAGTGATCCCATCCCCCATACAGTTAGAAACACACTGAGAGAACACAGTTAACCCTTTGATCGCCCCTGATGTTAACCCCTTCTCTGCCAGTGTCATTAGTACAATGTCGGTGCATATTTTTAGCACTAATCACTGTAATAATGTCACTGGTTCCCAAAAAAGTGTTAAAAGTGTCAGCTAGGTGTCCGATCTGTCCGCCGCAATATCGCAGTCCCGCTAAAAAGCGCTAAAGTAGAAAAAAAAAAGAAATGCCATAAATATATGCCTTATTTTGTAGACGCTATAACGCAATATATTGAGCATTCCGCAAACCAATCAATATACGCTTATTGGGATTTCTTTTTTACCAAAAATATGTAGCAGAATACATATTGGCCTAAATTTATGAAGAAATTTTATTTTTTACATTTTTTATTGGATGTGTTTTATAGCAGAAAGTAAAAAAAATTTCAAAATTGTCGCTCTTTTTTTGTTTCAAGCGCAAAAAAATAAAAACCGCAGATGTGATCAAATACCACCAAAAAAAGCTCTAATTGTGGGAGAAAAAAACATCAATTGTATTTGGGTACAGTGTCGTGGGACCGCGCAGTTGTCAGTTAAAGTAACAGTGCTGTATCGCAAAAAATGGCCTGGTCAGGAAGGGGGTAAAACCTTCCGGGGCTGAAGTGGTTAACTGAACAAGCTAAAGTTAGAAGCTGATTGGCTACCATGCACAATTGCCCAAGCTTCGGAATGCTCAAGTTTTAGTAAATCTGCCCTTATATGTCTTTCTTTACCTTCAACATTAAAATCTTTAGAAATAAGGGTTTCTGATAAACCAGTTTAGCCCCTTAGAATACAGCATAATGTCGAAATCAGATGTATCAATGAGACTTTGAGTTTAAAATCTTATCAGCTCCCTTTTCAGGATTGGTACATGCTCCAGTACCTGAAATCTTAAAGCGGAGTTCCAGGAAAAAATTTAACTCAGTTTGAAACAAAAGAACACCCCACCTACCCTTGTTTTTGGATTTTTTTTTTCTTTTTCATACCTTTTTGGTATGTTTTCTTTCTGACTTCTGTTCCATGTTGCCGCGAAGAGGTACATCACTTCTGCGGTTTTATCATGCCCTACTCCTTCCCCCTTGTTGCAGATGGGACCATTCAGAATTCGCCGCCTGGCTCGCGCATGCGCAGTAGGAAACTTCCTGTTTCCCTTAGTAAGGATGCCGGAGCCGATCAATGGGTTGGCTTCGGGTGCCCACATCGCGGGCTTCCTGGACAGGTAAGTGTCCTTATATTAAAAGTCAGTAGCTACAGTATTTGTAGCTACTGACTTTTAATTTTTGTTCACCCAGGCTGGAACCCCGCTTTAAGTGGCTGGAGGTATGACCTTCTCTATAAAGTTCTAGGCACTGGGAGTGCTACCATACTCAGCTGTGACACTAATGTTATGGTTACCAGCCTAAATGCCATTTCAGGTTAGCCTATATTGGAGGGACAACCCATAAATTGACTCTTGGTAAAGAAATGATAGATCTCCCAGTGTCCAGACACTTTGTAAAAGTCTCATGGACACATCTATTTCAGATTTATATTCTAAGAGGCTAAACAGGGATTATGATATATTTTTTTTTTCTACAGATTCCAATGGTAATGGTAGAGAAAGACATGTAGTAACTTTGTATATACATTAATTTTAAATTTTTTCAGGGGGTGGTGCTTGTGTCTACCCTGGGAAAAAAAGAGATTGAATTTGTATATTTGAACACAGAGCTAAACTGCTTCACTTAAAGTGTTACTAAACCCACAGCATTAAAATCAGTCTGTATATGCAGTAAAGCATGCTTGTTATACTCACTGTGGACCCTAGGGGGGTAATCTTCTGCATTGGGGAAAAAAGCAGTTTGATCCTGTCTTCTCTAAACCTCCCTTTCTACCAGAGTCCTCAATATATCTTCTGATAGCACAGAGCACAGGGGACAGGCTGCACATGCTCAGATTTGTGTGTATTGCTGTGTTTTGTTTTTTTCTTGGGAGAGTGCATGTGATCAGCACAATCGGCATTGTCCAGACAGAGGGTCAGAGGTTCTGCATCCTCATAGGACCATCATGAGAGAATGAAAACTCCTCCTAAAAACTTTAACCAGACACTAATAATAGTGACAAGACTGCTCTAACTGCTGATGAGAAAATGTATTTAGCAGTTTATATTTACTAAAACTATTGCATTTCCATGTGCACTGTGGGAGACCAGATATATTGAATGGAGGGTCCTGGGTTTAGTAACACTTTAACCTATTTCCTGGCTGTTACTATGTGATTAACTGTGTAACAGGTTTAACCACTTGCAGCCCTCCATATGGCAAAATGACGGCAGCAAAGTGGTTTCAATATCCTGACCGATGTCATATGACGTTGAGCAGGATAACAGCCGCAGCGCGCCCGAGGGGGCGTGCACCGCGTCTCTGATGGAGACTCTTTACCACGTGATCAGCCATGTCTAATCATGGCTGATCACACTGATCACAGTGTAAACAGGAAGAGCCGTTGATCGGCTTTTCCTCACTTGCGTCTGTCAGACGCGAGTAAAGGAGGGCCAATCGGCTGCTCCTCTCACGGGGGGGGGTCTGTGCTGATTCATTATCAGCACAGCCCCCCCCGAGGGAACCCACACTGGACCACCAGAGACGTCACTAGGACCACCAGGAACGCCACTAGGACCACCCTGGATGTCACCACCAGGTATGCCACCCTAGATCACCAGGGATGCCAATCAGTGCCCACAATGGATGCCAATCAGTGCCCGCAATGGGCATCGCTGATTGGCAGGCATTATTGTTTGGCACTGATTGGCACCCATCCTTACCATCAATTACTGTACATCAGTGCCACCTATAATTGCCCAGCCATGCTTATCTGTGCCACCTATCAGTACCCATCCATGCCGCCTTTCAGTGCCCATCCATGCCACCTATCAGTGCCCATCCGTGCCACCTTTCAGTGCCCATCAGTGCTACCTATGTGTACCCATCTGTGCTGCGTATCAGTGCCACCTGTGTCGCATATTAGTGCTCATCATCAGTGCCCATCAGTGCCACCTCATCAGTGCCACCTCATCGGTGCCCATCAGTACCGCCTTATCAGTGCCCATCAGTGAAGGAGAAAACTTACTTATTTACAAAGTTTTGTAACAGAAACAAAAAAAACATTTTTTTTTCAAAATTTTCAGTCTTTTTTTATTTGTTTAGCAGAAAATAAAAATCCCAAAGGTGATCAATTGACACCAAAAGAAAGCTCTATTTGTGGGAACAAAATGATAAAAATTTAGTTTGGGTACAGTGTAGCATGACAGCACAATTGTCATTCAAAGTGCGACAGCGCTGAAAGCTGAAAATTGGTCTGGGCAGAAAGATGTATAAGTGCCCTGTATTGAAGTTGTTAAACTTTGTATCCCCAAGGTGTGATATTGAGCACTTGATAAATGCTATGGGATGCTGCCAAAAGCTAGTGAAATTAAATAAAGAAACAAAAAGCAGTGAATTAAAGAATACTGCAACTATTTTATTATTAGATTTTGGAAAGAGAGGGGAACCTCATTGTAATGAAACGTCTCACACTCCACTTCAGTGCTTTCGTCATATACCATTTCCTCCCAGTCTGAATATAGATATCAGATATTCCAACCGCTCACAAGCACAAAACAAGACGGTACTTGTTTAGCTGCTGACATGGACTCTTTATTTAGAACCAAAATTACAAGTCTTATATACAGTAGAAGAGGAGCCCCCCCCTCCTGCTCATATTACTCTAACAATACATCTGTAACCAGAAACAGAATTGACATGAGCTAATTAACTAATCCCTTAAAGCAGCCAATGTGACTCCGTGCCCGCCGGAGCATTGTTATGATTAATCAGGATTTCACTACAAGTCAGACTTGTGGTCACCGAGCTTCACACAGTAGTATAAACACAGGACACTTTCTCACAATAGCAGGAGCTAATTACAATTAACAATACAAACAGTGATCCCCCCCTCCTCAGCCTAGTAGGCAACAAACTATAGTAGGAGTAGACTGTCCGGCTCCTACCCAGTTCTAGAGGCCAATGTGATCAGCTCTCTCAACTAACATGTTGAGTTCAGAATCAAACAAACCAAGAATAGTCTTTACATATATCCTGGGAGATATTATGGATAAATATTACTGTCCCATTTTAAGCAATCCAAGACATGCCCTCCCAGTCACCATTTCCAATTTGGCATACGTAGGGTTCCCAGAGTCTGTGTGTCCTGGGGGACAAGGACCCAAATCCAAAGTAACAGTACCTCAAGGGTCCCCAGGCATACAGCTCACAAAGCGCACAGTTCCCCCAAATGCCAGGGCCCATAATCGGTAGGCAAGAGGCTAGCATTCAGTCCCCTCCAAAAGCCTCTGTCCCGGGTGAGTCTTTCACATTTCTCCCCCATCAAAAGTTGACTAACAAGGTCCCAGACCTCCACCTGGTCTGGACATGCGTTAGTCAGGCAGAGTGAACTCACATAGTCTGTCCGCATGATCTCCTTTCTTGGCTGCAAGGAATAGTTGACCTCAGTAGGTGTGGGGCAAAGGTCATTTACTCTCTGTCCGGCTGCCAGCGCAACTGGGTGTTGTTTACTATTCCATGGCTTGGCTTGTTGCTGGGCAGAGGGGCCCACTGCCCCAGTTCCCTGAAGCTGAGAAGAAACTGTAGGTGCTAGGCAGAGGCCAGCGGTGCTCTGCCCTGTTGCCAGCCATTCAGCTGGGAGTAGCAGCTTCACTACATCAGCTTGTCGCCGGAGAGAGGGGCCGACTGCCACAGCTCCCTGGATCTCCACAGTTGTTATAGTTGTTACTGGTGCTGGGCAGAGGTTGGTAGCACTCTTGTCAGGGCTGGCTTAGCCCTTCCTTCTCTGAGCAGATCCGTGGTAAAAATAAAAGCCATTTGGGTACCACATGCTTTACAAGGCATTTAACCTCCCACCACTCAACCCGTTGGCAAGAGTACCTGAAAGCCTCACACAAGGAACACAATTCTTCCCCTCACTACTCACTATATATATACATATATATATATATATATATATATATATATATATATATATATACACAGTATCTCACAAAAGTGAGTACACCCCTTATATTTTTGTAAATATTTTATTATATCTTTTCATGTGACAACACTGAAGAAATGACACATTGCTACAATGTAAAGTAGTGAGTTTACATACCCTGGACTGTTTTGCCTTGGTACATGCACAGAATGTGGAACACAGGTTACAATAGCAATTTAAAGGTTAATTTCCCACATTTGTGTTTTTAAATCAAAACTTGTGTTTAAAGAGTCAATTAGTATGTTAGCTCTCACATGGATGCACTAAGCAGGCTAGACACTGAGCCATGAGGAGGTGGAAATGAACAGTCAAAAGATCTGCATAACAAGGTAATGAAACTTTACAAAGATGGAAAAGAATATACCTGTATAAAGGTATCCAAAGCCTTTAATATGCCAGTCAGTACTGTTCAATCACCTAATAAGAAGTGGAAAATTTGGGGATCTCTTGATACCAAGCCAAGGTCAAGTAGATCAAGAAAGATTTCAGCCACAACTGCCACATGAATTGTTCAGGATACAAAGAAAAACCCACAGGTAACCTCAGGAGAAATGCAGGCTGCTCTGGAAAAAGATGGTGTGGTTGTTTTTAAGGAGCACAATACGATGATACTTGAGTGGAAAAAACCTTGCGCCAATACCTGATAATAGTGATAATTAAGCTACTCCCCAAATAGCTTGTAGGAGACCTACTGTGCAGTAAATGTGAAATGATAATAGGGGGCGCTGTGACTACTAATTAGAAATATTTCTACATAAATCAATTTGTGAACAGATGCCAAAATACATATCAACTTATATACAGTAATTTAAATATGAATAACACTGAGTATTATAAATAAATCAATATGTGTAGATATCCTCCACCTCTTGCAAACATCCAACAACACCCAAAGTGCTCTTATAAAATATCTGCTCACCAGACAGCCATGACCTCTTTACCCAAAAAGAAGGTCAGAATTCGCTTGTGCTGCTACCTTGCAGCTTGGTGTGGAATCTCAGACGGTCCAACACTATGTTCTCCTCTACCCCACAGCGGGTTACATGAGTTGAGAAAAAGACAAAGTGGACCCAAATAGCGTGATATTGCTTGGTTTATTAAAACAACAAATGGTAAAAACAAAATGCCTGCTTACATTGCTAAGTGCCTGTGCCCCGCCACTAGATGATATTGCATATGTGGTCGGATGGAGCCGTGCTGAGCCCTGCTCACGCTGAGATCGGCGTGCGTTCCACCGCTGCTGGAGATAGAACTGGACCCGGGACCCGGAAATGACGTGACCGGAAGGCGCCTCGACTTGCGTTTCCTATCGCTACATCATCAGGAAGCGTGTACAATGAACAATCACAAATGAATATGGACTTTTTTTTACTTACAATACTCAGTGTTATGCATATTTAAATTTCTGTATATTTAAGTTGATATGTATTTTGGCATTTTTTCACAAATGAATATATGTAGAATACATAGATACTTGAACAAAAAAGAGCTGCATGGTCAAGTTGCCAGAAAGCAAGTATTTACTGTACAAGTTCCACAGAAAAGCCTGGTTAAAATATGCCCAACAACGCCTTGACATGTCTCATTGGCTTTTTTGTGGAATTGGCGCAGTAAAGGCTTCCTTCTGGAAGCTCAACCATGCAACTCTTATTTGTTCAAGTATCATTGAATTGTGCTCCTTAAAAACAACCACACTGTCTTTTTGGAGAGCAGCCTGTATTTCTCCTAGTTACCTGTGGGTTTTTCTTTGTATCCTGAGTAATTCTTCCGCCAGTTGTGGCTGCAATCTTTCTTGGTCTACCTGACCTTGGCTTGGTATCAAAAGAGCCCCTAATTTTCCACTTCTTCTAAGTGATTAAACAGTACTGGCTTTGGATATCTTTTTATATCCTTTTCCATCTTTGTAAAGTTTCATTACCTTGTTACGCAGGTCTTTTGACTGTTTTTTTTTTACCGCCTCATGGCTCCACGTCTAGCCTACTTAGTGCATCCATGTGAGAGCTAACAAACTCATTGACCATTTATACACAGACGCTAATTGCGATTTAGAAAGCCACAAATGTGTGAAATTAACCTTTAATTGCCATTTTAACCTGCGTGTGCCACCTTCTGTGTCTGTACCAAGGCCAAACATTGCAGGGTTTGTAAACTTTTTATCAGGGCCATTTGGGTGATTTCTGTTATCATTATGATTTAAAAAGGATCCAAAAAAGCGATGTGATAATACATGGCTTCATGTGATTGCTATCCTTAAATAAAAGACTGTTTTTTGGCATTATCAGTCATATTATCAATATTATTGCCAAAATTTTACAATTTCTGCCAGGGTATGCAAACTTTTGAGCACAACTGTGTGTGTATATATATATATATATATATATATATATATATATATATATATATATATATATATATATATATATATATATATATATATATATATATATATATATATATATATATATATATGTTATATCTCATGACCTGTCATCAGCCTCCACCGAAAGGGATGATGGTATAGCAAAGGGGTGTCACAGGTCCTTGCAACACGTCTGACAGCAGCACACCACCAGCTGTAGAGTATAGCAGGCAAATTTCTCTGCCCTAGCTGCTGCATCAAAAAATACACTCCCTGACACCCACATGCCTAGAATCTGAATTCCAGTTTGTCCAAATTGCTGGCTTTATAACTCCTGCCTTTCTATCTGGTGAATTCTGCCCTTCCGTGAATTTGCAGAATGTGCTGTACCACAATGGCAGGTTCCCAGTCGCTATTTCTTTGCATGTAAGGCCATTCCAGCTCTGTACCCTCATATGGAAGGCAATGTTTTGGTATCGTTGGGCAAGGCAGTCAGCAGCAAGGTCCACCTTACTGTTGACACGTGGTCCAGCAAGCATGGTCAGGGATGATATATTTTGTTCACAACACACTGGGTAACTCGGCTTGCCACTGGGAAGGATGCAGGACAGGGCTCAGTGCTGGAGCTTGTTTTGCCACCACGTCTCCATACAGCTGGTGGTGATGATGCGAGATCTGTCAACTCCACCCCCTCCTCCTCCTACATGCCCTGCTCTGCTGAATTGTACTATGAACCACCAGTACCCTCTAAGCATCCAAGGGGCTATTCAATGAGTCAGGCTAAAAGATGCCACGCGGTGCTTTAGCTGGTTTGTCTAGGGACAGGAGCCACACCAGAGCAGAGATTCTTTCAGCTTTGCACTGGCAGGCCCAGAGCTTGAGCCAGGAATGGTGGTGTGCGATAATGGCACTAACCCTCTGTCTGCCCTTCGACAGGGAAGGTTGACACATGTGCCATGCCTGGCACATGTCCTCAATTTGGTGGTGCAGTGTTTCCTAAACAGGTACCCAGGTTTGCAAGATCTTGAGGCCATAAGAGTCTGTAGCTATTTCAGGCGGTCATACGCAGCCAGTGTTCGTTTGTCTATAGAATTCAGCAGGAATTTCACCTGCCCGTAAACCGCCTGATTTGTGACATGCCCACCAGCTGGAACTCAACTTTGGCAATGCTGCAGTGGCTGCACATGCAACAGAGGGCCATCAACGAGTACCTGTTGGAGTATGGCACAACAGCAATAAATCAACTTGGTACATTCCTTCTGAACAGGCCCAGATTCAAACCGTGTATGGCAGTCTTAGGGCAGGTTCACACTGCTCCGACATGTAAGTCGGATGACTGCCAATCCAACTTTGCCCTACGACTTCATGTCCGACTTCCATGTGACTTCAATAAACGGGATCCGACCATACCAGGCCCTTTGAGTCTGGTATGGTCATCCAGAGACCCCGCCCCTTTGTGGCATAAGTGATGCCACAAGGGGGCGTGGTCTCCAGATGATGTCACTGAATGGCCACGCCCCATGGCTATATAAGAATTGGCACACACCAGAGCTAACACAACAGTGGGAGCTAGCGTCGGAGAAGACATCAGCGCAGGGAGAAGAACCGGCAGAAGAACCAGAGGAAGAAGACATCAGTGGAGGGATAAGAACCAGAGGAAGAACCAAAAGAAGAAATAGAGGAAGAAGTCATGAGCGGAGGGAGAAGAAATGGAGAGAGTAGAACCAGAGGGAGAAGACCTCACTGGAGAAAGAAGACATGTTGGAGCTACGACGGGGAAAGTCTTAATTTTTAATAAAAGGACTTTCTCAAAAACCTGCGCACTGTATTTATTTATTTTTGACACTTTTTTGGGTGAATTCATTGTACCCTTACTCATTCACATAGGGTGGGGGGCCAGTATTTGGGGGCCCCCTTGTTAAAGGGGGCATTCAGATTCCGATAAGACCCCTCCCCGCAGACCCCCACATCCATTGCCCAGGGCTGTCGGGAAGAGGTCCTTGTCCCCATCAACATGTGGGCATGTGGCCTGGTATTGTTTAGGAGGGGGGGAGGCGCTTGCTTTTCCCCCCTTCCTGACCTGCCAGGCTGCCTGCTCGGATAAGGGTCTGGTATGGTCTTGGTGGGGACCCCACTCTGTTTTTTTTTCCTAATTTTGACGTGGGGTTCCCCTTCAAGATACTCAGAGGACAAGTCACATGCCACAAGTCAGGTCAGTTAAGATGATGATCCGACTTGGATGTGACTTACATTCAAATCAATGTGCTAAATGGGCTAATGGGCAATAGGCTAAAATCGTGCCAAATTCGGACCAAAGTAGTGCAGGGACCTTTTTCAATGTCGGATCGACACAAGTTGGACCAGTTAAGACGGCTCTCATAGGGAACAATTGATTTTTTTTTTTTGTTTGTTTTTTTTTTTGTTTTAAATGGTTTTTATTAGATTTTGTCAGAAAAACAAATTGTAAGTACAAGCTTCCGATACATGTCACATTTTAAAGCAGGGTAAAAGGGAGAAGTACAAGTCATATTCACAGTAGTATGTTTTGCAATATAATGACTTATATACTAAAGTTACATCATCGACTAACTGTAAACTGAGGTATCTATTATCTGGTCCTACCTGGTCCGTGTTCTTGCGAACATAACGGGTGAGCCTTGGGTAATTATCCCAGTCCACCTCCAGCACCCCTTCATGGGATCACACTGTGCTGGGGAGCGGAATGAGACCTATTTACTAGTGACCCGAGGACCTAGAGAGACATTAGCGATGTATATAAAAAAAAAGGTAATAGAAAACTTTGGCGCATTGACCAAAAGATCTTGATTGCAAAAAACAGTTTGCTAAACGGGTTACATTTCAAGTTTAAAGTAACTTAACAATCCCATTGGTACAGTTGCTGTTTAGGCATGTTGCAATAAAAAGTTATCATTCATGCGTAAACCTCAGGGATACATAACAAAGTATAACTTTCTACTATGGTTCACTCCAGGGTGTACCCACTTCAGGAGTGAGTTCTATTCCTGCCTGCCGAAAATGGGGAGTCAGGGAGAAGAAAAAAAAAAGAAACAAGAGAAGGGTTAGGGGGAGGAGAGAGGAGGGAGGAGTAAGAAAGAGAGGGGTAAAGTGCAGAGAAGAGAAAAATTTGTCTGTCTGCTCGGAGCCCCCACCTCTATTGAGGGACTATTTCTAAAAGTTTGGATGTTGCCCTATTCCTATGTATTTGGACCAAGGGTCCCAAATCTTCTCAAACTTTGCTGAGGTATCTAGTAAAGAGCTTACTAATTTCTCCTGAGTGATTATCCATGACACTTTCCGTTTAGCTGCTATGAGAGAGACTGAGGGCTTCTTCCAAGCTTTAGCAAGGGTAATTTTGGCTCCCAGGAGAACGAAAAATACTAATTTCTGTGATGATTTTGAGATCCCTGGGATGGGATGGTTGAGAAGAGCTGTTAGAGGAGACTTGGGAATGGTCTTACCTATTATTTTGGATATGGCGTAAAATATTTTTTGCCAAAAGGTCCAAATTTTAGGGCAGTCCCACCATATGTGTAACATGGAACCGTTCATGTGACATCCGCGAAAGCAGAGAGGGGAGACCGCGGGGTGCATCATAGCAAGCCGGGAGGGGGTCAAGTACCATCTAGTGATTACTTTTAGGCTAGCTTCAATCAGGGAAATATTATGAATGCCTTTGAATGATCGGAAGAAGGCCATGTGCCAGTGATCTAGATTCCATGTGTCCTGTAAGTCCCTCTCCCATGCCAACATGAACGTTGCTTTCCTATCTGTAGTAGCAAGCGAGGAGTAGATTAAGGATATGCCCCCCCTCTGCTCCAGGAGACCCCCACACCATATTTCGTATGGGGTGAACTGCGGGGGTTCAGGTTTCTCAACCCAGATAGATTGGAGAAAGTGTGAAATTTGATAAAACCTGAACCTCTCTGAATTGGGGAGGCTCAGATGTTTGACGCAGTGGTTGAGGGATAATGGCCCCGCTGTGGTAAAATAGTTCCCGATCCGGTACATCCCCCTATCCAGCCACCACTGAAAGGCTTTAATGTCCATGCCCGGGGGGAATGCGGGGTTACGGAAAATGTGCGATAGAGGTTTGCTGAGCGACACTAAGGAGGGGTTCTTTCTGAGAGTGTCCCATATCGTCAGAGATTGTGATAAGGCAGGCGACATGACCGGAGGCCTAGCCTTTGGTGGGCCCCAGAGGAGGAAGTCAATTGTAAATGTTGGTACTGCCTGTCTTTCCATTTCTATCCAATCAGGTCTGGCTGTTTTGGCATAGACTGTTGATATCTGTGCCAATCTAGCCGCCTGGTAATACCAAAAAAGATTTGGAAGTCCCAATCCCCCCTTTTTTCTTGGGCCGAATAGGGCGTTTCTCGGGAGCCTATGCCCCTTTGCACCCCAAATAAATTTTACAACCTTGTTTTGGAATGCTGAGAGGTGATCCTTCCGTATCGCGATTGGGAGCGCTCTGAAAATATATAGGAGACGTGGCAGCAGAGTCATTTTTACAGAGTTTATTTTACCGAGCCAGGAAATGTGATGCGGGGACCATTGTTTGAGATCAGATTCTAATTTTTTGTAAATGGGGGGGTAATTTGCTTGATATAGCTGTTCAAATTTGGGGGTAAGATTGATTCCAAGGTATCGAATGCTGGACTCGCTCCACGAAAAGCGGAACGCCTCCTGCAACCGAGATACCAAAGCTGACGGGAGGGACACATTGAGTGCTTGAGACTTGGAGTAGTTAACGCATAGACCAGAGATCTGTGCAAAGTCGTCTAGGAGCTTACATAGCACTGGGAGGGAGGTTGCTGGTGACGTTATATAAAGAATGAGGTCATCAGCAAACAGCCCGCATTTATGTGTTCTTGGCCCACAGTTCACCCCTGCTATGTCCGGATTAGTGCGTATAGCGATTGCTAATGATTCAATCGCTATCGCAAAAATCAGTGGCGAGAGCGGGCATCCTTGGCGGGTCCCTCTAGCTATTTTAATAGGATCAGAGAGTTGTCCTTGTAGTTTGATTCTAGCTTCTGGGCTAGAGTATAGGGAGTGTAGTAACCCTGTGAACCGTGGGCCAAAACCCCATTGTTGTATGATTGAGAATAGGTAAGACCAAGATACAGAGTCGAACGCTTTTTGTAAATCTAGAGATAGCAACATTCCCTTTTGCGCACCACTACCATCCCAGCCCGATTGCAGGAGGGAGACTACATCCACCGTTCTTCTGATTTGGTCGGGACCTTGCCTACCCGGGATAAACCCCACTTGGTCCTTATGGATATAGGATCCAATAAAGGAGGCCAAACGGTCCGCCATAATTTTAGTCATAATTTTTAGATCATTATTGATCAGGGATATGGGTCTATAGTTGGATACTTCTCCCTGGTCCTTGTCTGGTTTCGGTATTACAGTTATGAAAGCAGCGTTCATTTGCGGTACCAGAGGCTCTCCCTTGGTTTTGAAGTTAATGAATCTAGCAAGGTAAGGCGCTATGGTATTTGCATAAGTTTTATAGTACGGTACGGAGAAGCCATCTGGGCCCGGAGCCGACCGCCGCTTAAGATTTTTAATAACTGCTAGCACTTCTTCGGCGGAAACCGGAGCTTCGAGTCTATCTCTGTGCTCAGCCGAAAGGGTAGGAATCGGGAGATTATTCAGAAAATTCGTCAGAGTTTGGGGATTACTTGCCTTATGTTCGCTATATAGATCTGCATAAAAACCGTGGAAGGCTTTCATGACCTTCAGTGGGTTTGTTGTGTGGGGTTGGCCCGCTATTTTGATTTTGGGGAAGATATATGAGCGAGGGCGCGGGGAGAGACGGGACGCCAAGAGAGACCCAGCCCTGTCTTTCTGATAGTAATATTTCGCTCCTAGCCATGACATACTTTTATCCGCTTTAGCTGTAAGAGCTAAGTTTAATTCTAGGCGTGCTGCATCCAATTGGGATACGGGTACTAAAGCAGGGTCTCTCTTGTGCTCGGAACAATTGATTTTTATGCATCATGCTACATGTGCCCCCAAATTCAGAGCATATGTCGCACCAGTGTGAACCGGGCCTTACTCTGTGCTCTGTAGCACCCATAATTGGCTCCTAGTTCTGTCCCTCCCATGAGTGTTGCTGTTCAGAAAATACAAAAGGCTGATACCAAGTCAAATTAAGGTGCTTACACTAGCTGCATTCAAAAATACATTTAATGATATTTATATGAATATATAAGAGTAATGCTGTTAACTTTATATTTGCCTAGCGTTTAGCTTTAACACCACTGCAAGTGAAGTCGCACCTTTAAATGGATGAAAAGTCTTTAAAGGTCGTCCCTAATTAAGCAAGGTAATATTGCTGCAACCACTCAAGTTCTGAATGTATTTATTTTCAACACACTGGCTGCTTTTTTATCAGCTGCTGCAATAACCATTTGCATTGTGTTAAGTATTCGCAGGCGGGGAGCTCCACAATGAAATGTCACGCAGGGCTTTGCTGTGTTAAAAGAGTTTTCTGCTCTGGGATTATTACTATTGAAATGAACTGAATAAAAAATAAAAATCATTTTTTTCTAAAAATCCTACTCTTCAAGCAAATTGATTTGTTAGGAATAAAGAAACTCTGAGACCCGTGAATGTGTTTAAGGAGAGAAGTGAGGGACAATTGGGCTGTGTTTGGAATAGTTTATCTGCTAACTAAATGCTATTTACAATTCAATAAATAAGGATGTTTAGGAACAAATAATACAATCTTCGCATAATTATATACTGCATGTATGTATGCATGGATTCAGTTATTCATTTACTGGAAACATTATGCTGGCATTTCTTTACCATTGCCATTTTTTCTAAATCTGTATGAAAGGCTGATACACCTACAAGCTTTTCCAATAAAGAGGCTCAGAGTACAGTGACGATGTACAAAGTAAATTACCCTATGGAAACATCAGATTTTAGTTTACAGGCTCCTCATCAGTAAGGATGAATTCTTGGTAATTGTGTTAACACTAACTTGTCATAATAATTATGTGGGTTGCCCTTGGAGGCCTCCTTCTGAAAATGCTAATTGCCTGGTTGTGTATGCATTACATACTTATTAGTCAGACACTCATAATAAGCATACAGCAAATGAAAGTGAGAGAATTCCATATCTCTACATCTCTACATATCTCTATGAGTCAAAGTATTGGAGTCATAGGACCAGTATAATATACCGTCAATTAAGGCAAACCTATGTAATAAATTACTAGTGTTTATATGCAGATTTTGCTGGCAGAATGATTCTGAGTAGAAAACACAAGTTATGTTCTATACCTTACGCATACATGGGTACAGGCACGTAAAGATGCATACTGTATGTGTATACACACCTAAAATCCTTCTTCATCCTCTTCTAGCTGCCAGTGTATGCACATAGGGGTGGATTTACTAAAGGCAAATAGACTGTGTACTTTGCAAAGTGCAGTTGCACTCTTCAATAGCAGTTGCTCCAGAGCATAGTAAATAAACTAAAGCTCTGCTAACTTCCATCATCCAAATTGTGCAAGCACAAATGCAGCTTTTTATTTTCCTTGCACATGATTTGGTATTCTTTGCAAAGTGAAGCTTCACATCATTTACTAAGCACTGGAGCAACTGCCCTTGCAGAGTGCAACTACACTTTGCTAAGTGCACAGCCTATTTGCCTTTTGTAAATCAACCCCATAGCCTTTACGTGTACACACAGAAATTACTGCATTCAAACCTAAAATTTTCTATTGTTTTATGGCTTTGGATGTGCATCCCACTGACAACAATATACTTGTGTTAAGATCCATAAAAAAGAAAAAGCAAACGTTACATAGATACAAATTTGTCTTTTTTTTGTCCATGTGCAAGAGGCCAAAGGCTCTGTTAATACCTGATTGATTTTCTGCTTAAAGCGTTTAGCTTTCAAATGCTCAACAAGCCAAGGCCCCTGTTCACATCTGAGTGTTCTGTTGTTTGAAGCAAAATGCCTGCTGCTCAAAAAGATACACAAGCTGCTTTTTTGCAGATTGGAGGCTTTCAAATAAACTTTCAAATAAAATCGCCTGAAAGTTGCTCTGCTCAGGTGTGAATAGAGCCTAAGGCTAGAGTCTCTGGCTCTGGAGTCCAGAACGGTTTTGTTCACTGGTTCAGGTGTGATTCAGGTGCAATTTTTTACTTGAATTCACACCTAAACCGGACCCAAAATCGCACGTGACCCTTTTAAAAAATGGACTGCAGCCACCCCGGACATGTGTGAACCAGTTCCATTGAAAACCAGTCCAGTTCACATGTTATGCAAATCGGATGCAGTTAAAAACATGTCCGATTCGCGTATATGTGAACCGAGCCTAATGCCACGTACACACGATCGGACATTCCGACAACAAAACCGTGGATTTTTTTCCGAAGGATGTTGGCTCAAACTTGTCTTGCATACACACGGTCACACAAATGTTGTCAGAAATTCCAAACGTCAAGAACACGATGACGTACAACACGTACGACGAGCCGAGAAAAATTAAGTTCAATAGCCAGTGTGGCAATTCTGCTTGATTCCGAACATGTGTGGACTTTTGTGCGTCTGACTTGTGCACACACGCTTGGAATTTCCGACAATAAAGTTTGTTGTCGGAAAATTTGAGAACCAGCTCTCAAATTTTTGTTGTCAGAAATTCCGACAAAAAATGTCCGATGGAGCCTACACACGGTCGGAATTTCCGACAACAAGCTCCCATCGAACATTTGTTGTCTGAAATTTCGACCGTGTGTACGCGGCATTACAGTTACAGAAAGAAGTCAGCAATGGCAATCTCCATATTTCTTGTACATATCTAAGTAATTTTCTGCATTGCTTTCAAAGTTTGTAAACCAGTATTGTTTATAGCACTATAGAACGTATCCTGTGCAATATATTGCAATATACCATTTAAATAAATACCTTACCTAATATTAATACCTTGTGAAAACGAAAAACTGTTCTTTCTCTAGAAAACATTGTTTATGATGATATAATGGTATAATAAAGGAGGCAAAAAAATTCATTTGTGATCATCTAGGGCCTTGAAAAGCTGTCATCTATTGTTCGCAATGCCTATTAACTCCATAGTCACACCACTGTTAGTTTTATATCTCCACTTCAAGGACTTCTGTCAGCTGACACAATTTCCATGGCTTATACTGAAGCACTGTCTTACAATACTGAAATAATACAAAGGCTCTCCCCAAACCAGGACTCTCTATTAAATATCCATAAAGTTCCAGGTACTGGTGAAATAAGCATGCAAGTACTTTACGGAGGTTGACTACAATGCTAGAAGTCATAGGGTATTTAATGTAAGCAGTGACTGTAATGAGAAGTGCTTTATGTCCAAGGATTCCAGTTCTTTAGATAATTTCAGATGCCGAAAGACTCATCCATGTGACAGTTGAACTGAGTTAAAATTCCACAGATCTGAATTTTTCACAGCTGCAGTTGTTAGAGATTTGATATTTTTATGGTTCACTTCCTGGTCTATGTCAAAGACAGTTCAGATACATAGAAATCCTCACATCAAATAGACTTTAACTCTGATTTTAATATTAGAATTATACAGCAATGTTTTACCTACGATAAAATAAAGAAACCTTTAGCTAAAATTATCAACTTGGTACTACTGTTGGTATTATATTTACAACCCCCTGTTAACTGAAGTTTACATTATTTTGTTTAGTCTAAACAGTTTGCACTAAACATGCCTCTATGCTATGTGTACAGGGACATGTTCCCTGCCTTGTTCTTTTGTTAGCATAGCCCCACACAGAAACTGTAGTGGCCCTTTCACTCACTATTTTTCAGATCTCGTGAACACTATAAGTAGTAAATGCACTTAACTTATTTGCATAGTGCAGTTGAAAGCATCTCAGTAGGAACAAATGCTACTCAGATGCCTTCCACTGTGCATGGCAAAACAAGTGTAAGTGTACACCTAAAGCCCCGTACACACGATCCGATTGTTGGCCAACCGAGCTTCTCATTTTTGTCCAAAGGGCGTGTGCCAGGAACTTGTCTTGCATACTAATGGTACACAATTGTCGGCCAACAGACACGAGCGTAGTGACGTACTGGACGTACTACGAGACTATAAATATCATGTTCATTTCTCAAGCCCCACCCTTTGGGCTCCTTCTGCTAATTTCATGTTAGTAGAAGTTTGGTGAGTGTTAATTCACACTTTTCAGTTCATTTATGAACGGCCATTCGTCAGCCAGCCATGTTGTGTAATCGGAGGAGAGGACATGTTGTTATTGGGCTTGGGGTTATTGCTTTGACCCAAGTCCAGTCCAGGAACAGGAGGAGGAGGAGTTGATGGACCAAAAATTGGTTGCTTAATCGTAACCAATTTTGTCATATGCCATTGCTGCGGGAGCTCCAGGAGAATAATCCGGATGGTTTTCGGAATTATCTCCAGATGACGGACCCCTGCTTTCACCAACTCTTGGCATTGGTGACCCCCTATATTAAGAAGCAGGACACATGCATGAGGTTTGCCATCACTCCCGAGCAAAGGCTCATAGCCACCTTGCAGTACTTGGCGACGGGGAGAAGCCTCCAGGACCTCAAGTTTACGACTGGGATCTCCCTTCAGGCTCTGGGACTCATTATTCCAGAGACCTGCTCAGCCATTATTCAAGTCCTGCAGAAGGACTATATTAGGGTAATTTTTACCTTTAAGATCACATTCTTTGTATTAATGTTTGCTAATGTATTGTATTAATTTGTTGATTACGTAATTATCAATATTGTAAAATGCTGTGAATGTCCTCTTTGTTCTCATGCATACTGTAAGCTTTTCCTGCTGCTTTTTTGGTCCACATGCATATTTTCCTTCACTAACCTCCCAAGTATGCTATCCTGGGCCCATACACACCTAGCCTAGTAACTTAACAATGTTTTTTGTTAGCTACATTTTGGGGCTTACCCTAAACAACCCCTAAAATGTGTACAAATGTTATTGTTGTCATCAAATTCAGGCAGAGTGCAAGAGGCCATTTTTTGGGGCCCAAACTCATTTGGAAACCTCCCTCCCCCCAAAAATGCTAAGTCAACAGATACAAATACTCTATCTGCTGACTTTGCAAAACCCATACACACTATCCCTTTTTTGTGTTCATTTTTATGTATAAATTCACCAAACCATGTAGTGCAAGGGCCTGCCTGATTACCTACAAATTGTAACGTAGAAAGTTTGTCTCCTATTATATTAATAGGTTATTTCAGAATGTCAAAATGTGCTGCAATTTGGACAGTGTGTATCCAGATTTTTAGATTATGACACTTCTTACCTGTCCACTGGGCTGCCAATAGTGTAAGTAAGCAGGGGCTGGCCAAAGTATCAGAGATTATTTATGCAAACAGCTCTCATGGAAGTGGAGAGGGTTACCTATCCAAAACATTTACCCATTACCTCCCCCCACCCTAAAATTTGTCTAATGGGCCACCAGAAGGGTGAGGAATCAGATAAGTTGACCTTACACTTTTGTCTTTAAATACTCATTTAAGTTTTATCCTTATTTTGGCTAAGCATGTATGTGGCAAATCTGCTTGCAATGTTATGTGCAGAAGTAGTAATTTCTTTTTTCTTTATTTAATCCACAGTTTCCTTCCAACCCAGAGCAATGTCAGGATGTTGCAGCCCAGTTCCAGCATCAGTGGGATTTTCCCAACTGTGGTAGTGCTATTGATGGCAAGCATGTCCAGATTGTCCCACCACCCAACTCTGGCTCATATTATTTTAATTATAAGGGCTTTTGCAGCATAGTCATGCTAGCTGTAGTGTCTGCCAACTATGAGTTTTTGTATCTGGATTAGGGATGAGCCGAACACCCCCCCTGGTTCAGCTCGCACCATAACATATCGAACAGGCAAAAAATTCTGAAGAACACACGAACACCGTTAAAGTCTATGGGACACGAACATCAAAAATCAAAAGTGCTAATTTTAAAGGCTTATATGCAAGTTATTGTCATAAAAAGTATTTTGGGGTCCTGCCCCAGGGGACATGTATCAATGCAAACATTTTTTTTAAAAACGTCTGTTTTTTCAGGAGCAGTGATTTTTTTAAAGCTTAAAGTGAAACAATAAAAATTCAATATATTCCTTTAAATATCGTGCCTGGGGGGTGTCTATAGTATGCCTGTAAAGTGGCTAATTTTTCCCGTGTTTAGAACAGTACCACAGCAAAATTACATTTCTAAAGGAAAAATTATCATTTAAAACTGATCGCGGCTGTAATGAATTGTCGGGTCTTGGCAATATAGATAAAACTCATTGAAAAAAAAAGCATGGGTTCCCCCCAGTCCATTACCAGGCCTTTTGGATCTGGTATGAATATTAAGGGAAACCCCGAAAACCAAAATTTAAATAAAAATTGCGTGGGGGTCCCCCTAAAATCCATACCAGGCCCTTCAGGTCTGATATGGAAGTTAAGGGGAGCCTTGCACCAAATTAAAAAAAAAATGTCCCCCAAAATCCATAACAGACCCTTATCTGAGCACGCAACCTGGCAGGCTGCAGGAAAAGAGAGGGGGACGAGAGAGCGCCTCCCCACCTGAACCGTACCAGGCCACATGCCCTCAACATGGGGAGGGTGCTTTGGGGTCTGACCCCAAAGCACCTTGCCCCCATGTTGATTGGGACAAGGGCCTCATCCCCACAACCCTTGCTCGGTGGTTGTGGGGGTATGTGGGCGGGGGGCTTATCAGACTCTGGAAGCCCCCTTTAACACGGGGATCCCCAGATCCCAGCCTCCCCCTATGTGAATTGGTAATGGGGTACATTGTACCCCTACCATTTCACAAAAAAGTGTCAAAAATGGTAAAAAAGACAAGAGACAGGTCCTTTAAAAAAAAAAAATGTCCAGCGATGTCCATTCATCTTCTATCATGTCGCCTGATGGACCAAAAAAAAAGCCACAAATGTTCCACCTTCAGTTCTTATATAGCTAAGGGCGGGGCCACCTGGTGACATAAACGGGTGACCCCACCCCCTCTGATGCCACGGGGAATTCGCCGAAAACACCACATATTGTTCACTGTTCGGCGAACAGGCGGACACTCGATGGTAGATTTGAACTTATGCTCGACTCGCACATCGGGCTCATCCCTGATCTGGATGTTGGGAAGAACGGCCGCAAGTGATTATGCAGCTCTAGAATGGCACCTTAAACTTGCCACCTGCTAAGGAGAATGTTGAGGGCCTCAGTTTTGTTTTTGTTGCAGATGTGTCCTTTGCTCTGGGGAAACATCTGATGAAGCTGTTTCCTTTGAGGAACCTTACCCCAGACCAGAGAACATTCAATTACAGGCTCTCTCGTGCCAGAAGGATGATCAAAAATGCCTATGGCATCCTATTGAGTCGTTTCAGGCTATTTTTGACTCCAATTAACCTGGCACTCTACAAAATAAACCAGGTGGTCTTGTGCTGCTGTATCCTACATAATTTTTTAAGGAGGAATGCTACCAGCTACCTAGCCTCACTGCCAAGTGACATGGACCCTGCAGTGGCAGGCCCAGCTGAAGAGGCTGCAGCTCATCCGTCTGTGGGTATGCTGACGGCTATTGAAAATGCCCGCGCTGGATTGCCCTCACAAATTGCCAGAGATTTATGGCAGAAATACCTTGATTATTTTGTGGGTAGAGGGGCAGTGGCTTGACAGCAAATTGTAGCTGATCATGTCCAATCTTTTTTTGAGATCATAAACTCACATTTCATTTGAACTACTGTTGTCTGTGTTTCTTATCTGTCTAATATGTTCACAAATGGGCTTTATTTTGGCCACTTGCTATAATAGTGCAATTGTACCTTATTTGCTACATGAGGTGACAATATCTTCTTCAGCTAACTATTATGGTGTGCTGTGGGTTCTGCTACACACACACAATGTTTTTGTGCTTAATGGATCTAATGCATGAAGTTCAAAAACATTATGCCATTTCAACATTTTCAACATTATGCCTTCCTTTAATTTTTTTGATGCCTAAAAATTACAGGAGTTGGCGACCTTTAAGAGCATATTGTCACTGTAACTACAATAACTTACCAAATACACTGGTATTGAGCATTGAAATAATAAGCCACACATTGTTTAGTAAAAAACATTTTACTCCAATCGCATTCACATGTGCGTTTAAAAGGTTTTAAAACAAGCCAACATCTTGGTGTATAACATGTATGTTTTTCATTATTTATCCTTTTTTGTGGCTAAACAGGCATGTTCTAAAACATTAGATACACATTCCAAGCTCAGGAACTTACAAAGTTTGAGTTTGGTAAAGTGAAGGCCAAATGAGACATTAGTATCCCAAGACTGTGTGGATGTTGCCTTCCTCAGATGGGGTGATCTCACCCCTTTAAAAGCCCAAATTTGAAGCCACGTACACATAGAGGCATAACAATTAAATACCCCTTTTGATCCCATGCCGGAAATGTGCGTAGTTACAAACATCTTTTTTTCTAAACCCACAAAACACACAGTGTGTCAACATGTGCTATTTCCCATCACGGGGTATCAATTATTATTATTATTTTTATTCATGATTTATATAGCCCCAACAGTTTATGCAGCGCTTTACAATGTAGAGGGGGGACAGCACAATTACAGTACTGTTCAATACAGAAGGGACAGGAGAGCCCTGCTCGTATAGCTTACATTCTAAAGGGAGGGGGTGGTGGTACAAAAGGTAATAGATGGAGGGAATGATTTGATGGGGGTGGCTCAGGGACAGTTGTTAGGTGGATGTGGGATAGGCTTCCCTGAATAAGTGAGTTTTCAGGGATATCCTAAAGGTCGACAGGTTAGGGGCTGATTGGATATACCGGGGCAGGGAATTCCAGAGGATGGGAGAGGCTCTGGAGAAGTCCTGAAGGCAAGCATGAGAGGAGGTAACAAGGGAGCTAGAGAGCAGGAGGTATCAATGGACATGTTTCGGTGCAACCCCTTCCTCTGAGCTACCTTAGTTATGAGGAAGGGTTTGCACCCCCAAAACGCGTCCATTGATATCCAGTGATGGTAGATAGCACATGTTGACACACTGTGTGTTTTGGGGCTTTAGTAAACTAGATGTATGGAAATACACACATTTTAGGCATGGGATCATGAGGGAAATAAGAATGTTAAGGCCCGATTTGGGGGCACCTTCAAATATGGGGTTTATATTCTTAAAAACACAGAAACATTACAATTCACATTGGTTAGGGCAGTGTTTCCCAACTCTCCTCCTCAAGATGCAAACCCAGGCCATGTTTTCTATACTTGTAGAATTTGGCACAGGTGATGTCATTTTCACTGTTAGTAATTTGCACAGTCCCTTTTAGACTGAGGAAAATACAGAAAACAGGACCTGGTGGTGCACCTAGAGGAGTGGAGTGGAGAAACACTGAGTTCTGTCCCTAAACTTTCACATTTCAAAGTCATAAAAACAGGGTAAATATTAAAAGGACAAACAGGAGCCAACAACTGGAACAATAAACTTCAGACCAGGCAAGAGGAAATTAAAATGTGGCAAGCATTTCCACAAAATCTTCGCTGTAAAGCAGTGGCAGCCTCCTTGATTTGCTCCAGATCCTTCAAACAATGCAACATATCTGCACTCATTCTGCCAATAGTGTATTGTGGAAGATCATGACCTAGTAAGAAGAGTAAAAAGTATTAAAGTAGTGATGGTCAAGTGGCTGAGGCCCTTCATAGTGAGTTATGGTCAAGTTACTAGTCAAATTCAGGAAATACTTACCAACCCAGTCTATTGTTGCTTGCAACCTGCTTGCCCTTCAGACACCTACACTACTTGGAATGTACACACTGCAACTACTCTGTAATCTTGGCCCTGGTGCCTGGGTCTCTAAAACTTGGGTACCTAGCAACACTGCCTTTACATCTAAACACTCGACATGTTTACACATTTGAAGCCAGATTCCAAGAATACTTACTTTCACAAACAAGAGGCTCCCGAATACTTTCTTCCTCTTCTGGGTCGCTTTGGCCCTCACTGTGACTCGCGTCAGGGGATTTGACGTCCACAATGGCAATGTCTGTGCTGGGTCCAGAAGTTAGATCCCATGGCTCCAAAGAAACATCCTGTGTGAGATGAGCACACTAAATTTCCTCTAAAAATAAACAATACACCATTCATTAAGCCACCCCAATTCACATCTGTTTCTAGAACCCATTTTGCTACATTAGTTGACCAACCTTGCACTTTGTCTGATGTCAATGTTTGCTCCTGACTATTGGACTCCACCATGTTGCACTCTGGTTGTTTTTCTGAGAAAAATGCATAGAAAAGGGAAGGTGATGTCATTTTACAAAGGGCAAAAACTTAACAAGTGCTAACATTGAAAAAGTCCAGCAGTTGCCCCCCACCCCTCTTAATGGGCACTGATGAGTCAGGCAGCAACCAGAAAGTGTTCTTTACCCCTTAAGTTCTGCCCTAAGCCCTTGACCTTTGGCTCGCCTAAAAACACCTCTGTTGGTGGCTAAATGAGTGTGTTTGAAGTTGGCACTTACGTTTTTGGGGGGAAGATGGCCTTGTTGCCTCCCCTGTTGGGGCCCAAATGAGGGTAGCCTCCCTTCGTCCCTTGGGGTGGCTTGGCTGGAGCCCCCTTTTTTGGTGCCTCCCTGTTGAAAGCAGAAAAAAAATTAGTTACAAAAATAAAGAAATGTCCAAAAACATGACCAAATAAGAATGTTCATATCTGCTTTATATTTACCTTCATCTTTAGAATACCAAGCCATACAAAGATTTTAGAAAACCTTATATACAATTCTCTAGAGCTACTTGGAGAAAGAACGTATACAGACAGCTAATTTACACATATACATATTGGTTATATACAAATATTGCTTACTTTTTTTATGATCTGATGTATGTACTCCATCTGGTCTTGTTCATGGTGTTTGAGATCAGACCATTGTTTTCTGATTTGGTCCTTTGATTGTTCCACTGAAAATTTGCACTGCAAAATGGCGATGGCCTTCTCCAAAATTAGGTCCTTTCTGCTATTGGGCCTTTCATTATTGCGCAGCTTGCAGTCATAATCGTGCTTCTCTAGGATGCGCACTATCTCCACCATCTCACCCTTGCTCATGGGGCTTGCTTTGTGCCTCCTATAAGCTCCACCACTGCGGGGCTGCCTGGAATCTGCCAAATCCACCATTCCAACATGTTGTCCCTCCCGAATGTTTTGCCGTGTGTGTCGCATGCAGAAGAGAGATGGTCACACCCCAGCGTCATGACGCACTGAGAGCGGAGTTTCATGCATACGCAGTGTATATAAAGCCAGAACGCATGGTCGATGGAATGGCCATAGGAACAATCTTGGAGTGGAGGATGAACGATTGGGAACACAAGAAAGGAGCCATAAAATGAACGGACAATTGGAAATTGGGGCATAGGTGGGTAGTGGCCTATACTGATTAGATTGAGGCCTATATTGAGTTAAGCCAGACATTATGGTTTGTCTTGTGTTCTGTCTTGCAGGCATCATATCATTTATCATGGATAAATTTACTTTGTCTGATTTTCTACCCCAATTCATTGACCTGTACCGGGAGCTGTCCTGTCTCTGGAAGGTCAAGAGTAGAGACTACTCCAATAAAATATTGAGGAAGGCAGCTTTGGAGAAACTGCTCGAGTTGGTGAAACCTGTGTACTCCAGGGCAGACATCAACTATGTCAAGACAAAAATCTCAAACCTGAGGAGTACTTTTAAAAGGGAGCTGAACAAGGTCCTTGACTCAGAGAGATCTGGAGCAGCAGTGGATGACCTATATGTCCCCAGGCTGTGGTATTACCACAGCCTGTGTTTTTTGACTGACCAGACAGAACCCAGGCCATTGCTGTCTACACTCCCTTTGACATCTGCTGAGGCCACAGCTCCTGAGGTCCACACAGGTCCTGCTGCACAGGATGTAGATCTGGAGAAGCTCAGCTTGACCCAGGTATAGCATTGTTTAACATATTTGTATCCAGAAATAAAATGATGATGACTATATGTTTTTGTTAAAATATTTCTGCCTTAACAAAGTGGTTTCCATATCAATAGACAGTAGTGACCAAAAATGATTTGAAGATGAATGAAAAATGCTGGGGTCAGAATGATAGTCTTTTCTATTTCTCCACATTCAAATTGCAACAGTGAGGAGATCAAAATTGTGTGTGATTGATGACCAAACCCTAAAAAAGATTATAATTATGTCCCATTTTATACACAGGAAAGTGTCAGTCTGGAGGAGAACGCGGCCAGCAGCCAGACGGAGTCGCAGATTCCCCTACACCCTCCTGCTAAAAGGGCCAGGAAGAGCAGGAATCTGGAGGAGGCCACAGCTTCCTTCCTCAGCCAGACCACTACTGCGCTCCGTACAGACCCAGATGAGGGATTTGCCGTGATGATTAAGGCAGGTGGCTGGTGAGCAAAGAAGCAGGTGTGAGGAACTCATCCTCCAGCTCCTCAACAAGGGGTTGAGGGGCCAAATTTCATAAAACACACACCTGTGTGATTTTGTAGTCCCACATCCACCACCTCCACAGCCAACCCACACACCACAGCCACCCCACCCACCACAACAGCATGGTGGTCAGTGGCAATACCAGCCACAAGACCCCAAACAAGGCCACTGAACTGGGAATTTTCACCCCTTCACCACTACTAATTTCTATTTTTTTTTAAAAAAACATGATTTTATGTGTGTAATATGATTTTATGTGTTATATTTTCTATATTTTTGGATGCATAGAATGCACTTTTTGGTTAAGTTCTTTGTATTTGGATGGCAGATAGCATCTCTAATTTAATTTTTTTTTATGCATAATAAAAAAATAGTGTAGAATAATACTTGGCTATGTGTTTTACTTTAAATGACAGTTTGAAAGTAGGCAGTTACATTTTCAAAAATACAATGTAAAATTAACAAGTGACACCAACATAGTTGTATCTTTGATCTAAAAAAATCATGGATAATGGTGTTGTGGTAACTTGTACAAAAAAAAAAAAACAACAAGCATAATAATAATATTCTTGATATTACTAGAAAACAAAAACCTTTTAAAATACGTTTGCCATAACTCCATCAGTATCACCAGCAAAGCAGCTTCATTATTATGCCATTAAAAAGAGAATGTGCGCTGCATTTGGACATTTCCTAATTTGCCGCATCACGAATGTTAATTCTCCATTACGAATGCTACTTTACTAGTTTAAGACCGACCGCTTCTGGCTCGTTCCTTGCTCCCGATCATGCGTGTTTGTACTTTCGACTTTTGTGTGACGGACTTGTGTACTGGCAATATGAAAATCAGACAACAGACCGTTGACTGCCGAAAATGTACTAGCCTGCCATCCAACATTTGTTGGCTGAAAGTTGGACAACGGATCGTGTGTGCGAGGTTTAAGAATAACAGTTTTTAGGGTTCAGGAATCATTCACAGATGAACCTACCTGGGTACTTCCTCCATGTTATCAGGGCCCATTTTTAAACCTTGCTTGACCCTAAATGCTTATGGATGGGAAGGTTTCTCTGGAGTCAGGTAAGGTTTTTTTAACTTATTCAGGTCCACCCTATAGCAGTTTTACTGCTACAGGTTGGCACCTGTACACCAGATCTCATGTATATAAGTGATCTGGCTCTTTGGAGTAGGGGGTGTGCATGTCCGCCAGCAGCAGCTTGCTCCTGCTGTGATTACACACAGCGGGAGCCCAGCGGTGGGTACTGCTGACTTGATGTCCGCTGGCACCCACTGATGTTCGAGCAGAGAGGCAGAACGGCAGTCTACCTGTGTAAACAAGGCAGGTTGCCATACTGACAGGAGGGAAGGCATGGATAATGTGTCTCTGCAAAGCAGGGACTAGGATCCATGACTTCCCCTAGTAAACACCTCCCACAGTTTAGAATAACACAGGCTAGGCACACAGTTAAACATTTGATTGCTCCTGAAGTTAACACCTTCCCAGCCAGTGTCATTAGTACAGTGACAGGGCATATTTTTTAGCACTGATCACTGACAAAAATGTCAGTTAGTGTCAGAATGTCCGCCGCCATATCACAGTCCTGCTATAAGTCACTGATTGCCGCCATTACTAGTAAAAAATAAATAAATAAAACATTCCATAGTTTGTAGACGTCATACCTTTTGCGAAACCCAATCAATATACACTTATTGTGATTTTTTTTACCAAAAATATGTAGCAGAATACACAGTGGCCAAAACTTATGATGAAATTCAATTTTTTTTTCAATTTTTTTATTGGATATGTTTTATAGCAGAAAGTAAAAAAATATTGGGTTTGGGAAAAATTGTTGGAAAATGTTAGAAAAAAACTTGGTTTTTTGACTATAGTGCAAAAACTAAAAAACACAGAGGTTATCAAATTCCACCAACGGTAAGCTCTATTTGTGGGGAAAAAAATACATTTTATTTAGGTACAGTGTTGCATGACTGCGCAATTGTCAGTTAAAGTAATGCAGTGCCATATTGCAAAAACTGGCCTGGTCATGAAGGGGAATAAATCTTCCAGAGGTGAAGTGGTTAAGCAGGTGCATAGTATTCCAGAATTAGGATTTAAATTCTCAAGGTGACAGACAATTATAATCTTTCAAAAAAAAAGTTTTATAACTTTGATGGTGTAATTGCTTTCCATGTAGCTGCAGTATGGGCAATAGTAGTTATCTGTTATATTAGTATGACATTTATTTGATGGCGTTAAACATTATGCCATATCGAGACCTGTATATTTGACTACTATTAGTGGCTTTCTCTTTGCCATCCTCTATGATATCTTCTTTGCACCCAAAAATAATCTCTCTTATGCTGGCAATACATGGTAGAATCAGAGGATATATGTTCTGTTCTGCACTATATAGTTGTCGTTAAATCGAAAAATTAAATTGTACAATTTGAGTGTAACATATGTAACCAATTTAACACTAGTCTATTTTTATTCTTCCGCTACTGTTTCTATTCATTACATCTTTTTTTCTGCTGACCGAACCGTCATAAATCTCTGGCTATAAGATTTCTGTCTTTAGGTTATACTTGATTTTGCAATGTTCAAAATAACAGTGTTGTTTACAAAAGTAGAAACCAAGAGACTTTTTCTCTCTTTCTCTAAGGGACTGATTGTAGCTCTTTGATATCTCCTATGTCCATAGATTCATTATGATCTTTGTACTTTCTTCTCTTCTCTCCAGGGTTTCTCCAGTGCTGCACCCATTCTGTGGAATTCACTACACCAAAAAACAAAAGTTGCTTCAAAAAAATATACAGGGTTTCTTAGATATCTACCAATCTTTTAAATGTCTAGTTGTTGGAATACAGAATTGTATTTTGTGCAACAACTACTGTACATAAGTCACTAAGGTCACTAAGGATCACATGATCCGCAAACACCTCCTCCCAGCCACGGACAACTCCATGGGTTTCTGGGGACTGAAAACGATCCCTTGAAGACTACTGCTGATTGCTGATGCTGAGTGTTATCCTCCACCTCCATGCTGACACAATCCTCCTCCTCCTCCTCCTCTTCTTCTTCCTGTGTGATCAGCAGACCCGCAGGAATACTATCTGGATAAAGGGGGCCTTGAGAGGTAAGAAAGTCCTCCCGCTGTTCTGCCTCAAGTGCTCTATCCATTATTCCACGAAGCGTGTGCTCCAACAGGAAGACAAGAGGGACAGTATCACTAATGCATGCACTGTCACTGCTCACCATCCTCATGGCCTCCTCAAATGGTGACAGGACAGAGCATGCATCCTTGATCAGTAGCCACTGGGGTGTTGAAAAAAAGCCAAGCTCCCCAGGTTGCATTCCCTTTGAAGGTTAGCCAGCCAAGCACTGGCATTATATGACCAGTGGAAATGACCACAGACTTTCCTGGCCTGCCTCAGGAGATCCTGTAAGCCCAGGTACCTGCTCAATAACCGCTGCACCACCAAATTCAGGACGTGAGCCAAACAGGGAACATGAGTTAAGTGTCCCTGTCGGAGGGCGGAGAGGAGGTTGGTGCCATTGTCGCATACAACACCATTCCTGGCTGAAGCTGGCATGGCGTCAACCACCTTTGAGCCTGCCCCTGCAGAGCTGACAGAATCTCTGCCCCAGTGTGGCTCCTGTCCCCTAAGCAGACCAACTCAAGCACCGCATGGCATCTTTTAGCCCGAGTGCTTGCATAGCTCCTTGAACGCCTACGAAGCACCGCTGGTTCAGAGGACAAATCTGCAGAGGAAGAGGCCATAGAGGAAGAAGAAGAAGAGGGCTGGAGGAGAGAGCTGTGGCAGAATCAGCAATAGCATTTTGGAGGCGTGGTGGCGGAACAAGCTCCAACAGTGCTGAACCCTGTCCTGCATCCTTCCCAGCTGCCAGCAGTTACCCAGTGCGCCGTGAAAGAAAGGTAACGTCTCTGTCCATGCCTGCTGGACCATGAGTCAGCAGTAATATGCACCTTACTGCTGACCGCCCTGTCCAACGAGGCCAAGACATTGCCTTCCACATGCTGGTAGAGAGCCGGAATGGCCTTCCATGAAAAGAAATGGTGTCTGGGAACCTGCCACTGAGGTACCGCTCATTCCACAAATTCACGAAAGGGGACAGTCGACCAGCTGAAACCAGCTGAAAAGGTAGCAGTTGCAGTGCTAGCAATTTGGCCAAGCTAGCATTCAGACGCTGAGCATGTGGATGGCTGGGACCGAATTTCTTTTGACGGTTTAGCAACTGGGGTAGGGAAATTTGCCTGCTAAATTCGGATGTTGGTGTACCGCTAGAAGATTGGCCGCAAGTAATTGGGACACCTATTTCTATACCTTCATTCCTCTCAGTGCAGGTTTCTGAGAGGACTGGAGGTATAGTGGGGTTGGAGATGCCAGCTGATGAGGAGCAAGGAGAGGTCCGCCTTGTTCTTTGATGTGGGTCTTTTAAGTGCTGTTGCCAACGGACTGCATGGGAGCTCGTCTGGTCAAGCATGTGGTGCCCAAGCGGCTGCTGTTTTGGCAATGCTTGATACGCTTCAGACATATATTGCAAACAGCAACGATGCGATCTGTGCACAAGTGTCAAAAAAGGCCCACACCAAAGAACTTTTTAAAATATGCGGGGAGTCAGCAGCGCCCTGCACCTGCTTAGCTCTGCGGTGTGATGCAATAGGGTGGCTGCCCTTAAGCTGCCCCCTAGAGGACATTCTGCCTCGTTGGAATTGTGCCTCCTCCTCCTCCTCTATTCTATCAGGCACTCAAGTAGAGTCAGTGACCTCATCATCCCCTCCCTCCTCATCACTGGAGCAAACTTGGCACTATGCTGCAGCTGGGGGAACATGACTGCCAGAGAATGAGGAGGATGAGGATGGCTTTGTTATCCATTCCACCAACTCTTCTGCATGTTGTGGCTCAATAACATGGCCAGCTGCAGAAAAAAAGCACAAGCGCACCCCACGGCCACGTGCTGAAGATGCACCGTGTCCATGACCAGCAATGTTGACTGTAGACACAGAACCTGATGGCCATCTTTTAGTGGTCTGTGAGCGTCTGCCTCTCCTTGGTGGCCTTCTGGACATGCTGTAAATTTTGTTTAGCAAAACCACACTACACTGTATTGTGTACTGTGTACACCACCAGAAAAGTAGTATCAACTGCACTAGGGGTGCACGGTACTGTGTACGCGACCAGAAGTGTAATAGCAACTATGGGTGCACTGTATTGTGTACTGTGTACACCATCAGAAAAGTAGTAGCAACTGCACTATGGGTGCACGGTACTGTGTACACCAACAGAAGTGTAATAACAACTATGGCTGCACTGTATTGTGTACTGTGTACACCGCCAGAAAAGTAGTAGCAACTGCACTAGGGGTGCACGGTACTGTGTACACCACCAGAAGTGTAATTGCAACTATGGGTGCACTGTATTGTGTTCTGTGTACACCACCAGAAAAGTAGCAGCAACTGCACTATGGGTGCACGGTACTGTGTACACCAACAGAAGTGTAATAACAACAATGGGTGCACTGTATTGTGTACTGTGTACACCACCAGAAAAGTAGTAGCAACTGCACTAGGGGTGCACGGTATTGTGTACACCGCCAGAAGTCTAATAGCAACTATGGGTGCACTGTATTGTGTACTGTGTACACCACCAGAAAAGTAGTAGCAACTGCACTATAGGTGCACGGTACTGTGTACACCAACAGAAGTGTAATAACAACTATGGGTGCACTGTATTGTGTACACCACCAGAAAAGTAGTAGCAACTGCACTATGGGTGCACGGTACTGTGTAATGTGTACACCGCCTGAAGTATATTATAAAAAGTACACCAGGAATGGCCTGCAGTCAAATATAGGCTACACTGGATGCAGTGTATGTATATATATATATATATATATATATATATATATATATATATATATATATATATATATATATATAGATAGATATATATATATATATATATATAGATATATATATATATATATATATATCTATATATATATATATACAGTCAGGTCCTTAAATATTGGGACATTGACACAATTCTAATCTTTTTGGCTCTATACACCACCACAATGGATTTGAAATGAAGCAAACAAGATGTGCTTTAACTGCAGACTTTCAGCTTTAATTTTAGGGTATTTACATCCAAATCAGGTGAACGGTGTAGGAATTACAACAGTTTGTATATCTGCCTCCCACTTTTTAAGGGACCAAAAGTAATGGGACAATTGGCTGCTCAGCTATTCCATGGCCAGGTGTGTGTTATTCCCTCATTATCCCATTTACAAGGAGCAGATAAAAGGTCCAGAGTTCATTTCAAGTGTGCTATTTGCATTTGGAATCTGTTGCTGTCAACTCTCAATATGAGATCCAAACAGCTATCACTATCAGTGAAGCAAGCCATCATTAGGCTGAAAAAACAAAACAAACCCATCAGAGAGATAGCAAAAACATTAGGTGTGGCCAAATCAACTGTTTGGAACATCCTTAAAAAGAAAGAACGCACCAGTGAGCTCAGCAACACCAAAAGACCACAGAAAACAACTGTGGTGGATGACCGAAGAATTCTTTCCCTGGTGAAGAAAACACCCCTCATAACAGTTGGCCAGATCAAGAACTCTCTTGATCTGGGGTATGTGTGTCAAAGTCAACAATCAAGAGAAGACTTCACCAGAGTGAATACAGAGGGTTCACCACAAGATGTAAACCATTGGTGAGCCTCAAAAACAGGAAGGCCAGATTAGAGTTTGCCAAAAAACATCTAAAAAAGCCTTCACAGTTCTGGAACAACATCCTATGGACAGATGAGACCAAGATCAACTTGTACCAGAGTGATGGGAAGAGAAGAGTACGGAGAAGAAAAGGAACTGCTCATGATCCAAAGCATACCACCTCATCAGTGAAGCATGGTGGTGGTAGTGTCATGGCGTGGGCATGTATGGCTGCCAATGGAACTGGTTCTCTTGTATTTATTGATGATGTGACTGCTGACAAAAGCAGCAGGATGAATTCTGAAGTGTTTCGGGCAATATTATCTGCTCATATTCAGCAAAATGCTTCAGAACTCATTGGACGGTGCTTCACAGTGCAGATAGACAATGACCCGAAGCATACTGTGAAAGCAACCAGAGTTTTTTAAGGGAAAGAAGTGGAATGTTATGCAATGGCCAAGTCAATCACCTGACCTGAATCCGATTGAGCATGCGTTTCACTTGCTGAAGACAAAACTGAAGGAAAAATGCCCCAAGAACAAGAAGGAACTGAAGACAGTTGCAGTAGAGGCCTGGCAGAGCACCACCGGGGATGAAACCCAACGTCTGATGATGTCTTTGCGTTCCAGACTTCAGGCTGTGATCAACGGCAAAGAATTTGCAACCAAGTATTAAAAAGTGAAAGTTTGATGGATGATAATTAATAATCTGTCCCATTTCTTTTGGTCCCTGAAAAAGTGGGAGGCACATATACAAACTGTTGTAATTACTACACCGTTCACCTGATTTGGATGTAAATACCCTCAAATTAAAGCTGAAAGTCAGCAGTTAAAGCACATCTTGTTCGTTTCATTTCAAATCCATTGTGATGGTGTATAGAGCCAAAAAGATTAGAATTGTGTCGATGTCCCAATATTTATGGACCTGACTGTATATACATATATATATATATATATATATATATATATATATATATGGGACTGACTGTATATATATATATTTAATACACTGCAGCTAACTGAATAACCTGCCTGCCTGAAGTATATTAGAAAAAGTACACCAGGAATGGCCTGCAATCAGATATAGGCTTGGCTACACTCAATGCAGTGTATAGAGTATCTCACAAAAGTGAGTACACCCCTCACATTTTTGTAAATATTTTTACTTATATCTTTTCATGTGATAACACTGAAGAAATGACACTTTGATACAATGTAAAGTAGTGTGTGTACAGCTTGTATAACAGTGTAAATTTGCTGTCCCCTCAAAATAACTCAACACACAGCCATTAATGTCTAAACCGCTGGCAACAAAAATTAGTACACCCCTAAGTTAAAAGGTCCAAATTGGTTCCAATGGGTCAATATTTTGTGTGACCACCATTATTTTCCAGCACTGCCTTAGCCCCCTTGGGCATGGAGTTCACCAGAGCTTCGCAAGTTGCCACTGGAGTCCTCTTTCACTCCTCCATGACGACATCATGGAGCTGGTGGATGTTAGAGACCTTGTGCTCCTCCACCTTCCGTTTAAGGATGCTCAATAATAGTGTTTAGGCCTGGAGACATACTAGGCCAGTCCATCACCTTTTACCTTCAGCTTCTGGTCATCTTGGAGGTGTGTTTGGGGTCGTTATCATGTTGTAATACTGCCCTGCGGCCCAGCCTTTGAAGGGAGGGGATCATGCTCTGCTTCAGTATTTCACAGTACATGTTGGCATTCATGGTTCCCTCAATGAACTGTAGCTCCCAAGTGCTGGCAGCACTCATGCAGCCCCAGACCATGACACTCCCACCACCATGCTTGACTGTAGGCACACTTGTCTTTGTACTCCTCACCTGGTTGCCCCCACACATGCTTGACACCATCTGAACCAAATATGTTTATCTTGGTCTCATCAGACCACAGGACATGGTTCCAGTAATCCATGTCCTAGTCTGCTTGTCTTCAGCAAACTGTTTGCAGGCTCTCTTGTGCATCATCTTTAGGAGAGGCTTTCTTCTGGGACGACAGTCATGCAGACCAATTTGTTGCATTGTGCGGTGTATGGTCTGAGCACTGACAGGCTGACCCCCCATCCCTTCAACCTCTGCAGCAATGCTGGCAGCACTCATGCGTCTATTTCCCAAAGACAACCTCTGGATATGACGCTGAGCAACTTCTTTGGCCGACCATGGCGAGGCCTGTTCTGAGTGGAACCTGTCCTGTTAAACCGCTGTGTGGTCTTGGCCACCATGCTGCAGCTCAGTTTCGGGGTCTTGGCAATCTTCTTATAGCCTAGGCAATCTTTATGTAGAGTAACAATTATTTTTTTCAGATCCTCAAAGAGTTCTTTTGCCATGAGGTGCCATGTTGAACTTCCAGTGACCAGAATGAGAGAGTGAGAGCGAGAACAACATATTTAACAAACCTGCTACCCATTCACACCTAAGACCTTGTAACACTAATGAGTCACATGACACCGGGGAGGGAAAATGGCTAATTGGGCCCAATTTGGACATTTTCACTTAGGGGTGTATTCACTTTTGTTGCCAGTGGTTTAGACATTAATGGCTGTGTGTTGAGTTATTTTGAGAGGACAGAAAATTTACACTGTTACATAAGCTGTACACTCACTACTTTACATTGTAGCAAAGTGTCATTTCTTCAGTGTTGTCACATGAAAAGATATAATAAAATATTTACAAAAATGTGCGGGGTGTACTCACTTTTGTGAGATACTGTATATATATATATATATATATATATATATATATATATATATATATATATGAGACTGACTGTATATATATATATATATATATATATATATATATTAAACACACTGCAGCTAATTGAATAACCTGCCTGCCTGAAGTATATTAGAGAAAGTACACCAGGAATGGTCTACAGTCAGATATAGGCTTGGCTACACTGGATGCAGTGTATATATTATTATTATACAGGTTTTATATAGCACCAACAGTTTGCGCACCGCTTTACAACATGAGAGCAGACATTGCAGTTACATTACAATTTGGTACAAGAGGAATCAGAGGGCCCTGCTTGTTAGAGCTTACAATCTAAAAAGGAAGGGTCAATTGATACAAAAGGTAATAGCTGTGGGGGGATGAGTTGATGGAGGAAGTAAAACAGTGTTAGTTAGAAGCAGGATAAGCTTCTTTGAAGAGAAGGGCTTTCAGGGATCGCCTAAAGATGGATAGATTGGGGACAGCCGGACAGATTGGGGTAGGGAGTTCCAAAGGATGGGAGAAGCTCTGGAGAAATCCTGGAGGCGAGCATGGGAGGAGGTGACAAGGGAGATAGAGAGCAGGAGGTCTTGGGATGACCGAAGAGAGCAGCTTGGTTGGTATTTTGGGACTAGGTTAGTGATGTAGCTGGGGGCAGAGTTATGGATGGCTTCGTAAATTATTGTTAGTACTTTAAATTTTATACGTTGGGTGAGTGGAAGCCAGTGGAGGGATTGGCAGAGAGGGGTGGAGGACACTGAATGGTTGGTAAGGTGGATGAGTCTTGCAGCAGCATTCATTATGGACAGAAGGGGGGATAGTCTATGTAAAGGTAATCTAATGAGGAAGGAGTTGCAGTAGTTGAGGCGAAAGATAACCAGGGAGTGAATTAGAAGCTTGGTGGTGTCATTAGTTAAAAAGGGGCATATTCTGGAAATGTTGCTGAGGCATGATTTGGACAGGGATTGTATGTGGGCCTGAATGGACAGTTCAGAGTCTAAGGTTACCCCTAGCACCCTGGCATGTGGGAACGGACTGGTAGATGTGCCACTAATCTTGACAGAGAAGTCAGGGGAGGAGGCACGTGGGTATATACGAGACTGACTGTATATATATATTAAATACACTGCAGCTAACTGAATAACCTGCCTGCCTGAAATATATTAGAAAAAGTACACCAGGAATGGCCTGCAGTCAGATATAGCTACACTGGATGCAGAGTATATATATATATATATATATATATATATATATATATATATATATATATATATATATACATATATACGAGATTGACTGTATATATATATTAAATACACTGCAGCTAACTGAATAACCTATAACCTGCCTGCCTGCTCAATCTAAATCACACTCTCTCTCCGTCCATGCCAACAACACACTACACAGGGCCGACATGCAGGCAGCCTTATATAGTGTGGGGCGTGGACTTGGTCTCCCTGAGCCATAATTGACCAAAGGCACCCTGCCTTTGGCCAATTATGGCTCTCTTAGCTGAGGGCGCTGGGATTGGCCAAAGCATGCAGGTCATGGTGCATGCTTTGGCCAATCATCATACAGCATTGCACTGCGATCTCGCAGTGCATTATGGGGCGTTACGCGGCTCTCGAATTTGCCGCAAACGCCCCATAATATTCGTTTTTCTATGAATGGGCGAACACTCGATGTTCGAGTCGAACTCATGTTCGACCCGAACATAAAGCTCATCCCTAATAGGCAGGTGACATCAGCAACAGAGCTAGAAAACCCTCCTGCTGTTGACATTAATTTGGCGGGAGCCTGAACAGTTAGTTAAAAATTTAAAAATTGTATGCAAATGCAAAAGTTACTGGGTAAAGACATTGAAGGGCTATTTCTTTTGGACTATAGATTGATGAAATATAAATTGCTGCAGTGTGTTCGAAGGATAGGTCAACCAATGATTATGCATACTGCTGTGGTACTTTAGAGAGTTCATAGCCAGTGCGTTCCTTGATACGGTATTGACCATTCACTGAAACTGCACTTTTGGTAGGGCTGGGCTTTTGAAAGAAAGCAACATTATATTCAGAAGTGAGTGTAAGTTATCTTTAAAGTTGCAAAAAAAAGGTGTTTACATGTAATAAACTGCATAATTGCAGTAATGTACATGTGAGCATGCAAATCCTATTTTTTCCATACATTTTGCAAAACACTGAAACATGTAATCCTACTGATATTTGACATCGTGCAAAACACTGAAACGTGATCCTGCTAGTATTTAATGTCCTGCAAAACACTGATACATGTATTTCTGCTCATATTTGATGCAAAGTACTAACAATTGAGTACTGTCCATGATACAGTTTTATTTGCACTAACATCCAAATTGTCAGGGCATCCTGCAAAACACTAAAACACAATCCTGCTGATCAGCAATGACCACTCATAAATAGCAGCCACAGGCTATGGCAAGTCATACTATGCCTTTTATCCTTGATTTTGAGACAGACTCAAGTGCACTCCCTTGATTGGCAATCACATGGTTAATTCTATCCGAATTACATTTTATAGCTTTTATTTCAATGCTTCTAAGGGGTGTAGCCATCTCCTGGATAATAACAACTAACAAGACTCTATTTTTCCTCCACCCCCTCCAAAAAAATCATTTATTCTCCCAGGAACATAGATTTCACTCTGATTATAGAAAGGCAATCAAATCTCGCTGTCAAATTCAGTCCAAAATGAGACTTGTTAGTGATTACCACTGGGGTATTGTTAAATCCCCCTATGCAATTTCAAGTAAGTTGTGTTTTTTTCTCTTAAGGAAATGACTGTATAGGGAAAAAAACTATGAAAAAAAAGCAATTTTGCTTCTTTAAAAAAAGACAAAGGGCTTCTGTTATTTTTTTTATGAAACACCTATAATTTCCTAGCTTTTTACACATTTTTGTGTGTGCTCCACTCTGATGACTTAAGCAACTCCTTCTGAAGGCAGATGAAAAAAAAAGATTTGAAAACTTTCTTACCTATCAATCATGCTTAAAAATAAAATATTCTACTGAGTGGGATTCATATGAGCTAGAAAAAAATGAAATTTGTAGTTGCCTTAAAATATCTATTATATGTTTTATTCATGTAGAAGAAAGACACCATACAGGGTGCAGAAACAAAGGATAAGCTTTCTGGACCAATAATTTACACATTTTACAGTTTTCCTGTGATAAAAGAAATATGCAGACTAACATTGTTTATCTCTTTTGGAAAATGCTAGTTGAGAGGCTGTTCTATTGACCCTCTGGCTTCGGTACTTTTAGTTACAGCCCTAGACAAGTATGCAGTTCAGGAAAGTCAAAAACATTCATAGTTATTATTGGTAATGAAGCAAGAGGGTCTGATTCACAATCACACACACGCACACAAATACATGTGTGTAGCCAACCCTTGTAAGAATTTTATTGCAGGGTCCTCCTCAGGGCTTTTTTTCTGCCAGAACTTGCCGGAACTGTGTTCCGGCACCTCTGCCAGGGAACAGGACTGTTTTTTTTTTTTACAGTTGGTTTATGCTGCTGCCAGCCGGCAGAGTAAGCTGACAGTCACATAAGCCGACACAGCTCCTATAGTTCTAGCTGCAGCCTTAAGAGAGGGGAGGGTTGAGTGATATCAGCTGCACTCCACCTCTCCCTGTAGCAGAGTGGATGTCTGTCCTGTCCTGAGACCCTTGACTGCCAGACCAAGACTGCTTTTGGGAAATGTTTAACTGTCATTGTTGTCTTGCTTTTAGATATGTGTCTATTAATGCTGCTGCCAGGATATATATATGTGGGCTGTCTCTAGCTGTGTATATATATGTGGGCTGTCTCTTGCTGTGTGTATATATATGTGGACAAGGTCAGATTGTGACGAAACGTACGTCAGGAGGAGTGATGTGCTGACGTCATCACATAGTATTCCGGAGAGGATGGGTGTTCTTGAGCCGCCTGGCTTTTTTATACAATACTTTGTTTTAAAGCTTTTTATGTAAGTGCAATTCGTTATTAAAACTATTAGTGCTTTACCTGATTTACACTATGGAGAGCCTTTTTTATTTCTGGGTATACGTGTCTGATGTATGCTTATGAACATTGGAGAGATCGAGGTATACTGGGTCCTGGTGTATATCCTGTTTTGCAACATTCAAGTAAGCTGTGAGCTGACATTTCCACACTTCCAGGATAAAGGCCCTGGCTGGGTTGATAGCCGCAAGCTTATACTGCTTGCCCTCTGGTAAGCTCGCACTCTGTGTGGTGGAGGTGCACATGTTCGTTGTGGTGTCATTTGAGATGTCTTCACTTATTTCAACTATCAGGTTATTTTATATTGGTCATTGGACTATGTTCAACATCATGATTTTAAATGGGTTTTAAGTGTTTTCATTATTTCACTTAATCAGTATTGTTAGCACAGCTCCTTTTTTTTAATTTGATATTTTTGAGGTGTGTATTTTATCTAGAGCTTGCAGCTTGTTTGTCACTATTGAGTAGCGCGTTTTTTTCTTTTTATATATATCGTATATACTTGAGTATAAGCCAAGTTTTTTAGCACATTTTTTTGTGCTGAAAATGCCCCCCTCGGCTTATACTCGAATCAGGTTATCTGCCGCCATGTCAGTATTGATGCGGGGGGAAGGAAAGCCATATTACGCCGTACATTTTCCCCTCCGATTCACAGCAGAGCTGTGACATCTGTAACAAAGCTCCGCCTCCTCCTCATCATGGACGGACGAGGAGGAGGCGGGACGGTGTGGACAGCACAGACTTCCTATACACACAGCCCTGCTGTGAATCGGAGGGAGTAATGTACGGCGTAATATGGCTTTCCTTCCCTCCACATACTGACATGGTGGCAGGAGCTTTTGGGGGTTGGATCAATTCAGTGGCAATTGGTGAGAAAAAAAGGGGATAATGAAAAAAAAACGTTTTTGAAGGCTTTTATTACATTTTCAGGCTCCTAGGATTACCTAGTTGTCAAGGTGCCCTTACTACAGACACACATCCCTAAAGCTTCTCCTTTTCACAATCTCTTCTCTATAAGGTACATGGGCACAGTAAGGCTTGCAATGGGCATAGTGAGGCATGCAATGGGCGCAGTGAGGCTTGCAATGGACATGGTGAGGCATGCAATGGGCACAGTGAGGCTTGCAATGGGCACAGTGAGGCTTGCGATGGGCACACTGATGCTTGCAATGGGCATAGTGAGGCTGAAAATGGGCACGGTGAGGCTGAAAATGGGTACATTGAGGCGGCAAATGGGCACAGTGAGGCTGCAGATGGGCATTGTTGACCCTCTTTTCCAGTTACAGTAGCTGCTGCATTCTCACCCTAGGCTTATACTTGAGTCAATAAGTTTTCCCGTTTTTTTTGTGGTAAAATTAGGTGCCTTATATTCTGGTCGACTTATACTCGAGTATATATGGTATGTGGGCTGTCTCTTGCTGGATATATATATGTGGGCTGTCTCTTGCTGGATACATATATGTGGGCTGTCTCTAGTTGTGTGTGTGTGTATATATATATACATATATATTGTGTGGGCTGTCTCTTGCTTGATAAATATGTTGGCTGTCTCTTGCTGAATATGGGGATATCTGAAAGTACCTCTGAGTTTACTTTGGTTACTGGATATTTGTAATGTTTTGTACATTTTACTTATTTGCTTTTTATTAACAAATTCCATACAAAAATTTGTTATATATCCCTCTAAATATACTTGGTTTCCTGTTCTCTAAAAGGGGCGGTGCTAGGTGTGTAGGGGTGGTCCTAGGGAGGGACGGGCGTGACCTTGGGAGGGGGTTGAGTTCCTGCACCTTTTCTCTGAGAAAAAAGTCCTTCTACCTAATACCATACAAAATGGTACCCAGAACATACAGACACACCAGGTTAGGTAAAATATTTTCTTACTGGGCTGCGATTCTAGGAGAGCACCAGTTAGTGGCTAGGGATGGGCCGAACGAACCCCTGTTCAGTTCGCACCAGAACTTTCGAACACCGCGAAAGTTGGGGCCCGAATAATGAACCACATTAAAGTCAATGGGATCCGAACGTCAAAAATCAAAAGTGCCCATTCTTAAGGCTTATATGCAAGTAATTAGGCATACAATGGTAATAGGGGTCTGGATCTTGCTCTGGGGGACATTAAAAAAAAAAAAAAGTTTGTGAAAAACGTCATTTTTAAATGAGCAGTGATTTTTTGATTTTTAAAGTGAAAGCATAAAAATGAAAAATTCCTTCCAATATAGTGCCTGGGGGGTCACCTTAGTCTACCTGTAAAGTAGCAGATCTGTACCATGTCTATAATCTGCTGCAGCAATAATTGCATTTATTTTGCTCAGCAACAGCTGGGGAGCCAGTGTGTATGATGCGGCCACAATGTAGTGCACTGGGAACAAGATTAGACATATTTTGGATACATTCTGGTGTCACTTTGACTTTTGATAGAAGTAATGAGTGTGTAAAAATTGGTCTTTGGGTGTCGGTGGTGCTTTCCGATCTCTCTGTAACCCTATAGAGGTAATCTTGATGAAAGCAAGAATTGGCCTTGCTGTAAAATATTGCAATGATATGCACCTGTCAAAAAGGTGCAGAAAAATTGGTCTTTGGGTGTTAATTGTGTCCATGAAACCTATACCGAAAACATTCTTCCAGATGAAATGATTGAACACCCTCAAAGCTAGGCAGACTTGAAGTCCTGCAGAGATTCTACATCACAAAAAGACTTAATCAGTGACATCGGCATCAGGGGCTTCATAGCTGGTAATCCAGGACTAATTCATTTTTATAAAAGTCAAACAGTCCAAGGAGTCTGTGGACAGATGCGTTCTATGATCAGATCAGATATCTTCTGCACTCTCTGTGGGGACGGGATGAGTTCTGAGACCTTTCCCTTATAACCACGTATTCTTGTGTCCTGTCGCAGGCTTTGAAGCATGAGGTTGCCCATGTGCCTCAAATTTGCTGAGGCTTGATAAGCAGACATTCTCAGGGTCACTCAGGATGACAGCATCTAGAACTTCCTCTTCCCAGCCACGTACTACTCCCAAGGGTCCTGGGGTTGTAAAGCCATCGCTTACAGATTGACGCATGTCTTTCTCTTCTTCGAAGCCTATGACAGTGCCAGGATCCTCCTCCTCATCCTCCTCCCCTCTCTCCACTTGTGTGTTCTGTGACATAGGAATGATGGTGTCTGGATAAAGTGGTCCTCTTCATCCTGCTGTTCTGCCTCCAGTGCCCTGTCCATAATGCCACACAGAGTCTGCTCCAGCAGGAACACAACAGGGATTGTGTCACTTATGCATGCACTGTCACTGCTCACCATCCTTGTGGCCTCCTCAAATTGTAACAATACAGTGCATGCAACAATGATCAGCCATTGGCGTGGGGAAAAAAAGCCGAGGCGGCCTGAGCCTGTTGTCCTGCTGTACTGGCACAGATACTCATTGACGGCCCTCTGCTGCATGTATAGCCGCTGCAGCATTCCCAAAGTCGAGTTCCACCTGATGGGCATGTCACAAATCAGGCGGTTTACAGGCAGGTGGAATTCCCGCTGAATTTCAGCCAACCGAGCACTGGCTGTGTATGACTGCTTGAAATGGCTACAGACTCTTCTGGCCTGCTTTAGTACATCTTGCAACCCTGGGTATGTACTTAGGAAATGCTGCACTGCCAAATTGAGGAACATGTGCCAGGCAGTTGGAGAGCCAACTGCTTTGACAAGCTTGCATTCAGACGCTGGGCATGTGGGTGGCAGGGACTGTATTTTTTTCCGCTGCAGCAGATGAGGCAGAGAAATTTGCTGGCTACAGTCTACAGCTGGTGGTGTGCTGCTGGCAGATGTGCTGCTAGGACCTGGGACACCCTGTGCTATACCATCATTCCTGTCAGTGGAGGCTGCTGAGACATAATGACTCGGTATCGCAGGGGCAGACTGAAGTGGGTAAGGAGGAGGAGGAGGGATCGATTTATGCCCCTTTTGCCTTTTAGGTGCTCTTGCCAATGGGCTGAGTGGTTGGACGTTAAATGCCTTGTTAAGCATGTGGTACCCAAATGGTTGCTGTTTTTGCCACGTTTGATGTGCCTGAGACACAATTTGCAGATAGCAACAGTGTGATCTGCTGCAGATGTGCTGAAAAAGGCCCAGACAGCTGAGCTTTTGGGAGTGGGCCGGGAGATAACAGCTGCAGAATGTGATGGAATAGGGTGGCTGCTCTCTACTATTTCTTGATGTCAGCCTTCTTGGGGTTGTGCTGCCTCACCTTCAGTTTCCTCCTCTACTCTATCTGGCACCCAAGTCATATCAGTGACCTCATCATCATCATCTCCATCTCCTCCATCTTCATCATTACCACTGGAGACAACTTGGCAATACACTGCGGCTTGGGGAAAATGAATGCCAATTTGTCTACCAGTGTTCCTCCCTCTCTCTAGGCTCATGTTCCTGTCATCCTCAACCCTTAGAACAAACATCTGAATCCAGTAGTGGCTGGACATCATCAAGGAGCAAGTGGCTGACGCTGTGGTCAAATAACTCAGCTGACTCCTCAATGGCTGATGTTGGGGCTATGGCAGGAATAGATGTGGACAAGAAGGCAAGTTTATCCACTCTGGCAACTGCAGGGGACTGTACACTTGTCTCTGCTTGCATGACAGAGGATGAGGAGGATGAGGAAGGCTTAATAAGTCAGTCCACCACCTCCTCTGCATGCTGTGGCTGGATAGCACGGGCAAACTCACTAAACAGAGGAAATTATGCCCTGCCTGAGGACTGACCACCACGTCCCCCTTTGCCTGTGAACACATTTGTTGCTGGCCCCTTACAGTGCCAAGGGAACATCTGCCTCTCCTTGTCCTCCCAGACATTATTGGGAGGGAGGGGGCGGTGCTTATAAGCAAATCTAAATAAGAAGTTGAAATCTGTACATAGATGCACTTTAATCAATGTAAAGAGGTGTTTAGTGCAATTTAATTTAACTAAATGGAGTTAAACTGGCAGTAACGCACACAGAACTATATGGTGTTAAACTGGTAGTAATGCACACAGAACTATATGGCGTTAAACTGGCAGTAACGCACGCAAAACTATATGGCGTTAAACTAGCAGTAACACAAAAAACTATATGGCGTTAAACTGTCAGTAACACACGCAGAAGTAAATGGCGTTAAACTGGCACTAACGTACACAGAAATAAATGGTGTTAAACTTGCAATCAAATAGACGGTGTTCAACCGTCACTACACTGACGCTATCTGAACTGTCCCTACTAGCTATACACTAATGCCAAGATTACTGACATGGTCTCACCACACTACACTGAAACTATATGAAAGTCCCTACTCTACACTAATGTATGTATGAATGACACGGTCTCACTACACTACAGTGCAATTATCTGAGCTGTCCCTACTCTAGCTGCACACTATGCAAAGCTGAAGGATGGTCATCCTCACAACACTCACACTATCCCTAGACTGACACTTAACTAATATTCTACACTGACAATTGAAGCAAAATAGCACAGTATAGCACACTAACTAACTAATAGCACTGAACAGAGCCCTGTTCCATCTCTCTCCACGCCGAAATCACACTGAAAATGGCTGCCATTGAAAGAATACTTTTACACTGTGGGGCGGGAATGAGCCATGATTGGATAGTCATGATGACAGTGTCCAATCATGACTCTGACAGTGCTCTGTGTTCTGATTGGTTGAAGCTTTCACTGCTTCAGCAAATCAGGCCTTGCAATGCACTGTTCAGTGCCGCAACGCATTGTGGTCGGTTCGGGGGGCGAACAAACGATCGAACGACCCGTTTGTTCGGCCAAACAACGAAAGTTCGGCCCAAGCCCAGAAAGTTCGCCCATCCCTATTAGTGACTATTAGACAACCTATACATAATGAAATAAATAGAATGCTAAATATATACAACAGTCCCCAAAAATGTACCTTATAAATTGAGATAGCAGTGTAAATAGTAAAGTAGACATTCTCTTAACTACAACTCTTTTGTCACACTGGCAAAGTGAAGAATAGACACACAATTAATATATTATTGTTCACAGCCGGCGATGTTGGGGCCCATTTTTAGCTTGTAATAAACAATTATCTCACTTTGTAATCCACGGGTACAATATGTGCTCCTACAACTGCAGAGTATCAAAAGATGGCTTGGCTGATTTTAGGCCAGACACCCAGTTATAGTTTTCTCTAAGTAAAAAACGGGAGTTATTCCTGCGCTACCAGTTGGGGAAGTCGGTCTCCTAATCAGTTAATTGAGACTATGTGCAACTTCTCTTGTTGGAAAGCTGCATGCACCGAAACAGAGGGCTCAAACACCAGCCCAAAACAAAATTGGTAAGAGAGAGAGGGGGAGGTGGTGCTGCGCTAACCAGAGATGTCTCTACTTGTGGGAATAAATATTATATCCTGATATTCATAGATCACGGGAAGATTAAATAGTAAAAAACATCAGCAAATCGCATAGGTTAAAAATAAATATGTGGATCCAATTAATACTTGTATATATAGGAATAAATACTAGTGTAAGGTAAAGACAAATAGTAACAACAGATTAAATAGTAAAACTCAGTAAATCGCATAGGTTGAAAATAGATATAGTGATTCAAAATAAATATGTGGATCCAATCAGTGCTTAAAAATATAAGAATAAATACTGGTGTAGGGTTAAAACAAGTAGTAACAACCGATTAACATATATTGAAATGTGTAAAAATCCAATATGACTAATAGTGCTCGTGCTCTTGTGACTAAAAACTCAAAAATTAAACTCATTTGTTAAGGTGCAACAATAGATGAAGACAAACAGTCATAAATCAAGTGGTAAATGACAACCAAGTGAGATAAACAAAGAAAACGGAATGGTCGCTTTATCCTAATATTGCGACCTTGTGCAATAGTGCGACTATAATGTGAATGATCACATATGTGGCTAAACCACTCTGATCATTGAGTGTCCAGAATAAAAATAATTATAAAAATAATTCAAAGTGTCCAAAGCAAAAATGTGTTCAGCAAGCCAGTGTTTTAAAACGCAATCCCTCCAATGGCAGTGAGGTGTTATTTATAAAACATTCTCTATCTTCTTCATGCAGCATGCACTAGGGTAGGCAGTGGCCCCTTACCTAGCGGTGCTAGGTCAACCGCATATGAGTTGTTAACTCTCGTGGTCCTGGGTCTCTCCTGTATCTCTGTGTCCAGACTTGCTGACTCTACAGGATCCTGTATGGGGCTGGGATATGTCTAGCTGAGGTCCTGGGACAGTGCCGCTCCTAACTCCTCCTCCACATCAAATCTCCATTATATGCAAAATATAGGATAAAGTGCCCAGATAGTGAAGTATGTTTTTATAGGTCACTTTATTCACATAAATCATATACAAGGTACTCACATTAGCAGCTGTTCTTACAAAGCATAATATCCAACGAGCAGCGAACTCGTAACGCATTCAGCAAGGTAAAACGAAAAAAGCCTATTCCGTCCCTACGCGTGACGTCACTAGACCACGTGACTTCTTCTAGTGACGTTTTACCTTGCTGAATGCGTTACGAGTTCGCTGCTCGTTGGATATTATGCTTTGTAAGAACAGCTGCTAATGTGAGTACCTTGTATATGATTTATGTGAATAAAGTGACCTATAAAAACATACTTCACTATCTGGGCACTTTATCCTATATTTTGCATATAATGGAGATTTGATGTGGAGGAGGAGTTAGGAGCGGCACTGTCCCAGGACCTCAGCTAGACATATCCCAGCCCCATACAGGATCCTGTAGAGTCAGCAAGTCTGGACACAGAGATACAGGAGAGACCCAGGACCACGAGAGTTAACAACTCATATGCGGTTGACCTAGCACCGCTAGGTAAGGGGCCACTGCCTACCCTAGTGCATGCTGCATGAAGAAGATAGAGAATGTTTTATAAATAACACCTCACTGCCATTGGAGGGATTGCGTTTTAAAACACTGGCTTGCTGAACACATTTTTGCTTTGGACACTTTGAATTATTTTTATAATTATTTTTATTCTGGACACTCAATGATCAGAGTGGTTTAGCCACATATGTGATCATTCACATTATAGTCGCACTATTGCACAAGGTCGCAATATTAGGATAAAGCGACCATTCCGTTTTCTTTGTTTATCTCACTTGGTTGTCATTTACCACTTGATTTATGACTGTTTGTCTTCATCTATTGTTGCACCTTAACAAATGAGTTTAATTTTTGAGTTTTTAGTCACAAGAGCACGAGCACTATTAGTCATATTGGATTTTTACACATTTCAATATATGTTAATCGGTTGTTACTACTTGTTTTAACCCTACACCAGTATTTATTCTTATATTTTTAAGCACTGATTGGATCCACATATTTATTTTGAATCACTATATCTATTTTCAACCTATGCGATTTACTGAGTTTTACTATTTAATCTGTTGTTACTATTTGTCTTTACCTTACACTAGTATTTATTCCTATATATACAAGTATTAATTGGATCCACATATTTATTTTTAACCTATGCGATTTGCTGATGTTTTTTACTATTTAATCTTCCCGTGATCTATGAATATCAGGATATAATATTTATTCCCACAAGTAGAGACATCTCTGGTTAGCGCAGCACCACCTCCCCCTCTCTCTATAGTTTTCTCTAACTGTCCTTAAAGTGATATTAAACCCTCAGTTTTTTGGGGTCAAAATGCAGATTCTTTATCTGTTAGTCCTTGCCTATATTCCAGATTAAGCTGGTGCCATGATCACTGCCCCAGGTTTCCTGTTTCAGGGTGGCTCCTTTCTATTGCAGCATCCTTTGAAGGCACCCTCGCATGCAGAGACTACAGCTTTGTCTCCCTACACTGTGTGCATCAACAGAATCACATAGCCCCATAGCATTGGACGACAAGGTGCTTCCTTTCCTCCCCTTCTCCAAGTTAACAGGCTGACCCGAGACTGCACTGTCCACTGTTAACTTTTTCCTGTGAAGACCGGAAGTTCAGGGAGGCTGCAGTGAGAGAGCAGGAGCCAGCAGAATTGAAATATATAAAGTGCAGGTGGTTGGATTTAAAATGTATATAGGTTACTGAGGAATGTTTATTTTGTTGTGCTCACCATGTGTTTTACATCAGTATACACAGTATGCATATAACCAGAGTTTTGCAGGAGTAAACAACATCAGTTTTTCTTGTGGGAACATTGCTCAAATTCAATTAGAACAATGTTTGCATATGACCAGTTTCTTCTAATATAACTGGGAAATAGATACTTCTGTGGTATATTGGGTATTGTAAACAATTGCCATTGTTTTACATGAGCTTTTGTCAAACACTAGACCCAAGCTATGTCAATAAGGATAAACCTTTTGGCATGTATCATAATACAGTGCCACCTAGTTCTTGGAGTTAGAAAATGTTTCCCCCAAAGAAACAGATGGAAAGAAGATGACGGACGTAGAAAGGGTTGTGCTCAGTGCCGGGACAAGGTCATTCAGTGCCCAGGGCCCGAAGATGCCAAATTGAGCCAACCCCCCCCCCCCCCCCATGATGTGTGCACCTGATTGTCTTTTGCAGCTAGGATCTTACTCCCAGCTGCCAGCACACTTGTCTCAACATCACTGCGCAGCTCCAGGCCCACCATTAAGGTTTTATGTGCACCCGAAAGTAAACAGTGATGTCGTTGGGCCTCCCTGTGTGTGCTGTGCCTGTGTCAGTCTCCTTGCAGTGACTGTAAATAGTGCTGGACCAGCCAGAGGCAAAACAAATAGCAGAGCACACATGAGGTGAGAAAGGCAGAGATGACCACATAGTTGCTCCCTCCCTACATGAAAACACTGTGTGTGGGGAAGCTGCCGCTCCTGCCCCTCCTGCCCCCCACCATGTGTCGACCTTTGTGGAGGGCATCCTAACTGATTTAGAGTGGAGCCGCTCTGGTATAGGTGATGAAGAATGCAAACTGTACCTACAGCTGGGGAAGTATGCTGGGAAATCAGCCACTGAAATCATTTTGTGATCTCACCATAGTTACATAGTTACATAGTAGGTGAGGTTGAAAAAAGACACAAGGGGGCGTGGCTTGGCACGCGATGAGAAAGGCAGCAGACTAGAGGAGCTCCGCTAAACCCTCGGCTCCTGCAGCAAAAACGACACCGACGCCAGCAGTGAAAATGAGCAGACTCACTCGCCATAACTCCGGCAACCACCCCCGCCGCTCGGCTCCTCTCTCTGGCTCGAGAAACATCCCAGACATCTTTAAAACACAACCCCGGAGACTCAAGGCCCAGTCCAAGATGGCGCAGCCTCGTGGAGAAGAGGAGTTCAGCGAGGACTCGCAGTATGCAGAGGAGGACGAGGTAAGAGACTCTCCGACTCCGGAGTTACCTCTTACACTCACTGCCATGCGGAAAATCGCAGCTGATATTAAGGGCACCCTATTCTCCGCCATAACAGAACTTAAAGCTGATGTGTTGTCCCTATCTGGCAAAATGGAGGGGCTTGAGATGGCGGGCCAGAGGAGAGACAAAGCGATTACACGCCTTGATACAATCACTAACACCCATTCAGCACGACTCATTGAGATGAATCGTCAGCTGGAAGATCTTGACAACAGGGGGAGAAGACATAACATACGGGTGAGGGGAGTACCCGAATCGGTCGAGCCAGGCAACATCACCTCTGCGTTACAATACGTGTTCAACGAATTATTAGAGTGCCAAACAGACACACCGATTGACTTTGACAGAGCGCATAGAGCACTAAGAGCTAGACCGGCTGACACTGCTCCCCCACGAGACGTAATTTGTTGTTTGCCCAACTTTAAACTGAAGGAAGACATCATGGCCAAAGCCAGGCGCAATGACCATATTACTTTCAATGACACTGAAATCTCCATCTATCAGGACTTATCCCCTATCACTCTAAATAATAGGAGAGCTCTGCGCCCCCTGCTGGAGGCATTGCGCAGGCAAGGCATCCCATACAGATGGAAATTTCCTTTTGCACTAAATGCAACCTTCCAGGGCAAACAATTATTCCTACGCACGCCCATGGACCTACCAGATTTCTGTTGAGACTTACAGATACCTCTCATTGACTTGCCGGTTTGGTATGGGGAGTTCCGCTCACCACCAGCAATACTGGAAGTACAACCATCACCTCATTCGACCCCTGCGAAACCACCCTACAAGAAAGGGAAATTCCAGAAACAAAATGCTCCAGGTGCCAGCTCCACTAAGAAACGCCATAATGTGGCTAGAGCTTTGCTGCCTGACTCTGATCCAGAGTGAAGAGGAGAATGCACGAGAACTCTTGAATCCTGTCCATTTTATAGCCTATTGAAAGGCCTAAGTTCAATTTCAATTATTCAGATTTTGTCCTTTTTTCCTTTAACAAAGGGGGTTTTTTTCTTTTCCATTTCGTTTTTCCTTTTTTTTTTTTCCCCTCTTTGTTTTAGTGAGACCTCCAGCTGCAGCAACCTTTTTTTATCACAAACAGCCTTGACGGTGGGTACAGGACTGAACTTACTTATACAAGCAGAGCTAGGTAAGAACGGACTCCACGGTTTTGCCGCAGGCAAAGGATAAACTTACAAAAACACATTGTTGGTAGTAGACCATAGCCTGCCGGCTTCTACTCATTGATTGTACCCTTCTACCTACTGCCTCACCAAGAGCACTAAGCCCACTACCAGGATTGTGACACAGGAAAAATTTCACAACATGCTGGACGTTGAAATATAGGCATTTATACTTAAGTCTAACCTAATTGATATGACACTTTTTCAGTTTATGGTTTACATCTATTTAGATGTCGGTTGTCGTTGATAAAAGTTACGATTTATTTTTTGAAAATTATATAGGAGTCCGAGGGTGGGAGGAATTCTCTAAATTTAGTGGAACATTCCCATAGAGTGTTAAGTGAGACTTCGGTAGTGTTTACGGATATTACTCTGGTCGTACCCTCCACCTTCCCCACAGTGGGTGCCAAACAGCGGACATATTGGTGACACCCTGTCTAGGTGGGGATCTCACTAGTGTGTCTGCTCAAGGCCCCAATTTCTATACACTCCTCTAGGGGTACACTTAGAGGTTAATTACAACAGAAACAAGTCTCACTCTCCTACTGTCGGGAGTGAATTCATACTTCTCTTTCATCTTTTCCTCTTTTCTAGCCTTTTCTCTTTTCTTCTTTCTTGAATCTTACACGCCATATTATTTTGATTGAGACTATTATTATTTATTTTTCCCTTTATTTTATTTTTAAGTTCTAGCTCGCTGTGCTAATTGAGTCAATCGCTGTCAGTATGGTCTACTCAACATTGGGCAAAAGCCCAACAGTAATATCACATAATGTCAGAGGACTCAATACACCACAAAATCGCACACAACTTTTGCGACACCTGGGGAAGAAGAGACCGGCCTTTGTGTTTTTTCAGGAGACACATTTCAAAGCTAATTCCCTACCTAAACTAACTGACAGATACTTCACTAAGGAGTACCACGCTGCTAACATAGAATCCAAAACAAAAGGTGTTTCCACTTTAATTGGAAAAGACTCAGGTTTTGAGCTCCTCCAACAATTAGCAGACCCAGGAGGACGGTTTCTTCTTCTTAAGGGGACAATTGGGAAACGTCCAGTCACATTAGCAAATGTATACTTTCCGAACACAGCTCATGTGACCTTTTGCCAAAAACTGATTGATGTGCTCACAGAATTTGCCTCCGGATGTATAATCCTGGGAGGTGATTTCAATGTCCCATTGGATCCTCTTCAGGATACATCAAATGGCAAATCCTCTGTTATGTATCGTGTACTCAAAAAGATTAGAGTTTTACTCAATAAATTAAACCTTAAAGATACTTGGCGCATAGCACACCCTCAGGGTAGGGACTTCACCTACTTCTCCACGATGCATAATAAGTACTCTCGTATAGACTTTGTGTTTATAACACAAAGAGGCCTGAATTTACTGAACTCCAAAATACCCCTAAAAATCAGGGATGTTGGAGACTAAACTCGACTCTGCTGACAGACCCTGTAACCCTAGAACCTGTGACGGAGGCCATAAAAACATATTTCAGAGAAAATTCCACAGAGGATGTACCACATATCATGATCTGGGAGGCACATAAGTGTGTGTTAAGAGGCAAACTCATCAGTCTAGCCTCAATAAATAAAAGGAACAAAGAGAAAGATTTAAAAGCAGCTCTAGACAAAGTGCAAAAATTAGAAACTCATCATAAAAGATCGTTGGCTGTGAATACAGCCGAGGAGCTTTTAATAGCTTGTAAAGAGGTCCAAGAAAAATTAGATTTACAAGCAAAACGAATATTATTTTTTCGCAGGGGCTTTTTCTATGAGTGCGGTAACAAAAGTGGCAAATTTTTGGCGAGGGCCCTGAGAGATATACACTCATCCAATACCATTACGAGTATAAAGAACAGGGAGGACAAACTGATACATTCCACAGACCAGATTGCAGCAGAGTTCCATGAGTTATACTCGAAATTATACAATCTTCCACCCTCACATAAGCCGGAGGCAATGGAGGGCTCGAGAAGACAGATTATAGCACAATACCTAACACAAAGTGGTTTGCCAAACATTGCAGAGAATGAAGCACTGGAAATTGACAGGCCAATGGAGCAAATGGAACTCATGCAAGGGATCAGCTCTTTAAAAACAGGGAAAAGTCCAGGCCCAGATGGCTACACAGCCATATACTATAAAACGTTTGCACACCTCCTAGCGAAACCCTTATTACGGGCCTTAAACTCTCTCATGACCCCTCAAAATCTGCCGCCCTCATTCAATACAGCACACATAACAGTGATCCCCAAACCCGGCAAGGACCCCAACATCTGCTCAAGCTATAGACCAATCTCCTTACTCAACCTAGATATGAAACTACTATCTAAAATTATTGCATCAAGAATTAGTAGAATACTGGTTATACATAGATGGCCCTGATCAAGCGGGGTTCATGCCGGGGAGGGAGAAACGTGATAACGTGATTACTGCACTAAATCTCATTCACTCGCTTAGAGGGACTAAGACTGGAGGCCTTCTCCTATCCACGGATGCGGAGAAGGCCTTCGATAGAGTGGCGTGGGACTATCTGTTCGCAGTGTGCAAGCATATAGGTCTCCGGACAAATATGCTAACATGGATTTCGACGCTTTATCAAAACCCGACGGCGAGATTAAAAATTAATGGATCCCTCTCAGAACCAGTACAAATTAATAATGGTACGAGACAGGGATGCCCATTATCCCCAATCCTATTCATTTTAACGTTAGAACCATATATACGCACAATAAACGGGAACGAATCTATAAAAGGTTTGTACCTAGGCCAGACTTACCATAAAATTACGGCATATGCAGATGATCTGCTGTTTGTGGTCACACAACCACACACATCGATCCCCAATCTGATCAAAGAATTCCGTCTATTTGGATACATATCCAACTTTAAAATCAACTATGAAAAATCCGAAGCACTTAATATTTCCTTAAATCCACAACAGCTCTTAGATGCTAAGTCAAATTGCCCCTTCAAATGGGTTAATTCCAAACTTAAGTACTTAGGGATTTGGCTCACTTCTGATTTAAACAACATTTATATGCAAAATTTCCTACCCTTTATAAACAATTTGCAACGGGACCTTCGACAGTGGAATCTTAAACCGCTGTCTTGGTTTGGGAGAGCGGCGGCGATAAAAATGACGGTCCTCCCCAGGGCTCTATACTTGTTCCACACATTGCCCGTTAAACTACCTAAAAAGTTATTTTCCTCACTACAGGCGATCTTAAGAGACTTCATCTGGGCTGGGAAGAAATCACGTATCAGTATGCAAACATTGATGGAGACGAATGCAGAGGGAGGTATTAACTTACCACATTTTAAACACTATTATTATGCGACACACTTGACCCGCATTCTTGATTGGAACTGTCATGCTCCCTTCAAAGCGTAGGTCAATCTAGAAAGCCTACAAACAGAAATACAGCTAAGATTTTTACCATGGGTGAATAAAGAGGCACGTTCGCCGGACCTAGATAGACACCCCACAATTGGACCAACACTAAGGGTCTTTCAGACAGTGGCACATCTTTATAACCTTGCATCCTCCCCGGGTCCTTTAACCCCACTGATTAACCACTTGACATCCGGAGGCCGTCATATGACGGCCTCCACTTTAGGGGGTTATATCTGAATGATGCCTGAGGCTACAGACATCATTCAGATACCGGCATTTTCATCCGGCGATTCCGTACACCATAAGAATGATCATAGCGGCTGTTCCGCCGCTTGATCGTTCTTACGGGCGGCGGGAGGGGACGTCCCCCCCCTCCCGCCGCCCTCCGGTGCTTCTACCGACTCACCTCAGCGATCGGTGAGTCGGATAGCGGATCCGCCGGCACCGGATGTTCACCATAGAGATTTCCGGCGGACCAGATGGTCGCCGGAGTCTCTATGATTGTTCGGAGGCCGGGCGCGATGTTATGACGTCACGCCGGCCTCTGCATTCAAAAAAACGGCGCCGCTTCGGCTGTGAAGCGGCAATCGTTTTATTTTTGTTTATTTTAGGCTTCCCAGCCTAGAGGTGAGATGTGGGGTCTTATTGACCCCATATCTCACTGTAAAAAGGACCGATCGTGTCATATTCCTATTACAAGGGATGTTTACATTCCTTGTAATAGGAATAAAAGTGATCAAAAAAAAAAATTTTTTTTAAAGTGTCAAAATAAAATTTTTTAAGTAAAATTAACAATAAAAAAAAAATTTTTTAAAGCGCCCCTGTCCCCGTGAGCTCGCACGCAGAAGCGAACGCATACGTAAGTCCCGCCCACATATGAAAACGGTGTTCAAACCACACATGTGAGGTATCGCCACGAACGTTAGAGCGAGAGCAATAATTTTGGCCCTAGACCTTCTCTGTAACTCAAAACATGTAACCAGTAAAAAATTTTAAAGCGTCGCCTATGGGGATTTTTAAGTACCAAAGTTTGGCGCCATTCCACGAGCGTGTGCAATTTTGAAGCGTGACATGTTAGGTATCTATTTACTCGGCGTAACTTCATCTTTCACACAATGCAAAAAAATTTGGCTAACTTTGCTGTTTTGTTTTTTTTTAAAGCATGAAACTGTTTTCTTTTTAAAAAAAAACGCGTTTGAAAAATTGCTGCGCAAATACCGTGCAAGATAAAAAGTTGCAATGACTGCCATTCTATTCTCTAGGGTCTCTGCTAAAAAAACATATATAATGTTTGGGGGTTATATGTAATTTTATAGCAAAGAAATGATGATTTTTGACATGTGGTAGCGAAGTGTCAGAAATGGCCTGGATGTGAAGTGGTTAAGAATAAGGAGTTTGCATTAGGTCACACTACAGTGTCCTTCCCTCATAGAGACGGCAAAACACCAATGACAGTAGCGCATTGCTTAGAAAATGGCAGGTTAAAAACTTTCGCCAAACTACAGACTGAACTCCAGGCCAAACACTTTACCCACTGGCAGTACAGACAGCTACATGACTTTATCCTCTGCACCACGAACAGAGAACAATTTCTGAGGGAACAGACAAATTTTGAACAACTTTGCATTGCAGGAGAGCAAGTACGCAAAGCTACCTCTCTAATCTATAGTTGGCTACAGCTCAGTAAGGACAAACAACAGAGTAAACATAAAAAAGAGTGGGAAACTGCACTTCAAAAATCTTTCACTGAGGTACAATGGAATAATGCATGTATCCTGGCTCACAAATGCTCAATTAGCACAAGTAATCAGGAAACCTCATACAAAATCCTGACAAATTGGTATTTCACCCCAGCCAGACTGCACAAATGGTACCCAGAGACCTCCGAGAATTGTTGGAGATGTGGCTCAGAAAAAGGGAACATGCTGCACATTTGGTGGAATTGCCCACTAATACGTACCTTCTGGGACGGGGTATGCGCTAGGATACAGGCAATTACAGAAACCGAAATAGTTTTCTCCCCAGAATGTTGCCTGTTACATATCTCAAACTACTCGTTAAGTAGATACAAAAAGTCAGTAGTACGTCATATGTTGAACGCTGCAAAATCCATTATTCCAAGACATTGGAAAACAACACACTCACCCACTCTAGCAGAATGGCTTTTAGAGGTGGACTCACTATACAGAATGGAAGAAACAGTGGCTATGACAACAGAAAGGACAGACAAATTCCATAAACTATGGAGAGCTTGGTTAATTTTCAAATACTCAGATGACTAGGATGCAGAATGGCTAAGGGCTGATTTCCTTGTTCCCTACACTTTTTAAACACATGGCAGAGATGGCATAACAGTAGATGTAGGAGGATTTTGATCCTCTCACCCTAAGTCGTTTCAACATGCACGGAGCTAGACTACCCACCATCCCCATACCCTTTTCTTTTCCCCCCTTCTTATCTTTCCTTCTCTCTTCTCTTTCTTTATTTATGTTATTATTTTATTGTATAGTATTAATATGATTATAAGGTGATTACGGACACAAACAATACCTAAAGTTCGCTAATTTAATCACTACAGCTAGATCCAAGACATGATCTGAACAACACTGTCATAGGATGTCATTTGAATATTCTACAAGATTGTATTACACACAGCTCATGTTATGTTTCAATACCTTTTTTTGCTAAATAAAAACTTTTATTGGAATAAAAAAGAAAAAAGACGCAAGTCCATCAAGTCCAACCTATGTGTGTGATTATATGTCAGTATTACATTGTATATCCCTGTATGTTGTGGTCATTCAGGTGCTCATCTAATAGTTTTTTGAAACTATCAATGCTACCCGCTGAAACCACTACCTGTGGAAGGGAATTCCACATTCTGGCCGCTCTTACAGTAAATAACCCTCTACGCAGTTTAAGGTTGAACCTCTTTTCTTCTAATCTTAATGAGCGGCCACGAGTCTTATTAAACTCCTATCAGCGGAAAAGTTTTATCCCTTTTGTGGGGTCACCAGTATGGATTTTGGAAATTGAAATCATATCCCCTCTAAAGCGTCTCTTCTCCAGAGAGAATAAGTTCAGTGTTCATAACCTTTCTTCATAACTAATATCCTCCAGTCCCTTTATTAGCTTTGTTGCTCTTCTCTGTACTCGCTCCATTTCCAATACATGCTTCCTGAGGACTGGTGCCCAGAACTGGACAGCATACTCCAGGTGAGGCCGGACCAGAGTCTTGTAGAGCGGGAGAATTATCACTTTATCTCTTGAGTTAATCCCCTTTTTAATGCAAGCCAATATTCTGATTGCTTTGTTAGCAGCAGTTTGGCATTGCATGCCATTGCTGAGCCTGTCATCTACTAGGACCCCCAGGTCCTTTTGCATTCATATTTTTGCCACCCAAATGCATTATTTTACATTTTTCCACATTAAACCTCATCTCACCAGATACCCTTCCTATACGTAGGGGATCAGAAAGCTTCCCCATGGACTGTGCTGTGTCAGCCATCTTACCTTGTGATTATTGAGGTTCTGCAGGATCTTTTCACAGAGGAGGTCTTGATCTCCACTCCTCAGCTCCCAGACCTTTTCTGAGCAAATACCCCTGGGTGTGCAGCACTGCTCCTTCTGCCAACCCTCACACCTGTACACACAGTCACACACATCACCCCTACACCTGTGCACACACGCCTCACCCACCCCACACACTTTTACTTGCACAGCTCCTCCCACCTGCACACACACAGCCCCCACACACCTGTACACGCACAGCTTCCCCTACACCCATTCAAACTCAAACCACCTCATGCCTGTATACAATCAGCACTCCCACACCTGTACACACCCAGTCCCCCCACAAACCTGTACATGCACGGCTCCCCCCACACCTGTACATACTCACCCCCCACACACCTGTACACGCACAGCTCCCCCCACACCTGTACAAACTCAGCCCCCCTCATGCCTGTACGCACACAGCCCCCCACACCTGTACACACCCAGTTCCCCCACGTACCTGCACACACACAGCCCCCACAAACTTGTACACGCACAGCTCCCCCCCACACCTGTACAAACTCAAGCCCCCTCATGCCTGTATACACTCAGCCCCCCCCACACCTGTACACACCCAGTCCCCCCACAAACCTGTACACACACAGCTTCCCCCGCACCTGTACACACTCAGCCCCCCTCACACCTGTACATGCACAGCTCCCCCCACACCTGTACATACTCAGCCCCCCACACACCTGTACACACACAGCTCCCCCCACACCTGTACAAACTCAGCCCCCCTCATGCCTGTACGCAGTCAGTCCCCCCACACCTGTACACACCCAGTTCCCCCACGTACCTGCACACACACATCCCCACAAACTTGTACACGCACAGCTCCCCCCACACCTGTACAAACTTAAGCCCCCTCATACCTGGATACACTTAGCCCCCCCACACCTGTACACACCCAGTCCCCCCACAAGCCTGTACACACACAGCTTTCCCCCACACCTGTACACACTCAGCCCCCCTCACACCTGTACATGCACAACTCCCCCACACCTGTATACACTCAGCCCCCCACACACCTGTACACGCACAGCTCCCCCCACACCCGTACAAACTCAGCCCCCCTCATACCTGTACACACTCAGCCCCCCCACACCCGTATGCACCCAGTCCCCCCCACACACCTGTACACACACAGCTCCCCCCACACACCTGTACACACTCAGACCCCCTCACACCTATACATGCACAGCTCCCCCACACCTGTACACACTCAGCCCCCCTCACACCTGTACACACTTAGCCTTCGACACACCTGTACATGCACAGCTCCCCCCACACCTGTACACACTCACCCCCCACACACCTGTACACGCACAGCTCCCCCCACACCTGTACAAACTCAGCCTCCCCTTAATGCCTGTACACACTCAGCCCCCCACACCTGTACACATCCAGTTCCCCCCACATACCTGCACACACACAGCCCCCACAAACTTGTACAAGCACAGCTCCCCCCACACCTGTACAAACTCAGCCCCCCTCATGCCTGTACACACTCAGCCCCCCCACACCCAGTCCCCCCACACACACCTGTACACACACAGCTCCCCCCACACCTGTACACACTCAGACCCCCACACACCTGTACACACCCATTCCCCCACAAACCTGTACACACACAGCTTCCCCCCACACCTGCACACACACACTCAGCCCCCCTCACACCTGTACATGCACAACTCCCCCACACCTGTACACACTCAGCCCCCCACACACCTGTACATGCACAGCTCCCCCCATACCTGTACAAACTCAGCCCCCTCATGCCTGTACACACTCAGCCCCCCACACCTGTACACACCCAGTCCCCCCCACACACCTGTACACACACAGCTCCCCCCACACCTGTACACACTCAGACCCCCTCACACTTATACATGCACAGCTCCCCCACACCTGTACACACTCAGCCCCCCTCACACCTGTACACAATTAGCCTTCCACACACCTGTACATGCACAGCTCCCCCCACACCCATACATGCACAGCTCCCCTCACACCTGTACACACACAGCGTCACACACACACACCTGTACACACACAGCTTCCAAACACCCCTGTACACACACAGCCCCCCCACACCTGCACATACCCAGCCCCCCCACACCTGTACACACACAGCTCCTACATATTCCTGTACACACACAGCTCCCACACATCCCTGTACACACACAGCTCTCACACATCCCTGTACACACACAGTGCCACACACACACCTGTACATACACAGCCCCCCTACACCTGTACTCACTCAGCCTCCCACACATCTATACACACACAGCTCCCCTCACACACACCAAGTCCCTCCACACCTGTACACACATATCCCTCCCACACCTGTACACAGCCCACCACACCTGTACATGCACAGCTCCCCCACACACCTGTACATGCACAGCTCCCCCACACCTGTACACACTCAGTCCCCACACACATCTGTATCTATGTCAGCCCCCCCCCCCACACACACACACACACACAGATGCACACATCTGTACACAAACAAACCCTCCCTTCTTCATTTGCCCCTACTTGTAAAGGTGGTTTTCCTAGTTCCAGCTCTTGTTTTCACATGTTGTTAAGATGAGAATCTGCAGCCAAGCACAGTTCAGAATACAGGCAGCACACAAGAAGTGTACACATGCAGAAAGTGGACAGAGGTTGCAGTAATGAGCCCAATGTGAGCTCAATAACACAGAGCAGCAGCAGCTGCTGACTCCGCTCCTGTTGTGTATCCCTATATAAAGGCAGCGCAGCAACGCGGTGCCCCTCCACCCACCTGAAAAGAATGCACCAGGTGCAGCTGTCCCTCCAGCCCCTGTCTTCTCCTGGTTACTCTCATATTGAAATACGAAACAAATATTGAAACAAATGTTCTAAAAAAAAAATGCAACAAATGTTTTATATAAAAAGCCAGCAGCACAAACTGGAAGGGGTCTTCATCTGGGGAAAACACTAAGTCTATACTGCAAGAGAACCAGTTTAACATATTGCTTTCCTTCAAATGCTTAATACCGGAAGTCCTGTTTAAGGAGGGAATTGTGGACCAGCTTTAACAGAAGCTAAGTGATTTTTAGTGTACCCTTACTGCATACATACTTTAACACAGCTAGGAAAGGCTATTTAGGAAAGGCTATTTAGTGCACGTGTATGTATACATTTTTGTTACACTCTGTATTTCCTGTATTGTTTTCTTACAACTGTAAGTGGTTTGTATATGCACCATTCTTGTTTAGTAAATCACCTTACTATACAACAGGGTTTTTCATTGCTTTACCACAAAGTAGTTGACAAGATACAAGTAAAACAGTGTGTTAAAGGACATTTTGGAGCAGGATCTCATTAACAAATCAGCTAAAATTGTGTCTGGAATGTAATCCACCCTGTTGATGCTGTGAATATGAAGTTGGCTGAAACATCTTACCACTCTGTCCATTTGCAATGATGCCCTGGATATCCACTGGTCTGTTTTAGGGTCACAAGTGCAGAACACGTGACTGGGGAGAAGTCATTTAGGAGCAGTGAATGATCTTCCACGGATATCTGCAACAGGTACCTGGCAATCTTTAATTGGTGACTATCTAACCCTCTTGCTTTTCCAGGGCCTGAGCAGCTACCCTGTTTCCCCGAAAATAAGACCTAGCGTGATTGTCGGTGATGGCTGCAATATAAGCCCTACCCCCCAAATAAGCCCTAGTTAAAGTCCTTGTAGGTCTTATTTTCAGGGTAGGGCTTATTTTCGGGGAAACGGGGTAGGGCTTATTTGGGGGGTAGGGCTTATATTGCAGCCATCACCGACAATCACGCTAGGTCTTATTTTCGGGGAAACAGGGTATGTGTTAGTCTCTTTATACAAATACACAAACTTGCGCTTTAGCAAAATCAGACACCGTCTCTCTAGATAGTCCCATAGCAAGTTAAAAAAATGAGGATATATGCAAATCCACAGCAGAGTCACATAATCCACACTTTCTGGCACAATCACATATAAATAAGATTCAGGTTCTGGAAGCAGCTTCTAGTACGCAATGGCTATCAGTCTCTATCAAGCAATACATCAATCTGCCCTTGTGTTATGTGGGCAGGGACTGAGAATAAATGGCACTGAAGGGCTGATCACTCACTGTAGAAGCAGTTTCAAATGCAGCACTATCTTCTGCAGGCAACTTTACAGTGCCTTGAAAAAGTATTCATACCCCTTGAAATGTCCACATTTTGTAATGTTACAACCAAAAACATGAATGTATTTTAATGGTATTTTATGTGATAGACCAACACAAAGTGGCACATAATTGTGAAGTGGAAGGAAAATGATAAATGGTATTCACATTTTTTTACAAATAAATATTGCATTTGTATTCAGCCCCCTTTACTCTGATACCCCTAACTAAAATCTTGTTGAACCAATTGCCTTCATAGGTCACCTAATTAGTAAATAGAGTCCACCTGTGTGTAATTTAATCTCAGTATAAATACAGCTGTTCTGTAAAGCCCTCAGAGGTTTGTTAGAGAACCTTAGAATCATGAAGGCCAAGGAACACACCAGACAGGTCAGGGATAAAGTTGTGGAGAATTTTAAAACAAAGTTAGGTTTTAAAAAAATATCCCAAGCTTTGAACATCTCATGGAGCACTGTTCAATCCATAATCCCAAAATGGGAAGAGTATAGCACAACTGCAAACCTACCAAGACATGGCCGTCCACCTAAACTGACTGCCAGGCAAGGAGAGCATTAATCAGAGAACTAGCCAAGAGGCCCATGGTAACTCTGGAGGAGCTGTACAGATCCACAGCTCAGGTGGGAGAATCTGTCCACAGGACAACTATTAGTCCTGCACTCCACAAATCTGGCCTTTATGAAAGAGTTCCAAGAAGAAAGCCATTGTTGAAAGAAAGCCATAAGAAGTCCCATCTGCAGTTTGCGAGAAGCCATGCGGGGGACCCAGCAAACATATGGAAGAAGGCGCTCTGGTCAGATGAGACCAAAATGTAACTTTTTGGATAAAAAGCAAAATGCTAATGCCCCGTACACACAGTCGGAGTTTCCGACGGAAAATGTGTGATAGGACCTTGTTGTCGGAAATTCCGACCGTGTGTAGGCTCCATCACACATTTTCCATCGGATTTTCTGACACACAAAGTTTGAGAGCAGGCTATAAAATTTTCCGACAACAAAATCTGTTGTCGGAAATTCCGATCGTGTGTACACAAATCCGACGGACAAAGTGCCACGCATGCTCAGAATAAATAAAGAGATGAAAGCTATTGGCCACTGCCACGTTTATAGTCCCGACATACGTGTTTTACGTCACCACGTTCAGAATGATTGGATTTTCCGACAACTTTGTGTGACCGTGTATGCAAGACAAGTTTGAGCCAACATCCGTCGGAAAAAATCCTAGGATTTTGTTCTCGGAATGTCCGAACAAAGTCCGACTGTGTGTACGGGGCATAAGAGTGGTGTAAAACCAACACTGCACATCACCCTAAACACACCACCCCCACTGTGAAACATGGTGGTGGCAGCGTCGTGTTGTGGGGATGCAGGGAAAGGGAAGCTGGTCAGAGTTGATGGGAAGGTGGATGGAGCCAAATACAGGGCAAGCTTAGAAGAAAACCTGTTTGAGTCTTCAAAAGACTTGAGACTGGGGTGGAGGTTCACCTTCCAGCAGGACAACAACCCTAAACATACAGCCAGAGCTACAGTGCAATGGTTTAGACCAAAGCATATTCATGTATTAGAATGGCACAGTCAAAGAACAGACCTAAATCCAATTGAGAATCTGTGGCAAGACTTGAAAATTGCTGTTTAAAGACGCTCTCCATCCAATCTGACAGAGCTTGAGCTCTCTAAATGTGCAAAGCTGGTAGAGGCAAACCCAAAAATACTTGCAGCTGTAATTGCAGCAAAAGGTGATTCTACAAAGTATTGACTCAGGGGGGCTGAATGCAAATGCACACTACACATTACACTTTTCACATATTTATTTGTAAAAAAAAATTGAAAACGATTTATCATTTTCCTTCCACTTCATAATTATGTGCCACTTTGTGTTGGTCTTCTACCACATCAAATCCCAACGAAATACATTTTTTTGGTTGTAACATGACAAAATGTGGAAAATTTCAAGGGGTATGAATAATTTTTCAAGGCACTGTATATGTTGTCCACTTGCATTGCTTAGTGAAAATCCTATCTCTTTCTCCTTTATACCTCTTTTCTTCACTAAAATTCTGCATGGTCCCAGCACACTCCTGCTTTATCTCAAACTCTGTACTCTAGCAGGTCTCTAGCTCTAACTAGCAGGAATTCAGATAAAAGCATTAAAGGGACACTCATCCTTTCAAAGACAGGTAATCAACAACTTGATTCTTTCTGGGCACACCACACCTGCTTCTCCAGAAAATATCTGCTGACCTTCCTTTCGCCTTTCTTTTTTCCCCCTCTATGTCTTTTTATGTGCTGATCACTAAGTGGCAGTCCGGAGGAGTGTAATGGGATCCAGTGCTATTATCTTTCCCCCACTCTCTTGCCTTGCTTTATAATGTGTGCGCTGTTTCCAAGTTTGTTGGCTTGAAAAAGAGGTGGAGCCTTGAAACTTATCACAATGCAGACAGCTTGACACTCTGTGTGACCCGAATACTACGTGGATTGGGCTCTGTGGGCTGGTCGGTTTCCAGTGCGCCTGTGCAGCTTGTGTACGAGTGCTCAGTATGCATTGCGGCTCTCCTCTGGCAGTGCTTCCCCTGGAGTTACACCTCTCTTTCCTTTCTCCCCTGTTGATTGGAGGGGTAGGTTTGAATCTTATCAATATTTTTTGCTATAATAAATATCTTAAAAAAATATATAAAAAAAAACAAATTTCTTTCACAGTTTAGGCCGATATGTATTCTACATATTTTTGGTTAAAAAAAATTGCAATAAGTGTGTATTGATTGGTTTGCACAAAAGTTATAGCGTCTACAAAATAGGGGATAGATTTATGGCATTTATTATTATTTTTTTTTACTAGTAATGGCGGCGATCTGCGATTTTTATCACGACTGCGACATTATGGAGGACAGATCAGACACTTTTGACACTATTTTGGGACCATTGACATTTATATAGCTATCAGAGCTACAAATAGACACTAATTACTGTATAAATGACACTGGCAGGGAAGGGGTTAAACACTAGGGGGCAATCAAGGGGTTAAGTGTGTTCCCTGGATGTGTTCTGACTGTAGGGGGGATGGGCTTACTGAAACATGACAGAGATCACTGCTCCCGATGAAAGAGAGCAGAAGATCCCTGTCATGTCAATAGCCAGAACAGGGAAATGCCTTGTTTACATTGGCATCTCCCTGTTCTGCCTCTCCTCTCCACAATAGCCACCGGAGAACACCGATTTTGCGGGACCCGTGGGCACTCTCCAGTGGCATGCGGCGGGCGTGCACACCCGCTAGGCAGCAAATTCCAAGGAACGTACAGTTACGCCCTTTTGCCTGTCCGTACCATTCTGCCGACGTAAATCAGCATGCAGCGGTCGGCAAGCGGTTAAAAGAACTCAGGATATGCTTGACACTTCCAACCTCAGATTTCGCATAATTTATCTCTGACAGTGACAAGATAAAGAAGTCCTTCACCTTTGAAGAACTTGATTCAAAAGAGGGTAAGAAGGGCTGGTGCAAGTTGCTGCCTTCCCCTCTGAAGACCTTAATTAAAGGGAGGTATGAAGGACTGGTGCATGTTGCAGCCTTCCTCTCTGAAGACAAACCCATAGATTGTTTTCTGTGCCATCTTACAGACATCAGTAATGACTTTACAAGTTTTAGAATATGTTAATGTATGCATTATTTTTCTTGTTCTCCTCTTTCTTCTCTTTGAGGTGTTCCAGGATGTTATTTTTCACTTGCAATATTTGGACTTGACTCCTAGTCGTTTAATATTGAAATCATAGATTTTGATGGGGATTATCATGTTACACATGTAGTATCTGTTTGTTTGCCTTCAATAATTTTGTCCCTACCTCACTCTGTAGCTAGAGGATGCTTTATGTAGTTAGGTCCACCCTTCTTATTCATGCTTTAGCCTCCATTCACCAGATGTACTGTATTCACCACATGTACTGATTTTTTGACATATCTGATGTTCATCTGTAAAGATCTGCACAAGTTTTGGATTAAAGCTTTCTATGACCTGCAAGATGTAATTTGGATCTAGTTACTGTCTGCTAATGCTACTGAGACTGTAAGTTACAGATTTCTTGTCACAACTGGATCAGTTAAGAAGATCACACTTGCAGTGCTTAGTTTGAAGAGGCAGATCTTGCAGAGTGGATTAATCCCCCTTGCCTTGACATAAAAGCTTAATTATACCCTCCCATCATTTTAAGGTTTATGGTGAATAGTATTAATCATGGATACAAATGTCTCAATATTAGGTAGGTTTTAGAACACCAGTTCCGCTGTTATTCTTTACACCATACAGAATGTGTTTTTTATAGTGGACAAATTCATGTTAAATGTTCATTTATGTACGTAAACATCTATCTGTCTGATATAATATTAATGGAACTCTGGAACAGGTAGGTCAACAAGTTCAACAATACACACATATCTGGGCACAAATTTATTGAGCAAAGATTTGTAAAGAAATACCTACAAGTAATTTTTTTGGTTTGTAGTCTTCAATTTTCCATCAAGCAACAATAAGAAAGGCTGTGGGGATCTGTTCCTACTTATTTATCTATTTTCTCTATACATGGCTATTTATAGAAAAGAGACCTTTATAGTACTATATTCAGCCACATCTACAGTAGGTAAGTGCCTTTCAACGCTGGAGGTTTACACAATAGTCCCTTCACACGGTATAATTTATCCTGGAGAAGAACAGTAGTATTAACACACTATAAATTTTGTTTTATTTTCTGTTACATTATATTTTATAGTTGTGTTTTAAACATACATCATAGTCTTGGCTGACAGCCTGCTGAGATCTTCTTTCGATCTTTACAAAAAAAAAAGGTATTTCTACAAGCAGATAACCCAACCATCCCTAAGAAGGTAAATTTAGGTATTAAAGTGTGTTTATTTCAACACATTCCTTCTAATAACAGCACTTGCTTATAAAAATAAAATCAATGTGGATAGGTGCAGTTTCAAATATTATTTATGAGAGTATGTTGCAAAAGATGAAGACATGTGCCAAGGCAATGGTTTAGGAGCATGGAAGGCAAACGGAGCAGGGGTAACCCCTTTCTACAAGGATACCCACACATGTGACTTCACTGTCACCCAAGAAAAGGAATAAAGAAAAGAGGGCGCACCAGCCTTGTGCATTATCCTTTGATAAATGTATTAAAAGAACAGATTAAAAACTACTCACAAGCATGTGAAAGAAAAAGTGCAATGTAAAAGCCTTCAAATGGTGGTAATCGGTCAGATGGTGAAGGAGAGAACATGAGGACCACTGCTGGCTGACGCGTTTCAAAGGGATACCTTCTTCCTCAGACTGTCACCCAGTCTGGTTGATTTTAGCTGATGTATGTGGATGATTCCCAAGTCTGCTGGCTAACTGCTGTTGTGAAGAACAATATTAAACATTGTTATCGTTTTCTACCTGCTATAGTGTTTTCCAAAATTGGCTTCATTCTCAATGTCAACGATGTACACAAATTAAATGTATATATTTTTTTCCCACAGCTTTTTTTGGTGGTATTTGATCACCACTCCGTTTTTTTGGGGGCTATAAATGAAAAAAGACTGAAATTTTTGAGATTCTGCTCTTTTGGTAAAAAAAATATTTATCTAATAATCTATATTGATTGGTTTGCAGAAAAGTTATAACCTCTACAAACTATGGTATATATACTGGAATTTTTATTTGTTAATTATTTTATACTAGTTATGGTGGGGAACAGTGACTTATAACGGGACTGCGATAATATGGTGGGCAATCTGACACTAACCGACACATTGACACTTTGTGAGGAACCAGTGACACTAATACAGTGATCAGTGCTAGAAATATTACAAGGGTGACAGGGTGTGGAGAGCTCTTGGAGGTGTATCAAAGAAATGTGACTGATGGGAGTCAATATGGGGTTAGCTCAACCAATGTCTAGTCCCAAAAAAATAGCTATAAGTAAAAGTCCATTTAATATAGGTTAAAATCCATATGTAGGAAAATCCTTAAGGTGCGGGGATAAACCTAATTCTGTAGGATCCCAGGGACACTCTGTGTGTAGGCAGCTGGCTGTGAGAGTAGAAGGCAGCTCTGTAAGCAGTGGCGTTGCTATGGGGGTGCGGGGGGTGCGGCCCGCACCGGGTGACACCCGCCAGAGAGGTGACACCGGGGCCGCCGCTAAACACTACTATAGTTTGCAGCGGAGCAGTGTGTGCAGGGCATTCAGCAGTGTGAGGGAAGCTGCCTATAACACTCCACCTTCAAGTTAAGCTGTCACTCTGGGATCTCCAATATCTCCCGAGGCAGCCGAAATTGGTGGGCGGAGCTGGGGGTGTGGCCGCTCCACCTCCTCCACTCCTCCCACAGACCCCTTCACACTGGCTGATCCCGCAGCTGAAGGAGTTAGAGGCCAGGACACAGCACACCCGCCCAAGTCTTCATCTGCAGGCATGAGGCATGCTGTAAGTTACTGCACAGCACACTCTCACTGCATAGAGTCCTAACCTGCCCTGTGCCACCCCAACCTGCTCTATACCACCCCAACCTGACCTGTGTTATCCCAACCTGCCCTATACCCCAAATTGCCCTGTGCCACTCCAACCTGCCCTGTACCACCCTATTCTGCCCTGTGCCACCCCAACCTGCTCTATACCACTCCAACCTGCCCTGTGCTACCCACACCTGCCCTATACCACCCCAATCTGCCCTGTACCACCCCAGCCTGCCCTTTTCCACCCCAAAATGCCCTGTGCTACTCCAACCTGCGCTGTGCCACCCCAACCTGCCCTATACCACTCTAACCTGCCTTGTGCCACCCTAACCTGCCCTGTACCACCCCAACTTGTCCTGTGCCACCCCAACCTGCCCTGTGGCACTCCAACCTGCCCTTTATCACCCCAACCTGCCCCGTGCCACCCCAACATGCCCTGTGCTACTCCAACCTGCCCTGTGCCACCCCAACCTGCTCTATACCACTCCAACCTGCCCTGTGCCACCCTAACCTGTCCTGTACCACCCCCACTTGTCCTGTACCACCCCAACCTGCCTGTGCCACCCCAACCCGCCCTATACCACTCCAACCTGCCCTGTACCAACCCAACCTGCCTTGTGCCACCCCAACCTGCCTATACCACTCCAACCTGCCCTGTGCCACCCTAACCTGCCCTGTACCACCCCAACTTGTCCTGTGCCACCCCAACCTGCCCTATACCACTCCAACCTGCCCTGTGCCACTTCAACCTGCCCTGTACCACCCCAACCTGCCCTGTGCCACCTCAACATGCCCTGTGCTACTTCAACCTGCCCTGTGCCACCCCAACCTGCCTTATACCACTCCAACCTGCCCTGTGCCACCCTAACCTGCCCTGTACCACCCCCACTTGTCCTGTATCACTCCAACCTGCCCTGTGCCACCCCAACCTGCCCTATACCACTCCAACCTGCCCTTTACCACCCCAACCTGCCTTGTGACACCCCAACCTGCCCTATACAACTCCAACCTGCCCTGTGCCGCTCCAACCTGCCCTGTGCCACCCCAACCTGCCCTGTGCCATCCCAACATGTCCTATACCACCCCAACCAGCCATGTGCCACTCCAACCTGCCCTGTACCACCCCAACCTGCCCTATACCACTCCAACCTGCCCTGTGCCACCCCAACCTGCTCTATACCACTCCAACCTTCCCTGTGCCACCCCAACCTGCTCTATACTACTCCAATCTGCCCTGTGCCACCCACACCTGCCCTATACCACCCCAACCTGCCCTATACCACCCCAACCTGCCCTGTGCCACCCCAACATGCCCTGTGCTACTCCAACCTGCCCTGTGCCACCCCAACGTGCCCTATACCACTCCAACCTGCCCTGTGCCCTCCTAACCTGCCCTGTACTACCCCAGCTTGTCCTGTACCACTCCAACCTGGCCTGTGCCACCCCAACCTGCCCTATACCACTCTAACCTGCCCTGTACCACCCCAACCTGCCTTGTGCCATCCCAACCTGCCCTGTGCCGCTCCAGCCTGCCCTGTGCCATCCCAACCTGCCCTATACCGCCCCAACCTGCCATGTGCCACCCCAACCTGCCCTGTACCACCCTAACTTGCCTTTTACCACACCAACCTGCCCTATACCACTCCAACCTGCCCTGTACCACCCCAATCTGCCAATATACCACCCTAACCTGCCAATATACCACCACAACCTGCCAATATACCACCCCAACCTGCCCTATACCACCCCAACCTGCCACTATACCACTCTATACTACCCTAACCTGCCCTATGCCACCCTAACCTGCCCTATACAACCCCAACCTGCCACTATACCACCCCAACTTGCCAATATACCACCTTATACTACCCTAACCTGCCACTATATCACCCTACACTATAATTTACAGGGGCCGGTTTGGGGTCCACCCCATGACCGTGTGCTACATGCAGGGTGCTGGGCAGCCTAGACAGGAGGGGGGTGACACCATGTTTTACCGCACCAGGTGAGGAAGAAAAAGGGGACCAATCTGAGTGTAGTTTTAAAATGCACCAGAATTAATTAATTGTAAGTAACAAGATCACAAGATAAAAAAGATCAAGCAAATGAGAAGTGATAAACCTCGCTGTGTGATGCCATCTGGATCACTGCGCTCTGTGCAGTAACCAGTCTCGGCCACACGGGTGGATTCCAGAGTTCCAAGCCTGGAGGAGAGGCACAGAGCGAGCTGTCAGGACTGGAGGCATATCAATGGTGCGCATTCGGAGCATGCGTACTTCATCATCAGGCCTTCGATGAAGGAGCATGCATGCTCATCACTTAAACCCAAACCAAACCTTAAAAGAACTTGTAAACCTTGGTGAAAAAAAACCTGTAAGACAAAGGCATAAGGAGCTAGTATGCATCGCATACTAGCTCATTATGAAAAACTTACCTTAGAATGAAACCCGCACACTGCAGAGACGGCTGACATCTTCCCCAGTGTTTCTTCAGGGTTCACGGGCTCTGGCGCTCTGAGTGGCCAGCGCATGAGCCGTATACAGCATGGGCTCTGAAGGTCTGGCACCGTAAGTCGGACCTTCAGAGCGCATGCGCGGATGACCTCATCGGCTGCATACACTCTGAATATCTCCTAAACTGTGTAACATGGGTTTCCCCTTAAAATTCCACCTAGATGCTTAACCATCAAGGAAGAGAGTGTGGGCTAGCCTCCCCCCTTGAAAAGTACCCTTATCTGGGTCTCTTTTCCGCCTCTGATGGCCCAGCAAGGAGATGAGGTAACATAAGGAGGGACTTATAGGGGAATCTGGAAGCCCCTTTTATAAAATTATAATATTGTTCCCTGATGTGATCCAGCGCCAATCACAATGTCCAGCTATATAATTTGCATCAATCACGGCATCCAATGATTAGACATGCAATTTGTTTTGCTCTTTTTAACAAATTTTGGCAAGTTCGTAAATATCGAATTTATGAATTTTCGAATTTACTATTTAACGAAATTTGAAAATCCAAAAATTCAAATATTCAGAAAATTCAGAAATATGAAAAAAAAAAAGAAAACTAATAATACCTTAACTATTACTAACTATTAAATTATAGGTATTGGAATTTCCTTTCAAATTTGGCTGTTTGTGAGCGTAAGTTAAGAATTTTCTGAAATAACGAATGCTGTATCTAAACGAATGGAACATAATTAATTAATAATAATAAATAACAATAATAATAAAAAAATAATAATAATTAATAATAAAAAAAGTATTATTATTATTAATTTGTTCCATTCCATTTGTTTAGATGTGACATTCGGATAATTTGTAACTTTGGATAAATTTATATTGGTTATGTTCACTAACAGCCAAATTTGAAAGCAAATTCCAAGTTAGTTATTATTTTGAATTTCTGGATTTCAGATTTCCGATATTCAGAATTTTTTAATTTTCAGATTTCAGATTTTTGGATTTTCGAATTTATGAATTTTCAAATTTATGAATTTATGAATTTTCGAATTTCTGGATTTTCGGATTTTCATATTTTCGGATTTTCGAATTTACGAATTTATGAATTTTCAAATTTCCGGATTTCGGATTTTCGAATTTACGAATTTTCAAATTTACGAATCTTCGTATTTATGAATTTTCAAATTTATGGATTTCGGTTTTTTGATTTTACGAATTTTCGGATCTTCGAATCTACGAATTTCGAATTTAGGAATTTACAAATTTCGAATTTACGAATTTTCTAATTTAGGAATTTACAAAACTTACAAATTTCGATCATAACGAATGACCCGAAAAACAAAAAAAAAATTAAAACTAATGTATTGAAAACAAACGCATTTTTCTGCAGTGCACGTCTACCAATGATATATTCCACGTCAATCATGAGGACTTAACTCTTTCCAATGTTTAGCCATGGAAGTGCAGGGTGTAACAATCATCAGGAGAGTGGTCATTGTGATTAATGTGGATTTATATTGCTGGATATGATGACTAAAGTGAATTATATTGCTGCACATTGTGATTAACACTGCACAAAATCAGGGGACGTCAATAATTGTTTTTTACGTGTTTTTTTTTTTTTTTTTTTTTTTTTTCATTAAAGGACTTTTTTTAACGTGTGTGTGTCTATTTCATTTTAATTCTTTGTCTTAATGGGTATGGGGTAAACATGTACCCCTGCCAGTAGTATGGTAATTAAAAAACATTTTTGTTGCATTGGTACATGTTCCCATTGGCAGTTCCCAGCTCCATATTCCTTTTCTCTTCAACAAAAGCTTGACTATTAGCCCTAATAATGGGCAGAAAAAAATAGTGAGATTCACCTCCCATAGATTTCAGTAGGGACCACTGGGACCAGGGCTTTGTTTGGGATTTGCAGTCTTCATGCTGGGTTCGCTGAACCTCCTGCAATCTGAACCTGGGCAGATTCGCTCACCTTATCTGTCACTCTATCCTTAACTAGAAAAAACAAAAATTCTTTGGCTCAAGGCTCCGTTCACATCTTGGCGTTTTGAATCGCGGGCGGAATGGACGCGATTCTGACTGCGATTCAAAATAGCGGCAAAACGTGGGACGCCCATGCGTTCCCTGTCACTTTCAATAGCACCCCAAAAGCGGCACGATTTTGCCACAATTCTTGGGGAAACAATCGCAATGAAATTGCGCAAACAGAATCGCAGGACGCCTGTCGCCCAAAAGAACTTCTTTTGGGCAACAGGCGTCCTGCGATTCTGTTTGCACGATTTTACCACGATTGTTGTCTGACAGGCCTGAGGCCTCGTACACGTGGTCTGATTGTTGGACGACTGAGCATCTGATTTTTGTCAAAAGGGCATGTGCAGGATTTTGTCTAGCATACTAACTATCCGCAAATTGTCGTTTGACAAACACGAACGTAGTGACGTACTATGAGTGTATAAAGAGGAAGTTAATTTCTCAAGCGCCACCCTTTGGGCTCCTCCTGTTAATTTCATGTTAGTAAATGTTTGGTGAGCGTTGATTCGTGATTTTCAGATCGTACAAAACAAATGCCTTTTACCCCCTTCCTGACCAGAGCACTTTTTGTGATTCGGCACTGTGTCGCTTTAAATGACAATTGCACGGTCATGCGACATTGCACCCAAACAAAATTGACGTCCTTTTTTTCCCACAAATAGAGCTTTCTTTTGGTGGTATTTGATCACCGCTACAGTTTTTATTTTTTGCACTATAAACAAAAAAGAGCGACCATTTTGAAAAAAAAGCATTATTTTTTACTTTTTGCTATAATAAATATCCTCCAAAAGTATATAAAAAAATATTTTTTTCCTCAGTTTGGGCCGATATGTATTCTTCTACATATTTTTGGTAAAGAAAATCGAAATAAGCGTATATTGATTGGTTTGCGCAAAAGTTATAGCGTCTACAAAATAGAGGATAGTTTTATAGCATTTTTATTATTATTTTTTTTTTACTAGTAATGGTGGCGATCTGACATTTTTATCAGGACTGTGACATTATGGCAGACACATTGGACAATTTTGACACATTTTTGGGACCATTGGCATTAATACAACGTTCAATGCTATAGAAAATGCATTGATTACTGTAAAAATGTCACTGGCAGTGAAGGGGTTAACACTAGGGTGCAATCAAGGGGTTAATGTGTTCCCTAGTGTGTGTTCTAACTGAAGGGGGGAGGGGACTGTGCAGGGGAGATGACAGATCGCTGTTCATACTCTGTATGAACAGATGATATGTCTGTTCTCCCCTCAGAGAACCAGAAACTGTGTGTTTACACACACAGATCTCGGTTCTCCGTGTGCCCCGAGCAATCACGGAAGCCCGGCGGTGATCGTTACCACCAGGCACTCACATCGGCTCGGGGGCAAGCGGGGGACGCACGTGTGTACCCCCTAGTGGCCACAGGGCAAAACGACGTTACTTAACGTTGTTTCGCCCAGCCGTGTCATTCTGCCGCAGTACAACTGCAGCGGATGGTTGGCAATTGGTTAAAATACGTTTGGCATAACTACATCAGTATCACCAGCAAAGCAGCTCCATTATTATCCCATTAACCACTTCAGCCTCGGAAGATTTGACTGCTGAATGACCAGGTCATTTTTTGCGATTCGGCACTGTGTCACTTTAGCTGACAATTGCGCAGTCTTGCGACACTGCACCCAAACAAAATTGATGTCCTTTTTTTTTTCCCACAAAGAGAGCTTTCTTTTGGTGGTATTTGATCGCCTCTGCGATTTTTATTTTTTGCACTATGAACAAAAAAAGAGCAACAATTTTGAAAAAAACACAATATTTTGTACTTTTATTTTTAAAAAAAAAGCAAATTTTTTCTCAGTTTAGGCCGATATGTATTCTTCTACATATTTTTGGTAAAAAAATCGCAATAAGCGTATATTGATTTGTTTGCGCAAAAGTTATAGCGTCTAGGGGATAGATTTATAACCTTTTTATTATTATTTTTTTTTACTGGTAATGGTGGCGATCTGAGATTTTTATTGGGACTGCGACATTATGGCGGATGGATCGGAAACTTTTGACACATTTTTAGGACCATTGGCATTTATACAGCGATCAGTGCTAGAAAAATTCATGGATTATTGTAAAAATGGCACTGGCAGGGAAGGTGTTGACACTAGGGGGCGATCAAGGACTTAACTGTGTTCCCTGCTACGTGTTTCTAACTGAAGGGGGAGGGGACTGACTATAGGAAGTGACGGATCGTGGTTCCTAGCTATTAGGAACTCACGATCTGTCACTCCTCTCAGAGCAGTACAGGGATTTGTGTGTTTACACACTTCTGTGTTCTGCCTCTCGCGCTCGCGATCGCTCATGGCCGGTGATCAACGAGCGCACCTGCTATCCCACGAGCCGATGTATAGCTACGACGGCTCGCGGGATCGTGCTGACCTCCCGCAGTCAAATGGCGGCTGGTCGGCAAGTGGTTAAAGAAGATGAGAATTTCGACATTTCATCAATTGCCGTGTCATGAATGTTAATTCTAGATTACGAACAGTAGTTTACAAGACCGAACTATTCCCAGTCATTCCTTGATTCCGAGCATGCGTGTTTGTACTTTCGACTTTTGTGTGACGGATTTCTGTACTGACCATCCGAAAATCAGACGTTGAGTTCACATCCGACAAAAATGTTATAGCCTGCACATCCAGCTTTTGTCTGATGTAAAAGTCAAAACGTCTTTCGAATGCACCGTATTAACGATCCGAAAATCCACAGACAGCTCATCTTCAGACTTTTCCCTTCTGATTTTCGTACCCTGCGTACGAGGTCTAATGCCCTGTACACACAACCGGTTTTGCCATTGGAATAAACTCCAAAGGTTTCTCTGACGGAACTCCATTCAAGCGGTCTTGCCTACACACGGTCAAACCAAAGTCCGACCAAAGTCCGACCGTCCAGAGCCCAGTGACGTACGACGGGACTAGAAAAAGGAAGTTCAATAGCCAGTAGCCAATAGCTTCCGTCTCATACTTGCTTCAGAGCATGCTTTGTTTTTGGTCCGTCGGAACAGCATACAGACGAGCGGTTTTCCCGATAGGAATTGGTTCCGTCGGAAATATTTAGAACATGTTCTATTTCGAGGTCCGTCAGATTTCTAAAAAAAAAGTCCGATGAGGCATACACATGATCGGAATATACGATGAAAAGCTTCCGTCGGACTTTTTGTGTCGGACATTCGGCTCGTGTGTACGCAGCATTAGACACATTTAAAATAATATTGTTTGTAACAATGGAATGTATGTGACACAAAACATCTGTTTTATGACATTTGGATTGCATGATTACAACTATTCGTGTAGCTCAGCTCCATGAAGGATAGATTATAGTGTATTTCATCTATTTTACTAAAATACTAAAATGAAAGTAGCAAGATCTGAAATTTCTAAATAAATCAACAATCAATCACAGATGGCACACAATGTCTAATAAAAATATACTGTACCAAAAAAATGGTTGATTGCTGATTGACTTATGAAGTTTAAAACAGTTGGCTCCTTTAACTTGGTAACAACTTGCTACAGAAGAAAATGCTAAAACAATTTTTTTGGGGATGAGTTTAGATATTGGATATACATGTTTTACCCTTGAGACAGCTGAATACCCTGTAGTGTTCTGCTGGGCAGTTCCCAGATTAGCTGACAGTGTCAAGAAGCCACTGCTGCCAACACAAGACCAGCTGTTAATGGATCAGTAAGTGCTGTGAGCTTAAAAGGCACTGCAGTGGTGATTATGTTCACTGTGAACTCTAATACATTACCTCTTATTTCATGCTGCATCAAATTTACAGGTGAACGCTACACATTATAGCACCCTCCCCATTTTAACTTGAATTTAAGGTAAACATTGCTAAATACCTTGAGAACATGATTTGAATGGGGATAAGTAATTTAATATGTTATAGATGGAAAACAATGTCTTTTTAATAGAAATGTAAAGGTTTCATCCATTAGCACACACATCTGATGCATTTTGGAGACTAGCAGTCTTAAGTGCTAAACTCCTTTTTTTCCACATGACACATTTAATGCTGTCAAAAAAAAAAGAAAAGGTTTCCAGGCTTTCATTAACACCCGCCTTAAATGAATCTCCTACACAGATAGTTTAAGTGGATTTTCACATTCACACCTCTTGTCTTGTGTTAAAAACAAATTTACTGTGCAAATTTACCGTACTTTGAAACAGCGTTGCTGTGTTATACAGAAAGATGTGAAGTCTTTTATTAAATTTCCCCACAAGTTCGTTATGCGTGCATATTAAATGTTTGACAAAATGTATAAAAGGTTCATAAACTTGCATATTATGGAAAAAAAACTGTGTCTTAAATATACACCTATATTAATGCACAGGTAGAAAAGTAGAATAATGGATGTGTACAAGAAAATGATAGGTCAGGCAATAAACTATGGGTCTTGGGGTAAGGGGTCTTTTTCAAGTTTACTCGGAACTAATACTGATCGGGGCAGCTATGTCAAAATCTCAAAATCTTCCTTCCTAGGCTCCCGGACACAGATCTTTATTAAATGGGATGGAATTTTAAAGTCCCAGGGGTATATATATAATTTCTGTTCAATAATATGCCAATTTTGTGATGATTAGGAGTATATAACATAGAGCAGTGTTTCTCAACTCCAGTCCTCAAGGCGCCTCAACAGGTCATCTTTTCATGATGTCCCTCAGATGAAACAGATGTAGTAATTACCAAGGTATTGAAACTGATCAAATCACCTGTGCAAAGTAAGGGAGAGCCTGAAAACATGACCTGTTGGGGCGCCTTGAGGACTGGAGTCGAGAAACACTAACATAGAGCACAGTGTTCAGAGTGTAGCAGTGTCTATATAACATACTGCACAGCAAACAGAATGTGGCAGTCTGGAAGATACAGCACAGTTTACAGGAAGGTTACCTCACTCACCCACTCCAATTCACTCAGTATGAGCTATTAAGCACATCAAAACATTTTTTCAGACCATATCATGCAAGCAACCTTTCCCCAGGCTTCTATATGACATAAAGCTCCACCTACTTCCCTCGTAATACTTCCTTGCCTTCCCAAAACTGACTTTCTTTGCACAAAACAGGGTCATGTGATAAGTTGGGCAAGGGACTACCTCTCACTCTTGCTTCTTTGGTTTGGTCATTAATATAACTATAGGATGAAGACAACAACAATCTAGCGTGGAGAGCACTAGGAGTGGGACACCCTTTTAATAGCCCCAATAAGGGAAGGGAAGATGGGATCAACTGCTGGTTATCGCCTCTACCAAAGCCCTGGTACCCAGTCCACCCCGTTCCTTTAAATTTAGGGACAGAGGAATTCCTCTTTTGTTTGACATCTGCTGGTTTAGGCACTGGTAAATTACAGGCCTTGTTGCCAATGTCTAGCATTTTCAGAAATATTTTGTCCTCAACTAGGTAAACCTCAGGACAGAAGTTAGGATCCCTCCTACAATTTGGAGGAGGCCTCATTTCTGCCTTCTGCCGTATTATCCCTTGTGCTGGCCTCTGGGATCCAAAGGGCCTTGTATGGCACCGCTATGAGCCACAGACACACAGTTCTTTCCTCTTCCACATACAAATATATCTGTTACTTTAGCTGATATATTATATCCTTTTCAAGTGGACATCTTTATCCCCTGAAGAAGACAATTTGTTGAAACACGTTGGGGTCTTTATGTCCGCTTAGTCCAGCTTTACTCTACATGTATTGAGTTTACCCCTTTAGTATTCGGTATACTGGAATTACTATGTGACTTTCTATTTTAATAGTGTTATTAAAACGCCTTTCCTCCTCTGAGGTTTTTTATATCCCTTTAATAAATTTTGTAATTTTTTACTTCTATATGATTTCATTTATCTTTATTATTTCCTGGGTATCGTAGAGTCCCAATTCCCTCCCATACCCCTTTGTGGGTTTTTCTTCAAAATATGCTGAGCAGAATTTGAATAAAAATTGATGTCATAGCTATAGCTAAAACATTTAGAAAAAAACTGTATTTAAAATATTAACTTTAATTTTAATGACCAATATTTTTTTCTATTACTTATGCAGCAATCTCATTTGCATATATTAAAACTTGTACTTCATATAATGCACATTTTTAATACTCCTTGTTTCTGATACAGTGTAATATGTTTCATGTTTCAGATATGGACTGTTATCGAAAAAAAAAAATGTTTTTTTTGCTTTTTCTTCATAATTTTATTATGTATCAGTTAAACCATTAACCACTGCTGTGCTACTTATAAAATATCTTTTATGATGAAATATGAATGTGCTGTAAAACTGACATTTGACAGCTCTACGATTATGAATAATCAATACAAGAACTGCCTGCTGTTCTTGTAGCAACACACTGTAGAGGAAATTCTTGGCCTGATTATTTTTGAGTCTTTCTGCATGTGTAATCTGGTAACTGTCAGAAAAAATGCTTATGCTGATGTCATATAGTATATAATAAAACCCATCATATAATGTTCTTTTAGGCCATCCCTCATGCTCCAAGATGTAGGATGAAATCTGTTAAATCAGAAATAAACCTTTGGGTCACAGTATGCATCTTCATTTTATTGATCGCTATTCAACAAGTACAGGCCACAGTACACGTAATGATTAAGCTGCTTTTATTAACCACGGAAGCTCTATCTGCACTTTTAGTTCATACTGCAAATTTCTGAGAGTTACCTTAATTTCCTATGTATTTTTTGTCCTAATGATATATGACATTTACTTGATGACAGCTGTCAGTGGTTGAATATAAAAGAAATGTTATAGATTTTAGTAAATAAAATGAGATGTTTTTTTTTTTAAATGAAAATAGTAATGAAAATCTGGGTATGGTTTGGACATATGGGGTGTGTGGCCACTTTTTTTCTAATGTCTGCCTGGCAAGCAGGGTGGATTTGATTTAAATCAATTCGATTTAAATAATAAATTAAGTCACTAGTAAAAAGGCTTGATTTAAATCAACTTGATTTAAATCATATTTTTAAAAAAAGAGCAACTGTCATTTCTGTCCCACAGCGGCTCCTCCTCTGACCCGGTGTTAACTCACCGACAGTCCCATTCACGTTAATGGGAGGGCTGGTGATGCGGCAGTGACACAACAAGGTGAGGGACGTGGCGGCAGCAGGTGAGTGGATGTCCGCTAACAGGCGCTGCCATGATGGATCTGAAATGACAGGTGCTCTTTAAATGTAAGGACTTATTCTTGCTGGTGGTTAGAATCTTTAATATTTGCAAACAAAATAAAGGTTTCCTATTTAGAATAATAAACTGTCAGGTTAGTAAAACAGCAATATCAGAACCGATTCAATCATACAGTTTGTAGTGTACATAGATTTGAAAAACAATGGGATAAAGGAATATGCCTGAACTTTGTTTTTTTCTCATGGTTACTGTGAAATTGTGTGAATGCATCAATGCAGTGCATGTTATCTCAGCTTGCAGAGCTTGGATTCATGGAATGAGTTTACCAAAAATGTAAGTATCCCTGAATATACAGCCTTATGCTACATAACTAAGCTCCATTTCATGCTGAATAAACTAAATTATTAATGTATCTTAAATAGAAAACTATCTTTAGATGGATTTTTACTCCAAAAGCGTTTTACTAAAATAAAGTTGATAAAAATCCCAAAAATTAGATTTAACCACTTCCCGCCCGGCCTATAGCAGAATGACGGCCGGGCAATGGTTCTGTTATCCAGACTGGGCGTCATAAGACTTCCAGCAAATAACATGCCGGCAGTAGCATGCGGGGGCACGCGGGGTGCGCAACGTGGCTATCGTTGGTGCTGTGTATCACTCTGACACACTGCATCTCCGATCGTGGTAAGGAGCCACTGACGGAGGCTCCTTACCACGTGATCAGCTGTGACCAATCACAGCTGATCACAGCGTGAACCAGGAAGTGCCGGTAAATGGCTTTCCTCAGTTTGCGCTGACAGGGAGAGCCGATCGGTGGCTCTCCCTGTCAGAAGGGGGTCTGCACTGATAATCAGCACATTGATTACCAGCCCAGCCCCATAAGAGGTGCCCATCAGCTGCCAATCAGTGCCCATCAGCTGCCAGTCTGTGCCCCATCAGTAACGCCTGTCAGTGCCCATCAAAGTGCCAATCAGTGCCCATAAATGTGCCAATCAGTGCCCCATTAGTAGGGATGAGCTTCGTGTTCGAGTCGAACCCATGTTCGACTCGAACATCGGCTGTTCGACCGTCCGTCGAATTGCGAACGTTATGGGCCGTTCGCACCAAATTCGTGTGGCGCGTCACGGCCCATAATTCACTGCGGCATCGCAGTGCATTGCTGGCTGATGATTGGCCAAGCATGCACTATGACCCGCATGCTTGGCCAATCACAGCGCCGTCAGTAGAGAGAGCTGTAATTGGCCAAAGCCAGGGTGGCTTTGGCCAATTATGGCTCAGGGGATTTAGTACACGCCCCACACTATATAAGGCCGCCTGCACGGCGGCCCTGTGTAGTGTGTTCCGGTGTGCTGATAGAGAGAGAGACAGACAGTGTCATTTGATTTGAGTTAGATAGATTAGGCTAGATCTGTTCCTGCTATTTACATTTAGTGCAGTGCGTCCTGCTCACAGTGTTCAGCTAGATCCATTCCTGCTATTTACATTTAGTGCAGTCAGTGCGTCCTGCTCACAGTGTTCAGCTAGATCCGTTCCTGCTATTTACATTTAGTGCAGTGCGTCCTGCTCACAGTGTTCAGCTAGATCCGTTCCTGCTATTTACATTTAGTGCAGTGCGTCCTGCTCACAGTGTTCAGCTAGATCTGTTCCTGCTATTTACATTTAGTGCAGTGCGTCCTGCTCACAGTGTTCAGCTAGATCTGTTCCTGCTATTTACATTTAGTGCAGTGCGTCCTGCTCACAGTGTTCAGCTAGATCCGTTCCTGCTATTTACATTTAGTGCAGTAAGTGCGTCCTGCTCACAGTGTTCAGCTAGATCCGTTCCTGCTATTTGCATTTAGTGCAGTGCGTCCTGCTCACAGTGTTCAGCTAGATCTGTTCCTGCTATTTACATTTAGTGCAGTGCGTCCTGCTCACAGTGTTCAGCTAGATCTGTTCCTGCTATTTACATTTAGTGCAGTGCGTCCTGCTCACAGTGTTCAGCTAGATCCGTTCCTGCTATTTACATTTAGTGCAGTGCGTCCTGCTCACAGTGTTCAGCTAGATCTGTTCCTGCTATTTACATTTAGTGCAGTGCGTCCTGCTCACAGTGTTCAGCTAGATCCGTTCCTGCTATTTACATTTAGTGCAGTCAGTGCGTCCTGCTCACAGTGTTCAGCTAGATCCGTTCCTGCTATTTACATTTAGTGCAGTGCGCCCTGCTCACAGTGTTCAGCTAGATCTGTTCCTGCTATTTACATTTAGTGCAGTGCGTCCTGCTCACAGTGTTCAGCTAGATCTGTTCCTGCTATTTACATTTAGTGCAGTGCGTCCTGCTCACAGTGTTCAGCTAGATCCATTCCTGCTATTTACATTTAGTGCAGTCAGTGCGTCCTGCTCACAGTGTTCAGCTAGATCCGTTCCTGCTATTTACATTTGGTGCAGTGCGTCCTGCTCACAGTGTTCAGCTAGATCTGTTCCTGCTATTTACATTTAGTGCAGTGCGTCCTGCTCACAGTGTTCAGCTAGATCCATTCCTGCTATTTACATTTAGTGCAGTCAGTGCGTCCTGCTCACAGTGTTCAGCTAGATCCGTTCCTGCTATTTACATTTAGTGCAGTGCGTCCTGCTCACAGTGTTCAGCTAGATCTGTTCCTGCTATTTACATTTAGTGCAGTGCGTCCTGCTCACAGTGTTCAGCTAGATCCGTTCCTGCTATTTACATTTAGTGCAGTGCGTCCTGCTCACAGTGTTCAGCTAGATCTGTTCCTGCTATTTACATTTAGTGCAGTGCGTCCTGCTCACAGTGTTCAGCTAGATCTGTTCCTGCTATTTACATTTAGTGCAGTGCGTCCTGCTCACAGTGTTCAGCTAGATCCGTTCCTGCTATTTACATTTAGTGCAGTAAGTGCGTCCTGCTCACAGTGTTCAGCTAGATCCGTTCCTGCTATTTGCATTTAGTGCAGTGCGTCCTGCTCACAGTGTTCAGCTAGATCTGTTCCTGCTATTTACATTTAGTGCAGTGCGTCCTGCTCACAGTGTTCAGCTAGATCCGTTCCTGCTATTTACATTTAGTGCAGTGCGTCCTGCTCACAGTGTTCAGCTAGATCTGTTCCTGCTATTTACATTTAGTGCAGTGCGTCCTGCTCACAGTGTTCAGCTAGATCTGTTCCTGCTATTTACATTTAGTGCAGTGCGTCCTGCTCACAGTGTTCAGCTAGATCCGTTCCTGCTATTTACATTTAGTGCAGTAAGTGCGTCCTGCTCACAGTGTTCAGCTAGATCCGTTCCTGCTATTTGCATTTAGTGCAGTGCGTCCTGCTCACAGTGTTCAGCTAGATCCGTTCCTGCTATTTACATTTAGTGCAGTGCGTCCTGCTCACAGTGTTCAGCTAGATCTGTTCCTGCTATTTACATTTAGTGCAGTGCGTCCTGCTCACAGTGTTCAGCTAGATCCGTTCCTGCTATTTACATTTAGTGCAGTGCGTCCTGCTCACAGTGTTCAGCTAGATCCGTTCCTGCTATTTACATTTAGTGCAGTGCGTCCTGCTCACAGTGTTCAGCTAGATCCGTTCCTGCTATTTACATTTAGTGCAGTGCGTCCTGCTCACAGTGTTCAGCTAGATCCGTTCCTGCTATTTACATTTAGTGCAGTGCGCCCTGCTCACAGTGTTCAGCTAGATCTGTTCCTGCTATTTACATTTAGTGCAGTGCGTCCTGCTCACAGTGTTCAGCTAGATCTGTTCCTGCTATTTACATTTAGTGCAGTGCGTCCTGCTCACAGTGTTCAGCTAGATCCGTTCCTGCTATTTACATTTAGTGCAGTGCGTCCTGCTCACAGTGTTCAGCTAGATCTGTTCCTGCTATTTACATTTAGTGCAGTGCGTCCTGCTCACAGTGTTCAGCTAGATCTGTTCCTGCTATTTACATTTAGTGCAGTCAGTGCGTCCTGCTCACAGTGTTCAGCTAGATCCGTTCCTGCTATTTACATTTAGTGCAGTCAGTGCGTCCTGCTCACAGTGTTCAGCTAGATCTGTTCCTGCTATTTACATTTAGTGCAGTCAGTGCGTCCTGCTCACAGTGTTTATCTAGATCCGTTCCTGCTATTTACATTTAGTGCAGTGCGTCCTGCTCACAGTGTTCAGCTAGATCCGTTCCTGTTATCTTCCTACTGACAGGCAGGCTTGTCTGGTTACAGTATATAAAGCTACCTGAAGAAAATTACAGGTGTTCTATCCCAGCTTAGTGCAGCTACAGGCCATTAGTATGTCTGGAAGGCCAAGAAGGAGAGGCAGACAGTCACAAGCCAATAAGAGAGGGCAAGCAGGCTCTGTGTCTAGTGCTGGTCGTGGAGACGGTGCATCCTCATCAGCACGTGGCCATGGGACACGCTTGGCCTTTTTTTCGGCAGCTGGCCGTGTTGAGCCGCAACATGCGGAAGACTTGGTCGAGTGGATGACCAAGCCGTCCTCATCCTCCTCATCCTCTCTCACCCTTGCCCAGGGTGCTTTGTCTGGCAAAGCAGCGGCCTCTTCCCTCAGCTCAATGTCATCAGTGACTCCTTCCCTAGCTCCACCATGTCCTCCTGAGGATTCCCTCGAACTGTTTGACCACAGTGTTGGGTACATGCTCCAGGAGGATGCCCAGCGTTTGGAAGGCTCTGATGATGATACTGAGCTCGATGAAGGCAGTAACATGAGCACGGACAGAGGGGGTGCCCAAGAAGGACAGCAATCTGGCAGTCATGCTCCCCCTGCTGCAGCATACTGCCAGGTTTGCTCCAGTGATGAGGAGGGAGGGGATGATGAGGTCACTGACTCAACGTGGGTGCCTGATAGGAGAGAGGAGGAGGAGGAGGAGGAGGAGGCGGCACATCACCAACGAGGCAGGATGCCCTCCAGGGGCCAGCCTAAGGGCAGCACATTGACTGCATCACACCCCAAAGCTCCACATGTGCAGGGCGCTGCAGTCTCTGCGCGTTATTCAAAAAGTTCTTTGGTGTGGGCCTTTTTTGAGACGAGTGCATCAGATCGCACCGCTGCTATTTGCAACATATGTCTCAAGCGTATCTCGCGTGGCCAAAACATCTCCCGCTTGGGTACCACATGCTTGACCAGACATATGTTGACCTGCCATGCAGTTCGTTGGCAAGCATATCTAAAAGACCCACACCAAAGAACAAAGAGGATCTCTCCTTGCTCCTCATCAGCTGAGATTTCCAACCCCACTAGACCTTCAGTCCTCTCTGAGACCTGCAGTGAGAGGAATGAAGGTGTAGAATTAGGTGTGTCACAGCCAAGTACTTGTGGGCAATCTGCTTTTGGTACACCGACGTCAGATTGTACCAGGCAAATTTCCCTGCCCCAGCTGCTGCACCGCCGAAAGAAGTTTGCTCCCAGCCATCCACATGCCCAGCGGTTGAATGCTAGCTTGGCAAAATTGCTAGCACTTCAACTGCTGCCTTTTCAGTTGGTAGACTCTGCCCCCTTCCGTGAGTTTGTGGAATGTGCGGTTCCTCAGTGGCAGGTACCCAAACGCCACTTTTTCTCACGGAAGGCGATTCCGGCTCTCTACCGGCATGTGGAAGGCAATGTCCATGCCTCGCTGGACAGGGCGGTCAGCGGTAAGGTGCATATTACCGCTGACTCATGGTCCAGCAGGCATGGACAGGGACGTTACTTAAGTTTCACGGCGCATTGGGTGACTCTGCTGGCAGCTGGGAAGGATGCAGGACAAGGTGCAGTAGTGTTGGAGGTTGTTCCGCCACCACGCCTCCAAAATGCTGATTGTGACACACCTCTCTCCTCCACCCCCTCCTCTTCTTCTTCCTCCATGGCCTCTTCCTCGGAACCAGCGGTGCTCCGTAGGCGTTCAAGGGGCTACGCAAGTACGCAGGCCAAAAGATGCCATGCGGTGCTTGAGCTGGTGTGCTTGGGGGACAGGAGCCACACTGGGGCAGAGGTTCTGTCAGCTCTGCAGGGGCAGGTTCAGAGGTGGTTGACGCCACGCCAACTTAAGGCAGGAATGGTGGTTTGCGACAATGGCACCAACCTCCTCTCTGCCCTCCGACAGGGACAACTGACCCATGTGCCCTGTTTGGCTCACGTCCTTAACTTGGTGGTGCAGCGGTTCTTGGGCAGGTACCCGGGCTTACAGGATGTCCTGAGGCAGGCCAGGAAAGTCTGTGTGCATTTCCGCCGGTCATATAATGCCAGTGCTCGGCTGACGGACCTCCAAAAGGAGTTTAACCTGCCCAAGAACCGCCTAATCTGTGACATGCCCACCAGGTGGAACTCAACGTTGGCCATGCTGCAGCGGCTGCACACGCAGCAGAGGGCCATCAATGAGTACCTGTGCGACTATGGCACCAGGACAGGGTCAGGGGACCTTGGTTTTTTTTCCCCACGCCAGTGGGCCATGATCAGGGATGCATGCACTGTCCTGTCACCATTCGAGGAGGCCACGAGGATGGTGAGCACTGACAGTGCATGCATCAGTGACACTGTCCCCCTTGTCCACCTGTTGGAGCACACGCTGCGTGGAATAATGGACAGGGCACTTGAGGCAGAACAGAGGCAGGAAGAGGAGGACTTCCTTAGCTCTCAAGGCCCCCTTTATCCAGACAGTGTTCCTGCGTGCCCGCCGATCACACAGGAAGAGGACGAGGAGGAGGAGGAGGAAGATTGTGTCAGTATGGAGGTGGAGCCTGGCACTCAGCATCAGCAGTCTTTAAGGGATCAGTCCCAAGGAACACATGGACTTGTACGTGGCTGGGAGGAGGTGGCTGCGGACGTTGTTGTCCTTAGTGACCCAGAGGACTCCGGACCGAATGCCTCAGCAAACCTACGCTGCATGGCCTCCCTGATCCTGCAAAGCCTGCGTAAGGATCCTCGTATTCGTGGTATCAAGGAGAAGGACCAATACTGGCTGGCAACCCTCCTTGATCCACGTTACAAGGGTAAGGTTGCGGACCTTATCTTGCCATCGCAGAGGGAGCAGAGGATGAAACATCTTCGGGAGGCCTTGCAGAAAGGTCTGTGCAACGCGTTCCCAGAGACTGGGAGGTTACAAACTCCTGTTTCTGGACAACGTGTTGCTGAGGCTTCGGTCAGTCAAAGAAGGAGCGGTGGAGAAGGTGGCCGTCTGACCGATGCGTTCAGACAATTTTTTGGTCCGCAGCCCCAAGGTATGATCGGTTCCAGCAACCATCGCCAGCGTCTGTTTTACATGGTGCAGGAATACCTAGGGGCAAGATCAGACTTGGACACCTTTCCCACCGAAAATCCTCTGGGTTACTGGGTCTTGAGGATGGATCACTGGCCAGAGCTTGCACAGTATGCAATTGAGCTACTGGCCTGTCCTGCATCCAGCGTTCTTTCGGAACGCACATTCAGTGCTGCTGGAGGCGTGGTAACCGTCACAGGGTGCGTCTGTCCACTGACTCGGTCGATCGGCTGACCTTCATAAAAATGAATCAGTCTTGGATCACCACCAGCTACCAAGCACCTGATGCTGATGTAACTGAATAATTTTTTTCAGATCCCTTCAAAGACTGCCTATGCTGATGCTGAGTGACTATCCCTGAGTAATTATCCTCTTCCTCCTCAATCATCACGCTGATAGCTTGTAAGAACATTTTTGGTTCTGGGCGCCACCACCAGTGCCTAAGGCACAATTTTTCAGCCCCTGTTTAACAGGGGCGTGTAATTACAATTTTTGATGTAATACTTTGCAGCAGGGCTCGTTCCTGCATTCCAACTAGAGTGTCTGTGAGGGGTTGCAGTGTTGTGGCACCAGCACCAGTGCCTAAGGCCCAATTTTTCTGCCCCTGTCTAACAGGGGCGTGTAATTACAATTTTTGATGCAATACTTTGCAGCAGGGCTCGTTCCTGCATTCCAACTAGAGTGTCTGTGAGGGGTTGCAGTGTTGTGGCACCAGCACCAGTGCCTAAGGCCCAATTTTTCTGCCCCTGTCTAACAGGGGCGTGTAATTACAATTTTTGATGCAATACTTTGCAGCAGGGCTCGTTCCTGCATTCCAACTAGAGTGTCTGTGAGGGGTTGCAGTGTTGTGGCACCAGCACCAGTGCCTAAGGACCAATTTTTCTGCCCCTGTCTAACAGGGGCGTGTAATTACAATTTTTGATGCAATACTTTGCAGCAGGGCTCGTTCCTGCGTTCCAACTAGAGTGTCTGTGAGGGGTTGCAGTGTTGTGGCACCAGCACCAGTGCCTAAGGCCTAATTTTTCAGCTCCTGTTCAACAGGGGCATGTAATTACAATTCTTGATCTAATATTTCACAGCAGGGCCCTGTGAGGGCTTACAGTGTTGTGGCCACAGCAACACCTAAGGCCCAAATTTCTGCTGAGTATATAGGGCAGGACCCTACTTTCAAACATCTAACTTACAAACGACTCCTACTTGCAAACGGAAGGAGACAACAGGAAGTGAGATGAAATCTACCCCTAGGAAGGGAAATTCTCTCCTGTAAGAGTTAATATGGGAAAACAATTTCTCCTTTCCACTGATGCTTTCCAATCCTTGTTCCACAAAAAAAACCCAAATTTTCAAAAAACATTTTTCATTGGGACAAAAAAGTGAGGTGAAATCTTCTGAAGAGGAGGAAAGACAGCAAAACAAATGTCACAGGGGTGATAACCCTTCCCTATGTTTTCCAAAAAGCTTAAAAAAGATTTTTTGGCTGGAGCTAAACACGTTAAAAATGTACCCGTTCAAAATTACAAAGAGATTCTACTTAACAACAAACCTACAGTCCCTGTCTTGTTTGCACCGCCTGTATACTGCTGTTCAGAGTATATAGGGCCTTTCCTTATTTTAATTTGGGTGCGGGGTTCCCCTTAATATCCATACAGGACCCAAAGGGCCTGGTAATGGACTGGGGGGGTACCCATGCCGTTTGTCTCACTGATTTTCATCCATATTGCCATGACCCGACATGACATTAAACCCGCAAGCAGTTTTAAATGAGATTTTTTCCTTTAAAAATGACATTTGGTGCAGGGACTGTTCTAAACATGGGAAACACGCGTCACTTTACAGGCATACTATAGACACCCCCCAGGTACGATATTTAAAGGAATATTTCACTTTTTTTTTTTTACTTTAAGCATCATTAAAATCACTGCTCCCGAAAAAACGGCCGTTTTTAAAAGTTTTTTTTGCATTGATACATGTCCCCTGGGGTAGGACCCGGGTCCCCAAACCCTTTTTCGGACAATACCATGCAAATTAGCCTTTAAAATGAGCACTTTTGATTTCGAACGTTCGAGTCCCATAGACGTCAATGGGGTTCTAACGTTCGTGCGAACTTTCGGTCCGTTCGCGGGTTCTGGTGCGAACCGAACCGGGGGGTGTTCGGCTCATCCCTACCCATTAGTAATGCCTGTCAGTGCTCTTCAGATGCCAATCAATAATGCCGTCAGTAGCTCCTCATCAGTGCTGCCTATCCAGTGCCATCTATCAGTGTCGCCTATCAGTGGCCATCAGTGCCGCCTATCAGTGCCCATCAGTGCCACCTATCAGTGTCCATCAGTGCCGCCCATCAGTGCCGCCTATCAGTGCCCATCAGTGCTGCATATCAGCGTAGCCTATCGGTGCCCATCAGTGCTACATATCAGTGCCCATCAATTCTATATATCAGTGCCACCTCATCAGTGCCCATCAGTGCTGCCTCATCAGTGCCCATTAGTGCAGCCTCATCAGTGCCCGTCAGTGAAGGAGAAAACAACATTTTATAACAGAAACTTTTTTTTTCCAAAAATTTGGGGCTTTTTTAGTTTGTTTAGCAAGTATTAAAAACTGCAGAGGTGATCAAATACCACCAAAAGAAAGCTCTATTTGTGGGAAGAAAATGATACAAATGTAGTTTGGGTACAGTGTTGTATGACCGCACAATTGTCATTCAAAGTGCATCAGCACTGAAAGTGGAAAATTGTCCTGGGCAGGAAGGGGGGAAAGTGCCTGGTATTGAAGTGTATAATAAAAATCAGATTTAAATAAAACCCTGCTAGCAAGTGAAATTTGTAAGACTGCATACAGTTTTGCATATGTCTAGTCTAACAAATAAAATGATCAATAAGAAAATAAAACATCTGTAAATCTAAACTGCATGTTTCCTTTGTATAAGGCCTCAGTATGGCCTTACTTCAGCCATATTGTTGCTTTAAAAAAAAAGAGTTCTGAATATTTATAAGGAACATTGTTCCTGAACCAAACGAAGCACAAATAAAATAAACAATGTCCTGTTCTCTCTGCTGCATTTAGAAGAGAGAATTTCATAACATACCACATTATGAATGGCCCATAAAATGCAAGCTGTCATGTGAAGTAATACAGTCAAGGCCCTGCCACTCATGTTGCCAATTGAGGCAGCTGCCTCAGGCGGCACCCTTGGAGACCAATGGCGACCCTAGGGGGGGGCCAGAGGGGGCCCTGACCCCCCCAACATTATGCTGGGTACCACCATGTGCCCCCCCAAAAAAAAAAATTTTTTTTTTTATTTTTTTTTACAAAAAGGCAATTTCTTTTTGTTTGTATTCATATCGGATGTGCCGCATCTTACTCGGGCCACCGCTGGGGTAACACAGTCTCTATTGAGAGGGAGAAGGTCCCCAGTGGGTGATTCCTCCCCCCTCCCTCTGCTCGCTGGCACTGCATAATGCGAGCGCTCACACAACCACAGCCGCCCGATCTGCTCCTTCCCCTGAATCCTCATTGGCAGGGAGAAGAGTGAGTTGCAAGAAGGACTCCACCAGGACTCTCAGTTACTGAAAAAACAGACTGAGGGCAGGACAGCAAGAGGAGGCTGGGGAACCCCACAGTGGCAGAACACCAGAGCCCGGTGGCAAGACAACCTTTGCAACCCTGATAGTTCTCCCACTGCTTTGGATCCTTATATTTTCTTGGTATGTTGGTGACATATATCTCTTGTTCTCTGTCACCCTGGGGGGGGGGCCCAATACAGTAGGAAGGGAGCTCACTGCAGAACATGTGAAAGGGCCGTTGTGGGATCGTAGTAAAGGGGTAAAGGGCCCCAGGATAGATAGATATATCTATCTATCTATATATATTTTATATATATATATATATATATATATATATTTGCATTTTATATTGCCCCCCTATTTTTGTCCCTGTCCCCCCATGTGCCCCCCCTAAATATGAAGGCTGGAGACGCCACTGTTGGAGACATGGTGGGGATCAGCACTGAGGTCCCGAGTGTCTATACCAGACACACTGCCCTATGTTCCTGAGATGAAGACAGCACTTAGCAGTGAAGATTAGGATAGGAAAGAGATACCACTAACACTGGGGAGCAATGACACACTTTTTCATCTATTCTTTATCTGTGAATGGAACAACCATTTCCTTGGCTGTGATCATTTTCCTATCCGGTTATATAAAGGTAAATACATCTATAATACCTTTAGTGTTCTCAATAAACAAATCAAAACTTGAATACTTTAAATGAGGTAACATGAGGATTTAGGTTCAAAAGAACAGAGACATTTGGGGCACATGTTTTGAATGTCAGATTCCCATGGGACTATCAGGGTTATTTTCTAAAAGCAAAGCAAGGAAATCAGCATAATTACTGTCAAGACAAATCATGTCAATGGTTGTGCATGTTGTTTGCTCAATTAATATGCAAGAGCGTTTTACTTTGTGCAGCAGTATAGCAAAAAACCATGACCAACAATCATGATTACATAATTCTTCAGCAATGTCACACAGAAGGCAAATGAATTCATAACGCTCGTCATATCAGACTTTTAGCATTTTAGTCCTTCAGATTTAAAGAGGAATGCTGGTTTCTACTATGTTTTGCCATGCTGTTATACAATATATGCTAACTAAATTAAGTTGTAAGGCGATATAATATAATCCACATAGCGAATGCCTGTTTGTATTGTTATCTATCATCTTGCTGCTTCTGTGAAAATCTTCCCCATATGACCTTCTCCATACTTCCCAACTTTAGAACTTGATAAAGAAGAACACCTTAGGGAGACAGCAGCAAAAACTGAGTGTTGGTAAATTACACTAAATAATGGGCCTTCCTTAAAGTGTTACTAAACCCACAACAGTAAAATCAGTCTGTATATGCAGTAAACATTCTTTTTATACTCACTTTGGAACCTAAGGGGTTAATCCTCTGCATTGTGTAAAAAAGGCTGTTTGATCCTGTCTACTCTGATCCTCCCATTCTTCCACAGTCCCCCATCCATCTCCTGACAGTACAGAGCCTTGGGGGCAATCTGCACATGCTCAGTTTGGTGTGTATTGCTAGAGGGTTTTTTGTTTTGTTTTTTGGAAAGGTGCATGTGATCAGCACGGGCCAATCAGCACTGTCCAGACAGAGAGTGAGAGCCATGCAGCCACATAGGACAGTCAGGGGAGAATTAAAACTCTCCCTAAAAGCTTTAACCAGACACAGATAGCAGTCAAAAGACAGCTGTGTACTGCTGATGAGAAAAGGTATTTAGCAGTTTACATTTAATAAAAATAATTGCATGTCCGTGTTCTGTGTACTTTGGGAGACCAGATATAGTGAATGCAGGGTCCTGTCATCGGGAGCAGTGATCCCTGTCATGTTTTAGTGAGCCCGTCCCCCCTACAGTTAGAACAAATCCAGGGCACACACTTAACCCCAAGTGTTTATACCCTTCCGTGCCAGTGACATTTATACAGTAATCAGTGGCTATTTTTAGCTCTGATTGCTGTATAGATGTCAATGGTCCCAAAAAAGTATAAACAGTGTCCGATCCAGCCGCCATAATGTCGCAGTCACAATAAAAATCGCAGATCGTCGCCATTACTAGTAAAAAAAAAAATTATAATAAAAATGCCATAAATCTACCCCCTATTTTGTAGACGCTAAAAGTTTTGTGCAAACCAATCAATATACACTTATTGTGATTTTTTTTTACCAAAAATATGTAGAAGAATACACATCAGCCAAAACTGAGGAAGAAATTTGTTTTTTTTTTTCAAAATTGTTGCTCTTTTTTTGTTTATAGCGCAAAAAATAAAAACCACAGAGGTGATCAAATACCACCAAAAGAAAGCTCTATTTGTGGGGAAAAAAGGACGTCAATTTTGTTTGGGTACAGCGTCGCATGACCACAATTGTCAGCTAAAGCGACTCAGTGCCCAATTGCAAAAAATGCTCTGGTTAGGAAGGGGATAAATCCTTCCAGGGCTGAAGTGGTTAATAGAATCTGAGCCTACATGCAGTATACACCGTACATGCATGATGCATTCTTTGTTCACACAATATGCTCCTTAAAGCGGAGTTCCACACAAAAGTGGAATTTCCGCTTATCTGAATTCTCCCCCCCTCCAGGGCCACATTGGCACCTTTCAGGGGGAGCGGGTACCTGTTTTTTACAGGTGCCCTGTCCACACTTCCGGGAGCCTGGGCCGCAGCGAATTACGTCAGCAGCTTGGTCCCCTTCCTCCTCCTTCCCCTTCAGCCAGGCCAGTGAAAGAGTGCAGTGTGCTTTGCGCATGTGCAGTAGCGTAGTGTGAAGCCAAAGGGATGGAAACATCAGCTGCGGTGCCGACATCTCTGGACACCAGGACAGGTAAGTGTCCTAATGTTAAAAGTAATTTTTAAAGGGGCGGGCGGAACTCTTTAATTCAATTACTCGCTTTAATTACAGTGCCCAAATGAAAGTCTCACAAAAATACATATCCCTCAGCATAAAGTTGAAATTTTTTAAAATTGAAACTCTTTCATTACACCCTTCTCTGCACCGAATATAGACAGAGAGCTAACACTTTTAAGCTAACACCCTAAAAGAGAACCTTATTAACCACTTAAGCCCCGGACCATTTGGCTGGCCAAAGACAAGAGCACATGTTGCGATTTGGCACTGCGTCGCTTTAACTGACAATTGCGCAGTTGTGCGACGTGGCTCCCAAACAAAACTGACGTCCTTTTTTTCCCCACAAATAGAGCTTTCTTTTGGTGGTATTTGATCACCTCTGCGGTTTTCATTTTTTGCGCTATAAACAAAAATAGAGCGACAATTTTGAAAAAATGCATTCTTTTTTACATTTTGCTATAATAAATATCCCAAAAAATATATAAAAAAACATTTTTTTTTCCTCAGTTTAGGCCGATACGTATTCTTCTACACATTTTTGGTAAAAAAATCGCAATAAACGTTTATTGATTGTTTTGCACAAAAGTTATAGCGTCTACAAAATAGGGGTTCGTTTTATGGCATTTTTATTAATATTTTTTTTTTACTAGTAATGGCAGCGATCTGCGATTTTTATCGTGACTGCGACATTATGGCAGACACATCTGACAATTTTGACACATTTTTGGAACCATTGTCATTTTTACAGCAATCAGTCCTATAAAATTGCACTGATTACTGTAAAAATGACACTGGCAGTGAAGGGGTTAACCACTAGGGGGGCTAGGGAGGGGTTAAGTGTGTCCTAGGGAGTGTTTCTAACTGTGGGGGGGAGGGGCTGTGTGTGACACATCACTGATCTTAGCTCCCGATCACAGGGACATACCTGTGCGCCCAAAGGGACATACCTGTGCGCCCATTTGCCCAGCCATGCCATTCTGCCGACGTAAGTGTACATGCGGCAGTCGGCAAGTGGTTAAAATACATATAGCAACAATAGCAACCAGCAACTGTTGAGTCAATAAACACCATGATGTACAGCACAGAAATTAAGAGTGGTCAGGACTATACAACATAAATCACAATGTACAGTATTTCAGTGCAGCAGTCCAGAGTGTGTAATGTGCAACATAGCTTATGCACTTCAGTTCCAGCGACTTACCCAGATATTGCTGGAGTTTGAGTAGTTATACTTATTACCATTTTTTAGAGCCAACGGTCGGCTATCTTGTAAAAGCACTCCTAGCGGCTAACTGCAACTGGATTGCTTTTACAAGCAGTTTTACCGGGATTTACCAGGGATCCCGCAGCTTTACTAGGCTCTTCCATTCTACTGGGAATCCCAATCAACCAGCTGGAGCTTCCAGAGGCTGATCATAGACCCCAACAAAGACCAGATCGGCTTTGTTGAGTTCTATGATATACTGTAGATGACGTCACATCACTTTCGGTTTACCCAGATGTAATTTTTAAAAATCAAAAGCATTTATTCACACTGATCTTGATGTGTTCAAATGCTTTTAAAGAGGAAGTAAACTTCCTTTGCTGACATTTACCTATAGGTAAGCCTATAATAAGGCTTACCTATAGGTAGTGAAAATATCTCCTAAACATATACTGTTTAGGAGATATTTACATTGCATGTAGCCAGTGACATCACTGGTGCATGCGCTCTGAAGGAACGGCCTCGGGTGCTGTTCCTACAGGGCCTTGTTCCGTGAATGGCACGTCCCGCACGCTGTGGTTAAAACTGTGGTTTTATTGCTATAAAAATTTGAAAGCAATAAAACCACAGTTTTTGACATACTTCACTATGGAGGCAGTCTCATTATCATACGGTTGTTGTGATCTCTGTAATGGGGATCATCTCCATCTGGTGAGTAGGCTGTTTGCTCGGTGTTGGTGGAGGATTTCTCTATTTCATTCAAGCATTGGAAAATTCACTTCCTACACTTGAATATATTGGATGACCTTTTTTGCTTTTGGACTTGAGTATTTTGATAGAATTTGACAAAGACTCTTTACCTAATTGCATATATATATATATATATATATATATATATATATACACACACAGAGTGCAGAGCTGCCACTTGTAGTGATTGTGGTGAGCAGGCACCAAGTTCCTCCTGAAAAAAAGCCCTGTATATATATACATTTTTTCATTTTTACCATAGATGTTATGGTTTGTATTATTAACACTTTATTATTGTGAATGTTCCATTGAAGTGACACTATTATAATGATAAAAATAGTTTATTACATAAATAACATAAAGAATGACAAAATGCACTAAGCTGCATTTGGATGTAACCATTGACAATACTTTGATCCTATTAAAACTTGAAGGGTGCTGGTGCATGGAGTGTTCCGACGCATTTCACAGAACCATGAGTCTGCTTCTTCTGGGCCACTCTACATGCAACAAGCTCAAATCCCACAGATGACAACGCCCAATCCCACTAGCATTCGTGTTACACAAAACTGACATGTGCACATAACACCGCCCCTATGACATAATGCATATACCATAACATCCCTATACCTACATCTCTATACCACCATGACAACCGTCAGCCCCACCCCTCCCACATTCCAATAACTTAAAATTGCCCAGTATACATACAATACATATGGGTCCTAATGATATCCTCCCAAATCTACACCCAGTCTACCTCCGGATAATCACCTTGCAGGGAGAAGGTAGCATACACACATGTGCGTCACACTTGGATAACACCTCGCCTCAACTTCCACACCGTTTCTCTCCACCACCGGAGTATGTGTTCGCATTTGTCCCACTGCCACCAGCTTAAGTCTCAATATCCTATTGGAGAGTGGGTTCAACCAATTCTCATTTTTCTTTGTTTCTTAGCTTTTCTGTTACCCTGCTTTGAAAAGGCTTTTCCTGTAATTTTTCCTTTAATACAGCTGGTGCATTTCATTGTTTGATCACATGGACTAATTTATATTTTACTTGCATCATCATTCCCAGTTAATTTCTTTATAGTGTCAGGACTTCTGTGACCAAGGTGTCTGTGCCATGTGTGAATGCAGTTTGAATGTTTTTCCTCCTTGGCAGTATTAACCACCTCTTTGCAATTCAACTGATACAGGTCATCTGTAATTTTAGCCTTTGCACCTAAGATATCCCCTTTTGTGATGGCACAACTGTCATGTTGGAAGGTGACTACATTGCCTTGTTTTGTGATCTTCTTCACTGACTAAAGTTCCAAGAGCAGGGACATAGAGGATATTTTTCACAGGTATCTTTCTGGTGACACTCTGGGAAATAGGACAGTAAAGAAAACCGTCTCCTGTTTCTTCTGATTCCATTATTTGTCCATTAGCTGTAGTGATTTTTGGTCAATGTGATAAAAGAAATTTCTGTCATTTGTCATGTGATTTCGAGCTCTTGAATCAACACACCATATCTGCAAAGATGAGGTGCAACTTTTGGAATGAAAAGCATATTATCTGAAGCAAAATCATTTTCTTCCTTCACACTTTGGGCCTTGTGAAGTTTAGTTTGTTTTTGAATTCTAACATTCCAGATTCTGCAATCTGCTTTTAAATTACCTTGTTTCTTCCACACAAAACATTTCCATGTTTCTTGTTGCATGTTACTGTTTTTATTCCTATTTTTGTCTTTAAAGCAGACTCTGTAACAGAAGCAGCGGCACTATTAATGCTTTCTGTTTTACTCTTATATTCATCCACAAGCTTACCCATAACATATTCCAATGTCAGATCATCTTCTGGAGTGACAAGTGTTTCATAACTTTCTCATAAACCACTGAGTAATAGTGCTGCAACATGAAAAGCTTTTCTTCTTCTCCTTTACCTCTCAGGCGTTCAACTATTTCCAAGGTCTGCCTTATGTAATCCTGCAAATTCTGGCTTTTCATCTGCTTGGTTTGGTATAGCTTTCTAGTCAAATACAGTGTATTGCTGAGATTAGCTCTTTCATGCATTTTTGTAATCCTTCCCACATTTCTTTAGCAGATTCAAACTTACATGTGTGTATGATTTGATCATCTTCCCTGCTAGGAAAGATTGTGCTCTGAGCTTATTGGTCTTTCTGGTAAACCACTCAGTAATAGTGCTGCGGCATGAAAATCTTTTAATTCTTCTTCTATACCTCTCAGGCATTCCACCATTTCCAAGGTGTGCCTTATGTAATCCTGCATATCCTGGACTTTCTTGGTTTGGTATACTTTTCTAATCAATTAGTTTATTGCTAGGATAAGCTCTTTCATGCACCTTTTGTAATCCTTCTTACAGTTTCACACTTACATATATGTATGATTTAATCATCTTCTATGCTAAGAGAAATTGTGCTCTGAGCTTTTGGTCTTTCTCTATCCACTCATCTAAAGGGTGTTTTGGCCTGACTTCATTTATACTTTTCCACAAATCTTCTCTTATTAGCAGCATTCTTATCTTGAATTTCCAAGACTGGTATTTCTGGTTTGTCAGATTTGCAAATTAAAGCTTTGTCGCAGTTACTGGGCATTTTCTTTTATTCTTTTTTTAATCCTCTTGCTGTATCTTGCATTTGTCTGCGGTAGCTGGCTATTAATGGGTTATGACTTTGTTCCCAACTTTTCTGGGCCCATAACCTGTTATGCTGCGTACAAACGAGCGGAATGTCCAACAGAGAAAGTCAGACGGAAGCTTTTCATCGTATATACCGATCGTGTGTAGGCCTCATCTGACTTATTTTTTCGAAAAATCTGACGGACCTATAAATGATATATGTTCTAAATCTTTCCGACAGACCCAGTTCCTATCGGGAAAACTTTATGCTGGTCCGACGGACCAAGAAAGACGCATGCTCTGAAGCAAGTACGAGACTGAAGCTATTGGCTACTGTCTATTGAACTTCCTTTTTCTAGTCCCGTCGTAAGTGTTGTACGTCACCGCGTTCTGGACGGTCGGACTTTGGTCGGACTTTGGGTTGACCGTGTGTAGGCAAGAAGGCTTGAATGGAATTCCGTTGGAGAAACCGTCGGAGTTTATTACGACGGCTAAACTGGTCGTGTGTATGCGGCATTAGAAATTCTGTATATGGCCCTACAGAATTTCTAATAGACAGTGCACAGTCCACAGTCTGAACTTTATTATCAGAGAAAAGACTATAGAGCACAGGTGGCAAACACAAGGCCAGCGGGCCGAATCTGGCCTGCCAGGCCTTGTCATATGGCCCGTTCAGAGGCCGCCAGCCTCCACCTCCTGTTCTCACAGCCGCTTTCCATTGTCACAAACAGGTCTCCTTGGCAACCAGAGTAAACACTTCCTCTGCTCTCCCCCTCAGTCTCTCCAGCGGCGCTGGCTGTGTGTGTGTAGCTGAGCGCATGCGCTGTCGATCCAGCATAGCCTGCAATTGGCAGAGGTACCTGATGGCTCCGGAGGCTGTGTGTTCCAATCTACATCCAGAGGCTGCATCTTGAGGGAGGATCTTGAAGAATTGTAGCAGTACTGGCCATGAAAGCATTCTTGTAAATGCCATCTTACACCAGGTAGGAGAGAGTACACATGTGGGGTTTGCTTTGGGAAGTGGAGGTGTGTAAGAAGATGTGTTTAGAGGTGGAGGGATGGGGGCAGAGTGCCGGGGGCAGGGGTCAGAACCCAGGAGGAGGGGTGGAAGTGAGATGTTGCACATTGGGCACAGCGCACCACTGAACCCTGCCCTCTGTACGTCCCGCACCACTGAACCCTGCCCACTGTACGTAGCACACCCCTAAATCCCTGCCCTCTCTACGTAGCGCACCCCTAAATCCCTTCCCTCTGTGAATAGCGCACCCCTGAGTCCCTGCCCTTTGTACGTATTGCACCCCTGAATCCCTGCCCTCTATACATAGTGCACCTCTGAATCCCTGCCCTCTGTACGTAGCGCACCTCTCAATCCCTGCCCTCTGTACGTAGCGCACCACTCACTCCTTGCACTCTGTACATAGCGCACCCCTGACTCCCTGCACTCTGTACGTTGTGCACCCCTGACTCCCTGAACTCTGTATGTAGCGCACCTCTGACTCCCTGAACTCTGTACGTAGTGAACATCTGACTCCCTGCACTCTATACGTAGTGCACCTCTGACTCCCTTCACTCTGTACGTAGCACACCCCTGACTCCCTGCACTCTGTACGTAACACACTCCTGACTTCCAGCACTCTGTACGTAGCGCACGCCTCACTCCCTGCATTCTGTACGTAGCACACCCCTTAAAATCCCTGCACTCTGTAGGTAGTGCACCCCTGAATCCCTGCACTCTGTATGTAGTGTACCCCTGATTTCCTGCACTCTGTATGTAGCACACCCCTGAATTCCTGCACTCTGTACATAGCGCACCCCTGAATCCCTGCCCTCTGTACGTAGCGCACTGCTGAACCCTGCACTCTGTACGTAGCATAAACCTGACGCAATCCTGAACTCTGCACTCTGTACGTAGTGCGACCCAGATACAACCGGCCCTTTGAGGGCAATCACAATGTTGATGCGGCCCTCGACGAAATTGAGTTTGACACCCCTGCTATAGAGTATACGTACCATAGATGCAGCTACAAACGTATAAACACTGCCACCTACTGGTTAAAGACTATATCTGTAGTTGTTGCACAAAATACATTAACATTGTATTCCAACAGAAGGTGTGGAATAGGAAATGCACAGCGCAGATTATAGAAAAAGTCAATGTGGAATAGGAAAAGCACAGGGCAGAATGCACAGAATAAGGTAGCGAGGAATAGGGAGCACATACTGCAGACCAGAGGATAAGGAGGTGACAAATAGGAACAATAGGAACAATAGGAACAAAGAGTATGCCCAACACAGTACAAAATAAGGTACTGTATATTTTACGTGTCAAACTTACATACAGTTTCATTGCAGAAATTAACATACCAGAGAACTACTTCCTTCAGCCTTCATCTTCTAGTGTGCACACAGTTAATAGAAAAGTACTTGGGCCTGGACGGAGGTCCTCAGTCTGTAGATGCCTTCTGACTACTGCTGCCTGTGGCAGTAGTAAACGTAAAAGGTAAATGCTTGCAGTCACTGCCCCATTTTACTGTTGCTAGCCTGCCCTTGCTTCACTGGGTAGAGGTACTAACAGGTACTCCCCACTGGTATAAAGATTTTCTTGGAAGTTGCTGCTGCCCTGCTTAGCACTGTTACTGCTTGAGTGAGTGTAAGCATGGAATGTAAGGTGGCAGGCGGAGCCTAGCGGAGCAGACATGCATTGTTAGAGCTCCACACCGCTGAGGAGAGAAGAGAAGGACAAAGCAGAGCCTGCAGGCTCAAAAGGTATCCATTTGAACCTTTTTGCCCCAGGGAACAAACTGTGAAAGTTTGGGCAGGAAATATGGTACTGGGAGGAAACCGTGGCAGAAATAAAAATCACCTCACAAAGAGCTCACAGGCACTCACTGCAGCTGAAGCAGCTCCAGTCACCTCACAAGATACAGCATCAGGGCGCTCTCACAGACAGAAAATGTCACAGCAAGACTCTCCATTTGAGTCAGATACAGAACAAATCCTCTCACAAACTTCTCCACAAGCCTCCTCAGTATCCCCAGTAATATTATTACAATTTGAAAAGATGCTTCATAAGGCTTTAAAACAAACCTCAGACCAAATAACAATCAGCCTAACCAAAGAAATAAGAGAGCTGGGAAACCGCACCGCAGCCTTAGAAATAAAAATGGATGAAATTGAAATTACAACCCAAGAAAATATAACAGAATTGGAACAATTAAAAAAAGAGAATTTAATACTTCAAACTAAGCTTGAAGATTCCGAAAATAGAGCCAGACGTTCAAACTTGCGCATAAGGGGAATACCTGAAACTGTGACAGACCTGCAATCTACTATTACTGCTCTATTACAAGAACTAAAGCCAGATATCCCTATTGAACGTTTAGAACTGGACAGAGTACACAGAGCCCTCACAGCCAAAAAGAAAGATGGACCCCCACGTGATATAATCACAAAATTTCATTATTACAGAACGAAAGAACAAATACTAATTGCTGCAAGAGAAAAAAAGGAACTTAATTTTCAAGGACACAATTATCAAATTTTTGCTGACCTATCCCAACTTACTATTACTAAAAGACGATCCATGAAACCCCAACTAATGGAACTGCAACGCCACAACATTATGTATCAATGGGGCTTCCCCTTTTCAGTCAGATTTAACTACCAAGGTACAATTTACAGAAGCAGATCAGCAGATGAACTACAACAAACCCTTTTAAAATTAAATCTGACAGAACCCACAAGCAGCAACACTCCCGCACGCAGAAGAATGGCATCATCTTCACCTTCAGGCAGCACCCAGAAAATTTCAGAACAAAATGGGAATCATCATTCTCACAAAAGAGGCCGTTATGCCACATCATCCATGGGCCAAGAAGATTCAATGGACTGACATCCTAATTCCTGATATCTCTTCATTTATTATACTAAGAGATGGTTCTCTATAAAAAACCTATATTTATAACTGAATGTAATTGCATTCTGATAGTCACACACTGTGTGGGATCATGTTACATTCCAGTTATATTTCTTATTACTTCTGATTCATATAGCCTTAGAATATATAAGTGAAATAAGGAAATTCTTGTTCAGTTATATATTATCAGATAATAACAATAGATTTATTACTTTTTAGGACAAATATGTTCAATAATCCAGAAGTAATGGAAGCTTTTTCTTTCTTTTCTTAAAACAAATATATTATTACCTAACTAGTTCCTAGAACTATGTTTTTGTTTATTCTAATCTGAAGCAATACAATCTCAATTTTATGAGTTAACATATCTAAACAGTTACATATGAATAAAATATGTAATTGTTTACTCTAAAAGGGTTAAAATCCCAAAATAATTCAAACTATCTTCATCAATACCAAAGTTATTAACAGTACCTTTCTAAGTGAATTATTTAGCCTAGGGCAAGACTAACCATATACAACCACCCTGGAATAAATAATTTCAACAAAAACTATATTCTGCACTCCAATTAATGAAACATCATTTTGATGTCTTTTGACATAGCACTTCTCTCCTGTAAGCGGAAGATCCGTGTACCCCCATTAGCCCTCCTCATTCTCCCAACCATATTATGTGGGAGTGTGACGAAGGCACTTATTCCCCTGAGAGAGATATTTATTCTCTTTCACGGGTAAATTGTGATTACTTGCAAAAAATAATTTATACAATGTATCATCTAATCTCATATGTTTTTTGTTTACTCTTTACTCCAGAATTCACTGCTTTCTTTTCTATCTATTCATCTCTTCAGTCCACACAGGTTGATCTGCGCAGTCAGCTCTGCATAACAAAAAGTAAGTCAAAACTATTTGATCTATTGCCATGGCACCACTGAATATACTTTCCCTGAATGTTCAGGGAATAAATGTCCCTCAAAAAAGGACCAAAGCCTTCCGTACTTTCCATAACAAGAAGGCTCACATAGTATGCCTCCAAGAAACACACTTCACCAAAGATTCTACTCCAAAATATATTTCTCCTTTTTATCAACAAATTTACACGGCTTCTGCCTGTACCAAGCAAAGGGGAACTCTAATTGCATTTCACCGATCCACACCATTCACCTTATCATCAGAAATTAAAGACCCAGAAGGTAGATACCTGATACTCATGGGTTATATAATGGATACAGCAATCACGGTGATTTCCTACTACGCTCCTAACAAACAACCTACACCATTCCTCTCACATATATTACAAGTGATTAATACACACAAAATAGGAACAGTGATAATGTGTGGGGATTCGAACCAGGTCCTCCTCCCATTTCTAGATAAATCACCTTTTACACCATCCAAAATAACCTCTAGATTACCTTTTTCTCAACTTCTTTCCAAATACAATCTGGTAGATTCGTGGAGAGAAAGTAACCCAATGAAAAAGAAATTCACTTATTTCTCGCACCCTCATCAAACCTTCACCAGAATAGATCATATTTTTCTAACAATAGGAATGATACCAGAAATTATTGCATCAGATATAATTCCGATTCCGTGGTCTGACCATAATGCAGTATACACTACTATAGCCTCAGCCATACCAAAAGCGCATGACCCAATGTGGTACTTACCGGACATAATGCTCAAACACCCACTACACCAGATGGCCATTGAACAAGCTTTAAAGGAATACATATCAATTAATAATACAACAGACATCTCCCCAATAACACTGTGGGAAGCTTATAAGCCTGTCTTGCGTGGTACAATACAAAGACAAATGGCACTATTTAAATGGGAACGCAAAAATCTAGCAAAAAAACTAGAACTCAATTTTAATGCAGCCTACATATCATTTCAAGATAATCCATCTCAAAGTACAAAATCTCATCTGGAAAAATCTAGATTGGAATACGATCTATTTCTCACTGAGTCAGTTGATAAATTCCTCAAACGCTCCAAACACTATTTCTACATGAATACAAACAAACCAGGTACATATTTGGCTCGGGCATTAAATTCAACTAACAAATCTTTCAAACCAATACGTTTGAAATTATCAAAAAATGTTTACACTTGTAATCCAGTTAAAATAGTCAATAAATTTCACTCACATCTCGCAACTTTATACAAGACAAACAATGAATTTAATCCTACAGAGGCTGAATCCTTCTTCTCAAAAATAACCTTACCTGAGTTATCTCAGAATCAAAAAAGCAGTTTGGATGAGCCTATAACTATAGATGAAGTTGCTAACGCCATAAAAGACCTAAAACTTAACAAAAGACCAGGCCCAGACGGCTACTCGGCTTTATACTATAAAACATTCTCAGAAATACTCTCTCCCATTCTCACTGAAACTTTTAACAAACTTCTAGATGGACATTCTTTTCGGCAAGAAACACTAATGGCAATTGTTTGTATGATCCCAAAACCCCTTTCTGATGATACTTCCTGTGTGAATTATCGGCCTATCTCTCTGTTAAACCTCGATATTAAATTATTAGCAAAAATAATAGCAAAACGCCTCAATAGCATTATAGGAAAATTAATACATAGAGATCAAGTAGGCTTCATGCCAAATAGACAGGCAGGCGATAATATACGCAGGGCAGTGTTATTGGCACATATTGCTAAAAAACGGAAAATCCCGTTATGTTTTCTATCTCTCGATATTAAGAGGGCATTTGACACAGTATCCTGGCAATATATGCAATATTCATTACAAAAATGGGGTTTTGGACCCCACTTTTTAACATGGATCAAAGCATTATATAATAAACCCAAAGCCTATATAAAATATGCTGGATACAAATCTGAAGCCTTTAATATCGAAAGAGGTACCCGACAGGGTTGCCCATTATCTCCCTTATTATTTGCCCTTATACTCGAACCCATGGCCCAATACATCAGAACAAACCAAACTATAACTGGCATTGAAGTAGGAGGTATTACACACAAACTATGTATATTTGCAGACGATATATTACTTTTTCTATCATCACCACAGGTCTCTGGTCCTAACTTAATACCACCTCTTGATGGATTTGCAGCCCTATCCGGCCTTATGATTAATCCTAAGAAATGCCTAGTGCTTAATATTTCACTCACAAACATGGAATTGATCCCGGCTAGGACTGCACTCCCATTCACATGGGCAGAAAAATCAATCCCATATCTTGGAATTCATTTAACAGCATCTCATTCTGACTTATTCTCAACCAATTATCCTCCTGTATTAAGACAGATCACAAATCTAATAAAACAATGGTTGCAACTTCCTTTATCCTGGATAGGGAAGATTAATGCAATCAAAATGACTATTCTACCCAAATTGCTTTATCTATTCAGAGTCCTCCCTATTCCAATTCCTTCCTATTTTTTGAGAATAGTACAAAAAAGAGCAACTTCGTTTATATGGGGCTCTTCTAAACCACGTATACCTATACACACACTACATCTTCCCAAAAATAAAGGAGGCCTGGGATACCCTAATTTTACTAACTACTACAGAGCAGCACATTTGGCCAGTCTGTCCAAATACCATGCAAAACAGGAAATCCCATTATGGGTATTTATAGAAAATTTACAGAAAATGACCCTCTATTAATATCAAATTTATTATGGCTTGATCCTAAAGACCGCTTTAAAATTCATAATCCCATAACTAAACACTTCTTATCTCTCTGGGATAAACTAAAAACCAAATATCAGTTACAATCTCCACACAATCCTCTCCTTTCTTTTATCAGAAATCCGGCCTTTTATCCGGCATGGATCTACCCAAATTCTTTTAAAGCTTGGACAACATCAGGCATTCAGACACTAAATGACTTCATAGCATCTAAATCATTCCTTTCATTCCCATCGCTTAGAGAAAAATACGATCTACCAAACTCTGAGATATTTAGATATCTCCAAATCAAAAATTTCTATACACCATTCCTAAAGGGGGATACACCATTATCCCAATTATCCATTTTTGAATCAATCTGTACAAAAGATCCATTTGCTAAAGGTACAATTTCATCACTTTATAATCAATTATATGGAGTAGCAAATCTTAATAGACCCTCTTACGTTCAGAGGTGGGAGGAGGACCTGGGACGAACTTTAGAAGACACGGACTGGTCTAACATATGGCTCACATCTAAGTCATCTTCACCCAACATCTTAGCACTGGAGACAAATTATAAAGTCCTAACTCGCTGGTACCTTGTACCCGCTAGAGTGGCAAAATATTCACCTAATACCTCAGCTCTTTGTTTTCGAGGATGCCCAGAAATAGGCACATATTTACACATATGGTGGACGTGCCCAGTAATCCAAACCTTCTGGAAGGAAGTCTTCGTGATTGCATCTAAAATATTTAAAAAAATAGTACAACCAGATCCATATTTAACTTTACTTAATCTAAAACCGGAATGGTTAACACTCTCTCAATTCAAACTTATGATCCAACTAATAACGGCTGCAAAACAAACAGTGGCCAAGGCATGGAAATCTCCTACATTGGTACTAGCAGAAACAATTCACAGAATGAATAATACAATGTCCCATGCTAAGATGGTAGCCATCGATCAAAATCAAATTCCAAAATTTGAAAAACTTTGGCATCCTTGGATAAAACAACAGTTCCTGTCAAACTTCAATGACTCTGTCCTGTTGCCATGGTAACAGATTAAATGACTTACAGAGACACCCATTCTAAGGCTTCAAAGAGAACTAAAAAGAATAATAAACTGACGAGCGGGACAACCTTGTGGACCATACCTCTACCTTTCAACCCTTTTTCTTCTTTCTCTTTCCTTTTCTCCACCTTACGATTAAAGCTCATTATCAGAATTTATTTGACCTATATGCACTCTACTTGTAAACAATATGTATAGTAGGTATAAATCATTTAAATACCTACAAAAGTAACTAAGGAAATGATATATATCTTTAATTTAGGTTTACGTGAACCCGATGTTTAATATTTGAAATTCCATGATATTTACCTATATAAACCCTACTGTAAAACAATGAGCTTACTTTATAGATCCTTGTAAACTTACTTTATGTATCTTTATAACATTGTATACTCAATAAACTTCTTTTGACAAGGAATGTAAGGTGGCAATCCGTACTCACCCATAAAGCACATTCTTAAAAAATATATTCTTGTACTTTCTTCTTGTCATATTAGAAGTAGCAGGCTGTATTGCAGGTTATCTTTTGCCTGAGCTCATGGTTCAGTACAGACACTCCTAAAAATGTCATGTGTCAGTTACTTAACATAATTGCCAGTTTTGTTCTTATCCAGCATCACCAACAGCGTGTTAGCTATAAGCCCAGATAGAAGCCTGTACAAGCTGAACTCCGGCAGTTTTAGTCCATACCACGCACCTCAACCCTGTATACTAGTCGTTTGACTGCTAGGATGTCTTGGATCCATTAATGCTAATTTTATACTGGATTTCTGTAAATGTTTAGCACTGATTTCTTTTAATAAACTGTCAAGCAGTTTTATACTATGTAGCTGTTTTATCTTTCCTTTATGGGCCCTACTATGGAGTAAACTTTACCATCAGCCATGACAGTACCACTACCTGCAATATAATAGAGTAAGATGATTGGATCTTCTATACTTCTATATCCCGCCTGTCTAGACTTTTATAATTTGGAGTCTATAAACCTCTGGTAAGGAGGCATTTTATACCAATATCGGTGGAGGTGCACTTGGGTGATCAAAACTCACATCAATTATACTCACTGTAACTGGATGTTTATCAAGGAATTCACCTGCATTGTTCAGAACAGCACCAGTTGTTTACACTTTATGGACACTTGTTTATTCATTATCTATGTTTAGCGCGGCAACATTTTTTTGTTTCACGTTTATCACGATTGGTCCTGTTGTATTGTTGCCAGCAACTTGCACTTTTCTAATAAGTCTGTATACCTGGGCAATAATTCTTCTGTTTATGTTGAACTCAGGCAGAAGACAGGTCAGCTACCTTTGGGATCTTACACTGAGCTGACATTTTTGCTCTGGAAAGGCGAACAACAGGAAACACAGCTAAGATGTTGGATTGTACTGTTACAACATAAAGTGGAACTATGGGCAACATAAAAAAAAGTTTGCTGCACTCCATCATTAGAATTAACAAAACAGTTTGTTTTTCTGAGTCCTCCCATGTTGATCCTGTCTGTACATCTGTTCTATTTCCACTTCTTGAAAAAGGGCAACAATGCTGTTCATTCTGTAGTGATACTGAGGACTCCATTTAAAAGACAAACAACTCAAAGGGGGTTGTAAAGGTTTTTTTGTTTTTTTTTAAATAACAAAAATGTTATATTTACCTCCTCTGTGCAAGGGTTTTGCACAGAGTGGCCCCGATCCTCCTCTTCTGGGGTTCCCCCGGCGGCGCTCCTGGCTCCTTCTCTTCTCAAGTGTCCCCACGGAGAGCCGCATTCCATGGGGACACTCATGCAGGCGCTCTCCCGAGTCCTGCTGCTGCGTTCATTGATGGACAGCAGGACTCTGCCCCCCCACCCCCGCTCCCGTGTCACTGGATTTAATCAACAGTAGCGGGAGTCAATGGTTCCTGCTGCTATCAATCTATCCAATGAGGACCCCAGACAACGGCTGGAGCTGCTTCGCTCGTCCCCGTTGCTGGAATGATCGGGTTCAGGTAACTAAACAGGGGGCTCTGGGGTGCAGCTGCTCTACAGAAAGTTTTTCACCTTAATGAATAGAATGCATTAAGGTGAAAAACCTTGAGGGTTTACAACCCCTTTAAAAACTAAATCCAGCTAGCATGTTTTAACCACTTCAATACTGGGCACTTTCCCCCCTTCCTGCCCAAGCCAGCACAGATGGGCACTAAAAGGTGGCACTGATGGGTACTTATGGGTGGCACTGATGGGCACTGATAGGTGAGCACTGATGGGCATGGATGGGCACTAATAGGTGGCACTGATAGACACTGATGAGTGGCACTGATTGACACTGATAGATGGCACTGATTGGCATCACTACCTAGGATGCACTGGCAGGTATTGCCGGTATTGCTGGTGGGCACTGATAGGCATCATGTGTGGGCACACATTCGCATCATGTGTGGGCACACATTGCCACTCATGGCCACCATCCCTGGTGGTCCTGGTGGCATCCCTGGTGGTCCTGGATGGGCATCCGAGGGGAGCTGCACTGATAAACAATCAGCGCAGATCCCCCCCATCAGGAGAGCCGGCGATCGGCTCTCCTCTACTTGCGTCTGTCAGACGCGAGCGAGGAACAACCGATAAACGGCTCTTCATGTTTGCATCGTGATCAGGCGTGATTGGACACAGCTGATCACGTGGTAAAGAGCGTCAGAGACTCTTTACCTAGATCGGAGTTGTGGTGTGTCAGACTGACACGCCGCAACAACGTTCGTCGGGATGCGTGACCCGGGAGCACGCGTCAGCTTGTTATCCTGAACAAAATATTACAGCGCACACATGCAAAAAAGACATTTACCTCCAGCAAGGCTTATTAAAAACACCTAAACACTTTCAAAAAAACATTATCAAAAAATATGGGGATTTGGTCACACCATATTGCTATATAGTGCTTAAACCCATATAGCAATATGGTGTGACCAAATCCCCATATTTTTTGATAATGTTTTTCGAAAGTGTTTAGGTGTTTTTAATAAGCCTTGCTGGAGGTAAATGTCTTTTTTGCATGTGTGCGCCTGTAATATTTTGTTCTGCTGTATAGTCTTATGGCTGCACCATCTTTAATGCATAATTTAGGGTGTGCCCCCCAAATATCTTGCTTAGCTTGTTATCCTGGCCACGTCATATGATGTCCGGTCAGGATATCGCAACCACTTTGCTGACGTAATTTTGCTATATGGTGGGCGGCAAGTGGTTAGGTAGTTAGAGCAAACGGTATAATGCAATACAGGTTTATAATGGCAAAGAATATACATACACTGCAGAATAATACAAAACAGATTATGAAAACAGCACACATGGGCTCTTCATGGAAATGTCTCTGTGGTTCCTTCAGAGTAAGGCCTAATGTACACTGGACATTTAGCCCACATGCATCAAACCCCAGTGTTTTTGGGAGCTCAGAAGTTATACGTGCAGTCCCTAGCCCAACTGCTTGGATCCTGTCATAGAATATGACAGGCTGAAATTTGCTGTACCTATTGGTACTTAGTTTAGAGCTATATGCATTCAAGAAAGAATCCCGGATTGCAGAAATGATCTGCTCCTGAGCCTTAAAGTGATTGTAAACGATCACCTTATAAAACAACCCATTCAGTTCAAAATAGAAATGAAAACATTTTTGTATAGCTATAAAAAAAAAAATGTATAAATACCCTTTTCCCCCTTTTTTATAAGTGATCTCTGCTGCTTCTCCTCCCTGCATAAGAGCTGAGGGGGAGTGGAAGCAATAGTACACTGAGCTTCCCAGTGAATGGATGTGCAGCGGAGGCTTGTCAGGACAAGTCTGATCATTTGTAGGAGAGTACACTGAGTTCCCACCATAGCTAGACAACTGACCACAGTGTGTTCTCCTGCTTAATGCGGTCAGTTTTTTTTAACAAGTAGAGTGTGGTCAGTTTTTAATAGGAAAGCAGAGGGACTGGCAAGAACACCAGGCATTTCACACAAAGGAAGGAATAAAAAGAGAACAGAATGGTTTTTCATACAAGTACATGGTACAGCAGGCACATATCAGGAATATGAAGTGTTGGGGTAACAAACACTTTAAGTAAAAAGAGTACTGGACCCTGGTGATCTTTGATATCTTCCATGTTGTTCAGGTTTCTTCCATGTTGTCCAGATCTCCGCCTCTCCAGGGTTGCATACCATTGCTCTACATGATTCAGAATTTGCACATTTTAATGTCTCCTAACTAGTTTTATTACACAGGATTTTTGCCACCTGCAAAAACCTTCAACCCATCAGCAGCTACAACAAGCGTCACAGTACTCAGCAGAAAGGTCAGTGTCAAATTATGTTTTCTAAATATTTTATGCCAAATGTGTTTGCAATGTAATTGGTGTTTATCATTGTATTCTCCAAAGAGCTGTGGGATTGATATGCTGGATTGATATGCTTTAAATGATCTGTACAGATTTAAAGTTGCAACTATAATAGTCTTGCACGTGTCCCCATATGTTTTGCTATGTTTTAGTCTGCGGGTACACTTTAGAAAACATGGGAATAAAATAAGTCCCATCATTGGTGTAAGTGGGAGTAAAAATAAATGCCATTGTGCTTTCAGTGGAAATACAAGTTCTATTTTAGTGAGATAAAACCAACTTCGTATTGTAGATGCCAGTACAGTAGGAGTAAAATAAACCCCATCATTGGTGTCAGTGAGATGAAATAAACCTCATCATTTATGTCAGTGGAATAAAATAAGCCCCATATCGGTGTCAATGAGAGTAAACTTAGCTCCGCTCATTGCAGGGAGAGCTAGGCTGTGGAAGCATTTGCCCCCTAGGCTAGTACTTGCTGGCATTGAATAGTTACTTCAATTAGGGAAGTCTTTTACCACTGCCTTTGTGGCTATGAGATGTCATGTGATTGAATGCCAAGAGCCACAAAGGATACTGGTGCTGGAAGATGTGAAAAGTGAGTCACAATAAACCATGTTCTTTTGTCACACACACCTTTCGCTGTGACCTCCTATCAATGTAGCACCATGGCACCCTTTACATGGTATTTATGTAGCCCACGGAAAGCTGTCCCTTCAATGAAAGGGTTTGTTGGTGGTGTTTTCCCCCCATGCCATGTAGAACAGTGTCCAAAAGCCCCGGGTTGTCGAACAGGATGTGGGACACTTGGCAACTATACCATTTTACATTTCATATACATTTTTGGACAGTTTCAGTAGGCATGACTACCTTTCAGTGGCGGCCCGTTCATTAGGGGCACAGGGGTGCTTCCCCCCATCCATGCGTCCAGCCCCCAATCTACATGCAGGGCACCTGGACGCATGGATTCCAATCAGGGTTTTTTTTTTTTTAAGCACGTGATTAGAGCCAGAGGCTCTATTAGGCCTCAAAAAAGGGTGGGTTTGGGCGCAGGAGGAAAGAAGAGGGAGAAGGAGACAGTTGGCGGAAGCCACCATGATGCCTGCGGAGGAGAGCAGGGGAAGGGGAAGCCGCCACCTGTGATGCAGAGGAGGAGAGCAGGGGAAGGGGAAGCCGCCGCCTGTGATGCTGAGAAGGAGAGCAGGGGAAGGGGAAGCCGTCGCCCGTGAGGCCAAGGAGGAGAGCAGGGGAAGCCACCGCCCATCACCCGGGTGAAGCGAGCTCCCACCATAGATGGGGTAAGTCCCGGTGCTCCTGATGACCCGACTGACTGGATCGGGGGTTGCGGGTTACCCAACCGACCGGAGGGATGGCTGTGGGTGCACTGTTTGCTACCCACCAAAAAAAAATTACCGCCAGCCGCCACTGCTACCTTTTACTGATAAATCAGCCAAGCTTAATTGTTTAAATGAAATGTACCTTACAGATACAAAATGAATACAAAAGTGGATGGAGATGCGAATAAGGCACTCACTGAAAAATTAACCCTTATGATGTGGAAGTGAAGGAAAATCTTCCCAATAGGATTACATAAAGGAATTAAAACTGGCCATCAATTTGTACTCTTCCTAACTCCATCCAAAACCAAAGGAAGCATATCACCTGGAATTAAAGTTGTAAAAGCTGAAGGTTTTTTACCTTCACGGAGCTGTCACCACTAAGGGACCATCCACCTTATTACCAGGGACCACAGTGAGTAGTTGAACCAAGTACCGGAGCAGTATTCTCATCAACGGTGGACGGTGAAGAATCGGGAAACTTCAGCAGGTATCAAGCCAGGGACCCAGCCAGCAAAGGTGACGCTTGCAGAGCAGCCTTGTGTGTCAAGCCAGGGACCGAGCAGGCCAGTAGGGTGAAGCTTGAGAGGTATATTGAGTGCCAAGCTAGGGACGCATTAGAGAAGCGGGGGTGACATTTGAGGAAGATACTACAGTGAAGATTGAAGTCAGTGGGCTGAAGAAATACAAGAAGTGATTGTAGTGGAAGTGAAGGAACTGTTACACCTTGTTTTAGAAACTGTTATAGACTGTTGCCATAGTTGCAAGATACCATAGAAGATGTGACATCTTGCTGGATGCCTTTCCCTGCATGGCTGTCCTCCTGTTGAAGTCTCGGAGTCTGACAATTAACATTGCAACTACCTAAGGGTGTCCTGGCCCTAACCCTCTCTCCCAAAGTTCTGTTCAAGGGAAATAAAAATCTCTTTGCATTCAAGAAGTGTCTGGCACCCAATGAATCTACCTTGCATTACACCCACTATGCCTTACAACCCACTCTGTACAAAAGGATGTCAGCTATCTCTGGCTCTGGAGGTTCTCATTAGACTGAAGGAGACGGGAGACCTTGCTATATTTGGTATTATTTTTTAGCAAAGCCAAACATTCAATACCACTTTAAGCTTTAATCTAATTGGTTCCTGTGGCAAAACAGAGCAGTGTGTCCTGTTAGTATATGAGTGCACAGTAGGCACAAAACAGGTACCAACAGCTCTGTACATTCATCTCCACATAACCAGCATCTCCTGCATATGGCATATTTATCAGAAATAAATACTGCTTTAGAAAATGTTTTCATAATAGCCCTTTTGATGTGTGTTCTTTTATCAGCTAATCAACAAGCAGACAGTGAAGGGGTTACACTCTCAATAACCAGAACATTAGCAGTTCCTTTGCAATATTTGTGTTGCTGTACAAAAGAATTAATTAAATAGGAATATGAAATGAGGTACGTGTGTGATATGAGCCTTAATCAGCTGATTAGAGAGGAAGAATTGGGAAATAAAGGAGATAACACCTCATAAATTAAACAGGTTTGTGCAAAATTAATATTCTGTTTATTAATCATAAATAAAGTATGAGGCATATTTCTAAATCTAATCCTCCTTTAAACTTGGCTTTCCAAGCCAGCTACACCACCCAGGATAATACACCCAGCAATAGGAAATCTTACACAGCGATATTTTTATTGTACTTGAAAGGACACAAAGCATATCTTCGATGATGTTGTATGTTTGCATCATGTCATGCCCATTGCTGACTGTTTATCAATAAAGCAGTCTACAAATGTTCCCATACAGAGTCTGTGCTGGCAAAACTGGTAATCTGATTTTAACATTATGGTTGCTGACAAGATGCAAAAATATAGCATCATGCGAGATGTACAATATACCTTCTTTTTTCAAGCACAATAAAAACATTGCTGTGTTGTAACAAAAGCGACCTATGGAATATGTACAAAAGGCTCATAAGTACCAACACACGCAATTATTAAGGGAAATCACTGTAAATTGCCCCATGTAGGTGGAAAAAAATTCTGTTTTAAATCATAACTCAGCAGCAACCTCACCCTCTTCAATCAACTCATTCAGGTTTGCTATGTAGGTTCATATGGGGAAATTCTGCAGTTTGTATGGCTCAAAAAGACACATGCAGCTTGACAAAGCAGGCAGGTATGCAGTTTTATGCACAAGCAACAAAGACCTTTACCACTTCTACCAGAACCTGAATTACTGATTTTCTGATTCTTTTAGGTCTTGCTGCAGCTCTGAATATGAAAACCAAAAGACTAGTAGCAATGATCAGAGAATTAATATTGGTAGGTTGTAACCTCCCTAACCTACATGCTGGAGTACAATACAAGCCTATTTCCTGGCACTAGCATACAGTTTTAATCCATCCTCTGGTTCACTTCTCTGACCCACATAGCATACAGCAATGAGGCCCTGTGGATAAGTGTGACCCATGTCACATCCTAGAATCTAGTGTTGTCACACACCTACCTGCCTTTTTACATACCAGCTAGAGATAAACAATTTGAATGTTTAGGGAAGGCAAATGGGAGCCTTCATATTAGCCCAGAAAATTGATATTTTTATTTTTACAGATGGGCCTCCCATTGATTACAGTGGGGTTCAGGTTCGGCATCAGAATTTCTTTGAAGTCTGGCAAACTCCTGCCAAAATAGATCTCCTCATCATCACTAGTAAGAAAACTATTATACCTAGTATAGAGGTTAAATGACGGAATTCTGTATTGCTTAGGAAAAGATAACTGTTTGGGTTTGATATGTAAATTTGTGAAAAATATTCATTCCTACACTACACACATAATGAATGTACTTCAACAATATAAATAAAAAGTATACAGTAACGCATTTTAATTCAGGCATCACTATTAAAAGCAGAATAAAAATAATGAGAGTAATATGTTGCATAAAAGTAGGTAAAACAGAAGGCTTTACCAGAAACCTGATACTGATACTAAAACCAACTACTGCCATCTTTCCTGACAGGCCAGGAAAGGTGGCAGTAGCTGTTAATGGTGGCAGTAGTTGGTAATGGTAGCAGTCCTTGAGTGCAGGCAGGAACTTGTAATGATGGCAGGCCAGCAGTGTCGTCTCCTCACCTACTAAAGAAGCCCAATCACGGGGCGTAACGCGTATGGATGGGAGGAGCCAAGCCTGTAACATCACACAGCTGCTATCCGAGGTCTAGTGGTGAGCCGAGAATACTTAATGCTTGCATTTTATACATTTTTTTTTTTTTTATATAATCTTTATTTTTATTTTATGTATTAAAAGGAACATACAAACATGTAGTCTATGGTCAATCTTACTACAATACAGTGCAATTCTTACAGTGCAGACCTGGACGTACCAGGCAATAACAAGTTGCCAAACAAATCACAAGACAAAGTAAAAATTGGAGGGGTAAGGGAAGGGGGGGAAAGGGGATGAGGGATTAAAACTTCTCCAAACTGTATTGCACTGTGAAACAGTCAAAATGATTCCCAGGGGGGGGGGGTCTCGCCATGGCAACTTCTTGGCCGGACCCGTCACAAAAGCCCTCCACTCTGTATTGGAGGGGGGGGGGTCTCGTCCCTGCTTTAAGGCCCCCGAGATGCCCACTGGGCGGGTCCCTCGGGAGGGGGGCCATAAGCCTCCAACTAACCTCCACCAAGAGGGAGGCGCCCCACGGGCATCCCCCGGGGTCAATGCCTTTGAAAGGTGCCTGTGTCGCCAGGCGGAGCCCCTGTCCCATAGGTCTGCCCCGGTAATGACTCTATAACATTTAATAAGGGAGATACAAAACTTGCCTTTAAATAAAAAAAAGAAAAGCAAGAGAAGGGGGGAAAACCAAAGACGCCTAGCGTCACATATCAGCCTTCAACTGTGGACCTTGTGAACCATGCATAAGGAAAGAAAAGGTCAACACCCGGTGCAATCAGTGGGGCAGTGAGACATGTCATTCAGGTACGCACGTCACCACATACGGGCCTCCTTAGCTTCAGGGAGGGCTCCGCTAACTCCAACAGCGCAACTTCCAGGCTAGAGGGCACAGGGTTAGTGTCAATGGTGAATCTCCGCCACTGGGCCCAGATACTATCAAAGCGCTCACTCTTATTCTTGCACCTCGCCACCCACTCCTCCGCCTCTCTGATATCTTCCACCTTCTGTAACCATTCTTTTAAGGTAGGGATCCGTGGACTCTTCCAGTGGAGAGGTACCAGCCTTTTAGCAGCGTTTAATAGATGAGGGAGGGCGCTTTTTTTGTAATGGCTCAGAGGGAGGGCGGGGAGGTGCAGGAGAAAATGCTCCGGGGAGAACGGGATCTCAATCTGCAGAGCATTTTTAATGGTAGCCTGTACTTCTCTCCAGAACGGCCTAATCACTGGGCATTCCCACCACACATGGAGGAGGGTGCCTTTCTGACCGCAATCACGCCAGCAGCGGTCAGAAACCGAGGGGTAAATACGTGCTATGACGGCAGGTACCCGGTACCAACGGGTTAGAAGCTTGTAGTTAGTTTCCTGCGTTCTGGACTCTGCGGAGCTAGAATGTGCTAATTTATACATGTGTAGGCGCTGTTCTGGCGAGAACTCTATCCCTAAGTCCCGCTCCCATTCTCTTATGAAAGCCGGCTTGCAAGCAGCGGAAACTGAACCCAGTAGCCTATATAACTCAGAGATCAGATGGGGAGTTGGTTCTTCTTCTATAAAGAATCTTTCTAGTGTGGTAATGGTGTCTAGCCCTCTCATCGAAGCCCCCTCTGTTGCAATGAAATGTTGGAGTTGCTGGTGTCTCCACCAATCCATGGGGAATCTGCCATAGCTAGTCCTCAAGGCATCTAGGGGTATCAGACTACCCTTATCTACAAATTTGCCGCAGCTATAATTACCGTCTGTGACCCATGTACCGAAAAAGGTCCTTTGCTCCCTAGGAGGAAACCACCTGAATCCCCCCAGCGGTGCCAGTGGGGAGCCCGGGGGCACCAAGGCGTACAAAGCATTCGTGCGATCCCAGACCCGCAGGATATGAGTAGTTAGCGGGGAGGACGTTTGTGAGAGTCCTCTGTATTCACGAGGCAGCCAAGGCGCGTAGGACAAGTCCCGGCCTGCCAAGCTCTTCTCCAAGGAGACCCATATTTTTGAACCCCCATGATGCCGCCAGTTGAGGATATGTTGGATCGCAATGGCTCTGTAGTATCGCCTTATATCCGGGAGGCCCAGGCCTCCCATTTCCTTGGTCTTCTGTAGTAAAGACGCGGCCAGTCTTGGCCTTTTACCATGCCAGATGAAATTAATCATTAGGCTTTGAAGCTGTGTAAAGAAGCTCCTGGGGAGAGGGACTGGCAGCATTTGTAAATAAAAGAGCACCCTTGGAAGGATGTTCATCTTGAGTATGCTAAGTTTGCCCAGCCACGTGAAGGAGGTCTTGGCCCAATTCTGTAAGTCTCTACGCACCATGCTCAAAAGGGTGGGAAAATTGGCCGAGTAAATATTGTCAAAGCTATTGGTAAGTTGTATACCCAGGTACTTAATTGATGTTGTAGCCCAACTAAATGGGAAAGCTTGTTGTAAGTCATTAGCCATCTTCGCAGGGATAGTGATGGGCAGGATTTCAGATTTCGAAAAATTGATTTTAAAATTGGACACCTGACCAAAAGTTTTTAGTTCCCTCATAAGGTTTGGCAGTGACACCAAGGGCTGGGTCAAATGAAAGAGCACGTCGTCTGCATAGGCTGACAGTTTGTGTTCCGTTGACCCCACCGTCACCCCTCTGATGTCAGCACTCGCCCGTATCGTTCGAAGCAGTGGCTCCATAGCCAGAGCGAACAAGAGGGGGGAGAGGGGGCACCCCTGCCTCGTGCCATTCCGTATGGGGAACCCCAGGGATAAGTGGCCGTTTACCTTGACCTTCGCACTGGGGGTCGCGTAAAGTGCCATGATCCATCTAAGCATATGGGGGCCTAGTCCCCAAGCCTCCAGCACCGCCTTAAGGTATGACCAATCTATTCTGTCAAAAGCCTTTTCGGCATCCGTGGACAGAATAAGGTATGGGGTGGAATTCCTATGGGAACATGCCCATTGTATAAGCTGCATGGCCCGGATGGAGTTATCCCTAGCTTCTCTACCTGGGATAAATCCCGTTTGATCGGGGTGGATAAAGGAGGGCAAGACATATTTAAGTCGATTTGCCATGATCTTAGCAAAAATTTTTACATCGACGTTAAGAAGTGATATTGGTCGATAGCTTTGTGGGAGGGTAGGGTCCTTGCCTTCCTTCGGGATTACGGTGATGTGGGCCAGTAATGCCTCAGGGGGGATCTGGTGATTTGTGGCTAAAGAATTAAAATACCTGCACATATGATTTTGTAGCAGAGGGAGAAATTTTACATAGTACGCTTTGGAGTATCCATCCGGGCCAGGGCTCTTCCCATTAGGTAAGGCCTTCACTGTCGAGATGATTTCCTGAGGGGAGACGGGGGCGTCAAGGTCTAGCTGCTGTTCGGGTGTCAGGGAGGGAAGTCCGGCTGAGGCGAGGTAGTCACTAATAGCTTTCATTTTCGCTGTCCGCCCTGAGTGGGAAATCTCCTTATCTAGATGATATAAGTCCGCATAATAATCTTTAAAGATGGAGGCAATCCCGGAGGAGTGTAATGTGGCTGTACCGTCAGGGGACCGGAGAGAGTGCACGTGAGCTGTTAGTCTTCTCTGCCGGAGCGCTCTAGCGAGCATTCTACCACACTTATTTCCCTGTTCGTAGTATTTATGTGAAAGGTAGCGTAGTTGTCTGCGCGCTCGGCGGTCAAGGAGGCGTGAAAAAAGTTCCCTCAGTTCGATCAACCGATCACGGGCTTGAACGTCTCCCTGGCGTTTGTGTTTAAGTTCTTCTTCCTGTAAAGCCATCAGTACCCTCTGGAAGTCTATCTGCCTTTCCTTTTTAAGTTTAGAGCCTAGGGAGATCAGTTCCCCCCTGAGTACCGCCTTATGGCTTTCCCACACCACTCCGTCTGCCATATCCTCAGACACGTTCTCTGTGAAATAATGTGTGATGGTCTCAGAGATCCTGGCCACTACCGAAGCATCGTCTAGGAGGTTTTCATTGAGCCTCCAGGACCAGGCCCTCCGCGTTTCGTCTGGGATTCGCAGCACGGCCCACACTGGGGCGTGATCTGAAATAGTGATATTGCCTATTTCAGCTGACTGCAACAGCTCAAGGGTGTCGTGGTCCACACACATTAGATCAATGCGCGTGTACACATCGTGCACCCCCGAGTAGTAGCTGTAGTCCCTCTCTGACGCGTGAAGAGCTCTCCACGTGTCTATAAGGAAGCTGTTCTGCAGTGACTTGCGAAAATGCTTGAGGAAGGCTTGGGAGTGAGTGGGGCGGCCTCGGGATGTGTCAACGAGTGGGTCTGGGCTCACATTAAAGTCCCCTCCAAGAATGAGGTACCCCTCCCTGAATTCGTTCAGCTTGTCTAACACAGAGTCAATAAAGGAGAGTTGTTGGGCATTGGGTGCGTAGAGAGTCGCAAATGTGAATTTTTTGTTGGCCAAGACCCCCTTCACAAAGACGTATCTACCCTGCGGGTCGACTCGGCTCTCTGAGAGTTGGAATGGGCAAGACCTATGGAATGCAATGGCTGTACCCCGTGACTTGGCCACCGGAGAGTTGCTAAAGAACCACTGGGTGTATAAGTGTGTAGGTATCTTTGGGAGGGACTGTTCCCTAAAGTGAGTCTCCTGCAGGAAAACCACCTGGGCCCCCAGCCTCTTTAGTTCCTGCCAAAGCCTGTTGCGCTTGTGTGGAGAGCAGAGCCCCCTAACATTATAGGACAGTACCTTTAGTGACGGCGCACCTGACCTGGATGATAGTTGACCGGTCGCACCCCCTCTGGTTCCTCCGTGCATGGTTCAGTCAGTCAGAAGGCGACCTGAAGATCAAAGCAATAACCGTTAGCTCTGGAGAATAATATCAGACACAGAATGATATAAAGGGGGGAGGTGGTGGAAGGGGGGGGAGGGGGGGGGTTAAGGGGGGGGGTAGATAGGGAGGGGGGGGTTTTTAGAGGGGGTTAGTGGAGAGAGTAGGTAGGGTAGAGGAGGGAGAGGAGGGAGAGGGATACGGATGAAAACAGTAAGAAACTATAGAGCTCACCCGGGAGGGGGGCATCAACCCAAAAACCACCCGGGTGAAAACTCGGAGTCCCACAAGGGACTGTCACCTAGTAAGGTGAGGCCTAGGTGGGGTACGTGGGTGACCACCAAGGGGACGGTTAGCCCTTCCGTCCGTCCAGTCCATTATGACACAGAAACAGGGTGGGGGGAAAAAACAACACAAAAAAAAAAAAAAGGGGGGGGGACAAAAAAACCCCAAAAAACAGTACATGTCACCAAAAGGAGAAAGGGGATTATGTAACTCGAACTCCCAAAAAAGTGCAAAAAAGAAAAAAAAAACGGTGGGGAGGAAACCAGACAGCCAGGCTAGGAGTTGGGCCGCGGACCCCCCCAGTCCATCATGGCGTCCAATGGTACTTAGAATTGGGAAGTAGTGCATAGGGCCTCGCGTGCAACGTCCTGCAAGTGGAAGTAGGATAAGACAGCAGTGCGTCCGTTGGGCCCAGTGTCCTGATGAGGGCACCTATGATGAAGAGGGGATCGCGTCCAGAAAATTAGTGAGGGCAACAAGGGCGTCAGTAGCTTGTTCAGTCACTGGTTGTAGAGGTGCCCGGACGTGGGCCCTCTGTTTGCCTGTTACGACCTCGGGAGCGCCTGTTTCCTGCCGCCTGGATCCATGGCTGAGGTAGCTGGGGCATCTGGATGTCCGGAGTGGTGCGCCAGTCCGGGAAATCCACTGGATTAAGCTCCAAGGTATGTAAGAAGCGGGGGAGGTCATCCTTTGTGCGTAGTATAGCCCAACGGCCATTTTTGGAAGCCTGGAGGCTGAATGGGAAGCCCCAGCGGTATGTGAGGCCTGCTGCTTGAATTTCCGTGAGGAGTGGGCGTAGGGCTCGCCGCTGCATTAGGGTACGCCGTGAGAGGTCCTGGTAAAAGGACAGTTGAGCTCCATCAAAGTCAAAGACTGGTCTGTTACGCATCTTTTGCATTATACGGTCCTTTAGTGTAAATTTGTGCAGCTTGCAGATCACATCCCTGGGGTTGTCGGGGTCTTCTGATGGGGGCCGAAGTGCCCTGTGCGCTCTGTCTATCTCAATCGGCACCGATGGAGGCAAACTCAGGATCTCGCGGAACACTCCCTGCAAGGTGGGAACAATGTCCTTAGGTGCAGTAGCTTCAGGAAGGCCTCGTATGCGAATATTCGCTCGCCTGCTGCGGTTCTCCATGTCGTCTAACTGACACAGAAGGGCCTCAATCTGGTGACTATGGGTGACAGTCTGTTCTCTGAGCTGAGCGATGGCGGGTACAGAGTCATCAAATTTCTGCTCCAGAGTCTCTACCCTGTGACCCAGTTCAGTGGTATCTGTTTGCAGTTGTTCAATGTCTTGCCTGAAGGCCCTCTAAATCCTGCTGGTAAAGCGCTCTAGGTCTTCTTTAGTGGGGAGAGACCATAGGTGCTGCCTAATATCCCTGTCCTCCGTCAAATCTGCCAGGTTTGTGCCCCTGTCCTGTGGCGATGTGGAGCGGGGGGATGCAGGGGGGATGGAGTCGCTTACCAGCCTGGGAGAGGAGATAGGAGACAGTGCTGGGGGCGCTATCTGAATTTCCTGCTGCAGCGTGGCCGTTCGTTCCGGCGCCATCTTGGATTTCCCCCTCTGCTGGCGTGGGGTGTCGGAGAGGAAAGAATCCAGCGATCCTTGGCCGTTGGGGTGAGCTCTTTTCGGCTGGGAAGAAGCCCGCCGCCGCTGTGACATGCCCTGTGCGGAAATCGGGGGATAATCACCCCTGTAGCTGCTTATTTAGCTGCGGACCGGACGGAGCTCGGGCTCAGCACGTCCTCACTCCTCCATAGCCAGGCCACGCCCCCCTTATACATTTTTTTAAGTGTTTTTAATCCCCTTGTATATTGGAAATAAAAGTTTGAAAATAGAGAGCACTATGCTTCTCCCTTTTATATTTTTTCATGTGGTCATACTGGTGACTGAGGATGGAAAAGGGTGAGGGAGAGGCTAAAAGTGCATTTTAAGTCAGGAGGAGGAGTGTTGCTGAATCCTTCAAAGGAGGAATAGATCAAAGGTGAATGAGACTCTGTAGTGGGGTCTGATTCTGGAAGTTAGCAGGTTTTTCACCTATAGGTGGAGGTTCACAGGACACATTCAGAAGATATATGAACTGTCACTCATTTATTACACAGTGGTGTGGATCACTTGATGGGACTGTCGTTCTGAGATATGTGATGGACATTTATTTACATACATTTTTTATTTATTTATTTATTTTTTTAATTTATTGAGAGTTATTAGCACTTGATTAGTGTATGAATGACATTTTTGCAGGATTCAATTGTGCTGCACTTATTTTATGTATTAAGTGTTATATGTGGTGGGATAAGTGAAATCACCAGTAGAGTGGCAGCAGCAATTTTACATTGTCTGTAAGCCACGTACACTGTAATTTTATGAATACGTTTGTAACACAATATTGAGTTTTTTATTGCACGGATTGTATTTTATTATTATTAAGGCCAGCAGAAGTGTCAGGATCTGGTAATGGTGGTATGCCAGCAGTGGTAGCAGGAGTTTGTAATGGTGGAATCAAAAGGCTATAAGGGGCAACAGAGGTTGGTAATGGTGATGGCAGAAGCTGGCCAACATGGACAAGAGTTGGTAATAGAGACAGGACAGCTCTGGGTGTATATCAAAAAAAAGTGTTTTACCACACTGCAATTCTCTATAATGTAGCACAATACAGCACTGTGTATAGCAAAACACTCTGAACACTCTGTCAGCTCTCCCTATCTATGCCAAGTCTCCAAAACACACTGACAAGGGGCTGTTGGGAACCCTGATGTTACAGGTGGGAGCTGGCACATAAGGAAACCCCCATCATTGGCCCTTTATGCCATCAACACTGGTACTCCGCAGCGAGATTCTCCCTGTGTTGCAGTACCTCATTCACTTCATCTGGAGCTCCAAAATGGACAGAGTGAAGCGGGCGGTTATGTTCAAGGAACCCCTCAAGGGCAGTAAGGACGTGCCCGACATCGCTACTCTACTGAGGGTATGCTTTGCTTGTAACTGCATCCGCAGGACATTGGTTGACAGAACTGTGGACTCTGGTGGTAACTCCATGTCCCGTTTTTTCCTCCTGCCTCTTTGGAGGACCCTTGGATGGGACAAATGGGACAGCTCCATCCCCTACAACTGGAACACCCCTTGGTACTACTTGGACACCTTCAAGTTTATTAAGGAGCTGGGGCTACATGGAGTGAAGCCCTACTTGTGGAAGCCAAAAACTATCCACAAGTTGATTAGAGCATTGGACATTGTTGTGACTGTTCCAGGCCTCCCTTCAGCCACTTGCAAAGTGGTCTGGAGGAATGTTTCTTTAAAGAGACTCACCAACAGGCACAAAGATCTGGCATGGATGGCAATCCAAGGGGGGTTGCCACTCAGGACATTCATGCATGCCAGAAACCTGTGCAGATACAGGCACTGCCCCTTTTGCATCATCCAGGAGGAAACTGCTTTTCATGTTTTCTGGGAGTGCCCCTTTGCACAGGACCTGTTGAGGGCCTTGGAACCTGAACTGAAAGACTTTGTACCACAGACTGCTATCACACACTTCAGTGTGTTGAACGGACTCTTCTGTGGAACTCATTCACAGGAGGACATTGACGGTGTCTGGCGGGTGCTGTGTTGGTTTAAGGACGCTTTGTGGTGCGCCAGAAAGCGCCTCATCCACCAGCGGGAGAGGATGTCCATCGGGGACTGTCGCAGACTGGTCCTCACTCTGCTCAGAGACTATCACTTGATGGACTTCAAGGAGGAAGAGGAGGTCTGAAGATTTCCCCTTCCCTCCCCCCCTTTCCCCCGTGTATCCTTTGGCAGTTCAATAAAGCTTCGGGCCTGTGAACTCTTTTTCTCCCTCCCCTACCCCATCTCCTCCACCCTCCCCCATCACACCCGTCACCCATTTGAATGCTACCTGACAGTATATGACTTTTTGTGACATGTTTTTGAAGTAATGCTTTCAGGGTAATGCGATGTCATGCATGATGTGATGTTTCGGGGTATTATTACTCTACACAACACATCAGGCATCATACCGCAGGATGAATGTAATTTATTTGTATGATTGGAAATGTATTGTTACGTAGTGTATTTATGCGCTGCGTTGCAGTACAGAGTGGAATATACCCTGTTGAAGTATTTGTTTTTTTGTATATTTTCTTGCAAAATAAAGTATACATTTTCAATAAAAAAAAATTGACCCTTTATGCCACATGAGCAAGGCAGGAAGTTATTTATAGGTAACTGGGTACTGTAGCAGCAAACAGCCACATTAGTTTGCATTTTTCCAAACTGTTAGCCCATACCTCCCAACATTTTGAAATGGGAATGAGGGACACCTACTAGCAAACGTATGTAGGCATAGGACACGCAGCCTGCCACACCCTCTTAAATGAGAATTAACCCAAACAAAAGGTTAATTAAATCCACAAGAGCTTTTTTTTTTACCACTACTATTCCTTTATATTGGCTTTTAAAATCTACAAATGCTCCAATTTAGAATTTGGATGAAAGGTTTAGCACTGGGAAACACTTTTTGAAAGATAAAAAGTGCATTTTATATACAACTATATAGATCAGACCAGACAGAGGGACATCGCTCCAAATCAGGGACAGTCCCTCGAAATCAGGGACAGTTGGGAGCTATGTTAGCCTTAAATTCATGTTTTTTTCAAAACATAAAACTCATTCCTGTTCACAATATTCTGAGTGGCTCCGGTAACATGCGCCCTTCCTCTCTTTTGCTAAACTATTCTCTGATACTTTTTTTCTATTTCCCACCAACTCTCACATTACATATGTAATATGGCCATGTGTACAGTAGTAACCAATAGCCAATCAGAATGTATATTTTGCTGTAAACTGAAGTCTAATTACTATGCACTGGGGGGAATATAACAAAACTGGAGCATACGCAATCTGGAGCAGCTGTACATGGTAACCAATCAGCTTCTACTTTCTACTGCTTACTTTATTAATATATTGAATACTATCAAAGCACAAAGCTATCAGAATTTAATATTTTTCTTTATAGCTGTTCTATGTGTGTATAGGTGTTATATAGTTTTTATGGAGGATTTTATTTCTTTTTTCTTTTTTTTTCTGCTGTTTGAACTAGATGGGCTTGTGTCTTTTTTTAGCCTCACTAATTATGTAATTATGTAACTATGTCCTGTAATTCGTGTTTTATTGGCCAGGTAAAATCCCATGTATTAGCCTAACAATAATACAGTTTTTCACATGACAGCTTTAGGCAAATTATAGAGATAAAGCTTTTTAAAATATCACCTTTTCCATTTCTAGTCAACAGACTTTCTTTGAAGTAAGAAGCATGATACTGTTAAAGTTTAATTCTATGAGTATGAAAACAATGATAAAGTAATTTATATTATGAATGTTGTCATTTCCCAGGTATGTCAGTTACATCTCAGTGTAATAAAACATTGCAGATCGCACAGGTTTCAGGGTTAAATGCCTTTTTTTGGAGATCAGTACAATGTTAGATATGATTCATGGTAGGAAGTGAGGAAAGAGAGACAGATTGCAGAGCAGACGGAGGAAGCAGGGTAGGGTATAAAAAATAAATCATACACTACATTCGCCAGGAATGAAGGCCTGACCAGAGAAAATCCCATTATATTTTCAGACCCTTTTACCATGTGTTGTGTATTTCTCTTTTTTTCCCGGTGCCGGACATTTCACAGAGAATTCTTTATGGCATATAACAGGCTTACTTGGAGCAAGTCATCTGGTCTATTCCTACCTGCTATAAATCATTTGTCCATATTATAGCCTTTTGTATAGCCTGTGTTTATCCTTCCAGTAACAGTGACGTGGGGTGGTTCACTCAACTAGCATCTCCAAGTGGATTACTCATTTTCGCTCAAAATTTATAACAAGCACTGACAATGAAATAATATATATGCATGTGATGCTTCCATTATGTTGAGCGTGATGTGATCATATCAAATATGATGAGGTCATTGGGTCACAGAGACAGGGGCTGCATTGGCACAATGTAATCACCACAGTTAATGTGATGATAGCATCACTTTATGCATAAAATGAGCATCATGTGTACTGTAACGGCATCTTTGCATAAGTGCAAAAGACAGATTTTCCAGTACCATTTATCAAAAGGGATAAAATGTAAAACTTGCTTATAAAATTATGATAAAAGAAGTTACAGTATTCATGTATTTGCATGCAATTGCCAATATATAGTATATGAAAAGCACACCTATATATTGTTATCCCTATTTCACTGAAGGGCTATTGGGACATAAAAAAAGAAAGGATTCTGTTAAGAGAGCCTGAGAAAAGTGGTACATCCCATCAGGTTCAGGATCATTTGAGCTTCTAAGGATCACACAGGCTTTAAAAAGAACCTACAGACCTCTCAGGGCTCATTCACACTGTCTTAATGCTAAATGCTCCATTTTAGCATGCAGGTTGCTGTCAGTTTTTACTAGCAGTGAGCTGTTGTGAAGGGGCATTGTGAATCGTATTTCAGCGCATCCCACTGTTTACTTTTTCATTTTTTCTTTAAAGCGGTAGTAAAGTCCACTTTGTGATTTTTACCTACAGGTAAGCCTATAATAAGGCTTACTTGTAAGTAAAATGAGTATCTCCTAAACATGCACTGTTTAGGAGATATTCACCCTGGATACAGCTGGTGACGTCACCAGCGCATGCGCTCTGAAGGTCCGGCACGTGCCGGAACTTCAGAGCTTCGTGCCAGAGCCAAGGCTTTTTTTTTAAACTGCCGCTATTTGCTACTGTTTTAAACAATTAAACAGCTGTGTTTTATGCTCCCTACCAGTGACTGACACATATAAATAATGGGGCGTACACACGGTCGGACTTTTCAACCGGACTGGTCCGACGGACGACGACGGACCAAATCCGGCGGACAATCCGATCGTGTGTGGGCTTCACTGGACCTTCAGCGGACTTTTCCAGTTGCAAATCTGACGGTCTTTATGCCGCGTACACACGGGCGGACTTTCCGACCAGACTGGTCCGATGGACCGAATCCGGTGGACAATCCGACCGTGTGTGGGCTGCATCGTACTTCCGACGGACTGTTTCGGTCGGAATCCGACGGACTTTAGATTTGAAACTTGCTTTAAATCTTTACGTCGTAACTCCGCTGGACTCAGTTCCTGACGGAAAGCCTGTTCGTCTGTATGCTGGTCCAACGGACCAGCTACGATGCAAGGGCAGGGTACTGCATTTCGCGCTCGCTGCAATAGGAAAAACAAATTTTCCTATTGCGGCGAGCGCGGGGCATACCAGGCCCTTAGGTCTGGTATGGATTTTAAGGGGAACCCCCTACGCCAAAAAAATGGCGTGGGGTCCCCCCAAGATCCATACCAGACCCCTATCCGTGCATGTAGCGCGGCCGGTCAGGAAAGGGGGTGGGGACGAGCGAGCGGCCCTCCCCTCCTGTACCGTACCAGGCCACATGCCATCAACATGGGGAGGTGCTTTGGAGGAGGGGGGCGCCTGTGGCCCCGCCACCCCAAAGCACCTTGTCCTCATGTTGATGAGGACAAGGGCCTCTTCCCGACAACCCTGGCCGTTGGTTGTTGGGGTCTGCGGGCGGGGGGCTTATCGGAATCCGGGAGCCCCCTTTAATAAGGGGGCCCCCAGATCCTGGCCCCCCACCCTATGTGAATGAGTATGGGGTACATCGTACCCCTACCCATACACCTAGGGAAAAAGTGTCAATAAAAAAACACACTACATAGGTTTTTAAAGTAATTTATTAGACAGCTCCGGGGGTCTTCTTCCGACTCCGGGGGTCTTCTTCCGACTTTGGGGGTCTTCTTCTGACTTCGGGGGTCCCTCCGGCCTCTTCTCCCGGCGTCCGGTTGGTTCTTCTCCGCTCTCTCCAGCCTCTTCTCCCGGTTTCCGACCTCTTCTCCCGGTATCCGATTCTTCTGCCGGCTCCTTCGCTATCTTCTGCCACTCTTTTGCTAGCGGTGGTCTGGACTTCTGCGTCGCCTTCTTCCCTCTTCTCTTCTTCCGATGTTGACACGACGCTCTCTCTCGGCTGTAATGCTGTCTGGGCGCTCCGTTATGACTTATATAGGCGGTGACCCTGCAACCTTATGCCGTCACAGTCCCTGGGCATGCTGGGACTGTGATGGCATAAGGGGATGGGGTCAACATCACCTGGTGCTCTCGGTGGGGTTACCTGATGAAGAGGAGGTTGCCAGGAGTACCACCGGGGCACCCCAGAAGAAAAGGATCCGGGCTGCTCTGTGCAATACCCTTGCACAGAGCCGGTAAGTATAACATGTTTGTTATTTAAAAAAACAAAAAAAACAAACCTGTACAAATCACTTTAACCCAGCACAGGATCACTAATTGTAAAACATACCTGTAAAAAAAAACACTTGCACATACCTTTCAGGTGGCCTATTTCCTGAAAAGCTGCTGCTTTAATGCCCATTGTCTTCTGAAAATATTTGAATGGTTGGATGGGTCGAATACCTGTTTCCCCCACCACTCGCTATGTCCCTTCTGCTGAATTGCATGTGACAAACAAGCCATCAAGAGAACCACAGTGAGCAGGAGGAGAAGGGGCAGCTTTTCAAGGAAAGGTACAGGAAGACAGGAAGATACATACAGTGGGTATAGAAAAGAATCACCTCCTTCCTTTAAAATAATCACATGTTGTTGCTTTGTAGCCTGAAATGAAGACAGGCACAGTTTTTGTTTTATTCAGCTGTATTTACTAGTGCAACTTTTAACATCCAAGTAAAAGATATAACACCAACATGTCAGAAAAAAAAAATCAGAATCACCGAGTTGGAAAAATGAGCACCCCCTTATGTCAGTATTTTGTTGAGCCACCTTTTGCTTTAATTACAGCCTTTAGTCTGTTGGGAGATGTCTCTACTAACTTTGCACATCTAGACTTTGCAATATTTGCTACCATTCTCCTTTGCAGAACTGCTCAAGTTCAGTTCAATTAGATGGTGACCGTTTGTGGACTGCAGTCTTCAAGTCATTCCACAGATTTTCAATGGGGTTTAAGTCTGGGCTTTGACTAAGCCATTCAGGGATATTCACTTTTTTTCTCCTTCAACCACTGAATGGTCATTTTTGCTGTGTGCTTTGGGTCATTGTGATGTTGGAAGGTAAACCTTCTTCACACTGACAACTTTCTGGCAGAAGGCAGCAGATTTTCCTTAAGAATTTGATGGTATTTGCCCCATCCATTTTTCCTTCTATCCTGACAAGTGCTCCAGTCCCTGCTGCAGAGAAACACCCCCATAACAGGATATTACCCCCTCTGTGCTTTACTGTAGGAATGGTGTTATTTGGATGGTGAGCTGTATTGGATTTCTGCCAGACATATCGTTTGGTGTTGAGGCCAAATATTTAAATTTTAGTCTCTGACCATAACACTTTTTTCCATGTGGCCTCAGAATCTACAAGGTACAGTTAAGGTGGTCAGATGAGACTAAAATAGGCATTCCTTTTTTGTAGATATGCTTTAGATTCACGTAAACCTGTGCTGACAGGGTCACATTAAAATGAAGTGGTAACTAGGAAGATGAAAGTAAAACTGGAATAAAAATAAGTAAAAATTTGAATTAAAAGCATTTAATCCAAGTACATTTTCTAAAAGTATGTAAAAAAAATAAAAATAGAAATGTAAAATATCACTACAATGGAATTATGTAGATTGCCTATTCTTATTTGTGTATATGATAGGTTAATTAAAAAACGCTGAGATGCTGTATCTCATGCCCCAATCTTTTCGTCTACTAAATGCAGTTTTACTGTTTCCATAAAAATGCTTACTCATAATAAAGCTATTAAGAGACACACAGATGAGATAACTCCCAATTTATGCCAGTTTCCGCTGGCCCTGATGTCTTGTTGGCAATTATACAAAAGGAAGGAACAGAACACCAATTACAGCTCATGTATAACAACTATAGGCCATACTGCAATATGCTTTAGATTCTACTAAGCAAATGCATTCTAATATAATGTGCAGAGCACCCTGTAGAATCTGACGTCTGGCACTAAATGATCATCCACTATGTCCTTCATTCATTCATTCGTTCTGCATTCGAATACCTTTAGAGGTTATCAATAATTCTAATAACTGATTCAAATAGTTTTCACAGCCAAGCAAGGATGTGATGATAATAATAATAATAATAATAATAATAATAATAATAATAATAATTTCCCTAAAGTAATAAAAATTGTTTAAAGTAGAACTCCAGCCAAAATAAGGTAAAAACAAACAGCCCAATAAAAGATAAAATAGCAAAACCTGTTTTTGCTGCAATTTTCATCTTCAATCCAGAGATTTTCCCCAGATTCTTTTTTTCTGCCCCTAGATGTCCTCAACTGGATGGCCAGAATCATTTAATCCACTTACTCTGAGCCAACGTCATCCTGGGCCTTCCCCAGCCTGTGATAGGATGACGAAAGGAGAAACAGCATAATGAACTGATTGGTTCCTTATACTGCTTCTTCCTCTCGGCTTTGCTATAATTGGACTGCAAGAGGCAGATAACAGGTTAAATTCAGGTACTTACACTTCTTGTGTTAAAAATACATTTAATGATGTATTAATGATTATAAAGCTGCATAAATCTGTGTCTTGTACATATGCCCAGAGTTCATCTTAAAACAGATTATAATTCAAAAATGTAGGGTAAATCTACAAAAGTATGTAAATTAAATGCCAATGGGCTTAATCTTTCAATACTTTCTCATATTTTTTGGAATTTGTGGTTACACCCTTTTTCTTGCTGTGGATTTACCTTGCTTAGCTGTGTAAAAATGCAATAGAAATAGGAGGCAACTCTGGGACACAAGTGGTGAGATCTCAATCTCAGGACCCTCATGAATGTTAAGATGTCAGCAGGTCGTAGAAATCACCATTGCCTAGCCTTTGCTGAGCTATACATTTTCTATGTACTCATCCATTTTTAAAGAAGTATAATGCAAATCATGTGAACTATTTCCGACCATAATTGGAACTTATGCATATCCGTTTCCTTAAAAGATAATTAAACACAAAAACAAAAAATGTAATATATTGCAGCTTACAAGCCCTTTGATATGGGAGCTGTATTTGTTTTTTTTTTAATTCAAGCTAAAAACATTTCCAGCAAGTACAGAAAATACCTGTTAATCTTATCAGGGAAGAGGTGTCCTTTTCTCTTTCGGTGAGTTTAACAGAAACCAAAAACAGTCTTTTTCTTCTTCTATAAATTAATAATCCCATCAGCACCTATGTAATGGAGTTTACCTAAGGCAGACATATTGGAAGTGCAGCCTGAATGGCAACCATGGCTCCCTCAATAGATTCTGTGGAGGGGTGAACATAGCCACCCAGGGACAGGAGGTTTCTTATCCTCTGGATTACCTTGTGAATTTAAAGGGATAGAAGGATAAAAACAGCTAAGGACTGGTAAGGTGCTAATCTTAGGATGGTAAGGTGCAATAAATTAACATGAAGAAGGAAAACTGAGAACAAGGACACCACCATCTGAATATTTTAAAACATAATTGTTTGGGAGATATGCAAACGGCAGTGTCCTTGTTCACAATTTTTCCTATTCACGTTTACATTTAGATTTGTTTTTAAAATATACATACAGTTCAGGGCTGGTGTGATGTAGTGCAAAAAAAGCAGCATGTCTTCATTTTTCGAAGCTCAATGCCCCATTCTGTTGTGCAGAAACAGGAATGAAGTATTAATCAGCGAGATTTCAAGTAAAGAAAAAAAAAAAGAGCTGACAGCATGAATTGCCCTCGTGTAGTGTAAACCTAACCTCAGGCGCAATATACAACATTTTTGTTTTTGGCTTTAGCTATGTTTTATGCAAAAGGTAGGAGCATTTACAGATATACAGGTGTACAGGTCTTTTATGCAGGTCTGATTTACCATGACAGCAATGCCAAATTATATCTCAACGACATGACACAATTGAGGTCTATTGGTCCCAAATTACTCATATACACTATATGGGGAGTTGGTGAAACATGGGCATAGGATACTGGTTATGTGGATGCATCTAGAGAGTAGTGATGGTAAGTGGTCTAAGTTGCTAGTGGTGTGTGCCAGAGTTCTGTGTTGGGGCCAATGTTGTTTGATGTGTTATATTTGTTATATTTGCATATTAATTATGTAGAGCTTGGAATTAAGAGCTCAATTTCAGAGTTTTCTGGTGATACAAAATGATGCAGGTAAATAACTTTGGCACAGAATATGTCATCCTATAGAATATAGCACACAGCAAGAATGAAAAAAAAATGCATAGAGGACCACCAAAATGCATACCAGACCCTTTGAGTCAACTATAGATTTTAAGGGAAAACCTCACACAAAAAAAAATAATTGAAAAAGTGCTAAATGTCACAGAGTACACGCTAGATTATCCCACATCCCGAGTGGCAAGACATTGAAAGAATTGAGTTTCCTCTAAGTGGGATTTTTGGAAAGGGATAAATATCGCAATGAGGTATGAGAGTAGTGTAAAAAGTATATAGGATTTTATTAAGAAACATAGGTTTAAAATAATGAGCACATATATACACTATATATATCAAAAAATCATGAATGGATACTGGACAAGACTAATCATACAATAACATTACAAAAAGGACAGCTGATAATCGCAAAAATCTGTTATGTTGAGTATGGACACAACAGAGAATCCCCATCGTGTTTCGAAAATGCTATTTCTTCATCAGGGGTGTGTGCGATTTTATCGCAGAACCTACAAACGTCTGCAATTTAAACAAAATAAGCACAAATTAGATGCGTAATATTGGTTATGCACAAACTAATCGGTACGTGTGTGGTCACATCGTACCTTGCATTTTAGTGTGTTTAAGCACTGACCGTATGAACTGTGTAGTTCTAGAATAGATTTCCTGTCCAGATTTTGACATTTAAAAGCAGTTATATATTGCAGCTGTCAGCCTATGGGGCCCCCGGCCCGACGGGGTGGGCCGATGCACCAACGCAGGTGGATGGGTCCAACGGTAGCAAGAGGGGGAAAAAAGGCAGAGTCCCACACAAAGGACAAACCAGGCTGGCCATCCGAGGTATATCCCTTACTGTGATAGTGTAAGAAGAGAGGGACAGAAAAAGGACAAGTGTTAGATGGGTTACTGGGATTGTCGACCCCCCACACATGGGACCACCCACTATAAAAATGCATATCCATGAAAATGGGTGTGCATGTATCCGTGTTAATGCATGCACGCAAACATGCATGCGTACACGTGTACATATGCACATGTGTGCATCTGAACAATTTAAACAAATTCATGGGATTATCAACCAAGCATAAAGACACCCCCTATATAGTACACATCTAGGGAAGACGAGCGTGCATGCATCCATGTGCATACATACACGCACACATGCATGCACACACACGTACACATGCACACATGTGCCTCCAGACAGTTTCAATAATGCGTATTTTACTAACATGGTGGTGTGTACCTTGCCTAGGGGCAGTCGGAGTGGAGGGGGAGGAACAGGTGCCAAAACCGGAGCAAACGAAGATCTGCAACTCCACAGATCCCTGAATCAGGAGACCAGAAGTAGCGCCCGAGAGATTGATCTGTAATAGTGAACAATAGAGGGCAATGCATCAAGGGGCGGCAACAAATAGAGCCAGCCCTGGGAGCGCATAAGGCATAAAACCTGAGCGCCTCCATGGATGGGACATGATGGGTGTAAAGGGTATCCAAGATTCAGAAGCAAAAAGTATTACCTGATAGTTGTAAGATCTCTGTGGTGTTTGATCCTCACCAGTGTCCACCCTCACAGCGAACAGACATTCTTGGATACCCTTTACACCACACCCATCATGTCCCAACCATGGAGGCGCTCAGGTTTTATGCCTTATGTGCTCCCAGGGCTGGCTCTATTTGTTGCCGCCCCTTGATGCATTGCCCTCTGTTCACTATTACAGATCAATCTCTCGGGCGCTAGTTCTGGTCTCCTGATTCAGGGATCTGTGGAGTTGCAGATCTTCGTTTGCACTGGTTTTGGCACCTGTTCCTCCCCCTCCACTCCGACCGCCCATAGGCAAGGTACACACCACCATGTTAGTAAAATACGCATTGTTGAAACTGTCTGGAGGCACATGTGTGCATGTGTACGTGTGTGTGCATGCATGTGTGCGTGTATGTATGGACATGGATGCATGCACGCTCGTCTTCCCTAGATGTGTACTATATAGGGGATGTCTTTATGCTTGGTTGATAATCCCATGAATTTGTTTAAATTGTTCAGATGCACACATGTGCATATGTACACGTGTATGCATGCATGTTTGCGTGCATGCATTTACACGGGTACATGCACACCCATTTTCATGGATATGCATTTTTATAGTGGGTGGTCCCATGTGTGGGGGGTCGACAATCCCAGTAACCCATCTAACACTTGTCCTTTTTCTGTCCCTCTCTTCTTACACTATCACAGTAAGGGATATATCTCGGAGGGCCAGCCTGGTTTGTCCTTTGTGTGGGACTCTGCCTTTTTTCCCCCTCTTGCCACCATTGGACCCATCCACCTGCGTTGGTGCATCGACCCACCCCATCGGGCCGGGGGCCCCATAGGCTGACAGCTGCAATATATAACTGCTTTTAAATGTCAAAATCTGGACAGGAAATCTATTCTAGAACTACACAGTTCATACGGTCAGTGCTTAAACACACTAGAATGCAAGGTATGATGTGACCACACACGTACCGATTAGTTTGTGCATAACCAATATTATGCATCTAATTTGTGCTTATTTTGTTTAAATTGCAGACGTTTGTAGGTTCTGCGATAAAATCGCACACACCCCTGAGGAAGAAATAGCATTTTCGAAACGCGTTGGGTACTCTCTGTTGTGTCCATCCTCAACATAACAGATTTTTGCGATTATCATCTGTCCTTTTTGTAATGCTATTGTATGATTAGTCTTGTCCAGTATCCATTCATGAGTTTTTGATATGTATAGTGTATATATGTGCTCATTATTTTAAACCTATGTTTCTTAATAAAATCCTATATACTTTTTATACTACTCTCATACCTCATTGCGCTATTTATCCCTTTCCAAAAATCCCACTTAGAGGAAACTCAATTCTTTCAATGTCTCGCACAAAAAAAAATGGGACATTTCTTTCAGCTATGAGTATCAGTGAGGTGGTGGGCATCATAACCGATGATGGATTTACAATGAGGGACATTTTTTGGTACTTTTATTTTTTTAATAAATGTCAAATGTGTGGGTGTCTTTATTTCTAGGTGAGTAGGTGTACTATGTAGGGGTAGTTGTGTCTGGAGGCACCCTCATTTTTAATAAGGACTTACAGATTCCGATAAGGCTCCAGCCTGCAGACTCCGACAACCATTAGCTAGGGTTGTGGGGAAGAGGCCCATGTCCTCCTCATCAGCATGGGGACAAGGTGCTTTGTCAGGGGTTGTCCCCCCTGGCAAATTACCCTCCCCCCCCCCTGCTAAGGGAAATGTGATCTCATATGGTGTCAGGAGGTCAAAGGGGTACATTCTTGTCACAGAAAAAAAAAAACACCAATAAAATTGCCAACAATTTTAAACACTTTTTTCCTTTTCTTTGCAAATGTCAGTGCTGCTGCAGCACTTTCTGTACATAATGGGGATGTGTCCCTTGCCAAGCAGGATTTAGGGCATCCCCCATAATTATTACGTGTTCCCTAGGACCCCCAGTGCCCCCAAGCTATTTTTTTTTACACCCCTTACTTATTAGTCCAGAAAATGGGCATTTTTATTTCACAGATTCAGCATCAACTGACTTCAGTTGAGTTTGGGTTCAGCTTCCAAACTTCTTTGAAGTTTATCAAATCTTGCTCTAATCAAACCCAGGGCAATTTGGTATATCCCTACTCTTGAGACCTGCACCCTTAGTGATCCACTCATCTTGGCCCTGCACCCAGGGCATCATGAATCCTGAATCCTGTGCGATATACAGGCCTGAGCCTTCTACCCTGTACAATTGCAGTTCTGAGCCCTGCACTCTGTGAGTTACACACTCCTGAGCCCTGTACTATATATACACTTTGTTGTATATTTCATACTCCTGACCACTGCACTCTGTACGCTGTTCTGTATATTACTGTACATAGTTTTGAATACTGTACTCTAAATGCTATATTTTGCAATTCATACTTCTGACAAAGCGTTTATTTTTCTCAACAGTAGTGATGAGTCAAACAAATCTGGGTGACATCACTGGCTGCCAAAAGAAGCGAATATCTCCTAAACAGTGTACGTTTAGGAGATAATAATTTTACCTACAGGTAAGCTTTATTACCTTACCTGTAAGTAAAAATCAAAAAGCAGACTTTACTAACGCTTTAAACCCAGAAGTGCTTTTTTCACCAAAACATTTCCTTTATACTAACTTTCAAAATAGCTCTTCCCTCCCACACACCAAAGACATGCTAGTAAGTTCACTTCTTTGAAGTTCATCAGATCTTGCTCTAACCGAACCCAGGGCAGTTTGGTATATCCCTACTCCTGAGACCTGCAACCTTTACACTAAAGATAGTTCTTAATGAAATAGGCTGTATGTTTGGGGTCATTGTCCTGCTGCAGAATAAATTTGGGGTCAGTAAAACCCCTCGCTGATGGTATGGTATGATGGATAAGTATTTGCCTGTATTTTTCAGCACTGAAGACACTGATTTTGACCAAATCTCTAACTCCATTTTCAGAAATGCAGCCCAGATTTGCAAGGCACCTCCACCATGCTTCACGGTTGCCTGCAGACATTTATTTTTCTTACCGCTTCCCAGCCCTTAAGTGAACTAACTGCCTCCTACAGCCAAATATTTCACATTTTAATTCATCAATTCAGAGCATCTGCTGTCATTTTTCCCAGTTCCTATGTTCTTGTGCAGTTGAGTCGCTTATGGGGCATACACACGGTCGGACTTTTTGGCTACAAAAGTCCAACAGCCCGTCCGACAAACTTTCGACGGACTTTTGGTGGACTTGCGGCGGACTTTCTAACGAACTGACTTGCCTACATACGATCACACAAAAGTCCGATGGATTCGTACGTGATGACGTACACCGGACTAAAAAAAAGAAGTTGATAGCCAGTAGCCAATAGCTGCCCTAGCATGGGTTTTTGTCCGTCGGACTAACATACAGAGGAGCGGATTTCTGAGTCTGGTGGAGTTACGACGTAAAGATTTGAAGCAAGTTCCAAATTTAAAGTCCGTCAGATTTGCGACGGGAAAAGTCCGCTGAAAGTCTGGATTTGGTCCGTCGGACTTTTGTAGACGAAAAGTCCGACCGTGTGTACGCCCCCTAAGCCTTTGTTTCCACATCCTACCCAGCCTTGTTTCCACATCAAAGGTATGGCTTTTGGCCACAATTCTTCCATTAAGACCACTTCTGGCCAGACTTCTCCAGATGTTGATGAGTGTACCTGGGTCCCACTGGTTTCCACCAGTTTTGTGCTGATGGCACTGCTGGACATCTTCCAATGTTGAAGAGAAGTAAGCATAATGTGTCTTTCATCTGCTGCATAATGTTTCCTTGGCTGACCACTGCATCTATGGTACTCAACGTTGCCCATTTCTTTGTGCTTCTTCAAAACAGTTTGAACAGCACATCTTGAAACCCCAGTCTTCTTTGAAATCTTTGCCTGAGAGAGACCTTGCTGATGCAGTATAACCACCTTGTGTCTTGTTGCTCTGCTCAGTCTTGCCATGGTGTATGGCCTGTGACATGAACCTGTCTTCCACAAGCTCACCTTAGTAGCGAAGTTTGGCTGTTCCTCACCCAGTTTTAAGCCTTTTACACAGCTGTTTCTGTTTCACGTAATGATTGTGTTTCAACCTACATACTGTGCTGGGAGTCACACCAATATTTAAACAGTATCTCACAAAAGTGAGTACACCCCTCACATTTTTGTAAATATTTTATTATATCTTTTTATGTGACAACACTGAAGAAACGACACTTTGCTACAATGTAAAGTAGTGAGTGTACAGCTTGTATAACAGTGTAAATTTGCTGTCCCCTCAAAATAACTCAACACTCAGTCTTTCCTGTCTAAACCCCTGGCAACAAAAGTGAGTACACCCCTAAGTGAAAATGACCAAATTGGGCCCAATTAGCCATTTTCCCTCCCCGGTGTCATGTGACTTGTTAGTGTTACAAGGTCTCAGGTGTGAATGGTGAGCAGGTTTATTAAAATTGGTGTTATCACTCTCACTCTCTCATACTGGTCACTGGAAGTTCAACATGGCACCTCATGGCAAAGATCTCTCTGAGGATCTGAAAAAAAGAATTGTTGCTCTACATAAAGATGGCATAGGCTATGAGAAGATTGCCAAGACCCTGAAACTGAGCTGCAGCATGGTGGCCATGACCATACAGCGGTTTAACAGGACAGGTTCCACTCAGAACAGGCCCCGCCATGGTCGACCAAAGAGGTTGAGTGCATGTGCTCAGCGTCATATCCAGAGGTTATCTTTGGGAAATAGACGTATGAGTGCTGCCAGCGTTGCTGCAGAGGTTGAAGGGGTGGGGGGTCAGCCTGTCACTGCTCAGACCATACGCTGCACACTGCATTAAATTGGTCTGCATGACTGTCATCCCAGAAGGAAGCCTCTTCTAAAGATGATGCACAAGAAAGCCCTCAAACAGCTTGTTGAAGACAAGCAGACTAAGGACATGGATTACTGGAACCATGTCCTGTGGTCTGATGAGACCAAGATAAACATATTTGGTTCAGATGGTGTCAAGTGTGTGTGGCGGCAACCAGGTGAGGAGTACAAAGACAAGTGTGTCTTGCCTACAGTCAAGCATGGTGGTGGGAGTGTCATGGTCTGGGGCTGCATGAGTGCTGCTGGCATTGGTGAGCTACAGTTCAATGAGGGAACCATGAATGCCAACATGTACTGTGAAATACTGAAGCTGAGCATGATCCCCTCCCTTCAAAGACCGGACCGCAGGGCAGTATTCCAACATGATAACAACCCAAACACACATTCAAGATGACCACTGCCTTGCTAAAGAAGCTGAGGGTAAAGGTGATGGACTGGTCAAGCATGTCTCCAGACCTATACCCTATTAAGCATCTGTGGGGCATCCTCAAAGGGAAGGTGGAGGAGTGCAAGGTCTCTAACATTCACCAGCTCTGTGATGTCATCATGGAAGAGTGGAAGAGGACTCCAGTGGCAACCTGTGAAGCTCTGGTGAACTCCATGCCCAAGAGGGTTAGGCAGTGCTGGAAAATAATGGTGGCCACACAAAATATTGACACTTTGGGCCCAATTTTCACATTTTCACTTAGGTGTGTACTCACTTTTGTTGCCAGCAGTTTAGACACTAATGGCTGTGTGTTGAGTTATTTTGAGGGGACAGCAAATTTACACTGTTATACAAGTTGTACACCCACTACTTTACATTGTAGCAAAGCGTAATTTCTTCAGTGTTGTCACATGAAAAGATATAATAAAATATTTACAAAATTGTGAGTGGGTGTACTCACTTTTGTGAGATACTGTGTATATATGTATATATATATATATATATATATATATATATATATATATATATATATATATATATATATATATATATATATATACTCTGCATCCAGTGTAGCCTATATCTACAGTGCATTCTGCGGTGTACTGTTTCTAATACACTTCAGGTGGTGTATACAGTATCTAATACAGTGTGTACAGTTTCTACTACACTTCTGGTGGTGTACACAGGATATAATATAGTGCAGCCGTAGTACAGTTTCTACTACTTTTCTGGTGGTGTACACAGTATCTAATACAGTGTGTACAGTTTCTACTACACTTCTGGTGGTGTACATAGTACAAAATACAGTGCAGCCGTAGTACAGTTTCTAATACAGTGCAGGCGGTGTACACAGTATCTAATACAGTGTGTACAGTTTCTACTACACTTCTGGTGGTGTACACAATACACAATACAGTGCAGCCGTTGTACAGTTGTACAGCTGCTAATACAGTGCAGGCATTGTACACATTATTTAATACAGTGTGCACAGTTTCTACTACACTTCTGGTGGTGTACACAGTACACAATACAGTGCAGCTGTAGTACAGTTTCTACAGCTTTTCTGGTGGTTTACACAGTATCTAATACAGTGTGTACAGTTTCTACTACACTTCTGGTGGTGTACACAGTACACAATACAGTGCAGCCGTTGTACAGTTGCTAATACAGTGCAGGCGATGTACACTGTATCTAATACAGTGTGTACAGTTCATACTACACTTCTGGTGGTGTACACAGTACAGTGCAGCCGTAGTACAGTTTCTACTACTTTTCTGGTGGTGTACACAGTATCTAATACAGTGTGTACACTTTCTACAGTTTTATGGAAGGCCATTCCGGCTCTCTAGCGGGATATAGAAGGCAATGTTTTGGCCTCGTTGGACAGGGCGGTCAGCAGTAAGGTTCATATCACCGCTGACTCATGGTCCAGCAGGCATGGACTGGGACGTTACCTTTCCTTAATGGCACACTGGGAAACTCTGCTGCCAGCTGGGAAGGATGCAGGACAGGGTTCAGTGTTGTTGGAGCTTGTTCCGCCACCATGCCTCCAAAATGCTAGTGGTGATTCTGCCACAGCTCTCTCCTCCACCCCCTCCTCTTCTTTTTCCTCTATGGCTTCTTCTGCAGATTTGTCCTCTGAACCAGCAGTGCACCGCAAGCGTTCAAGGGGCTACGCAAGCTGTCAGGCTAAAAGATGCCATGTGGTGCTTGAGTTGTTCTGCCTAGGGGACAGGAGCCACACTGGGGCAGAGATTCTGTCAGCTCTGTAGGGGAAGGATCATAGGTGGTTGACCCCACACCAGCTTCAGCCAGGAATGGTTGTATGCAACAATGGCACCATCCTTCTCTCCGCCCTCCGACAAGGACACTTGACCCATGTTCCATGTTTGGCACACATCCTGAATTTGGTGGTGCAGAGGTTTTTGAGTATGTACCCAGGCTTACAGGATCTCCTGAGGCAGGCCAGAAAAGTCTGTGGTCATTTCCACCGGTCATACAATGCCAGTGCTCGGCTGGCTGACATTCAAAGGGAATGCAACCTGCCCACCAATCACCTCATTTGTGACATGCCCACCAGGTGGAACTCAATGTTGGCAATGCTGCAGCGGCTGCACACACAGAAAAGGGCTATCAATGGGTACCTGTGCGAGTATGGCACCAGGACAGGGTCAGGGGAACTTGGCTTCTTTTCACCAGGCCAGTGGCTACTGATCAAGGATGCATGCACTGTCCTGTCACCATTTGAGGAGGCCACAAAGATGGTGAGCAGTGACAATGCATGCTTCAGTGACACTGTCCCTCTAGTCTTCCTGTTGGAGCACATGCTTCGTGGAATTATGGACAGGGCACTTGAGGCAGAACAGCAGGAGGAAGAGGACTTCCTTACCTCTCAAGGCCTCATTTATCCAGATAGTATTCCTGCGGGCCCGCCAAACGCACAGGAAGAAGAGAAGGAGGAGGAGGATTGTGTCAGCATGGAAGTAGAGGATAACACTCAACAGCAGTCTTCAATGGATGGTTTTCAGTCCCCAGAAGCCCAATGTATGTGGCTGGGAGGAGGTAGTTATGGATCATGTGATCCTTAGTGACCCAGAGGACTCCGAATCGAATGCCTCTGCAAACTTACGCTGCATGGCCTCCCTGATTCTGCAAAGCCTGCGAAAGGACCCTAGGAGTCGTGGTATCAAGGAGAGGGATCATTACTGGCTGGCAACCCTTCTTGATCTACTTTACAAGGGTAAGGTTGCAGAACTCAGCCTGTCTTCGCAGAGGGAGCAGAGGATGAAACATCTTCCCTGGGAGGTTACAATTTCCTGGTGCTGGACAACGTGTTGCTGAGGCTTTGTTCAGTCAGAGGAAGAGCGGTGGAAAAGGTGGCCGGCTGACCAATGCCTTTAAACAATTTTTCAGTCCTCAGCGCCAAGGTCTAATCAGTTCAAGCAACCATCTCCAGCATCTGCATTACATGGTGCAGGAATATCTAGGGGCAAGAGCAGACTTGGAGACCTTTCTAACAGAGCATCCACTGGGTTACTGGGTCTTGAGGATGGACCACTGGCCAGAACTTGCTCAATATGCAATTGAGCTCCTGGCCTATCCTGCATCCAGCCTGCTTTCTAAACGCACATTCAGTGCTGCTGGAGGGTTTGTAATGGATCAAAGAGTGCGCCTGTCCACAGACTCCGTTGATAGGCTCACATTCATAAAAATGAATCAGTCTTGGATCAGCAGCTATCAAGCACCTGATGCTTATGTAACTAATTGAATTTGCTATGGATGTGGGATCCCTTGAAGACTGCCTATGCTGACTATCCTATTCCTCCTCAATCTTGATGATGCTAGCTTCCAACAAGATATTTGGTATAGGGCACCATCACCACCACCCAAGGCCCAATTTTTCTGCCCCTGTTTAACAGGGGCATGTAATTACAATTTTTGATCTAATATTTCATAGCAGATCCTGTTTCTGTGCCCAACAAGAGTTGCTGTGAGGGGTTACAGTGTTGTGGCACCACCACCACCAAAGGCCCAAATTTTCTGCCTCTGTTTAACAGGGGCATGTTGTTACAATTTTTGATATAATATTTCACAGCAGGGCCCATTCCTGCACCCAACAAGAGTATCTGTGAGGGGTTACAGTGTTGTGGCACCACCACCTCCACCCAAGGACCAATTTTTCAGCCCCTGTTTAACAGGGGCATGTAATTACAATTCTTGATATAATATTTCAACAAAGGGCCTGTTCCTGCGCCCAACAAGAGTAACTGTGAGGGCTTACAGTGTTGTGGCACCACCACCACTGCCCAAGGCCCAATTTTTCTGCCCCTGCTTAACAGGGGCATGTAATTACAATTTTTGATCTAATATTTCACAGCAGGGCCCGTTCCTGGGCCCAACAAGAGTATCTGTGAGGGGTTACAGTGTTGTGGCACCACCACCACTGCCGAAGGCCCAATTTTTCTGCCCCTGTTTAACAGGGGCATATAATTACAATTCTTGATATAATATTTCACAGAAGGGCCTGTTCCTGCGCCCAACAAGAGTAACTGTAAGGGCTTACAGTGTTCTGGTACCACCAACACCTAAGGCCCAATTTTCTGCAGAGTATATAGACCAGACTCTATAGCATATATACTGCTGTTCAGAGTATATAGTGCCTGGGGACCTGGGGGACCCCCATGCTATTTTTTAAAAAATTGGGTGGAGGGTTCCCCTTAATATCCATACCAGACCTAAAGGGCCTGGTATGGATTTTGGGGTTGACATCCACACCATTTTTTTTTATTTTTGGTATTTTTATCTATATTGGATCCGACAATACATTACAGCCGCGAGCAGTTTTATATGACATTTTTTAGAAATGTAATTTTGCTGTGGCACTGTTATAAACATGGGAAAGATGTGCTACTTTACATGCATACTAAGGGCACCCCCAGGCACGATATTTAAAGGAATATTTCATTTTTATTGTTTCACTTTAAGCAATTTTAAAATCCCTGCTCCCAAAATAATTGCCTTTTTTAAAACTTTTTTTGCATTGATACATAACCCCTGGGGCAGGACCCGGGTCCCCAAACACTTTTTATGGCAATAACTTGCATATAAGCTTTTAAATTTAGCACTTTTGATTTTTCACGTTCGTGTCCCATACATTTTAATGGTGTTTGAGTGGTCAAATGAATTTTTTGCTTGTTCGCATGTTCTGCTGCGAACCGAACCGGGGGGGTGTTCGGCTCATCCCTAATCACCATCTATATAGAGCTCCCTCTCTTCCCACATTCAGCCAGTGGAGTCCATGCTGTCAACCCATGCTGGATGTGAGTATGAAAAAGCCCTTATTCTCTCAACAAATTTAAACTTTGAATGTCTCTCTACAGCTCTTCCTTTTCTTGTTTGACCATAGGGCTTTATAGAAGATTGCTCTTCCTTTTGCTGCGGTTATCTACTATCCAGCTCTATGCATATATTTTGTGGCCTCTTACCCTTCCATTAGGTATGTTTCATTTGTGCATTGTTAGACTTGATACATTTTATTGGATGTTTGTTTCAAATTTATATAATACTACATTCATCCTGATTCTTACAATCAATAACAAATGTCCATAAGAATCTATAAATCATAATACCTTTCAAAAAATGTTATGTGTTAGCTGAAGCATGTCCCTATTCTTTGATTCAATTCAGTAAATCTCTGTTGCCTTCTGCTTGATAGCCATTTGATCTTCTGTGGGGCTTGAGGTCTGGGTTGAGCTGAGACCCGTGTGGTCTGCACCACTGAGCCATTGCCTGTCGGTCTGGACTTCCAGTTACGTTCATATCTTTGTAAGTGTATTACACTTGCTTTGAATGTCATATGCAAATAGTAAAATCATGTACAATCTGGTAAAATGTAATATAAATTGCATTATGCATTTTCTTTTGCTTTTTTTATGTATGTAGGATTGCTTCCACTGCCTTGTCCCCTGATAAAGACTTTTTATAAGTTGAAATGCGTTGGCTTGACTTGGTGGATATGCAATTTATTTTAATAATTTCATGTATCCCTGCAATATATGTACATTGTAGGAATGGTATAAGATCAGGACGTAAAGTGTCTAGACCAGCCAATTTTAAACTTGTTGTTCAATATAAGCTTTTTCTACTATTCATACACCAATTTGTAATTGTGTGATTTCTATTGCTGCAGCAAAGTCCCATGGAAGATTTCTTTTGTCTAGTGTATCAGGGATGGAGCAGCCTTCTTCCCACGATATAATTGCTACTCTCTGCTTTCATATACTGTGCATCCAATCTGAACAATATGTCTGTCTTTTTTCACTGCAATAACACACTTTAATTTTGATTTCCTGTTTTGAAAATCAATTGGTGGCCATAGTCTCTCTCTGCGTTGCCGGGGGTGGTGGGCGGAACGCACGACACCTGTAGCTATTCTCATTAGTGCCCTTGTAATTAAGGGTGCTATTTAATCCTTGGAATAAGGGTTGATTGGATTGTGATCCCCTCACACCTCTTTTTGGACGGCTAGACCTTTCTCCCAAACCGTAGGAACAAGCAATAATTTCTTTATTAGTATTGTGTTAGATTTCATTAGATCAATACCTTTACTCTTATTTAATTTTGATTTACACGTACATTAGCTTTGGATATCGTAGAGTTAAATACTCCGCAACATCTTATACACTTCATTTCAATTGCACCTCACACACATATTCATTGTTTTTTCACTTCCCACTTGCTTTCCCTACAATCACTCACATTGCCTTCATTTTTTATGTACATTTATTTTTATTCTTCCTCACCACTCAATCATTTGCATGTATTTTTAATATTTTTAGTTTTGTTTTTTAACCATATTCACATTCTTCACTAGCTCACTGTACCTATATTTCACACCTTCAACTCTATTTCTTATCACTGTTAGTGTCAGAGTTTAAAGACAAGGTCATCTCTGGCATATTCTATATCAATTATATGAATATAGTCATCATTATTATATTAATATCGTTATTTCTCTTACTTGATCAATCACTATAATTTGTAACAGATCATCGTAACATTTTTTTACCGCCCAATAGATTAATATTATAACTATAAATGAATATGGATTTATTCATGAGCTAACACTCTGATAATTGTCGTAGGTTCTGGCACCACCCCCCTCGGGGCGTTGGGTGGGGGACACCGGTACGTGTGACTCCCTGTAAGTCCCATTAAGTGGATCCTTGTCCCCCCTCTGGGGTGCTGTGGCGTGCGGGCGCACTGGATGGTCTGACGGTTATGTGGGGAGGCTCTGACCGAGGGGGATATCCAAATTTAGTGGTAATTATGTGCAATGTTTTATTTAACAATTTTGCATACATTATAATCCTTTCAAATTAATTTGATATGTTATTATAATACTTTGTGTTTTTTTTAGCAAACTCATCCTCTGAAGAGACCCCAACACCATGGATTGAAACGCGTCTGAATTATTATGCAATAGTCATTACCATATGCTATGTATAACCTATATGTTTGCTATTACCTGTATTTGGCATGGACATATTCCCATTTGAGCTCATATTTCAACACTCATTTATCAATCTTTTTATTCATCATTTTAATAAAGAATTTCAATGCTTTATCTAATGTTTTTTTTTTTGCTCATATCTATAGTTAGCTGCCTAAAACCCCCCCTGGGGGACCCTTTCTCCATTTTTTCTGTTTTGAAAATCTATCTGATTTCTTCTTTGACATTGCAGCCATTTAAATCAGATTACATTCTGTGGAATGAGGCTGTACAATATTTCTGGTTGTTGTCTCCAAAATAATACACTGTATTTACTATTTATAATTTGCTATTTTATTTTCTTATTAAAAATTGAAATATAACTTTTAGGTTTGTTTCAAAAATACTGTATACAAAAAAACAACACCCACCTTCACTCTAGGTTATTAGCATGCAGCTTCTCAGTGGCAAATTTCCCCAGATGCGGTGAAATCCCTTTCAAAAATCAAAATAAGGATCCTCACCAGCACACATAAAGTAACAGTCATCAAAGACAGACATCAGTTGTCCAGCCTGAACACCCAAAAGTTAATGGAAATGTTATCTCTTGAAAGCATTTTATTTACAGCCTTCCTATCCCTGTCTGCCATCTTTGCTTGACCTGAGCAAGGGCAGCCTAACAAAGAAAAAATAACTCAAACAATCTTTCATAATAACAACTGAAAAAAAAAATGCTAAACTTGAAATATTGTTCGAAAGAAATTACATAACCTAAAAATACTGTTAGCAGGAGGTTTAATAGCTGGGTCTGGACTTGTTTCAGAGACTGTAAGCCTCCCACGCCTTAAAAATGTAAAAAATATGAGCATTTAAAAAAAAGGGCAGCATTGCCTGTGTCAGGAGCAAGTGGCAGAACGTAAGCCAACTTTGTGAGGGTGGCCAGTTCATGCCCTTTGGTTTTCCCTCTGCAGCTATGCATCTATAATAAATGGGGGGTGAAATAGGGTGTGCTTGAAGTCAAACCCTGTTACGCAGAGATGTACTGCACACATGCTGCACACAAAGGCCATCTTTGCCTAATTAAACAACATGTTTTAAACCAAGGCCACCTTCTGTTGTGGACAGTCTTTTTCCCATTGGGCGATTCCCCTTCACCTATACCTAGAGGTAAGCGGATCTAGCGACCAACAGGAGATGCAGCAATGAGGTGTTTTGTCATGTTACCTTAGGGGTTTGTGTATTGTGCTATCTCATAAATTATGCCATGGATTCTTGTAAAATTTCTCCTCCTCCTCATCACTAGCAACATAACTCTACTCCTTTGCAGGGGTGTCTGCAGGGTTAATTTCCTGTGATGCCTCTGTATAAAGGAATCAAGCCGCGCTGCGTGGCCACACCCTCTGATGAAGACGTGATGATAAAACACGTTAGAGCGTGACCACGCGGCTCTTTCTGACTGACAGTGGCTTGTGACTCATCCCGGGCATCACCACGGGCAGGTTATCGAGGAATGAGAGTACACAGGCTGACTGTGCAGTGTTTGCTGTATTGGATCAATGCAAAGTTTTATCTTTTATCTTGTAAATGCATTTTTATTGTGGGGAAAGTTTTGGAAATAAAATCTGTACAGATTTACACTATGTGCCGTGTTCTTTTTCCTTTATGTATTACCGGGTGTGATGAGAACGTTCTAGGAGATTGCTGATTCAAGGCTTGTCTCACTAGACCTTGTGGTGAGTGTATTACCATAGGGGTGAATTACACGCGGTGTAATGGTGACGGCATTAGAAGAGATTCCTCCTGTTTCCTCACCTTGGAGCGGATGCATGCTATCAACTTTCTAGCATCTAAGAAGTGTTTTCTAATGTTCCTCTGTGCACTCACTTGTATGCTCTGTTGCTAATGAGCACATCCATTATTATCTGTGTATGGATTTGATATTTTAGTATGCAAATTTTAAGCATACAGTACTTAGTTGTACTGAGAGAGCGCTGTTAATGCTAGACTGATTTTCGGATTTTCAAGCATTCTCCTCCTCCTCTTACTTTTCCTGCTGCCTCTGCATCACAGTGATGAAGTTCTCAAAGAATCTTGTTGGCCCTCATGCAGTTGGAAGTTTAACTCTTCCTCTTACTGTTATGCCTCCAGTAACAATTCTTTTTCGTCACGCAGTGTGTGATCCAGCAGGAACACCAGAGGGATTGTCACTACTCCCTTTCTATTTGCAACTCACCATCCTGGTCTCCTTTTCAAGTGGTTACAAGATGTTGCATGCTTCCTGAAACAGGAGTGTCTGGCGTCTTAATTCTTTGGTGCTGCTAGTGCAGCCTCTGCTGTATGGTCAACATAATGTTCCAGTGCATGGGTGTATGTCAGAGCAGGCAGTTTTCAGGTAGCTTGTGTTGAAATTGCATTTCTGCCAAGAGAACATTTGGTGGTTATGACTTTGTAAAGTGGCAAAACACTCTTCTAACTTGCTGCAGTACCTAGCCAGGAACCACTGAACCACTATGTTCAGGACATTTGTCTGACCAGGTATGTGTATGTGAGCTTTCACAGCCGAAAGGCAGCCAGCAGGTTGGTGCCATTGGTACGCATGACCTGTCCTGGTACTGGCTGCCAAAACAGTGTTGCATTTTGCCTGAGATATTGCATAGGCTCTAGGGCGCTTGGGGGAGACTGGTGGCACTGACGAGTCACCGTCTGAGACCATTGAGAAGAAGGGGGAAGAAGCGACTGTGTTGTCACAGTCACAAAGGTGCAGGATACAGGTTGTCAAAACCAACTCCAGCATTGTTTCTCATCCTGCATCTTTTCCAGCTGCCACCTTATTTCCCCAGTGTGCCATGAAAGTAATATACTGTTCCTACCCTTGCTTTCTGGGTGGAGGACAGGCGTGGCCTTCTGAGCAAAAAATATCATTTGGGTACCTGCCTCTGGATGCAGCACAGACTATAAACTGGAGGGGGGTACAAAAAGAGCAGGACCTGAAATGCATGCTCCTGTGCTAGTTCTCTTTTTTGAGGTGTTGCTCCAACCCAAGGTTTTGTGCATGGTCATTAGTTTCTTCATGTGGTACCCAAATGGCTGGTCCTTATACATCAAACGCGATTTGTGTTTGATCAGATGCTTTAAAGGGCAGGGGACATATTGGGAGATTAATAGACCCCTGATGTCTCAATAAAGAGACATCACCCCTTGCGATAGCAATAAAATAAAATAAATAAATAAAATTAACTAAAATAAATAGAAAAAAATGTAAAGCACCCCTCATCCCTCCATGCTCGCATTCAAGTGCAAACGTGCACGTAGGTTACGCACGCATATGTAAACAGTGATTGCACCAGAAAATCACAGTGAACGCCAGAGTGAAAGCAATAATTCTAGTGCCAGAGTTCATATTTAACGCTACACTGACAACCTGGCTTTTAAAGCATTGTCTACGGCCAATTTTAGGTACTGTAGTTTGTTGCCATTTCACATGTTTGCACAATTAGAAATCTGTCATCTGACATGTTTGATAAATATTTACTTGACACAACATCATCTTTTATATTTTACCAAAAAGTGGGTATTATATTGTGTTTGTGTGCACACAAATTCACTCTGTATTTTTTCTGGAAAATGTGCATTTACTAAATGGCTGTGCAAATGTTGTGAGACTTGCTGCTTTCAGAAAATATATCATGTTTGGGGGTTCTAATTCTAACAAAAATAATGCAGATTTTAACATGCACATTACCAAAAAAAATTCAAAACTGTCCTGGTAGGCAAATAGTTAAACATCAAGAAAATGCAGTGTGGTAGAGTGAAAGTTGAGCACTTAAGCTATATTTTTTTGAAGCATATAAATTCCTATAGCTTTTAGGTTGTGGCTGGCTGCTATTTCATTTGGCCAATGTATGCCTATTACCAGGGCCGTCTTTAATATTGATTGGACCCTGGGCAAAAATTTTCTTGGCCCCCCCCCCCCCCATGCAGCTTCGCTCTCCACCTGCTCTGAGACATACAATAAATAGCAACTAGACTTAAAATCAGTTTACTGTATCAGATCAGGCAGCAATTGTGATTGGTTGCTAGAGGTTACAGTACACATTACGGCTCACTGATTAGTTGCTAGAGGTTAGAGCAAATGATTTCTGCTTGTTAATTGGATGCTATAGATTACTGTACAGTAATACTGCTCACTGAGTGGTTGCTAGAGGTTACAGCACATCATCTCCTCACTGCAGGGGGGCATGATATACATATGAATGCCGCCTTTATTTACATACCAATGCCGCCAGCCGCAGCTATTTACATATGAATGCCGGTTGTTTACATGTAAACACAGGGTCTGCAGGTGAGTCATATGTACACAACAATAGGGCAGATCTGGGCAGCATTAGTAGCAGCACTTCACACTGAGATATCGGGGCACAGCACAGGACTAAAACTACAAGGGACAAGGGAATTTAAACTGGGATAGTTGGCAAGTATGAGGCAGCTGCTTTGGGCCCCACAACAATGGCAGGGCCCAGGGCAGCTGCCCCTTTTGCCCTACCTTAAAGACGGCCCTGCCTATTACAGCTGTTTAAAGCTGAAATTAAGACCCCTTTCACATTGAGGCGCTTTACAGGCGCTATAGCGCTTAAAATAGCACCTGCAAAGTGCCTGTAAAGCACCTCTCCTTTCACTCAAATGTGAGAGCCCAAGTGCTTTCACACTGGAGCGGTGCGCTGGCAGGACATCAATAAAAGTCCTGCAAGCAGCATCTTTAAGGTGCTGTAGGAGCGGTGTATACACCGATCCTAAAGCGCCCCTGCCCATTGAAATCAATGGGCAGCACTGCCGAAGCGACGGAGCGGCGGTTTTAACCCTTTTTCGGCCATTAGTAGGGGTTAAAAGCCGCCAGCTAGTGGCCCAATAAGTGATGCAAAAACAACGGTAAAGCGCTGCTTTTTTTAGCGCCGGCGCCCAGCGCTGCCAGTGTGAAAGTGCCCTTAGTGATTTTTTTTGTTTTAAAATCAGCACCAGGCATTGTACCTACATGATTGATGAATGCCCCATGTGCTGATGGTTACTCTGTTCATTGAAATCTTTTGTCCTTGGCCCCCAAATACCCTCTGCTTCTATGGTCTTTCTGCAATGAAACATGCTCTATGAATGGAGGAGGCAGACCTTTCATTTATCTGCCTGTCCTCCATTCATAGAGCACTTGAATTTTAAGAACTGATTTTCAAGATTCACCCCCATTGATTTTAATGGAGTATGAATTATAGTTAATCATTTTTAGAATTTATGATGGGTTGGATGAAAGGCCCTACAAATAAAAAACAAGCACATTTTCTCATTACTATTTACAAAATTTGACAATGCCTGTAATGCCCTGGCAATGCAACTGAAAAGTTATCAGTGCCAGGCTTATTCCAGACAGTTCATAGTTATGCAGATTACCATGCAGCTCCTCTGGTCTCCTCTTTTTAACCAGCGACAGAATCAGGGACACTTTTTACCTGAGATAGTCTTCTAAAATACACTTTTGACTACTTGAAAATTAGGGACCTTTAGTCACCCTAATAAAGAAGCAAAAAAATCGCTAAAAGCTATATTGTGAAGAGACTGATCATTATTCTCATAGTCAAACAAATAAGCTATAGGTACACTACATTTACTACAGCTGAACTAGGAATCGAACAACCTTACTGGACCTTGTGATATCATGAGGGGGTACCACTGCCAAACCTATTGTAAGCACCTGGTGTATGGTCTACAGCATTGCTTCCTGATCCTTTTTTTTTTCTTTTTTCAAATTGGGTCCCCCCCAATAAATTGTAATCCCTTGGGCAGTAGGTAGAGTAGGGGGTGTAGCTAACAGCAGTTAAACTGTATTTAATGGGCTGAATGAGACTGACACATGTAGTGACCAGTACTGGAGTGCACCAGTTTTGTTGAGCCCTATTCCCTTCCCGGTGTATTTGACCTGCAGCCTGTGCTCATTTCACTCACTCCATAATGTGTGTGTGTCTCCTCTTTTTCCTTCTCAGAACTCTCACTCATTCATTTGTGTGTGGGGAGGAATCTTTTTCCTTTCCAGTCTCCACTCTTAGAGAACAGGCTGCCAGGAAGGAATGATACTTGTGCTGCCCCGTCTTCCTCTCTCTTTGCTGTGCTCTGTGCTAGGATGCAGTTAGCCAGGCTGCAAAACATCATGCATTTCTATGTTGTGGGTGGGTCAGCAGCCAGCACCATAGGAACGAATGACCATGAAAACCTATGGTGCTGTGCAGCCCACCCTACCCTGGATAGGGAGCTTCGCTTCTCCTGTTCCTTCCCACTGAAGCCTTTGCTGCCAAGCAGGGGCATCACTAGGGGGTGGCTTTTGGGGCTATAGCCCCGAATCTGGGACCAATAGCCCATAGTCTCTGCAGGGGTCCCCAAAGGGGAGGGGAGGCTCTCTGGGGACCCTTATGTAAGTGAGGGGCTCTCTGGGGACCCTGATGCAAGGGAGAGGCTCTCTGGGGCCCTGATTTCAAGGCAGAGGCTCTCTAAGGACCCAGATTTAAGGGGGAGGCTCTCTGAGGACCCTAATGTAAGAGGGGCTCTCTGGGAACCCTGATGTAAATGGGGGGGCCCTCTGGGTACCCTGATGAAAGGGGGAGGCTCTCTGAGGACTCTGATGTAAGGAGGAGGCTCTCTGGGCACCCTGATGTAAGGGGGGGGCTTTTTGGGGGCCCTGATGTAAGGGGGCTCTCTGGGGACCCTGATGTAAGTGGGGGGCTCTCTGGGGATATATATACACACACACACGTATATTACTGTATATACATGTGTATGCCTGCCCAAGCATATGACTTTCTTTACTACGCTGCTATGGGCTCTAGCCCCAGATCTTTTGTAGACCTAGCAATGCCCCTGCTGCCAAGTGTCATTAATTCATTTTATTTTACATTTTTCCCATACCTCTAAATGTCCTGGAGCATACCCCTGGGGGTATGCGTACCCCAGGTTGGGAACAACTAGTGTACAGTAAAGGATCAACTATTTGCTTGTTACATGTCATGTGATAAAAGTCAAGATGTTGTAAAAAAACAAAGATAAAAACAGCAATTTATTCCTAGACAGGTGTAGTAGTGGCTAGCACTTTTGCCTAGCAGCACTAGGGTCACCGATTTGAATCCCAACTGTGACACTACCTGCCTGGAGCTTGCATGTTTTCCCTGTGCCCCAGTATCCTCCCTGACAGGGCCTGGACTTGAACCTAGGACCTCTGCTGTGTTAGGCGATGACTCTTCTTGATGACCTACCTAGGAGGCTGGATGGGGCCCTGTCTGAACTATTGGACAACCCTGCCTTGTGCCTTGACTTCTGCTCAACCTTTAACTTTTTGCTCCTCCCATGAACTTCCTGACTTGTCTCTGCCATGTCTATACACTTCCTGTTTGCCAGATCTTGCTCTCGTCTTCCCTGGTGCCGTCCATATTGTGCTACCGCTTGTTATCGACCCTTGGTTTGTTCTTTGACTATGGTTCTGCCTGATCTAAACCTACAACTACTTAATACTGATCTTTGGCTTGTTTTACTGACTACGCCTCTGTTTGATCCTTACCTGCTTATCTGCTCCTGGACCCTGGTTTGCTCACCTCCTGGTGGGGTGATCCTGAATACTGTGACCTGGTACATGCAGCAAAATCCATCTCCACCACCAGGAGCTCTGGTGAACACCAGTTAGTACTTAGACTCAACACCTCAGATGAGCCCACATCATCCGCCAGGGTGACTGCCTGTGTACCTATCCTGCTGGTCTGTGGTAGTCCTGCTACTGCTATAGCAACTGGTAATTCTAGCCTGACCCCTGATTGTAACACTCCTACACTCTGAAGACATGCTGGTAATTAGCTCCTGTCTAAATTGGCCCTGGTGTGTGAACATATGATTGTGTGTTAAGGACCTTAGATTGTAAGCTTCTTGAGGGCAGGGGCAGGTGTGAATGTACAATATACATGTACAGTAAAATTGCAGGTACAATATAAATGCCTATAATAAATAAAAATATTTAATTGGTTATTTTACCCAGCGATGATTTTTGGTAATGGATTTTGGTATGAATTCCCTATCTTATATCTTTTGGAGACCACCGTGGTAAAATATTTGCACTAGAAGTTTCTGTTTGTCTTTAGTCTCCTCCTTCAGCCATTAAGTCTCTCTCCTCTTTAAAGCAAGCCGGATGATCTTCATTTCTACAATATACATTATTTCACATTGTTAAAATTTTTTAAAAATATGTCTTTGAAACGTCCAGGCCAGGTTGCAGGAACTGGGAACTCAGGATCAGAGGCCCCAAAACAGATACGGGAATCTGGTAAATCAATTCACTGGTAGCTGTGTTGATAATAATAATTAGATATTCTTGTTATTACTATTATTATCATCAACATAATTTCAGTTTACTGAATTAATTTTATTTTTCTGAACTAATGAAAGCAGAAATCTGATTTATCTTGTTCGCTATGAATTCCTATGTCTTATTGCATTTACATCTTATTACTTAAGTTATATAAGAGTCCAATTTAATCTATCTGCAAACAAATATGCAGCCTGAGTCTCTGAAATCCATCTATGATGTAATATATATGAATGGAAAGATATAGATTTGAAATCCAATCTGTCAGCCAAGTATCAGATTTGTTTTCTCACAACTTTATTATTCTATTTCAACAAACCTTCCGTTAAATGTCATTTTTGTTAAAGTTTGTACTCCATAGAACAGAGCTGTTAAGTGTATCTATACAAAACATCAACAACTAGGAAGATGAAAATTGGGTGTAGAATTGTTTCTGTGGTTAGGTAATCTAAATCTAGGAGAGTTAGAAATTCCCATCTATATCACACTGAAGTATTTTTAACTTTGTTATGGTAGGAATGTTTTGCAAGAAAAGGCTACATTAGCGGTATAAGCCATTGAAAGGTCTGTATCGGTGCACAGGCAGAGAGGCCTCAATAATGCTCCTTAGGAAATATTTGCAAATAAACCTCTCCAAAAGGAGACTTTGGAGTAAATGTGATTTTATATTATATGCCATGCAAATGTGCCACCTGTCTAATTTTGTAGAAGCTTAAATAAACAGTTTAAAGGTAAACTCTATATTTGCTAAAAAGAATAATGTAACATAAAACAGATTACTTCAACAAAATGGTGACCGTCTGCACACCGACTCCCTGTTACATAAATGTAAATGAGATGGGTAAAAGATGGGTAAAAGATGGCTTCAGCTCCTGTTCTTCACCTATAGCTGTGTACAGGTGGAGAACAGGAGCTGAAGCCATCTTTCACCCATCCCATTCACATTTATGCAATAAGGAGTCGGTGTCTTTGTTCAGACGGACACCATTTTGTTGAAGTCCACTAAAGCCTGACAAGCCGATCCTTTCTGTCATGCACAAGCCTTTTCACATGCTAATCCGACTGACATAGATTTTGGGGGCATTTAAGCCGTACAAATTTCATTGTTTTTTGCTACAAAACAGATTACTTTACTGTCATCATTTTAAAAAGGGATTATTTAAAAAGGGATTATGGTCAAAAATGTGCATTTAGAACAGAGATATCAAGAAGATATCAGAGTATACAAAAACTTATCCAAAAACTTCCTACATCTTGCTAAAAATTACAATACCTGTTACTTTGCCCTGAATAGACAAAATGAGAGATTCTCTTTAAGTTGCAGGATGATAAGGTACAGAGTTGGATAGATTGTATTTGTTGGGAATATGATTAATGGCTTGCCCCCGCCTGCCTGCAATGTACTGAGTGTGAGCGGCCAATGTAGGCAAAGCGACGTACCCGTAGGTCACTGCCTACTTACAGGTTTAGGGTGCGCAAATGTGATGCGATGATGATTGTACATGGTGGGAGCCTGTCAGCAAGTCCTGGCCAATGATTAATGGCTGGGAGCTGCTGATCGGCTGTGTGAAAGCACAGCCCAGAGCTCTTGTGTAGATAAACAACACAGGGCTCTGTAGGAAGGGAACAATCTGTCGGTTTCTGCTTTGCTTTGCTTTGCAGGGATGACAAACTCAGTAAAATCAGCACACTGTTCACACATTACACATAGTTAACCCCTTTAATCGCCCTAGATGTTAACCCCTTCCCAGCCAGTGTCATTAGTACAGTGACAGTTTATAGTATTTTTACTGATCACTGTATTAATGTCACTGGTGATGTCAGTTCCCCTAGGCATCAGTTATGCCGCGTACACACGACAGGACTTTACGGCAGACTTTGTCCGGCGGACTTTTCTACGGACTTTACGACGGACTTTCCAAATAAACGGACTTGCCTATACACGATCAACCAAAGTCCAACGGATTTGTACGTGATGACGTACGACTGGACTAAAACAAGGAAGTTCATAGCCAGTAGCCAATAGCTGCCCTAGCGTCAGTTTTTGTCTGTCGGACTAGCATACAGACGAGCTGACTTTTCGGCCAGACTCGAGTCCGTTGGACAGATTTGGAACATGTTTCAAATCTAAGTTCGTCAAACTTTTGATAAAACAAAGTCCGCTGGAGCCCACACACGATCGAATTGTCCGACGGACTCCGGTACGCCGGACCAAGTATGCCGGAAAGTCCGATCGTGTGTACGCGGCATTAGTGTCAGATTGTTTGCCACAGCTTTGCAGTCCTGTTTAAAGTCTCTGATCATCGCTATTAGTAGTATAGAAAAAAAAATTCCAGTATATATACCATAGTTTGTATAACTTTCACGTAAACCAATCAATAAACACTTATTGGGATATTCTTTTTTCAAAAACATGTAGCAAAATACATTTTGGCCAAAATGTATGAAGAAATTTGATTTTTTTTTTTAAATGTATTGGGTAAGATTTATAGCACAATGTAAAAAAATATTGTTTTTTTTTCAAAAGTTTTGGTCTTTTGTCGTTTATAATGCAAAAAAAAAAACAGTGGTGATCAAATTTAGTTTGGGTACAACGTTGTATGACCACGCAGTCGCATTTAAAATAGAGCAGTATTGAATGGCAAAAAATGGCCTTGTCATGAAGGGGGTAAAATCTTCTGGAACTGAAGTGGTTATGGAACACTGTAATAGTGTTCTGCCACTGACAAAAGAACAAATTAAAAAAGGGCAACAGGGTAAAAAGAGGAAATTATATTAAACTCATATCGGACACTCTCATTGACTAATTTATATGGATTCTGGATGTAGTATCATGAACATCCAACTACTTACAAAATATCTTCCTACAATTAATTTTTGTTTAGTAGTAATTTAATATCTATTATTTACATCTGTGGGCAGGCATATTATTATCAGCTTTGCCTCTCACTGTTCATCAGTAGAAAGTAGAAGAGGACTGCCTTGGAAAAGTTCACAAAACAAGACTGTCGAAGACATACAGTGCCCACCTCTCTCTCTACCGAATACTGGCAGCTCTGTATACTGAAATCAATGTGCTGAAAGCTTGCTTTGAATCATAGTAGCTGGATCAAACTGCTCAGCAGTGGGTTACATGTGTATCTCAGACAAGTCATTTATGACATTCCATTCCTCTAATTGTTTATAGAAAAATAGAAATGCATTAGAAAAAGGTAAAAAACAAACATCCAAAGGTAAGTATTTGATTTTACAGTACTTTTACAAGTGCAAATTGATTTCATCTCTACATGTTTCGTCTTGGTTATTGGTTCTTCAGGAGAATTTTTTTTAATTTGTATGTTTATTGAGGCTCCAGAGTCATAGGGGTATGGGAAGTCGAATCATCAGGTATAACCATAGAGACCATAGAGGGGGGTGTATCTTTAAATACACAAACGTTTATATGGTCCAACCCACAAACAGAATCCTTTGATGTGTTCCAAGACTTCAGATTAATTGATAGTTTCCAGTCCCAAAGTAAATAGATGAAGTTGCAAAAAATGGTGAGAGAGATAGAATAGATTGGTTTTCATAAAGTCAAAATATGACCCCTTAAACCAGAAGTTCCACAATAAATCTCTCCCCTTCCTATACCGGGTCTGGGATTAACATTTTTCTTAATAAATTTCTATTTTTCTATAAACAACTTTGTTGTAAAAGTGCACCCAAAACATCCCAAAAATATTATTCCTCAAATTATATATTTATCTATCAGGGGATGTGGTGTAGAATCTATGCTAGATAATAAGCAAAATTTTATTCTCCTTAGGACATTCCAGCTATAGTGATTTGCTCAGGGCTGTAATTAAACATTTATATTGAAATTTCTGTAACACCAACTGAAGGGTTCTTTTTTTTATTATTAAAGTGATAATAAACACACACTGTTTAATTTACATTGCCCCTTCTATTTCTGTATGTGGATGATGGCACTGTAATTGTTTTAATAAAAAAAAAATCTAAGTACCTTTTTCCTAATATGCGAATGTTCAAAATAAATGAAAAAAAAAAACAGCCTTTAGAATACAAAGTGAAAATAAATAAATAATATCAATAAACTGTTTTAAATTGTTATACAAATATATATATATATATATATATATATATATATATATATATATATATATATATATATATATATATATATATATATATATATATATATATTTATTTGGAATCAAATCTTTATTATTTTTTGGCAATAACAATATATATATATATATTTGGAATCAAATCTTTATTATTTTTTGGCAATAACATGGTTTCAGCAGATTTCTGCCAGTCACAGGCTGTGTCACACCCCTCCAGCCTGTGTCTAAGAATAAGACGGAGGTGAAGCCACCATTAATTTACATGTAATATCCCGACCCCATTGTGTTTAGCTGGTTAGTGGGCATGGAGGAGGAGGGAGGGAGTGGGCTGTCATTTACCACTGTGTATACGCCCATATGTGTGACTCTATAGTCACATGGGCTGCTCAGATGTGATAGGGAGGAAATGCTCAGCATAAAAACTCACTGAAAACTGAGCATGTGCAGAGTTGCCACTACAGCTGCAAAATCGCTGAATTGGGGACATGAACAGAAGGGGGAGATAGAGAGCTGCAGGACCAACCAGATTTTTTACAGAATACAGAAAACATAGAGTAAGTAGAAACAGTATGTAATACAGCATTTTTAGTTTTTTATGATGTGGGTTTAGTGACCCTTTAAAGACACTTTTTATTAAGAGCTTTTACAATGCCAGATAACAATACAGCAATGGGTGAAGCACAATTGCATTGAAAACATTACTGCTGTTGTATTTAATATAGCAATAGCAACCTTGGGTGTCTTGTTGAGTGATGCACTAGAAAAGATTGTACTATGATAGTTTTAGCATCTCTGGTTGTAAAGCTAACAATTACTTCCACCAAAATCTTGAATTTATAAATGAATAAATATTTAAAAATATAAACACTTAAAGTCAAACGATACCATGTTTTTATGGGTCATTTAAAAATATTCAGTTTTTTATTAGGGAAGAGGTTCGGGTTTGCAGCTACCATAAATCTCCCTAACAGGGGCACAGTCAGCAATAAAAACCTGACAGGTGTTCTAATCCCTCTCCACTCTATTCAAAACTAAAAAAAGTTTTGCCTTTAGTTATGTTTAATAGTTTTCTTCACCAAGAGCCTTTTTTACAGTTCAATATTTGCTACGTTCAACTATTTTTGCTGCGTTGTATTAAAATATGTGACAGTTATAAAGAGGCACACTTGAACTGTATAACAAAAAAAAATATGTATGATTAGTATAGCACTATGATAATGACAAGTGTAAATACTTGTAACACAGCTTTTAGCTTTTTCAGCTATATTTTGTTAGGCTTATTGTAGTTTGGCAGTTGTATATTTTCTAGTAGCTGTTTCATTGCCTGTAAATGTACAGAAAATGGCTTGTCCATGAGTAACATATGAAAAAATGGTATAGATATTCTAGTATGCCACTAATTTATTTATAGTATATTTCTTTACCTGAAATGCATTGCATTGAAATGTATTGCCACTGTGGTACTTGCCTCTTTTATCACATTTTATGAAGAAAAGGACAATTGGAAGCTTGCACACTGCATTAGACATCAAGCTTGCTTCTTTAAAAATAATATCATAGATGAGGTCTTTTGTGCCTTAATGATAACTACAGCACAGAACAATGGATCCAAATGACAGATGTTTCTTTTTGTCACAAAATCTGCCACTTTCCCTCCTGTGAAAATTTAAAAAAAGTTGACTGCAAATGAGTTAATTTCACAGGCACCTTACAGTCTTATAGCTATAATTATACCAATGAACACCTTTGGGCTTTATATTCAATTATTCACTATTTATTGTGACTTTTCACAGGCAAATCTCACCTTATGTCACATTTAGTTCAAGTAGCACCCTATAAAAATACTTCAATCGTGTTTAAAAAATAGTTATTTACTCTAACAAAATACGGGTTAGCTTTCTTTTTTAAAATGATTTATATTTGATGCTGATAGTTTAGCTCAACCACCATTTAGAACAGTGGTTCTCAACCTTTCTAGTGCCGTGACCCCTTGATAAAATTTCCCAAGTTGTGGGGACCCCTAACAGTAAAATTATTCTCGTTGGTCGCATTTGCTGGCACAGTGGCGGCGTTTGCTGGCACAGTGGGCACAGTGGTGACAATTGATGGGCACAGTGGCTGCACAGTGGGACGTTTGCTGGCACAGTGGCGACAATTGATGGGCACAGTGGCTGCGTTTGGCACAGTGGCAACAATTAAAGGGCACAGTGGCTGCGTTTGATGGCACAGGTGGCGACGATTGCTGGCACAGTGGCAACAATTTATGGGCACAGTGGTTGCGTTTGGCACAGTGGCAACAATTAAAGGGCACAGTGGATGCGTTTGATGGCACAGTGGCTGCGTTTGATGGCACAGTGGCGACAATTGACGAGCACAGTGGCTGCATTTGATGGCACAGTGGCAGCGTTTTTTCTGGCACAGTGGCGACAATTGATGGGCACAATGGCTGCATTTGATGGTACAGTGGCGGTGTTGCTGGCAGTGGTGACAATTGATGGGCACAGTGGCTGTGTTTGATGGCACAGTGGCGACAATTGATGGGCACAGTGGCTGCACAGTGGCAACGTTTTCTGGCACAGTGGCGACAATTGATGGGCACAGTGGCTGCGTTTGGCACAGTGGCAACAATTAAAGGGCACAGTTCCTGCGTTTAATGGCACAGTGGCAGCGCTTGCTGGCACAGTGGCGACAATTGATGAGCACAGTGGCTGCATTTGATGGCACAGTGGCAGCGTTTGCTGGCACAGTGGCGACAATTGATGGGCACAGTGGCGACGTTTGCTGGCACAGTGGCGACAATTGATGGGCACAGTGGCTGCGTTTGCTGGCACAGTGGCGACAATTGATGAGCACAGTGGCTGCATTTGATGGCACAGTGGCGGCATTTGATGGGCACAGTGGCTGCACAGTGGCGACGTATGCTGGCACAGTGGCGACAATTGATGGGCACAGTGGCGACAATTGATGGGCACAGTGGCTGCACAGTGGCGACGTTTGCTGGCACAGTGGCGACAATTGATGGGCACAGTGGCTGTGTTTGGCACAGTGGCAACAATTAAAGGGCACAGTGGCTGCGTTTGATGGCATAGTGGCGGCGTTTGCTGGCACAGTGGCGACAATTGATGGGCACAGTGGCGGCATTTGCTGGCACAGTGGGCACAGTGGTGACAATTGATGGGCACAGTGGCTGCACAGTGGGACGTTTGCTGGCACAGTGGCGACAATTGATGGGCACAGTGGCTGCGTTTGGCACAGTGGCAACAATTAAAGGGCACAGTGGCTGCGTTTGATGGCACAGGTGGCGACGTTTGCTGGCACAGTGGCAACAATTTATGGGCACAGTGGTTGCGTTTGGCACAGTGGCAACAATTAAAGGGCACAGTGGATGCGTTTGATGGCACAGTGGCGACAATTGACGAGCACAGTGGCTGCATTTGATGGCACAGTGGCAGCATTTTTTCTGGCACAGTGGCGACAATTGATGGGCACAATGGCTGCATTTGATGGCACAGTGGCGGTGTTGCTGGCAGTGGTGACAATTGATGGGCACAGTGGCTGTGTTTGATGGCACAGTGGCAACAATTGATGGGCACAGTGGCTGCACAGTGGCAACGTTTGCTGGCACAGTGGCGACAATTGATGGGCACAGTGGCTGCGTTTGGCACAGTGGCAACAATTAAAGGGCACAGTTCCTGCGTTTAATGGCACAGTGGCAGCGCTTGCTGGCACAGTGGCGACAATTGATGAGCACAGTGGCTGCATTTGATGGCACAGTGGCAGCGTTTGCTGGCACAGTGGCGACAATTGATGGGCACAGTGGCGACGTTTGCTGGCACAGTGGCGACAATTGATGGGCACAGTGGCTGCGTTTGCTGGCACAGTGGCGACAATTGATGAGCACAGTGGCTGCATTTGATGGCACAGTGGCGGCATTTGATGGGCACAGTGGCTGCACAGTGGCGACGTATGCTGGCACAGTGGCGACAATTGATGGGCACAGTGGCGACAATTGATGGGCACAGTGGCTGCACAGTGGCGACGTTTGCTGGCACAGTGGCGACAATTGATGGGCACAGTGGCTGTGTTTGGCACAGTGGCAACAATTAAAGGGCACAGTGGCTGCGTTTGATGGCATAGTGGCGGCGTTTGCTGGCACAGTGGCGACAATTGATGGGCACAGTGGCTGCATTTGATGGCACAGTTGCGGCGTTTTAATGGGGGGGTTTTTTCAGATTTTTTCAGTTTGTTTGCGCCCCCACCACTTATTTATATATAAACGTCCCGGTTGGTTCCTCAAAAGTGGTTATTCCGTGCCAGTGCTAGATACACAAAGTGTATAGCACCCAAACATGTATCTAGCACTGGCACGGAATAAACACTTTTAAGGAACCAACTGGGACATTTATATATATATACGTTTATATATATACAAATGTTAAGTAACATAATGAAAAAAATGTTATCTTGTCAGCTTCTCCTGTGTGTCTGACTTACCAGATGTCACAGTGACACAGGTGTTCTTCTTCAGGTGATTCGTTGCCTCCCTCTTGGTACACTCATCCACAGCAAGCGGACTTCGGTGGGTGTAACAAGATGTCCGCTTGCCGACTTCTAAGTCTAAGCATTACTGTGGAGGAGAGTACCAAGATGGCGGCGACGGAACGTCACTTCCGTGCAGTCTCTCCTCTGCAGGAAGTGACATCTCGCTGGCCGAGACGGACGGACTCCGGCAGTAATTTCGGGTCCGTCTCGGCCAGCATCTCAGGCAGCATCTCGGCCAGCATCCGCGACCCCTTGGAGAATCGGCAATCGACCCCCCAGGGGGTCGCGACCCCCAGGTTGAGAACCGCTGATTTAGAAGGTGGTTGAGCTTAGCTGCTGATAGAAGAGTGGGTATCTGCTGACTACTGGGTCAGCAAATTACTCTCTGCTCTACCTTTTAAAAATGCTGGGTAGAAATGAAAGGACTTTTTCAGAGCTGTTTAGTAACTATATTAATAAGTGCAGTGCTTGTTCAGCCGGTCAGTCAGTTATTGGCCTATTTAACCATTTTACAGAATTTGCTACAGGTTTCAGGAGAGGAAACATTGACGACCAAAAAATACACACCAGTAAGTTTAGGTTTTGGTTGTCATAATGAGACTTCTGTTGTATTTTTTTTTGCTGTATATTCATATATGTATATAGATCTATGGTTGTTTAAGCGTATTTAAATTCACTTGCAGTTGACTGAGTCTCTACCTACCATCTAATACTCTTTCTGTAAAATAATACTTTCCTATATAGTGTTATTGTTGAGTGATACCTGGTGTTGAGACACTATTGGTCAACCAGTTGTGATGCTCTCGGGCTAATGCCAAGTACACACGGTCAGAAAATCGGACGAAAATTACAGCTTTCGAAGTGATTGTATGATAATCTGATCATTAGTACACAGCTTTCTAGAGCAGGGTTGCCAATCGCCAGTAAATTTACTGACAGTTTGTAAAAATCTGTGATTTTTTTACAACTGCCAGTAAATATCAGGGGCTGATATTTTCATGCCGTGTTGACTTTTTAAGTGTAAATCAAGCAAATTACTTTGTTATAGGTATTGTCAGTGTTTCCATATCATGTTCATACTGTTTAAATATTCACTGTGTTAGTTTACAATAAGAATTCTGTAATTTCTCAGGCTGCCAGTAAAAAATGTGCCCTGCCAGTAAATGTTCCATGTTTTGTCAGTAAAAAATGATGCGGGAGGTTTGCAACCCTGTTCTAGAGCATATCACAACAGTTTATGCAAAATTATCAGAAGGGATAGATGCAAAAAAAATTCTCGTACAATATCAGAAGGAACAATTTTAGTTTAATAAATACAGTACAGTATTCATCCAAAAAAATCAGAAGACCAAGACCACACATGCCTGGAAGCGAAAGAATACATTACAATACAATACAACACATTGCATCACTTCTGAAGTTGTATTCTGTCGTATGAGAATTTTCCTAACTTTAGTAACCTCTTCATTTTCAATATGAGACCAGCATGCAAAAAAAAATCCAAAAACGAACGATCATTCATCCAATATTATCATCGTGTGTACGAGGCTTAAGACAGCTATCACTTCCAAGTTTTTATTTGCCAGACTTTGTGCTCTGGGGTACTCATCCTGTAATTTTAAAGGGTTGTATATTTGGAAATATTGTATAATTGGAAACAAACAGGCTTACTGATGAGCAAATATGCCTGGGTTTGAATTGTCAAGGGTTTCACAAATCTTGCTAACCCAAACTTAGATGGTAATCCCTGAAGTCTATAAGGAGCAAATCATGTTGCTGAATTTGGGCCATTAGTGCTAATAGAAAAATTACTATCAAAAAAGACATGTCGGGAAGAGATGAATGTATTAAGGTATAGTTTGAGGTGAGTTTGAAAAACATGCTTAAAGTTCAGATGCTGAATCTGACCCCCATTGAAGTCAACAGGAGCGGAATGTTAAACAGTAATGGACATTTTATAGGCTAATAGGCAAGGAATTGTCAAACAAATTGCATGGGGTGGGCAATGCCCTGGGTAACATGTATCAAAGCAGAAGAAAACATAAAAAAACTTCAGTTTGATGGAAAGCAGTAATTTTTAATAATGCTTTAAAGGCAACATTTAAAATGCAAAAAATCCTTTAAATAACATATCTGGAGTGCCCTTAACCCACCTGAAGGGTGCAGAAGTGATGCATCTATACAGTGAAATCAAAGTTTACAAAGGAAAAAATGCCATTTAAATTGCCGGCAAATGACCGCTCCACTCACTTTATTTCTGTATGTAAGCAAATGGAAGGGGATTCCCTTTGAAGAGGGTCTGCTATAGATGTTATTGGGGGCCCCCATAAAAAAAAATCAGCATGGGGGTCCTCCTGAAAAAACAAACTACATCATTCAAGTCTGATATGGGTTTTAAGGGGAAATCCCATTAAAAAAATGCACAGGTTTCCCCAATAAATACATAGCAGACCCTGATCTGAGCCTGCAGCCTGGCAGGCCAAGAAATGGGGGGCAGGGCTTCACCACCAAAAGTAGACAAATGATTGGGGTCTCCAGGGTGGTGGTCATATTTGAACAATGAGAAATGAGGCAATGAGAAACACCACTACCATATGTCATGCTTGGCTCCTGCCGAACAGGTAAAAGTCCATGTGTTCAGACTTTGAGCTCATCCCTAGGGACATGTACCAATTCATTAAACAATGGAGAAAAAATCAGTACAGCCAGGAGAGTATATTTTCATGTAGCTACAAGGGCAACACTAGGGATGAGCCGAACACCCCCCGGTTCGGTTCGCAGCAGAACATGCGAACAGGCAAAAAATTTGTGCGAACACGCGAACACCGTTAAAGACTATGGGACATGAACGTGAAAAATCAAAAGTGCTCATTTTAAAGGCTAATATGCAAGTTATTGTCATAAAAAGTGTTTGGGGACCCGGGTCCTGCCCCAGGGGACATGTGTCAATGCAAAAAAAAGTTTTAAAAACTGCAGTTTTTTTGGGAGCAGTGATTTTAACCTCCCTGGCAGTATGATTATTTCGGATTTTAGGTGCTGAAAGCGGTACAATTATTTTGCATGGAAATTTGGCGTTTTATATTGTAGGTCTGTAATTCTTAACAATAACACACTTAAATCTGTCCAAACAAGAGTCTAATAGATATCCCAGGTATGATGAAGTTTGAAACACAAAAACATAAATTATAATATAATAAATAAATATAAATAATTAAAAAAAAATATATAATAATAATAAAAATACATTTCCCCACGATTCACTATCGCTCAATTCTGCAAGTGTTCTAATTTACTACCGCTGTTTTCTAGCTGGTCTAAAGCCACTTTTGACGTAAAGGGACACTTTTTGGTTGCTATGGACAATCTCCAGTTTCCAGGCAGAAAGAACAGTATATATAACATAAAACTGCATGCAGGGCATGGGTCAAAGCACTGGGGACAAAAGGGATGTGAAATATTTTCATACAGTACTGTAATCTGTTAGATTACAGTACTGTATGTGTTATGGTTTTTACATTTTTTGAATTTGCCGCCAGGCTCCGCCCCCGTGCGTCGCGACGCTCGCAGGGAACGGACCCTGGCATGGAGAGGCTTCGGAGGAGACAGAGCCCGCAGACACAGTGGGGGACATCGCAGGATCCTGGGGACAAGGTAAGAAGGTAAGTAGCGCCGCACCAGGATCCTGCAATGTAATCCCAAGTGTGGCTCGGGGTTACCGCTAATGGGGACTGAAATTTAACCCCGAGCCACACTCGGGAAAACCGTCAGGGAGGTTAATAATGCTTAAAGTGAAACAATAAAAGTGAAATATTCCTTTAAATATCGTGCCTGGTGGGTGACTATAGTATGCCTGTAAAATGGTGCATTTTTCCCGTGTTTAGAACAGTCCCTGCACAAAATGACATTTCTAAATTAATAAAAGTCTTTTAAAACTGCTTGTGGCTGTAATGTAATGTTGGGTCCCGGCAATATAGATGAAAATCATTGAGAAAAACGGCATGGGTCCCCCCCTTCCAGCCCATGGTTCCCCCCCCCCCTTCAAGCCCATTACCAGGCCCTTTGGGTCTGGTATGGATATTAAGGGGAACCCCGCACGCAAATTAAAAAAAGAAAAGGTGTGAGGCCCCCAGGCCCTATATAGTCTGAAAAGCAGTATATAGGTGGTCCCCAGGTTACAAACAAGATAGGGACTGTAGGTTTGTTCTTAAGTTGAATCTGTTTGTAATTTGGAACAGGTAAATTTTTTAAGTGTAGCTCCAGCCAAAAAAATATATTTTTAAGCTTTTTGGATAACATAGGGAAGGGTTATTACCCCTGTAACATTTGTTTTGCTGTCTGTGCTCCTGTTCAGAAAATTTCACCTCACTTTCTGTCCCAATGACAATTGGATTTTGAAAATTTTGGGTTATTAGGGAAACAAGGATTGGTGATAAAGCATCGGTGGAGAAACATTTTTCCCATATTAACTCTTACAGGAGAAAATTTCCCTTCCTAGGGGTAGATTTCCTCTCACTTTCTGTTGTCTCCCTCCATTTGAAAGTAGGAGTCGTTTGTAGGTCAGATGTTTGAAAATAGGGGACCGCCTGTATATACTATACGGCCTGCCCTATACACTCTCTGGAAAATTGGGCCTTAGGTGTTGGTGGTACCAGAACACTGTAAGCCCTCACAGACACAGTTACTCTTGGTGGGCGCTGGAACGGGCCCTGCTGTGAAATATTATATCAAGAATTGTAATTACATGCCCCTGTTAAACAGGGGCAGAAAAATTGGGCCTTAGGTGGTGGTGGTGGTGGTGGCACAACACTGTTAAGCCTCACAGATATTCTTGTTGAGCGCAGGAACGGGCCCTGCTGTGAAATATTAGATCAAAAATTGTAATTACGTGCCCCTGTGCCCCTGTTAAACCAGAAAAATTGGGCCTTAGGCAGTGGTGGTGATGCCACAACACTGTAACCCCTCACAGATTCTCTTGTTAAGTGCAGGAACGAGCCCTGCTGTGAAATATTAGATCAAAAATTTTAATTACGTGCCCCTGTTAAACACGGTCAGAAAAATTGGGCCTTAGGCAGTGGTGGTGGTGCCCAGAACCAAAAATATTCTTAGAAGCTAACATCATGAAGATTGAGGAGGAATAGGATAGTCACTTAGCATAACAGGATAGTCACTCAGCATATGCAGTCTTCAAGGGATCCCACATCCATAGAAAAATCAATCAGTTACATTAGCATCAAGTGCTTGGTAGCTGGTGATCCAAGACTGATTCATTTTTATGAATGTGAGCTGATCAACAGAGTCTGTGGACAGGCGCACTCTGTGATCAGTTACAAAGCCTCCAGCAGCACTGAATGTGCGTTCTGAAAGAACGCTGGATGCAGGGCAGGCCAGTAGCTCAATTGCATATTGAGCAAGCTCTGGCCAGTGGTCCATCCTCAAGACCCAGTAACCCAGTGGATGTTCTGTTGGAAAGGTCTCCAAGTCTGATCTTGCCCCTAGATATTCCTGCACCATGTAATTCAGATGCTGGCGATGGTTGCTGGAACCGATCAGACCTTAGTGCTGAGGACTGAAGAATTGTCTGAAGGCATCGGTCAGCCGGCCACCTTCTCTAACACTCTTTCTGTGACTGAACGAAACCCCAGAAACACGTTGTCCAGTACCAGGAAGTTGTAACCTCCCTGGCTCTGGAAACGCATTGCACAAACCTTTCTGCAAGGCCTCCCGAAGATGTTTCATCCTCTGCTCCCTCTGCGAAGCCTGGATAAGTTCTGCAACCTTACCCTTGTAACATGGATCAAGAGGGGTTGCCAGCCAGTAATGATCCCTCTCCTTGATACAACAAATCGTAGGGTCCTTTCGCAGGCTTTGCAGGATCAGGGAGGCCATGCAGCGTAAGTTTGCAGAGGCATTCGATTCTGAGTCTTCTGGGTCACTAAGGATCACATGATCCTCAACCACCTCCTTCCAGCCACGTACAGCTCCATGGGTTTCTGGGGACTGAAAGCGATCCCTTGAAGACTGCTGCTGATGCTGAGTGTTATCCCCCACCTCCATGCTGACACAATCCTCCTTCTCCTCCTCTTCTTCTTCCTGTGTGATGGGCGGGCCTTCAGGAATACTATCTGGATAAAGGGAGCCTTGAGAGGTAAGGAAGTCCTCTTCCTCCCGCTGTTCTGCCTCAAGTGCCCTGTCCATTATTCCACGAAGTGTGTGCTCCAACAGGATGACAAGAGGGACAGTATCACTGATGCATGCACTGTCACTGCTCACCATGCTAGTGGCCTTCTCAAATGGTGACAGGACAGTGCATGCATCCTTGATCAGTAGCCACTGGCATGGTGAAAAAAAGCCAAGCTCCCCTGACCCTGTCCTGGTGCCATACTTCCACATGTACTCATTGATGGCCCTCTGCTGCGTGTGCAGCCCCTTAAGCATTGCCAACGTTGAGTTCCACCTGGTGGGCATGTCACAAATGAGGCGGTTCTTGGGCAGATTGCATTCCCTTTGAAGGTCAGCCAGCCAAGCACTGGCATTATATGACCGGAGGAAATGACCACAGACTTTCCTGGCCTGCCTCAGGAGATTCTGTAAGCCTGGGTACCTGTTTAAGAACCTCTGAACCACCAAATTCAGGATGTGAGCCAAACAGGGAACATGAGTCAAGTGTCTCTGTCGGAGGGCAAAGAGGAGGTAGGTGCCACTGTTGCATACAACCATTCCTGGCTGTAGCTGGTGTGGCGTCAACCACCTCTGAGGCTGCCCCTGCAGAGCTGACAGAATCTCTGCCCCAGTGTGGCTCCTGTCCCCTAAGCAGACCAACTCAAGCACTGCATGCCATCTTTTTGCTTGAGTGCTTGCGTAGCCCCTTGAACACCTACAGAGCACCACTGGTTCAGAGGACAAATCTGCAGAGGAAGAGGCCATAGAGGAAGAAGAAGAGGAGGGGGTGGAGGAGAGCGCTGTGGCAGAATCACCACTAGCATTTTGGAGGCATGGTGGCGGAACAAGCTCCAATAATACTGAACCCTGTCCTGCATCCTTCCCAGCTGCCAGCAGAATTACCCAGTGCCCTATGTAGGAAAGGTAACGTCCCTGTCCATGCCTGCTGGACCATGAGTCAGCGGTAATAAGCACCTTACTGCTGACCGCCCTGTCCAACAAAGCCAAGACATTGCCTTCCACATGCTGGTAGAGAGTCGGAACGGCCTTCCGTGAAAAGAAATGGAGTTTGGGAACCTGCCACTGAGGTACCGCACATTCCACAAATTCACGAAAGGGGGCAGAGTCTACCAGCTGAAAAGGCAGCAGTTTCAGTGCTAGCAATTTGGCCAAGCTAGCATTCAGATGCTGAGCATGTGGTTGGCTGGGACTGAATTTCTTTCGACGGTTTAGCAACTGGGATAGGGAAATTAGCCTGCTAAAATCAGATGTTGGTGTACCGCTAGCAGATTGGCTGCAAGTACTCGGGACACCTATTTTTATACCTTCATTCCTCTCAGTGCAGGTTTCTGAGAGGACTGGAGGTATAGTGGGGTTGGATATCCCAGCTGATGAGGAGCAGGGAGAGGTCCGCCTTGTTCTTTGATGTGCTGTTGCCAACGGACTGCATGGGAAGTCGTAGCATGTGGGGCCCAAGTGGCTGCTGTTCTGGCCACGCTTGATATGCTTCAGACATATGTTGCAAACAGCAACGGTGCGATCTGATGCACACGCATCAAAAACGGCCCACACCAAAGAACTTTTCAAAATATGCAGGCAGTCAGCAGCGCCCTGCACCTGCTTAGCTCTGCGGTGTGATGCAATAGGGTGGCTGCCCTTAAGCTGCTGCCTGGAGGGCATCCTGCCTCATTGGAGATGTGCCTCCTCCTCCTCCTCTCTTCTATCAGGCACCCAAGTAGAGTCAGTGACCTCATCATCCCCTCCCTCCTCGTCACTGGAGCAAACTTGGCAGTATTCTGCAGCTGGGGGAACATGACTGCCAGTTTCTTGTCCTTCTTGGGCACCCCCTCTCTCTAGGCTCAAGTTACTCCCTTCCTCAACCTGGGTACCATCATCAGAGCCTTCAAATCGCTGCGCATCCTCTTGAAGCATGTACCTGACACTGTGGTAGAATAGTTCAGGGGACTCCTCCATGCATGATGGTGGGGCTAGGGAAGGAGTGACTGTTGACATGGAGCCGATGGAATAGGCTGCTTTGGCAGCTGCATTGGCAGGCAAACTACTCTGAGCCTGGGTGACAGAGAATGCGGAGGATGAGGATGGCTTTGTTATCCATTCCAACTCTTCTGCATGTTGTGGCTCAATAACAGGGCCAGCTGCAGAAAAAAAAGACAAGCATGCCCCACGGCCACGTGCTGAGGATGCACCGTGTCCACGACCGGCATTGTTGACTGTAGACACAGAGCCTGCTTGCCCTCTTTTAGTGGTCTGTGAGCATCTGCTCTCCTTGGTGCCTTCTGGACATGCTGTAAATTTTGTTTAGCACAACCTCACTACACTGTATTGTGTACTGTGTACACCACCAGAAAAGTAGTAGCAACTGCACTAGGGGTGCACAGTATTGTGTACACCAGCAGAAGTGTAATAACAACTATGGGTGCACTGTATTGTGTACTGTGTACACCACCAGAAAAGTAGTAGCAATTGCACTAGGGGTGCACGGTATTGTGTACACCACCAGAAGTCTAATAGCAACTATGGGTGCACTGTATGTATTGTGTACTGTGTACACCACCAGAAAAGTAGTAGCAACTACACTAGGGGTGCACGGTATTGTGTACACCACCAGAAGTCTAATAGCAAATATGGGTGCACTGTATGTATTGTGTACTGTGTACACCCCAAAAAAGTAGTAGCAACTGCACTAGGGGTGCACGGTACTGTTTACATCACTAGACGTCTAATAGCAACTATGGGTGCACTGTATGTATTGTGTACTGTGTACACCACCAGAAAAGTAGTAGCAACTGTACTACGGGTGCACGGTACTGTGTACACCAACAGAAGTGTAATAACAACTATGGGTGCACTGTATGTATTGTGTACACCACCAGAAAAGTAGTAGCAACTGCACTAGGGGTGCACGGCATTGTGTACACCACCAGAAGTCTAATAGCAACTATGGGTGTACTGTATTGCCCCGTACACACGGTCGGATTTTCAGATGGAAAATGTCCGATCGGAGCGTGTTGTCGGACATTCCGACCGTGTGTGGGCACCATCGGACATTTTCCATCGGATTTTCCGACACACAAAGTTTGAGAGCAGGCTATAAAATTTTCCGACAACAAAATATGATCGCGTCAATTCCGACCGTGTGTGGCCTGTTCCGACGCACAAAGTGCCACGCATGCTCAGAAGAAATTCCGAGACGGGACAGCTCGTTCTGGTAAACGTAGCGTTCGCAATGGATACAGCACTTTCGTCACGCTGCAATCTTGCAAAAATGGTTTAATACAGCGCACTCTCTTCTTCTTTATAATGTGACAAGAATTAAGTATTTTTGCTGCTCATATTCACACAGACTTCTCACAAACTTATTTCTTTACTATTTATCGGGATTCCCTCAATATATTTTGATTTGTCACATCTGACAACATTATTTTGGTGTTGTTTTTTTTGTTTTGTTTTTTTGGTTTTAAGGCAGATTAGTTTTTTTGGGTTTGTATTTTTTTCAAGGCTGATTTTTTTTGGGGGGGGATTTTTATTTGTACTCCAGAAAATTTTTGTGTGTGTTTTTTGTGTCAAGTTACCACAACACCATTGATATGTTGTTCTATTTAATCTGTAGGAGATTGTTTGGTGTTGTTGTCCCTTGTTAATTTCACATTTTATGTTAGAAATGTACCTGAATCGTCACCAACAAACTGTCCTTTTTGGATGAAAACACACACAGGAGAGTATAATTTCCCAAAAAAAAACTTTTATTAAGGGCTCACTAAACAAAGAGGGAGGCAACGCTGGAGAAACTGCAGAAATTGGTGAAGCCTTTAACCCCCAGGGCAGACATCAATTATTTTCAAGCAAAATTGGTGGCCTGAGGAGTCCTTATCTAAGGGAGTGCAGTCTGGTCCAGAAGTCCCAGAGATCCGGAAAGCAGCAGATGACATCTGTGTCCCCAGGCTGTGGTCATATGAGAGACTGCAGCTTTTGTCAGACCAGACTGAACCCAGGTCATCACTCTCTTGTCTTCCTTCCACGCTTCCTTCCACGCGGTGGCTCTGGTGGTGGAGTTGTGGCAGCAGGAGGAGGAGGAGGAGGAGGAGGAGGATGGTCCAACTCAATCACGTCGGTCTTGGGTGTTAGTTCCCCACTCACCCCCTTAGTTAGGACTTTATAAATAAGTTGCTCACACAGGAGGCGTTGACCCTCCTGCATGCCCTGCAGTTTGGTGGCAGCCATGCAGGCAAAGGCCTCTTCAGGAGTGGGTAAGGCTCGGAGGGACGCCGAAGCCTCCTGAATTAGCCTGAGCACTGAATCCTGCTTGGGAGTCGCCTTCCTCGCTCTTTTATATGGAAGGCGGAGGCAAGGAACCTGCGATTCAGTCAGGCTGCGACTGGTCCCAGGCTTCTCCTGGCTGACACTTAGCCCCGCCTCCTCCTGGCTGCCACTAATCCCCGCCTCCTCCTGACTGCCACATTCCACAACCTCCTCCTGGCTGAGGTCTTCCTGTGTATGAAAAAGGGACATAGTTTGAGTTTTTTATTCATCAATCACACACAATTTTCACCTCATGACTGTTGCAAATTGAATGTTAACAAATATAATAGACTATCATTCTGAGCCCAGCATTTTTCATTCTTGTCCCAATTTTGGGTGCCCACTACTGTCTATTGATATGTAAAACACTTTTTTCAATCAGCAATTAGTGATCAATAATAACATCTAATAAACATAATTTATTTATTGACCAGAAATCAGTAGAACAATGCTATACCTGACTCCAGCTGGGCTCCTCCACTTCTTCCTGGCTGGAAGGCCCAGGTTGGACATCGGAAGCCTCAACTGGGGTGGAAGGAAGAGTGGAAGGAAGAGTGGAGAGGGATTCCCTGACTTTAGTGTGGTCTGACAGAAATCGCAGTCTCTCATAGTACCACAGCCTGGGGACATAAACGTCATCTGCTGCAGCTCCGGACCTCTGGGAATCCATCACCTTCTTGCGCTCCCTAAGATAAGTGCTCCTCAGGCCACCAATTTTGTTTTTTAAATAGGGGATGGTTGCTGTGGGGACCACCAGCTTCACCAACTCCAGCAGTTTCTCCAGCGCTGCCTGCCTCTTTTGTTTATTATTGTAATGGGGGTGTCTCACCTGCCTGTATTTGTCTATGAACAGGGGGAGGAAGTTGTGGTCATTGAAGCCATCCATTTTCTCTGCAAGACACAACACAAGACAAACCCTAAGGTCAGGCCAAACTCCCCTAATCTGGTTACAATATAGGCTTCCATTTCGAAGCAGTATAGGCCCAAGCTTAGATCATACCTTCGTTATCACGATCGGCGCTTTCGATGCTCCTTCCTCCGCTCACAGATCGTACGTAATATGCACGCGTGTTACGCTTTATACACACTGGGCATGCGTGTAACTCCGCCCGCCCCTGACGTTCTTTCTAGTCTATTCCCCGCCCCTTTTCGTTCTGCGCAGTGGGGGAAGAGCACATGGCGGATACACAGCAGGTGCGTGCTAATTATAGCAACGAGGAGGAGGGGGTGGAAAGCCCAGAGCCTGAAACGTCACGATCCAGAAGGAGACGATTTAAGGCCTCAAATATGTCCTTTGGGGAGATGTTGGAGATGGTGGACATCCTGAAGAAGGCCGACTATGATGGAAAGTATGGACCTTACCCCAACCCCAATGTCAGAAAGGCCAAGATCATGGCGAAAGTAGTCAGGAGTCTGCACCGGCATTTCGGGGTACGACGATCGAAAGATCAGCTCAGGAAACGGTGGTCGGACCTCAAATTACAAGAGCATGAGCAGTACAGAAAGATCCGGAGAGTGCAGCAAAAAAGTAAGTAGTTGTCCTGTGTTCCTATTCTTTATGTTTCTTACGTTCGTGCTGCTCCATGTGCTTTTCTTACAAGTGTAAATTTTTAAATGGCAACTTTCATGTTCATGGGCACATTATTCGTTCGTATCAAACATTTTTCTTTCGGCCTATAAAACACCACTGTTTAGGCCATATGCATTTGGCCACAATTTTTACGCCCTACTTGTCTGAAACTAATTTGGTTGTGTAGATGGCTTTGTTACTAGAATGAAATGCAAACTAGAATCTGTGTAAGGAGAGGACACTCAGCAGCTGTTTTCACATCTGGACACTGGAGCACTAGTGTGGGACACAAGAACACCATTTTTATTAGGGGGCCACACAGGTGCTCCAGTGTATACTATAGGGGGGGCTACATCTGTGAAGCTTGTACCAAACAGGTAAAGTATTGAAGCTTGACAAAGGACACTGAAAATGCTCCATTTTGGAACTCTGCCAAAACAGACAATTGTACCCCACTTCCAAGCAATGTTTCCAATTTATAGTTCTGCCATCAAATCTCTGTGTGCTAAGTATAGCATTTTTGTTTTACATAGGGGAGAAAAGACTCGGAGGACACCCCTCATCCGAGGAGACCACAGACCCCCCACCTCTGGAAGAAGGGGAAATCCCACCAACCCAAGAAGAGCAGGAGGAAGAAGACGTGGTGGAACTAGTCACCACAACAGGTGAGTGTCTGCGACCACAGGCTCAGGTAAGAGATGGATGCCGGCATATTTTTGATACTTTTTTTTGGGGGTTTCTCTCTTTTTAGGTGATCGTGATGTTGTGGATCCAGATCCTTTCACATCAGAAAGTGCCCAGATCCTGATCGGGGAGATCATGGGGTGTAATTTACAATTGGAAAACCTCAAGAAAAACATCAATGATGTTATTCAAAAAAATAAAAACATCATTGATGTTTTGGGGCGAGTTTAAAACCCCTCCCAATCCCTTTGTTTTTTTGTGTGCTACAATGTTAAAAATGTTTTAGCGATTTTTAGAAAAGCCTAATTTGAAGGATGCACACAGTGTGCCAACATGTGCTATCTGCCATCACGGGAGATCAATGGATGCGTTTTGGGGGTGCAACCCCTTCCTCAATAATAAAGTAGCTGAGAGGAAGGGGTTTCTCCCCCAAAACACGTCCCTTGATCCCCCGTGATGGCAGCTAGCACATGTTGACATTGGGAAATTTGTGTGCATCTTCCAAATTTGGCTTTTCCTGGCGTGACTTCATCCCATCTGAACACAATATCAAACACAGTTCCTAAATACTCATGTCTGATATTGCCTTCAAATTCTACCAAATGTGAACTTTGTAAGTTCAAGATTTGTGTCTTTCTTGTTGGTTTTACACATGCCTGTTTTATCTTAAATGGACATTTCTATTTTTTATAATGCTACCCCAAAAATTGTTATACAACAAACATGTTGGTTTGTTTGAAAAACCTTTTCTAAATGCACATGTGATTGTGCAGGTATTAAAAAGATTGTTAATCAATGTGTGGATTATTGTGTCAACGCTAAAACACTTTGGTGGTGATGTAATTGGTGTTTTCTGTGAAAATGGGGTTTATTTCCTAAGGGCAAATCCTCTTTGCACTACAAGTGCAGTTTCAGTGCAGTTTCAAGTGCACTTGTAGTGCAAAGTGTCTACACCTTTAGTAAATAACACCCAACAGTGCTTTGTATAAGGTTACACAATCACGCCATTTTCTGGACTCAACACATTTCTGTCAGGGTCAGCTAAAACTAACACAAGCAGTAAATGTCAACAAAGATTTTCTTTTTTTTGGTTTTTTATTTGATAAAGGCTCCACAAATTTGCTGGCATATCGATGGCCCCCCTACCCGCAAAGAACTCCAGGTATCGTAACCGGACATCACGGCCACTCAGGCAGGGCAAGCCAGGACGGCCACTTTCAAGCGCCGTCAGTGTTGTTTCATGTATCATTCCAGCCTCAGGCCCAACTGAGCCAGCATAGTTGGCCGAATGTTTGCGTAAAAAGTTATGGAGAATACAGCACGCCAGGATTATATGATTAAGTTTATACTCCGCCATATGGATGGGTGTCAGAAATAGGCGGAACCGGCTGGCCAGGATTCCAAATGTGTTCTCCACCACTCTTCGGGCTCTGGCCAGCCGGTAATTAAAAACCCTCTGTTCCGGGGTGAGGGTCCTCATTGGGAATGGCCGCATCAGGTGGTCCCCCAGCGCAAACGCTTCATCAGCAACGAACACAAATGGGAGACCTTCAACATTGTCCTCTGGAGGTGGCAAGTCCAAGCTGCCATTCTGGAGACGCCTGTAGAACTCCGTCTGGGCGATGACTCCACCATCGGACATCCGGCCATTCTTCCCCACGTCCACATACAGTAACTCGTAATTAGCCGACACCACCGCCAACATCACTATACTATTAAACCCCTTATAATTATAATGTAATTATAATAGTACGACCCCGAGTTGGGTGGTGGGATGATGTGGACGTGTTTCCCATCAATTGCCCCTCTGCAGTTAGGAAAGTCCCACCGCTGGGCAAAGTGGGAGGCCACAGTCTGCCATTCCTGTGGCGTGGAAGGAAACTGTTGAGGAAAACAAAAATAAATTACTATTTTTGCACATAAACATGGCAATCAGATTAGACACAAACATTCTTGGCCAACCTCCAGATAGCATTTATTAAGGGGAATTTAACAACACCAAAGTATAAAGTACACCTATCATATCCCCCCCCCCCTCTCATGGGCCATTTCTAACATTATGGGGTGGGGAATCTTGGACAGGTAGCCCTCTCCACTTCATTGAGAGATGAATGCCTAAATACAGGGTATTACTTGGAACAGCCCCTCCTTAGCTACACTATTGGCAGCCCACTGGACAGGTAAGAAGTGTCATAATACAAAGATATAAATACACACTGTACACATTTGAGGACATGTGGACATTCTGCTATTACCTATCAAGATAATAATAGGATACAAAAACTTAAAACAGTACCATTTGAAAGTATACAGGCAGGCCCTTGCACTACATGCTTTGTGTAATTCATCCATAAATCTGAGCACAAAAGAGATGGGTATAGTGTGTATGGGTTTGGCAAAGTCAGCAGATAGATGATTGAGGATAGATAGAGAATTGGGATCAGCTGACTTAGCAGTTGGGGGGAGGGAGGGTTAATAAAAATGATTTGGGGACACCACAAAAAAAAGCCTCTGGCACTCTGCCTAAATTTAAAGCACAAATCACATTTCTAAACATTTTAGGGGGTGTTTGGGGTAAAGCACTACTATGGAGCTGATAAAATACATTGTTAAGTGACTACATGAGGTGAATATAGGGCCAGGAGAACATGCTGGGGAGGTTATTGAAGGCCAATCTGTATGAAGGACTAAAAAATTAATTACAGAAAAATCCAGCATGCATGAGGACAAAGGGGACATTCACAGCATATTACAATCATGATAATTAGGGAATGAGGAAAGAAATACAATATATTAGCAAACATTAAATACAATAAAATGTGATATTAAAGGATAAAAATCTTACCTTCATATACTCCTTCTGCAGGACCTGGATGATGGCAGAACAGGTCTCTGGGATAATGATCCCCAGAGCCTGGGGGAGATGCCTGTCGAGAACTTGAGGTCCTGCAGGCTTCTCCCCATCGCCAAGTACCGCAGGGTAGCGACTAGCCTCTGCTCCGGAGTGATGGCTTGCCTCATGCAGGTATCCTGCCTGCTAATATAAGGGGTCAGCGAAGCCAACACACGGTGAAATACGGGGTCCGTCATCCTGAGAAAGTTCCTGAAATCATCAGGATTATTCTCATGGATCTCACGGAGCAAAGGCATATGAGAGAACTGGTCACGCTGAAGCAACCAATTCTTGGTCCATGAACTCCTCCCCACCCTGTTCATGGACTGGACTTGTGTCAAGGTCAGGACCCCAACACCAAGCCCCCGCACAGCACGAACTCTACGAGGAGTACGTATACGCAACATGGCTAGAAAACGGTCGGCTGCTCAGAACGAAGTAACAGAACGCACTGAAGAACAGCAAGGCCTGTGAAGAGCGACCTGAAAAACAGTAACGAACGAACAAGAACACAATGACAAGTCACGCGTAGCTTGCTTGCACGCACTGAAGAGCAGTTACAAACCCACAAGCACAAACTGAACCGCAGAAAACGATCTGAAAGCCACGAGTCTGAAAAAGCGCGAATCGTCTCTCACCAAACTTTTACTAACACGAGATTAGCAAAAGGGTGCCGCGCTTGGTTCTGAACTGGCCTTTTCTAGTCTCGTCGTACGTGGTTGACGTCACCGCGTTGTTGGCGAACGGAAATTCTGACAACTTTGTGCGACCGTGTGTACGCAAAACAAGTTTGAGCCAACATCCGTCGGAAAAAATCCTAGGATTTTGTTGTCGGAATGTCCGAACAAAGTCCGACCGTGTGTATGGGGCATAAGTCTCCCTGAGCCATGATTGGCCAAAGGCACCCTGCCTTTGGCCATTTATGGCTCTCTTAGCTGAGGGTGCTGGGAATGGCCAAAGAATGCAGGTCATGGTGCATGCTTTGGCCAATCATCATACAGCTATGCACTGCGCTCTCGCAGTGCATTATGGAGCGTTACGTGGCTCTCGAATTTGGCACGAATGCCCCATAATGTTCATTTTTCGACGAACGGGCGAACACCCAATGTTCGTGTCGAACTCATGTTTGACCCGAACATAAAGCTCATCCCTAGACAACACTAAAAATTCACAAATCTGTTAAATAAATGCTTGGTGGATGTCCTAAAGTGTTACATGTACATGGTGTTACTGAACAGTACAGTTTGGTACAGCACACTACAAACTTTGAAAAGACCCAATTAACATAAAATAACTAAAACATTATTAGAACAAATACAAGAAAATGCAGCAAAGAATTGATTTCCCAAAGAGTTAGCAATCCCAGGCATTATGGTTTAAAAAAAATCCTCCCATGTAAATTTGCACATAAATTTACTGGATAATGAATCTTCCAACTGCAGGTTTCACCTCAAGCCCATAGTATCCACAAATCTGAACCTCATACCATAAACAGATGTACCCAGAATAAGCCTTTGAAGGCCCTGACAGTTGGAAGAGATGGGATGCACTCAGTTCAATGGTTCAATACACACAAGTGAAACATTTAACACTTCCATTCCTATGTTTTGCTCCACATGAGTGAGCAGAAAAGGCCAGCGCTGACTATGTAATCAAGCACTAGTGTATGCTGAGCCTGCATACTGTGTATTGTCATATGATTCTCTATTTTATTACAGTAAATAATGGTACAATAGCAGTTTTTTCAGAGGAAGTAGCATGATCGAAAACAGATTTCACTCCAAATCATTTTAGAGTAGGGGGAGCATATTTTAGAATCAATCAATCTATCAATTTTAGTTGCTATGGGGTACTGCACGCTCCACATTTTTAACCACTTGCCTACAGGGCACTTTCACCCCCTTCCTGCCCAGGCCAATTTTCAGCTTTCAGCGTTTTCACACTTTGCGAAATTATAAAATATAAAATAAGGCGCTATACATGTTCATATAAAAAAAACTGGCACAAAGAAAAAAACTGCATCAAACTCAAATGTGTACATTAATGAGAAAATAAGCAAGCATAAAGTCCATAAGTGAATAAATCCCAACACCAAAACAGAATACTCTGAGATAAAACTTCTAGATCTTCCACCACGAGTGCTCAGTAGGAAGATGGCCATTCACCAGAGCTGTATGACCACTTTTTACAGGATGGTCAAAAAACACTTTGGGAACACCAGATTGGTTCCACTAATGGCATGAATCCACTCCAATGGCCACTCAGGAAGGAGTTGGAATGTAAAACATTATTCCACAGGAGATACGGATGAAAGTCTCATAGTGTAGTAATTTTGAAAAAAGTAAAAACAGCAGCAATGATAGCAGTTACACTCACATGTGATAGTGCCTGCCCTGGCACTAGGTGTAAACAGCGTGTGTGAGTCAGCTGATCCCTGGGGGGTAGCATGCGTTCCACGTCTCACTCCGAAGGTGTGGGGTATCAAATATGGACCCGGAAATGACGGATCCTCCGCTCCGATATATGTTTCGCCGTGAATGACTCTTCAGGAAGTGATGTCACACTTTGAATGACAATTGTGCAGTCATACTAGACTGTAACGACGTGGAATTTTTATCATTTTCTTCACACAAATAGAGCTTTCTTTTGGTGGTATTTAAAAAAAAGACAGAAAACTTTGAAAAAAATAAAAAGTTTTTCTTATTTTCTGTCAGTAAATTTTGTAAATAAGTAATTTTTCTCCTTCACTGATGTGCGCTGATGGGGGGGCTCTGATTGGCACTGATATGGCTGCGCTGATGGGCACTGATGAGGTGGCACTTATGAGCACTGATGAGGCGCCACTTATGGACAGTGATTAGGTGGCACTGATGAGGAGGCACTAATATGCCGCACTTATGGGCACTGATAGGGGACACTGATATGTGGCACTGATGAGCACTGATAGGCTGCACTGATGGGTGGCACTGGTAGGGGGCACTGATGGGCACTAATATGCTGCACTGGTGGGCACTGATAGACAGCACGGATAGGCAGCACTGATGGGCATTGATGGGTGGCACTGATGGGCATTGATGGGCAGCAATAATGGGCAGCAATGACGGGCATTGATGGGCAGCACTGATAGGTGGCACTGATAGCCAGCACTGACTGGCATCACTAATGAGCACTGATTTGTGGCACTTGTGGGCACTGATTGCTGGTACTGGTGGGCACTGATTGCTGGCACTGGTAAGCACTGATTGCTGGCACTGGTGGCACTTTATTGTAATCAGGGCACTGATAATCAGTGCCCTGATTACATGTCTCGATGTCCCCCGAGAGGAGATACCGCTGATCGGCTCTCCTCGCCACACACTCTGTCAGTGTGAAGCGAAGAGAGCCGATTACCAGGATTTCCGTGTTTATATGTGACCGGCTGTCATTGGACACAGCCGATCACATGGTTAAAGAGCCGTGGCCGCAGCTCTTTACAGAAATCAGGGTCGCGCAGTGTCCTAGCAACACAGCATGTCCACGATCGCAGCACTGCGTGCCCCTGCAGGCACGCGAGAGTGGCCGTTCTCGGAGGGCGTCATATGACATTGTCCCAAAACGAGACCCGCACTGCCCCGCCGTCATTTGACGGTGGGCAGGGGGCAAGCAGTTAATTTCCATATTAAATAAAATTGTACATGATACATGTAAAGCTACCCCCTAGAGGGCCGCTGGATTTTCCTCAAAACTAGACTGTACACTAGAGGGTGCTGCATACATTTTTGGGACCAAAGAAATGTTTGTATTTAATCACAATCATTATTGCTCTTTTCAAATACATTACAATACTTGTATTACATATAAGCAGTATATCGAATGATGAACTAAAATAGTAAGAAGTCTGGTAAACTCTAAAAATAAATGCTTTGGCATACCTGAAAGCTTCCCCCTAGCTGAACCAGTAGCAGAAACCCTACGTGACATCTACAGTTTACTTTCTCATTTTATAGTGAAAATGTTGTGTGAGAAATTAAAGGTTGAAGAAGAAAACCAGATCATGAAATGTCACAGGATGCCCATGAATGTCAATGAATATTGATAAGAAAAATTAAATCCAGGTGGCCAGAACAGTGAACCTAACTATAATCTGTATCTAAGATTTAGATTAGAAGCAAAGGTTTTTGTTACATATTATATTTTTCTCCTTCTACTCCCCCCCCTCTCTTTCCTTCATGGGGGACCCATTTGATGTGGGCATTTGTTGTCTCAGTCTCCATCTGTCTTGTGGCCTCAGAGGTTTCATAGGGTTCTATGGGTTATTTGTGTGGTTGGGGTGGGTGTGCTGTGGCGCTGATGTAGTGTTTTTGTTTAAGATGGGGTGTGCCGGTCTCTTTCCCCCTTTGACAGGAAGAGTGCGCGATAGTGGTTTTGACGTCACTTCTGGTCTCCGGTAATGCAGAAGTGCGCTAGTGACGTCACATCCAGTCGCCATTATCAGAGGTGGTGTCAGTACTCAGGGGGGAGTGGCCTTGATCCAGGTCTGAGCAGGGGCAGAGGACACTCTACTGGCACATATATTGTGCAGCATGTGCATCCTGGACACACCAGGGTGTCATTTTTTTTGGTACAAATGATGCATATCTACATTTCTGTACACTGTACGTCTGGTCTTTAGGATTGTTATTTAAGGCAAGTTTTGTAATTTGAGTTGTATATCTAGAGGGGATTTCTATTTTAGTATTGTTCAACTACTGGGTTGTATTGAGGAAGTGCAGACTGTTTTCCTATTTGCTGGGGGGAACATTTATTTGGTAAGACCTAATATATATATACACAACTATTTTCTTGATTATGTATCACTTTTTTGTTTGGTAATCTCATGGGGTTTCACTGTTTTTCTTTCATAGGGATTTTATAGCCCACTTGGCCTAATAAGTTGCATGCAGAGTGGTTGTTTGCCTATGCAGGATTTTTCATATATTATTATACGGGGTAAGGGAAAAAAGTATTTATATAATATATTATATATATATATATATATATATATATATATATATATATATATATATATATATATATATATATATATATATATATATATATATATATATATATGTGTGTGTGTATTTGGAGTTACACATATATGCTCTTTATTTGACACATAGGTTTAACGTTTATTATTCAAGGTTCAGTTGCTGGTTTTCTTTCCGATACTCATTATAACAAGTACTCCCTCCTTTGTTCGCCTGTGAATCTTTGGTGGTAATTCTTAAATTGTGCAGGATAATGACTTCTCAGGTATGTCAGGTATGTATATGCATCATAAACCTTTATATCAGTATATACAATTTCCTTGGGCTGTAGCTTGTAGGCTAGCTTTTAACTGTGCCTTTATGCCCCCCCAGACCAGGCCTCTACCCATGTCTGGGGGGGGGGGGGTAAGGGATGAAGGGAAAAGAGGGGAGGTTCTCTTCCATTTCTACTTTTTTTGCCATGTTTCTTGATGTTGGGGACTGATGTACTTGTATTTAATACCTGTGTTTATTGGTGTATTTAGGTATTATGTATACAGTATATTATTTATTAGATTTAGTGGACCATCATGTACAGTATCTCACAAAAGTGAGTACACCCCTCACATTTTTTGTAAATATTTTATTATATCTTTTCATGTGACAACACTGAATAAATTACACTTTGCTACAATGTAAAGTAATAAGTGTACAGTTTGTATAACAGTGTAAATTTGCTGTTCCCTCAAAATAACTCGACACACAGCCATTAATGTCTAAACCACTGGCGACAAAAGTGAGTACACCCCTAAGTGAAAATTTCTGAAAAGAAGCAAATAGATCATGAAACACGTTGACCTAAGAAACCATTTATGACATGACTTATGTAGGAATTCAGTGAACATGTATAGATGGTCATACCCCAAAAGTGTGAAATTCACAGTTTAGTTTTTGTAATAAACTGTTATGGGTTTTATTTGTGCTGTGTTATCTCTATGAGGTCCTATTGGTTCTATTTTTGTGTACCCTCATCCCACCTGGTTACCTGATGGGTTGAGGGACATTTGGTCTTGATTGTTTTTGTTACATGCTTTTGTTTTGATGACATGAGTTGACCCAGAGACTCCTTTAGTAATTGGGTATTTAAAGTGAATCTGTCATGTGCTACTCTGTCTTGTAGTAAACTAGGGACAGTCAAGAAGAACCCCAGAACTCAGCGGGGGACACAGGCATCTAACACATCAGAAAGTGTGCTGGATGTAAAGATCCTTCAAGCAGTATGGCTCAGCAATGAAACAAAGATTTTACAAAGGGGAGCCCAAACAAGTAGGTATGGAATGCCTTTTTTTGCAGGAGTTCTTTCTAAAATGTATTCTTTTTTTTTTTTTGTCACTATCTTACTTTAGTTGAATTCCTAATTTTTCTGAATACTTAAGTAAATCTTACATACTGAATTAAAATCATGTTTTCACCATAGCCAAATGCAATTGATGCTTAGAAAATCTCAGTGTTTTTCTTCATTTCTCCAAATAAGCATCTTTTGGTAATTTCATGCACCCAGGACCTCCATTTTCAGTTAAGTTGAAAGGCCAGCAGATGGATCCACTTGAACTGATGCGCTGTCTCTTTGTAGACTGTTGGTAATGACATCTGCAATTCAAGCAGAGTGGATTATGTAGGCTGGACAATATGCTTTAGAAAGCAAAGGCTTTGTACAGCTTTAATTTATATACATGTATATGTATATGACATAGTTATTAGAGAGCTTTGGATATTGGCTAACTAATATCAGATTAATGTAGAACGGCTGAGCAAAACACTTTGTTACAGTTCATTCTACCTGAAATGTGTGAGGGCCCTAACAGTGAGTTTTGCTTTTCGCCCTTTTGGGTCTGTTATATATAGTATGTAATTAAAAGTGTTTTTCTATATTTGTTTGGTAAGTGAAAAATACCTATTGATCCTGCTAGAAATCTATTGCTGTCCTGTGCACTCTACCGTTGCTGCACTGTCTTCAGTTTGTCTTGTTCTTATTTCTCTCTCTGAACTACAGAACATCTCACCCTATGCTATAGAGATGAGGAGAGAGGAGGTGTTCTGTAACCCTAACACACCTTCTGTACTAGGGTTAAAATTTTACTCCTCCATAGATGTGGTACAGTAAGTAAGCATTGTCACCCTAGGACAAGAAGTGTGTTATAGGCAGAATCACCAAGAAAGAAAAAAAGAAAAGAGCCTGAAAAGAAATGCAACCATCACATCTAAGGACTGGAAATTTGCAAAATATGCAGTATATGTGCTCACTCTTTGGTTTAGACACACTTTAAACATGTTTAATCTTGAATGTAGTGTGCCTGTACAGAACACTTTGATTTAGTTGAGTCTAGTTTGTAGTGTATTTGTAATCAGCTGTTGAATCTGATGTTCTGTTTTCAATTGGCCTGCATCAGCGAGTGATTGGACACTGAAGGAGCAGCAGCACACTGATGAAGTCATCATTCTCCTCTCTACTCCTATCAGGTAGCTTCTAGTGCTATATGGAGGGCATTGTTGATTTACAATGCTGCCCCTTCCTGTTCCAGTTCTGCTACGTATAGGGGATTGGCTTGAAGACAGATTTAGTTACCGTGAGAGCTGTAAAGAAATACATATCATGATTTTACTCCATATTTTTTGTATCAGCATTAGGTTTGTATTTTATTATATTTACAACGTAAAATGTACAGTATGGTTATGTAGTATCAGAAGTCTGTCAAGCAAAATGGAGGTGACTGAGAAACTGGTAGTTTAGGAACAAATTTTCTCATGTATGATGTATCTCACTTAATAACCGTTTCTTACGTCCTCTTAGGAATCAATCAGCTTTTCTCTTTCTGTTGCTAGGGCATTTAGAACAGCTAAGGACATTGCTGATTGGATGTTTGAAGGAAACATACATAATGCCTATTATAATTTAGTTAGTATTAAGGAAACATGGTTTGATTCTTATAACTCGGCTGTAAGGTTGGCCATCCATGGTTAGATTTTCATTCAAATGTTCTGAAAACACATTCATCAGAACATTATTTCTTACCATCATTGAATTAACTAATTTTGTTTAAAAATTTGGCTTTGCCACAGTCAAATCGAATGCAGATTAGACCTCACTAATGCAACGTACACATGGTCGGACTTTTCGACCGGACTGGTCCGACGGACTTTCTGACGGACTTTTGACAGACTTCTGCCAGACTTTTTTTACGAACGGACTTGCCTACACACGACCGGACTACGGACAGCCTTGCCTACACACGACCGGACTTTCTGGCGGACCTATTTCCCGATGGAGTTACAGTGGACTTTCTAAATGAACAGACTTGCCCACACACGAACAAGTCCATTCATTTTGAACATGACTCGGGTACGACGGGAAAAGAAAAGGAAGTCAATCTCGCCGCTTTTATCGGTGAGATTGACACCTTGCAAGCCCTGTCGCGGGGCATACCAGGCCCTTAAGTCTGGTATGGATTATAAGGGGAACCCCTATGCCGAAAAAACGGGCCCCCCACCCCAAAGCACCTTGTCCCCATGTTGATGAGGACAAGGGCCTCTTCCCGACAACCTTGGCCGTTGATTGTTGAGGTCTGCGGGTGGGGGGCTTATCAGAATCCGGGAGCCCCCTTTAATAAGGGGGCCCCCAGATCCCGGCCCCCCACCCTATGTGAATGAGCATGGGGTACATCGTAGGGGTTCCCCTTAAAATCCATACCAGACCTAAGGGGCATCCTCGCCTCACGCAAATTTGTTTTTCCTATTGCAGCGAGCGCGAGATGCAGTACCCTGCCCTTGCGTCGCATCTGGTCCGTCGGACCAGCATACAGACGAACAGGCTTTCCGTTAGGAACTGAGTCCAGCTGAGTTACGACGTAAAGATTTGAAGCAGGTTTCAAATCTAGAGTCCGTTGGATTTCCGACCGAAATGGTCCATCGGAAGGCCGATGCAGACCACACATGATCGGATTGTCTGCCGGATTCGGTCCGTCGGACCAGTCCAGTTGGAAAGTCTGCTCGTGTGTACACGGCATTACACTTAGAAAACCGAACAACCATTCTGAAAATGTAAAGTCAAAACTACATTATCTTTCACATTTTAAATAGAAAAGGTGGTGAAGTGTGTGTCTATGCTAAATTAGTGAACTCAAAATAAAAATATGAAATCCAAAATTGTCGATGGACATTGTCATAAAGCCGGGACATTGTATGATACAAGCTTTATACACAGCAAGCTTGTATCATACGTTAACGCGGCACCTCCAAGCATGAAAAATATTGCACAGTATATGGAGTGTTGTAAAACAAAACCTAGAATGTAAAACAACAAGTATGAATTAGGGAGGATCAGAGAATGTAGCATACAGTGCAGTGGTCTGGAGTACATAACTTACATTTAGCAAACAACACAATGTAGAGAGTGCAAAGGTGTGGAGCATATAACAAGCATACTAAACTCTTGCACACCTCACCCCTGTCTACAGCAGGCAGACATCCAGTCTATATCACACTCCAACCCCAAAGGCCCTTATCCATCTGTCACAAACTCTCCATAATAAAATGCTTCATATCCCACTTATGCAGCCATCACACAAAACTAACCCCACTATTCATCTTGAACATGCTTTCACCCAATCTCAGTTTCTCAACTTTATTGGGCTATACCTCTTTCTCCACCACTCACCTTGATCATGCTCCCCAACTAGTCCCATTCTCGTTTTGACACTGAGCTTGATCGTTCTACTATCTCCTCCTCCACCGTTCACTTTGATTGCACTAAAACAATCTCCATTGCTCATGTTGAGCTAACTCCAGCCACCTTCCTACTTCACTGCTTACCTTGACAACACTCACCACATGACTTTGATCATGCTCCAAGCTGCTCCAACAATCTCTTGCTTACTTATAACCAACACTCCCCTGCCCACTTTGGTTCTAAGACCCTCCTCCTAACCATGCATCAGACCTCCACCTGTTGTGTCACTCTGCACAGTGCCTTTGCACAAGGCGTTCAGGAAATTGGTTGTGGGGACCAACAGCTCCTTTGTCTATGTAGTTGTGATAGAGTCACCGCTTTACTGTTCCCTGCGACCAACACTGGGGCCCCTTTGAAACAGTCTTATACTTTTATCTTGTGTATTTCTGTATTCTTTACTACTTCATGTACTGTTGATTATTAGCATGTTTGTCATTATATTGTAGATATTTTGCACTCCCTAACTCCTGAAGTAGCAGTATCTACCGTGAAACATATTCAGATAGTGGCTGTACGCATGTTCCTCCACATTGTTAACTTTAGTGGTCCTCGAGTTCTACAGATAGCCATATGGTGATCATTACTGATAGGAACTGTGTTTCAGCCTACTGGGAGCATTGTTCTATGATATCTGTGTATCAATGTAATGGTTATCTTTGGACTTTTTTAAATGACTATTTTTAATAAAATTTGAATGTTTTTAAAATACATGTTTGAATATTGTCTATGGGGGTGCCAAAAAAGTCTTTGATCCTTGCACATAATTTTTCCATTTGATAGTTTTTGGATGTGGTACTCAGGATAATTCTTGATGGCACTGTTCTACTAATAACACTGTGTTTTAGTTGTGTTTTTCAAGAAAATGGCAGCAGTGACTTTTTTTGGCCACCATGTTCTTGAAGACCTTGTATAAATGCACTGTGTGGAATGGAGAAGCTTTTGCACAATTAGGCCCCTTTCACACATGAAGACCATTTATTTCGTCAGTTCAGTCACGGCTTTTCAAAGAAAAAACGGATTAAGTTTTTATCAGGTTTTCATCAGGTTTTTATCAGTTTTTCATTAGGTGCGCATCAGTTTTTCATCAGTTTATTTGCATCCACTACATTTACTGTGGTGTATTTGGATTTTGCAAAGGCATTTGATACAGTTCCCCACAAACGTTTACTTTACAAACGGAGGTCTTCTGCATGGACCATAGGGTGAGTACCTGGATTGAAAACTGGCTACAGGGGTGGGTCCAAAGGGTGGTGATATATAGCGAGTACTCGGCATGGTCCGGAGTGGTAAGTAGGGTCCCCCAAGGATCTGTCCTGGGACCAATTCTGTTTAATGTATTCATAAACGATATAGAGGATGGGATAAATAGCTCAATCTCAATATTTGCAGATGATACATAGTTAAGCGGGGCAATAACTTCAGCGCAGGATGTGGAAACCTTACAAAAAGACCTAAATAAAACATGGGGTGGGCAACTACAGGGCAAATGAGGTTTATTGTTGAAAAATATAAAGTAATGCATTTGGGTGCTAAAAATACGAGCACAAGTTACTCACTAGAGGAAGAACCTCTGGGGGAATTTAGGCTGGGGGTCCTAGTAGATGACAGGCTCAGCAATGGTATACAATGCCAAGCTGCTGCAAGCAAAACCAACAGAATATTGGCATGCATTAAAAAGGGAATTCACCCCAGAGAGAAAACAATAATTCTCCCACTCTACAAGACTCTGGTCCGGCCGCATCCTGGGTATGCCATCCAGTTCTGTGCACCAGTCCTCACGAGGGATGTGCTGGAACTGCAGAGGGTCCAGAGAAGGGCAACAAAGCTAATAAAGGGACTGGAGAATCTCAGCTATGAGGAACGACTACAACTTATTCTTTTTGGAGAGGAGACGCTTGAGAGGGGATATGATATTGATCTACAAATACCGTACTGGTGACCCTAGCATATGGAATAAAACTTTTCTGTAAAAGGGAATTTAAAAATGAAAATGTTTGCCAGCACACCATGGATCAACAAGGAAGCGTCTAAGTGAATTATTTAATGCATGATAACATCAAAAGAGTAGTGCAACATTTCGGAGTCATGCAGGACCCCTTCCCTTTGAGGGAATTTAAAAAGAAACGCGGCCATTCACTGAAATTGGGAGAGAAGCGGTTTAACCTCAAACTGCGAAGAGGTTTCTTTACTGTCAGAGTGGTAAGGATGTAGAATTCTCTTCCAAAAGTGGTATCAGCAGAAAACATTGATAGTTTCAAAAAACTATTAGATGGGCACCTTAACAATCACAATATACAGGGATATACAATGTACTATTGACTTAAACACATGCACACTCACACAACACAGGTTGAACTGGATGGACTGGTGTCTTATTTCAACCTTACCAACTATGTAACCATGTACCAATGCAAAAACGAATGAAAAATGGACCGTTCGTCAGTGTAGATCTGTTTTTCGTCTGATCAATTTTTTTAATGGAAGAAAAATAGAGCTTTGATCCGGTTCAAAAAACAGATGTTGACGGATGCAGATGTAAACTGATGTAAATAGATGGTCATCCATTTACATCCATTTTTCCAAAGAGATGCATTGATGGCCATTTTTTTATCTGTCAACGAATGGATGAAAAACTGACAAACGGATAACATGTGTGAAAGGGGCCTTAAGGTGAACGTGATCCTGAGGCATGATTAAAGTGGGTAAGATAGTTGAGGATTACCAAAATGTAAACAGTCCATGTTGCAGAGAGAAACTCATCTCTACTTTGTGTAATCTTTTGAATTCAATTAAATATGGAAATTTCCAGATTGGCTACCAGAGGGTGCTCTGTATTTGACTCAAACATGGTAAACATGTCTGCTTAAGAATAGCTGAGATAAGCTGCCTAGAATGTGCATTGATATCAATGGGTTGGCTGACTTGCATACTCTTATTGTTAGAAGTACAGCCATGGTGCAGCACTACAAAGCAGGAAGCAGAACTTACATGTGTTATGAGTAAATATAAGTGTCTGCATGTACACATAAGATTACAAATCACTCACAGGAACAGGGTTTTTAAACATTAACCCATATTTACTAGAAAAAAGTACATGAAGCGGATATTACATGTTTATCTAAAACAGTACAGAAAAGACCACACATTCCCTTTCACATGGTTCATTGTACATTTAGTAAAGACAAATAATTTTTCATAGATATGCAAGGTTTTAAACAATGAGTATGCACAGAGGGTGGTTAATTCCAGTAGCCAAAGATCAGGCTTTCTAAAAGTGCATTAGCTGCTTTTATTTTGTTTCTAAAACTACAGTATTGAGTTTGCTGAAACACTGCATTCCTGAAGTGTTTATGTTTCCAACAGAGTCTACAAAGCTCTATTAATCCTACACACAAGTATATTGCTTTGAAGTGCTGCAATGTTGATAAGCAGAGTTTTATGTTAATTATATCCTGAGGTTTGAAGTTCCTTTATATATCCCCATGTAGGTAGAAAACCAACAAAGATCTGTATGTTGATTGGGGGGGGGGGGGGGGGAGTAGGAGGTTATCCATGGTCATTAAAAATAATGTGTACATTACAGTATAATAAAGTAAAATGCAATCATTCAGTACAGATGTAAAGGCCCAGTTTTAGTCCCAGCGTATATTCATGCATGTCAAAAAATAATATGTAAGTTACAGATGGCTACTACATTTATATAATTACATCTACTCAGTTCATTACACACAAATAGAGGAAGCTTCGAGAAAAACTATAATTATTTTGATGCTGTTTAAAATCAAATATAATTGAATATTACAATGTATTTCTTTAGTAAATTGTGTTTGATTTGTGTTACATTAAATGCTTTGATGCTCCTTGTTATGCATATCTATTGAAAGCATTAAAATATGCCTTCAGGCAAGTCTTTTTTAGAAGCACGCAGTAAAATTATGTATTTTTCTTATTTAAGTTTTTACTGTTATTTTTAGAAATTCTGTTGTGTTTTTATTCATTTTCTTTTTTTTTTTTCAACTCTATTTTAGTTTTTCAACTCTATTTTTCACATAAATTGTTTGGGACAATCAATAGAAATCAAGCTTAGCAATACGCTGAGCATTTCTTGCAAGTTATATTCTCCCTCAGCGGGAAATGACAATAAATTAGAAAGAGGCAACGTTACTGAAAAACATAGACGAACAAAAGAAAATTGAGAACAAAAAAAAAAAAAGATAGTGGTGTCCAAAGAAACCAGTCAGAATAAATAAATACCTCGATAAATTTGCCGTTTCCAGCATTAAAACCTGAAATTATTTTGTTCGGCATAAAAAAGATCTAGTGTTTGCAGAGGCTGAAATGGGGGAAAATTTTTTCCAAGTCTGCCAATTCACTCAGATCTTTACCAGGTGTTACATCATCTGACCAAATGTTCGTCTGTACACTGTACGTATCTCAAAATATGCATTGAAGGATCATTGTACATTTAAAAGGAGGCTATCTATTTGACTTTCTTGCCCCACTGATAAAAGATTAAATGTAACAAAAGATCTTAGTTCACATTTTGTACTGTGACATTCTGAAACAGCCTACTAATAGCCACAACATGTTTGCAGGCTTTAAAGACAAGTGTCCTGTTCACTACTGCACATGCACGGACTCTAACCATAGAGATAAAATGAGTGCCCATCTCCTTGCACCAAACACAAAAGCCCGGCAGTCTATGAATCTCTAATGCTGGAGCCATAGGTGTGCGCAGCCTATTGCATTAGGATGTGCACCCCACAGCTCAAACACACCTGTGTGTGTGTGTGTGTATATATATATATATATATATATATATATATATATATATATATATATATATATATATATACACACACACATGCACTCTTATAAATAAATGTGAACAAACATTTTAACCACTTACAGACCGGAAGATTTTCCCCCTTAATGACCAGGTCATTTTTTGCGATACAGCACTGCGTCGCTTTAACTGACAATTGCGCGGTCATGCGTTGCTGTACCCAAACAAAATTGATGTCCTTTTTTCCCCACAAATAGAGCTTTCTTTTGGTGGTATTTGATCACCTCTGCAGTTTTATTTTTTGCGCTATAAACAAAAAAAGACCGACAATTTTGGAAAAAAAACAATATTTTTTACCTTTTGCTATAATAAATATCCCCAACAATATATAAAAAAAAAATTTCTTCAGTTTAGGCCAATATGTATTCTTCTACATATTTTTGGTAAAAAAAAATCACAATAAGTTTTACTTATTAGTAATGGCGGTGATCAGCGATTTTTAGCGGGACTGCAACATTGCGGCGGACAGATCGGACACTTTTGACACTTTTTTGGGACCAGTGACATTTATACAGCGATCAGAGCTAAAAAAATAGCCACTAATTACTGTAGAAATGTCACTGGCAAGGAAGGGGTTTAGACTATGGGGCGATCAAGGGGTTAAGTGTGTTCCCTGAGATGGGCTGACTGGAGGAGGTGAAAGATCGCTGCTCCTAATCACTAGGAACAGCAGATCTCTCTCTCCTCCCCTGTTAGACCTGGGATCTGTCTGTTCACATTGAGAGATCCCTGTTCTGGCTCTCGTTCCCGTGATCGCAGGTGGCCGCCAGCCACATGCATCGTGTTCCCCGCCGTACATCGGGTGCGCGCACCTGCTACGGCTCCTTGAAGGAGCCAATGTACACCTACGTCAATTTGCGGGAACATGCCGGCGGCAGCTGGTCGGCAAGTGGTTAAAATGTATTATAACATTTTTTAACACTTATCAATGTTAAAAAAAATAAAGTAAAACACTTTATTTTTTAAACTTATTAAAACATTTAATTGTTTACACTAGTGGTTGAGGGGCAGTACAACTCCGCAGTTGAGATATTCTTTTACCACCCCTCAACCACTGCCACCTTTTAGCTGTAGAGGCAACGGCTGGGCATGTTCACATGCCGCAGCTGTAATTATACCCCTTTTTGCTTTCAGCAGGTGTAGCACCCACTGACTGTGACCTATTCAAGTGAATGATGGCACTCTGCAAGCGCCCCGCAAACGTGTGCAGTGTGGAGTTCAAGGAGTTAAAGCAGGTGGTGTGTAGGTAATACAACGCCTCCTCACCACCTCTAAAATGCTCTATGAAGAGTGATTTGTTTGCAGATCGCTCTTCAGAAATCAAAGCATTTGTGAATGTGCCCCTACATATGCCACAGCGCCCCCCCTCAAATCTGCGTCCTCCTTTACATCAGAGTCCACAGCATTCCCCTTTACACCAGAGTCAATAGTGTTACATTTAATATCACAGTTCCCCCCTTAAATCCTGGTTCCCAGAGAGCCTCCCTTACATTAGAATCCCCAGAGTTCCCCTTTACACTGGGAAATTTGATGTAAAGAATGCTGTGTGTAAAGGGGGACTTTCATATAAGGTGGTCTTTGGTCACCAGAGTCCCCATCATTCCCTCTTATATCAGGGTTCCCAGAGTCCCCACTTACATCAAAGTCCCCCTTTATATACAATGTAAGGGGGAGCTCTGACACAAAGGGGATCTCTGCAGACTGTGGTGTAAGGGAAGCCTCTGATGTGAGGGGTCTCTGGATACCACAGAGTCCACTGAGATCCCACTTACATCAAATTTCCCCTTTACCCCAGAGTCTGCAGAGTTATCCTTTAAACCAGTGTGCCAGACAGTATTTCTAGAATGATTGCACTGCAGGAGAGGACACCCTCTTTCCCTGCCTGCTGTAGTGCTGCACACACACTGCCCCTGGCAGAGTCTGTGCCTGCACTTCCCCCTTGCCAGTGAGACTTCTGAGTCCCAAGTCCCGGCGGGTTTCCCTCACCTCAGTTTGTTCCATTATTAGCACTGCAGGGCAGAAGCCGGGAAGTGGGGCACTGGGAGGCGGAGCAGGGAGGGAAAAGCTACATCCTCCTCCTCTGCCTGGACCAGTCCTGGCAACCAATGGTTTTCTCGAACAAAGGGCAATGGTGGGCTGTGGCAGTGGGCAGGATTAGATGACAAAATCAGTGGGGTAATCAAGCCCTGATGCTACCTCTATAGTTCTGGCTACAGTATTCCTGACAGCAGGCAGCGGAGTGATATTCAGCTGTCAGGAATGCTGTAGCCGGAACTATAATAGTAGCATCGGAAGATGCGACTGCTTGCTTGCTTACTTCGCCGTCAGTGGCTGCACTTACAAGAGTTACACAGCCAGCTGAATAATAGTCCCGCTCGCAGAGTCTCAGCGCTGCCATTGTCCATAAGCAGAGGTGCCGAAATAGAGATCCTGCACATCCTGCCAGCAAAAAAAGCCCTGGGGTGTGCTGGATGTGCCTGGGCATTAGGGTGTGCCCAGCCACACCCCGTGTGCACGCCTATGGCTGGAGCCTGTATGTGTGTTCAAGTAATAGCTGGGAACATAGAAATAGAGGTACCAGCTAATCAGTGTAATTACTGATCTGGATTGTGATGGCAGTGTCACTTCTGTCAGGCAGGGTACTTGCAGTATTCTTCTCTCTACTCCCTCCAATAGCAGCCTAGAGTGCAGGGAAGGGGCAATGCCATAGCTGGCTTCATTAAAGCTGAAATCTTAGATAAGAAAATGCTGTTGAAATACATGAGGCATATGAATTTGTGATACTCTTGCGCTGTCAAATGAGACTAGGTACAATATAAGACAACCAACTGCTGCAAACACCATTCAGCTAATCCATGGCAGATAAAATGAAAAAGTAATAATAGTGGTGCTGCGCTATTGAATAATGGTGATATATATATATAATACCACCACATGAGGCATATGTATTCCTATGTGAATCTTGCTGTGATTTGTGTATTTCTCCAGATTTGTGCAGTAATACAGCATAAATCTTTTCCTCTGTTCATCAGTTTCCTTTAAACATAGCTCCCAACTGTCCCTGATTTCGAGGGACTGTTCCTGATTTGGAAGTCCCTCTGTCCCTCATTCCTCCTCATTTGTCCCTCATTTTGGTCTGATCTATATAGTTGTATATAAAATGCACATTTTATCTTTCAAAAAGTGTTTCCCACTGTTAAACCATTCATCCAATTTCTGAACTGCTGCATTTGTAAATTTAAAAAGCCAGTATAAAGGAATAATAGTGGTAAAACGTGGGGGTTTAACTAATAATTTTGTTTGTACAATTCTCCTTTAGAGCCCTTGCACACTGGGGCGGGGGGCGGCGTCGGCGGTAAAACGCCGCTATTATTAGTGGCGTTTTACCGTCGGTATGCGGCCGCTAGCGGGGCGGTTTTACCCCCCGCTAGCGGCCGAGAAAGGGTTAAATACCACCGCAAAGCGCCTCTGCATAGGCGCTTTGCCGGTGGTATAGCCGCGCCGTCCCATTGATTTCAATGGGCAGGAGCGGTAAAGGAGCGGTATACACACCGCTCCTTCACCGCTCCGAAGATGCTGCTGGCAGGACTTTTTTTATCGTCCTGCCAGCGCATCGCTCCAGTGTGCAAGCCCTCGGGGCTTTCACACTGGAATGAAAGCAGCGGCACTTTCGGGGCGGTTTGCAGGCGCTATTATTAGCGCAATAGCGCCGGCAAACCGCCCCAGTGTGCAAGGGCTCTTAAGAAGGCATGGCAGGGGGGTGTGTCCTATGGCTACATACTTTTGCTAATAGGTGTCCCTCGTTCCATCTCAAAGTGGGAAATATGCTTTAAAGTGATTGTAAACCCTTTACAACCACTTTAACCTACAGGTAAGCCTAGATTAAGGCTTACCTGTAGGTGCTTGAAATATCTCCCAGACCTGCACGGTCTAGGAGATATTTGCAAATCGCCGTAAGGCGATTTCTTCTGTGCATGCGCCGGAGTTAGAAAGGGCACGCTGTGCACGCATGCGCCGGTGTGACGTCACGAGACTCCGGCCAGTCACAGAGCTGGAGTTCGCAGCCCCAGAAGGAAGAGGGGTGAAGAATGGTTGCTCGCTACTAGCGAGGAAGACGGGGACATCGTGGGCTTCTCCTGCAGGTAAGTGTCACATAATGGGCTAATATGCGATGCCCATTATGCTTTACCTTTGCAGGGAAACAAAGAGGAAGTATCACCCATCAGGGTTTACTTCCTCTTTAATAAACACTAGTTACTGCTGTTTTTTCCACTCCTTCTGCAGGGTGACTGATTTTGCATGTCCACATGAATTTTTCTGCAGGCAGCCTGTAGTGGGTAGACCTGCTGGAACCCAACCACAGCTCTGCTCTCTGCCCAGGCAGCACAGTTATGATGCCACTACTACTTTCACAAGGTAATAACTTGATTAGCACTGTTTCAGCTTTTGTATTATATACTGTATAGGTAGCACCCTCTAGTGTGTGCTACTAGTAGTGGCATTGTACTCTGACTCATGCGTAAACCTTGTGAGTCTTAACTGGGTCAGGGTTTACTAGAGTTCAGGGCTGCATGACTCATCCTGGCAGCTCTCTGGTGCCTCCCCTTGGTGTCTGTAATATTGTAGAATGTTCTAGAATTAGAGAGCGGGGGTGAGGAGGAGCTGCCATAAATAAACATGGGCCATGCCAGCAGGGGAGTTAGGTGGAAGATGGAGATGGAATGCTGAGGACAGGCTGTCGGTAGCCCTTAAGGGACCCCTGCTATTGAAGGGTTTTGCCTTGGGCTGGAGGCTCGGGATAGCTGGTCTGGAAGGATCCCAATTTAGGAGGTAACTGGAGGGATTAATCCCGGAAGAGACAGTGGGAAAAAGCAAGCAGAGACAGTGAGTAATAACAGCACAGTGCAGGGACAACACAAGGGGAGAAACTGTCAGCTGTAGCAGTGCTCTTTGAAGACAGCGTTGTGCTTACATCTTTATACTTGCCCTGGGGAATCTCCATGGAAGTGTGCCAGTCAGGAAGGACTGCGGAAGTGTGTGCCAGTCAGAAGGACTGGGGAAGCAAGCAGGCAGGTGGGCTGGGATCTTCTGCAGCAGTAAAACTAGGCTCAGGATCTTCAGAAAGGCAGAAGGAGATGCTGTTCACTCCACATTGTGCTGCTTTATGTACAAAGGGACAAGATGCTCCCAGCCTGTAATAGACAGTCGCTGAATTAACACTAAAGACTGTTAGTTCCCTTGCAGTGGTCAACAGGAGCTGCATATGTGAACAAATGTTGTGCAGGAGGAAGGGCTTTGTGTAAATAAGGAGGGAGTTGTCCCCTTTGTTCATAGTTTTGGACATTTCTTCAAGTTGGGCATACCATAAATTCCCTACCCCGTCCAAGTTATCAACCCCTGATAAAACATCAAAAACAAGCCAAGGATTGTTTTCCTGTGTTGGAATGCATGAAGGAAATGCTGTGTGCCTGGCCGTGTAGCAGTGGGGAGTCCTAACTCAGCAGCTCTTATGTGGGATGTGCTACATATACTGTTTATATATATATATATATATACAGTATATATATATATATATATATATATATATATATATATATATATATATATATATAATCGAAAATAAGGTTGCTCTGTATTCTAATTATTTTCTACAAAAAAAACTTACTCTGAAATAAGAAAGGTACAGTTGATTTCTCGGGGTAATTGAACTGGATAAATTTGAATATTTAATTGTTGAACTGAAGCCTTACCTCCAATTTTACATAACTGTACAGGCTCCTCTCCTGTACATAGATTGCTTACTATGATTTCACTACACACTTTGAGTTCAAAGGGTGCATTAGAAGATGCAGTAAGTCTGTACTGTACCCTCTTGGTCCACTACAACATGGACCCTTCCATTCAGTTGACAGATACTTACATAGCAAGGCCTTGTACTTATTTTGTGGTTTTAGTCTAAGGCTCTATATATCCAACTGTGATGAGAATATCTCCCCACTACCAGGAGAGTGACCTCTTTCTTACCCACCATCAACTACCAACCCAGCCATGTTTACACTTATTTGTATCTAGGATCCCATTCATCAGTACCAGTGTAGCATACTATGAGACAGCACCCATCCAAACCAACTTTACATGTTATCACTCAGTTATTGAGGGGTCCTCTCTGAGTAACACACCTCTAGCCAGAGGCCAAGTCTGTCTCCTCTACTTAACCTCTTTTGGACCTACTGCCCGCATTGTATTGCCTGACGAAGGGGTCCTGCGTGGCTCTGAAACGTTGCACCTTCCTTTATGATGTGATCTTTTTCATTAAAACTTTATGGACGAAAATTGCTGATCCATGGTGTGCTGGTGAATATGTACGCTCGCATTGTACTGCGGATGGGTGGCTTCTACAGGCACTGTACGTCGGTGGCCTCTTCTTAGTACAGGGTGCACAGGGAGAAGAAACAAATAGATTTTTAGTAAAAAGCAGCACATAATATACACATTAACACTTGTTAGGCACATGCTTAAAGTGGTTGTAAAGCCTAAATTTTTTTTTACCTTAATACATTCCTTGCATTAAGGTAAAAAATGTTACAGTAGGTGTCAGCATCCTCCCTCACCCCCCCCCCCCTTTTACCTAAGTGTGCCCTCATTTGATCCAGCACTGTGCACGTCTGCAGCTCTTCTCTCCCCTCACTTCTGGGTCACTCTAGCTTTGCTGGGGCACTGGGAGACATTGGCTCTCAGTGCTGTCAATCAAAGCCAGTGATGAGGGAGTGGGGGCAGGGCCGAGGCAATGGACACAGCAGCAGCTCTCAGGTGTGAGCACATACGAGTGCTTCCCCATGGGGGCACTGGACAGAGGGGAGGGCCCAAGAGTGCTAGCAGGGGACCCGAAAAGAGGAGGTTCGGGGCCGTTCTGTGTAATTCCAAAGTGTGTGTGGCTTTTTAGGTTTTTGTTAGTATTTTGATTTTAATTTGTTGGGTGAGTGGAAGCCAGTGGAGGGATTGGCATAGAGGAGCAGCAGACACTGAACTGTTGGTAAGGTGGATGAGTCTGGAAACAACATTCATGATTGACTGAAGGGGAGATAGTTTATTTAATGGTAAGCCAATAAAACAGTCCAATGTACATACAATAATCAGTACTTGCGCTAATGCCAGGAGTAACCTGTATATAGAGGAGTCCAAAAGAATGGATTAATCTTGTCTAGAAACACAACCTTGCTGCTCTCTTGGCTAGTGGGCACTGGAAACTGGAAACACAAGCAGAAAGAAAAGTGCACAGGCTCTGGTGCAAAACTCTGGGGCATCTACTGAGGAAGGCCTGTGATTGGCCGATACGCATCTAGAAGGGAGGAGCTGATAGTCACGTTCAGCCAGGCACTGTGTATGTGGACACGGCGGTGCTACTCTGGAGGTTTTTATGTGATTTTAAAAGTTTTTATCTTGTAAGTGCAACTTGTCTGTTTGGGGGCTTTGAATAAATTTGTATACGGAGAACACTATGGTGTCTATACTTATTATTTACATGTTCTGAACTCATGAAATCTTGAGCCAAGCCGGGAGATGATCCGTTTCTTTGGATATTAATGAGCTGAGTTACCATTAAGAAAAGAGCCAACTGGATTACCCACCATTGATTGGGAAGAGGAAGTGAGAGCAAAGAGCTCGTGCGGAGATCCGCATATGAGTTTTGACTCATCTGGGAGGTGAGTGCGCATTTTTACTGGTGGTGGTGTGCACTCCTTTTGAAGACGAACAACCACTGTGGTGGAATTGTGTGGCTACACTGATCACAAGAAGAGTTTTTCATGTTTTATTTCTTCATTTTTTCATTTTATGGACTATTCATTTATATGTAGGATTTATTTATTTTAGAGATTTGCACTTTATAATATAATAATAATTATATCATTTATAATTTTACACATAGCGCTACATTTATTTATTTATTTACTATCCATTTTGAAATTAGTGTGGTGTACCACTTGGAATGTATAGGAGCTGTGCATGTTTATTATTAGATTATCTTATTTAAACATCACAATATTTTTTACTTGTGGCGCTGATTGTTTCATCTTATCAAGTCCAATGTACATACAATAATCAGTACTTGCACTAATGCCAGGAGTAACCTGTATATAGAGGAGTCCAAAAGTTCAAATAAGTATTCCAGCCTTGAATGGATTAATCTTTTCTAGAAACACAACATTGCTGCTCTCTTAACTAGTGGGCACTGAAAACTGGAAACACAAGCAGAAAGAAGAGTGCACAGGCTCTGGTGCAAAACCCTTTAATAAATAAATAAGAAATTTAAAATCAATGCACTCACAAACCCCTCCATCAATGCACTACCCCTCCACAGCACTGCACGCTAGGATCCTCCCAGGTGCAAGTTCCAATAATAATGCAGAAAACCAAGTAGAGCCTCCGAGTGCTTACTCTGATGCAGGTGCATTTTGGCCTAAATTTATGAAGAATTTTTATTTTTATTATTGTTGGTTATGTTTTAAAGCAGAAAGTAAAAGAAAGTAAAAAATATTGGTTGGTGTTTTTTTCAAAATTTTAAATCTTTCTTCATTTATATAATAAAAAATAAATAAACCAGTGGTTTGGAACTCTCAATTTTGTGGTCAGTTTTTCCAGTAAGCGGGTGGAGTTTTTCTGTGATGAAGGAGCACTGGATCTGCATCATGGATTGCTGTCACATATTATAATGACTGCTCACAATATTAATTTGTGTTTGCATGTTGATTATTATTATTATTACACGTTGTGTTTGAGCATTTATGTCACTGAATGGTGTCACTGTATTTGTTACAAGATGTTTGTCATAACTCAAAGAGAGAGCACATCTAGTTTTCTCATTGCAGTTTTATTGGTGTTTTGGTATCCTGACACTTTTTAGTGTGCAGCGTCTCTCGTTTCACATTTTAAATATCTTTATCTGGTATAATTTTATTGATTTATTATATACTAAGCACAAGGTGGTTTGCTTTTATTATATGGGTTAGGCCTCATGCACACGAGACGCTGTTAAACTCGCGTTCAGAGGCAGTTGGACACTTTTTTCAACTGCCCCTGAACCCATTCAATGTTATCCTATGTGTCCATGTACACAGTCTAGTTTTTTTGGCGTTTTTAGGCAGTTGCGTTTAACCTCGTTTTCCCAGAAGCAAAAACATGGGTTCAGCCGCAAAAGTTTTCCACGTTTCAGACGCCAAACGCGGCTAAACGTTTGCGTTTATAAGTGTTTTTACAGGAACATTTTATGACCCGAATTTGGGGCCCCATATCTCGGGACCACTTGGTGCTAGGAACCCCAAATTTGGTTTGCTAACACAGTGGAGCTAAACTATAACATATACAAATTTGGGGTTCCTAGCATCAAGTGGCCCCGAGATATGGGGCCCAAAAGTCAGGTTGGAAAATGTCATTCTCTGCTCTGCAGACGCTTCTAGACGCAAACGCGGTAAAATGCGGCTAAACGCGGCATGCAAACACGGTAAAACGGGCATTTCTACATGCCGGTTTCAGCTTTTAAAAACATTTGTTCAGCAGAGTTTGCACCAGCGTCTCGTGTGCATGGGGCCTTATGCTTCCCTTCTTCACAATATAGTCCTTCTGTGGCCAACCCTACAAGGGCGAAGGCTGGAACTATAATCACATAGGTTTCTAACTCTAATAAGTGAATCAGCAAAACAGGAGCAGGACATAATTAACTGCATCCTTCCTGTATGCACTCACAACTCAACCAGCAGAGTTCCTCTTTAGATGATACTAATATTTGCAGCTAGTTAAATGGAAGAAGCAGTTTGTATATATATAGATTTTACCAACCCATGAAAATTTCAGAGTGCAAATATATCCAAGTGTTGAACTGTTAATACCAGCATTTATTGGGAATGGACTTTGTAGCTCTGCAAATCATTTTCCATTATCAGTAGGAAAGGTTTGCATTAAGGCCAAATAAATAGTAAACATCATAGCACAGCATTGTTGCACACAGCTGTTTACCGCAAAGTATCTCATTCCCCTCAAATGCACCTCATACCTATTCCCACACTGACACTCTCTATGACTACAGTTTGCCTAAGCGCTGTTACTTTTCCGTAGCATTGTCTTATTTCCCATGGAGAGATCCTCCTAAATAAAGGTTAGATAATGAGAGCACAATCCTTCATACATTTTATTTCCATGGAAATCATAAATATTACAAATGTTATTGAATCACTAGCATTTGTCTGAAAACATAATGAATAGTTTGAAGGGAATATGAAAAGAAGGATTTTGTCTCTGTAAATGGTAAAAGTTGGACTGACATGATCTGGAACTATCACCATGACAACCTTTTCAGGTAAGGCTCATTAGGCCTAATCCTCTAATTACTAACTACCTCGTCAATGGGGGTTGTAATTACTTCAGGGACACAGTTAACCTCTCATTAGAAATGCCTGGACGCTCTTATCCGCACACAAACACTGACAAGACTCACAATTTAGTCCTTCTTCAGCCAAGGCCCTCTCCTGCCTTTGCTCTCCAGGGCCTAGTCTGTTCGGCCATTAGCCCGAGAGACTGTCATAACAGTTTATCAGCGCTGCTTGTCATCAAAGTCAACGCCAGCTCTCCATGAAATAAAGTAAAAGAAAGTAAATAGGGAGAGTCATCTAGTGCTTTTGTGCAGTTAGATGTGTGGTGAACCTTACAATAAAATGATTTCATTTTAATGTGTTCCTTGAATTTGTCTTTGAACTCTGCTGGATGTTAGTATAGATTATTAAAACATCTAATATTCAATTAACCAGTATGTCAGTGCTCCAAATCAATGAAACACAATCCAATCTTTTTTTAACTGTAGTTTGTATTTAGTTGAAATGGCGGGTACAAAATGGAAGTCTCTAGAAAACAAAAAGGTCCACAAAATGAATACGAGGATAATAAGCTGAATACAATGTGCCACACAACACAAATAGGAGGAACTGTGAAAGAAGAGTACAGGGCAGCATAACAGAAAGAGGATCAAAGGTGAAGAAATGGATAAGGATGGAAAAATGAGAGATTAAAGAGAATGGTTGACGTTGTTAAAACCTATTTTGAAAATGCTTTCCTTTTATTTAATCCCATCAGGCACAAATTTTCAATAATATTGTGAGAATGTATATGTTTCCTTGTATAGTCATTTAATATGTTCATAAAGCTTCGGCTTTACATTGAACTAGGTTGCCTGGTTTAGAAAAAGTGTAGGTAGTGTTAGAAAAAGGGTAGCCCCACATTTGTGACAAAAAATATAGCAAAAAATAGTAAAATAGTATATACAATTGCTACATACATTCTGTATACATGTTGCAATTTAATGTTTTTATAAATTACTTTTTTTTAGTGGTATTTAGCAGGGCCGGATTAACATAGGGGCTATTGGAGCTGCAGCACCAGGTCCCTTCCTTAAAATAGGCCCTGGCTGGCCAGATTCACTGTCACTGTTATTTTCTGTCACTTGTAAACACAGAAGCCTGGCTTCTGTGCCACAAGTGACAGCGCGCTGCTCAGTCGGGGGGGAGGGGGGGTTACAGCGCACACATGCAAAAAAGACATTTACCTCCAGCAAGGCTTATTAAAAACACCTAAACATTTTCAAAAAACATTATCAAAAAATATGGGGATTTGGTCACACCATATTGCTATATGGTGCTAAGCCCACTTACTGTGACAAAGTACCCCATGATTAGTGGGTCCTACACAATCCATAGATTGGGAGATCCTTCTTCTCTGAACCATGAGAGCAATACACTCTTTTATATGGGAGAACTTTGAGGTCTCCACCCATGACACAAGTGGACACTAATGAGAGATACTTAATGAGGGAGTGGGGTGCTACTCACCCAAAAGGATTTGGTCAGAATCCATACAATAGACAAACAAAATATTTGGGGGGCACACCCTAAAAGATGCATTAAAGAGGGTTCAGCCAGAAGACCATACAGCAGAACAAAATATTACAGCGCACACATGCAAAAAAGACATTTACCTTCAGCAAGGCTAGTTTAAAACACCTAAAGATTTTCAAACATTTTAAACATTTTCAAAAAACATTCTCAAAAAATATGGGGATTTGGTCACACCATATGCTATATGGTGCTAAGCCCACTTACTGCGACAAAGTACCCCATGATTACTGGGTCCTACACTATCCATAGATTGAGAGATCAAACACTCTTCTATATGGGAGAACCTCAAAGTTCATATAGAAGAGTGTATTGCTCTCATGGTTCAGAGAAGCAGGATCTCCCAATCTAGGGATAGTGTAGGATAGTTGTGGGCACTGATTGGCACAGATTGGGCATTCATTTGAACATGTGGATGTGTATGTACCATGGGGTACATACCTTGCCATCCACATGTTGCCCCCTTCCCTGGTGGTCCTAGTGGTGTCCCCGGTGGTCCAGTGTGGTCATCTGAGGGGGGTGCTGTGCTGATAAACAATCAGCGCAGAACCCCCTGTAAGGAGAGCCGCCAATTGGCTCTCCTCTACTCGCTTCTGTCAGACGCGAGTGAGGAAAAGCCGATCAACGGCTCTTCCTATTTACGTTTTGATCAGCCTGATTGGACACGGCTGATCACGTGGTTAAGAGCCTCCACCGGAGGCTCTTTACCGAGATCGGTGTAGCGGTGTGTCAGACTTAAACACCGCTCCACCGATAGACGCGATGTGCGCCCCGATGGGCGCGCGGCGGCTGTTATTCTGAAGGACGTCATATGACGCCCAGTTAGGATAACTTAACCACTTTCCGCCCGGCCTATAGAAAATTGACGGTCGGGCAGGAAGTGGTTAAGTACCTCTCATTAGTGTCCACTTGTGTCATGGGTGGAGACCTCAAAGTTCTCCCATATAGAAGAGTGTATTGCTCTCACGGTTCAGAGAAGCAGGATCTCCCAATCTATGGATAGTGTTGGACCCACTAATCATGGGGTACTTTGTCGCAGTAAGTGGGCTTAGCACCATATAGCAATATGGTGTGACCAAATCCCCATTTTTTTAATAATGTTTTTTGAAAATGTTTAAGTGTTTTGAACTAGCCTTGTTGGAGGTAAATGTCTTTTTTGCATGTGTGCCCTGTAATATTTTGTTCTGTATTGATGGCTGGGCACTGGTGAGGCTGCATTGATGGACACTGATGGCTGAGCACTGGTGAGGCTGTATTGATGGGTACTGATGGCTGGGCCCTGATGAGGCTGCATTGATGGGCACTGATGGCTGGGCACTGATGAGGCTGCATTAATGGGCACTGATGGCTGTGGGCACTGATGAGGATGTACTGATGGGCATTGATGGCTGGGCACTGATGAGGCTGTACTGATGGGCACTGATGAGACTGCATTGATGGGCACTGATGAGGCTGTATTGATGGGCACTGATGGCTGGGTATTGATGAGGCTGCATTGATGGGCACTGGTGAGGCTGCATTGATGGGCAATGCAGTGCCCATCAATTCAACCTAACCAGTGCCCATCAATACAGCCTCACCAGTAGGGATGAGCTTCGTGTTCGAGTCGAACCCATGTTCGACTCGAACATCGGCTGTTCGACCGTCCGTCGAATTGCGAACGTTATGGGCCGTTCGCGCCAAATTCGTGTGGCGCGTCACGGCCCATAATTCACTGCGGCATCGCAGTGCATTGCTGGCTGATGATTGGCCAAGCATGCACTATGACCCGCATGCTTGGCCAATCACAGCGCCGTCAGTAGAGAGAGCTGTAATTGGCCAAAGCCAGGGTGGCTTTGGCCAATTATGGCTCAGGGGATTTAGTACACGCCCCACACTATATAAGGCCGCCTGCACGGCGGCCCTGTGTAGTGTGTTCCGGTGTGCTGATAGAGAGAGAGACAGACAGTGTCATTTGATTTGAGAGCTAGATTAGGCTAGATCTGTTCCTGCTCTTTACATTTAGTGCAGTGCGTCCTGCTCACAGTGTTCAGCTAGATCCGTTCCTGCTATTTACATTTAGTGCAGTGCGTCCTGCTCACAGTGTTCAGCTAGATCCGTTCGTGCTATTTACATTTAGTGCAGTGCGTCCTGCTCACAGTGTTCAGCTAGATCTGTTCCTGCTATTTACATTTAGTGCAGTCAGTGCGTCCTGCTCACAGTGTTCAGCTAGATCCGTTCCTGCTATTTACATTTAGTGCAGTGCGTCCTGCTCACAGTGTTCAGCTAGATCTGTTCCTGCTATTTACATTTAGTGCAGTGCGTCCTGCTCACAGTGTTCAGCTAGATCCGTTCCTGCTATTTACATTTAGTGCAGTCAGTGCGTCCTGCTCACAGTGTTCAGCTAGATCCGTTCCTGCTATTTACATTTAGTGCAGTCAGTGCGTCCTGCTCACAGTGTTCAGCTAGATCCGTTCCTGCTATTTACATTTAGTGCAGTGCGTCCTGCTCACAGTGTTCAGCTAGATCCGTTCCTGCTATTTACATTTAGTGCAGTGCGTCCTGCTCACAGTGTTCAGCTAGATCCGTTCCTGCTATTTACATTTAGTGCAGTGCGTCCTGCTCACAGTGTTCAGCTAGATCCGTTCCTGCTATTTACATTTAGTGCAGTGCGTCCTGCTCACAGTGTTCAGCTAGATCCGTTCCTGCTATTTACATTTAGTGCAGTCAGTGCGTCCTGCTCACAGTGTTCAGCTAGATCCGTTCCTGCTATTTACATTTAGTGCAGTCAGTGCGTCCTGCTCACAGTGTTCAGCTAGATCCGTTCCTGCTATTTACATTTAGTGCAGTGCGTCCTGCTCACAGTGTTCAGCTAGATCCGTTCCTGCGATTTACATTTAGTGCAGTGCGTCCTGCTCACAGTGTTCAGCTAGATCCGTTCCTGCTATTTACATTTAGTGCAGTCAGTGCGTCCTGCTCACAGTGTTCAGCTAGATCCGTTCCTGCTATTTACATTTAGTGCAGTGCGTCCTGCTCACAGTGTTCAGCTAGATCCGTTCCTGCTATTTACATTTAGTGCAGTGCATCCTGCTCACAGTGTTCAGCTAGATCCGTTCCTGCTATTTACATTTAGTGCAGTGCGTCCTGCTCACAGTGTTCAGCTAGATCCGTTCCTGCTATTTACATTTAGTGCAGTCAGTGCGTCCTGCTCACAGTGTTCAGCTAGATCCGTTCCTGCTATTTACATTTAGTGCAGTCAGTGCGTCCTGCTCACAGTGTTCAGCTAGATCCGTTCCTGCTATTTACATTTAGTGCAGTGCGTCCTGCTCACAGTGTTCAGCTAGATCCGTTCCTGCTATTTACATTTAGTGCAGTGCGTCCTGCTCACAGTGTTCAGCTAGATCCGTTCCTGCTATTTACATTTAGTGCAGTGCGTCCTGCTCACAGTGTTCAGCTAGATCCGTTCCTGCTATTTACATTTAGTGCAGTCAGTGCGTCCTGCTCACAGTGTTCAGCTAGATCCGTTCCTGCTATTTACATTTAGTGCAGTGCGTCCTGCTCACAGTGTTCAGCTAGATCCGTTCCTGCTATTTACATTTAGTGCAGTGCGTCCTGCTCACAGTGTTCAGCTAGATCCGTTCCTGCTATTTACATTTAGTGCAGTGCGTCCTGCTCACAGTGTTCAGCTAGATCCGTTCCTGCTATTTACATTTAGTGCAGTCAGTGCGTCCTGCTCACAGTGTTCAGCTAGATCCGTTCCTGCTATTTACATTTAGTGCAGTCAGTGCGTCCTGCTCACAGTGTTCAGCTAGATCCGTTCCTGCTATTTACATTTAGTGCAGTGCGTCCTGCTCACAGTGTTCAGCTAGATCCGTTCCTGCTATTTACATTTAGTGCAGTGCGTCCTGCTCACAGTGTTCAGCTAGATCCGTTCCTGCTATTTACATTTAGTGCAGTGCGTCCTGCTCACAGTGTTCAGCTAGATCCGTTCCTGCTATTTACATTTAGTGCAGTCAGTGCGTCCTGCTCACAGTGTTCAGCTAGATCCGTTCCTGCTATTTACATTTAGTGCAGTCAGTGCGTCCTGCTCACAGTGTTCAGCTAGATCCGTTCCTGCTATTTACATTTAGTGCAGTGCGTCCTGCTCACAGTGTTCAGCTAGATCTGTTCCTGCTATTTACATTTAGTGCAGTGCGTCCTGCTCACAGTGTTCAGCTAGATCCGTTCCTGCTATTTACATTTAGTGCAGTCAGTGCGTCCTGCTCACAGTGTTCAGCTAGATCCGTTCCTGCTATTTACATTTAGTGCAGTGCGTCCTGCTCACAGTGTTCAGCTAGATCCGTTCCTGTTATCTTCCTACTGACAGGCAGGCTTGTCTGGTTACAGTATATAAAGCTACCTGAAGAAAATTACAGGTGTTCTATCCCAGCTTAGTGCAGCTACAGGCCATTAGTATGTCTGGAAGGCCAAGAAGGAGAGGCAGACAGTCACAAGCCAATAAGAGAGGGCAAGCAGGCTCTGTGTCTAGTGCTGGTCGTGGAGACGGTGCATCCTCATCAGCCCGTGGCCATGGGACACGCTTGGCCTTTTTTTCGGCAGCTGGCCGTGTTGAGCCGCAACATGCAGAAAACTTGGTCGAGTGGATGACCAAGCCGTCCTCATCCTCCTCATCCTCTCTCACCCATGCCCAGGGTGCTTTGTCTGGCAAAGCAGCGGCCTCTTCCCTCAGCTCAATGTCATCAGTGACTCCTTCCCTAGCTCCACCATGTCCTCATGAGGATTCCCTCGAACTGTTTGACCACAGTGTTGGGTACATGCTCCAGGAGGATGCCCAGCGTTTGGAAGGCTCTGATGATGATACTGAGCTCGATGAAGGCAGTAACATGAGCACGGACAGAGGGGGTGCCCAAGAAGGACAGCAATCTGGCAGTCATGCTCCCCCTGCTGCAGCATACTGCCAGGTTTGCTCCAGTGATGAGGAGGGAGGGGATGATGAGGTCACTGACTCAACGTGGGTGCCTGATAGGAGAGAGGAGGAGGAGGAGGAGGAGGAGGCGGCACATCACCAACGAGGCAGGATGCCCTCCAGGGGCCAGCCTAAGGGCAGCACATTGACTGCATCACACCCCAAAGCTCCACATGTGCAGGGCGCTGCAGTCTCTGCGCGTTATTCAAAAAGTTCTTTGGTGTGGGCCTTTTTTGAGACGAGTGCATCAGATCGCACCGCTGCTATTTGCAACATATGTCTCAAGCGTATCTCGCGTGGCCAAAACATCTCCCGCTTGGGTACCACATGCTTGACCAGACATATGTTGACCTGCCATGCAGTTCGTTGGCAAGCATATCTAAAAGACCCACACCAAAGAACAAAGAGGATCTCTCCTTGCTCCTCATCAGCTGAGATTTCCAACCCCACTAGACCTTCAGTCCTCTCTGAGACCTGCAGTGAGAGGAATGAAGGTGTAGAATTAGGTGTGTCACAGCCAAGTACTTGTGGGCAATCTGCTTTTGGTACACCGACGCCAGATTGTACCAGGCAAATTTCCCTGCCCCAGCTGCTGCACCGCCGAAAGAAGTTTGCTCCCAGCCATCCACATGCCCAGCGGTTGAATGCTAGCTTGGCAAAATTGCTAGCACTTCAACTGCTGCCTTTTCAGTTGGTAGACTCTGCCCCCTTCCGTGAGTTTGTGGAATGTGCGGTTCCTCAGTGGCAGGTACCCAAACGCCACTTTTTCTCACGGAAGGCGATTCCAGCTCTCTACCGGCATGTGGAAGGCAATGTCCATGCCTCGCTGGACAGGGCGGTCAGCGGTAAGGTGCATATTACCGCTGACTCATGGTCCAGCAGGCATGGACAGGGACGTTACCTAAGTTTCACGGCGCATTGGGTGACTCTGCTGGCAGCTGGGAAGGATGCAGGACAAGGTGCAGTAGTGTTGGAGGTTGTTCCGCCACCACGCCTCCAAAATGCTGATTGTGACACACCTCTCTCCTCCACCCCCTCCTCTTCTTCTTCCTCCATGGCCTCTTCCTCGGAACCAGCGGTGCTCCGTAGGCGTTCAAGGGGCTACGCAAGTACGCAGGCCAAAAGATGCCATGCGGTGCTTGAGCTGGTGTGCTTGGGGGACAGGAGCCACACTGGGGCAGAGGTTCTGTCAGCTTTGCAGGGGCAGGTTCAGAGGTGGTTGACGCCACGCCAACTTAAGGCAGGAATGGTGGTTTGCGACAATGGCACCAACCTCCTCTCTGCCCTCCGACAGGGACAACTGACCCATGTGCCCTGTTTGGCTCACGTCCTTAACTTGGTGGTGCAGCGGTTCTTGGGCAGGTACCCGGGCTTACAGGATGTCCTGAGGCAGGCCAGGAAAGTCTGTGTGCATTTCCGCCGGTCATATAATGCCAGTGCTCGGCTGACGGACCTCCAAAAGGAGTTTAACCTGCCCAAGAACCGCCTAATCTGTGACATGCCCACCAGGTGGAACTCGACATTGGCCATGCTGCAGCGGCTGCACACGCAGCAGAGGGCCATAAATGAGTACCTGTGCGACTATGGCACCAGGACAGGGTCAGGGGACCTTGGTTTTTTTTCCCCACGCCAGTGGGCCATGATCAGGGATGCATGCACTGTCCTGTCACCATTCGAGGAGGCCACGAGGATGGTGAGCACTGACAGTGCATGCATCAGTGACACTGTCCCCCTTGTCAACCTGTTGGAGCACACGCTGCGTGGAATAATGGACAGGGCACTTGAGGCAGAACAGAGGCAGGAAGAGGAGGACTTCCTTAGCTCTCAAGGCCCCCTTTATCCAGACAGTGTTCCTGCGTGCCCGCCGATCACACAGGAAGAGGACGAGGAGGAGGAGGAGGAGGAGGAGGAAGATTGTGTCAGTATGGAGGTGGAGCCTGGCACTCAGCATCAGCAGTCTTTAAGGGATCAGTCCCAAGGAACACATGGACTTGTACGTGGCTGGGAGGAGGTGGCTGCGGACGTTGTTGTCCTTAGTGACCCAGAGGACTCCGGACCGAATGCCTCAGCAAACCTACGCTGCATGGCCTCCCTGATCCTGCAAAGCCTGCGTAAGGATCCTCGTATTCGTGGTATCAAGGAGAAGGACCAATACTGGCTGGCAACCCTCCTTGATCCACGTTACAAGGGTAAGGTTGCGGACCTTATCTTGCCATCGCAGAGGGAGCAGAGGATGAAACATCTTCGGGAGGCCTTGCAGAAAGGTCTGTGCAACGCGTTCCCAGAGACTGGGAGGTTACAAACTCCTGTTTCTGGACAACGTGTTGCTGAGGCTTCGGTCAGTCAAAGAAGGAGCGGTGGAGAAGGTGGCCGTCTGACCGATGCGTCCAGACAATTTTTTGGTCCGCAGCCCCAAGGTATGATCGGTTCCAGCAACCATCGCCAGCGTCTGTTTTACATGGTGCAGGAATACCTAGGGGCAAGATCAGACTTGGACACCTTTCCCACCGAAAATCCTCTGGGTTACTGGGTCTTGAGGATGGATCACTGGCCAGAGCTTGCACAGTATGCAATTGAGCTACTGGCCTGTCCTGCATCCAGCGTTCTTTCGGAACGCACATTCAGTGCTGCTGGAGGCGTGGTAACCGATCACAGGGTGCGTCTGTCCACTGACTCGGTCGATCGGCTGACCTTCATAAAAATGAATCAGTCTTGGATCACCACCAGCTACCAAGCACCTGATGCTGATGTAACTGAATAATTTTTTTCAGATCCCTTCAAAGACTGCCTATGCTGATGCTGAGTGACTATCCCTGAGTAATTATCCTCTTCCTCCTCAATCATCACGCTGATAGCTTGTAAGAACATTTTTGGTTCTGGGCGCCACCACCAGTGCCTAAGGCACAATTTTTCAGCCCCTGTATAACAGGGGCGTGTAATTACAATTTTTGATGTAATACTTTGCAGCAGGGCTCGTTCCTGCATTCCAACTAGAGTGTCTGTGAGGGGTTGCAGTGTTGTGGCACCAGCACCAGTGCCTAAGGCCCAATTTTTCTGCCCCTGTCTAACAGGGGCGTGTAATTACAATTTTTGATGCAATACTTTGCAGCAGGGCTCGTTCCTGCGTTCCAACTAGAGTGTCTGTGAGGGGTTGCAGTGTTGTGGCACCAGCACCAGTGCCTAAGGCCCAATTTTTCTGCCCCTGTCTAACAGGGGCGTGTAATTACAATTTTTGATGCAATACTTTGCAGCAGGGCTCGTTCCTGCATTCCAACTAGAGTGTCTGTGAGGGGTTGCAGTGTTGTGGCACCAGCACCAGTGCCTAAGGCCTAATTTTTCAGCTCCTGTTCAACAGGGGCATGTAATTACAATTCTTGATCTAATATTTCACAGCAGGGCCCTGTGAGGGCTTACAGTGTTTTGGCCACAGCAACACCTAAGGCCCAAATTTCTGCTGAGTATATAGGGCAGGACCCTACTTTCAAACATCTAACTTACAAACGACTCCTACTTGCAAACGGAAGGAGACAACAGGAAGTGAGATGAAATCTACCCCTAGGAAGGGAAATTCTCTCATGTAAGAGTTAATATGGGAAAACAATTTCTCCTTTCCACTGATGCTTTCCAATCCTTGTTCCACAAAAAAACCCAAATTTTCAAAAAACATTTTTCATTGGGACAAAAAAGTGAGGTGAAATCTTCTGAAGAGGAGGAAAGACGCAAAACAAATGTCACAGGGGTGATAACCCTTCCCTATGTTTTCCAAAAAGCTTAGAAAAGATTTTTTGGCTGGAGCTAAACACGTTAAAAATGTTCAAAATTACAAACAGATTCTACTTAACAACAAACCTACAGTCCCTGTCTTGTTTGCACCGCCTGTATACTGCTGTTCAGAGTATATAGGGACCTTTCCTTATTTTAATTTGGGTGCGGGGTTCCCCTTAATATCCATACAAGACCCAAAGGGCCTGGTAATGGACTGGGGGGTACCCATGCCGTTTGTCTCACTGATTTTCATCCATATTGCCATGACCCGACATGACATTAAACCCGCAAGCAGTTTTAAATGAGATTTTTTCCTTTAAAAATGACATTTGGTGCAGGGACTGTTCTAAACATGGGAAACACGCGTCACTTTACAGGCATACTATAGACACCCCCCAGGTACGATATTTAAAGGAATATTTCACTTTTTTTTTTTTACTTTAAGCATCATTAAAATCACTGCTCCCGAAAAAACGGCCGTTTTTAAAAGTTTTTTTTGCATTGATACATGTCCCCTGGGGTAGGACCCGGGTCCCCACACCCTTTTTAGGACAATACCATGCAAATTAGCCTTTAAAATGAGCACTTTTGATTTCGAACGTTCGAGTCCCATAGATGTCAATGAGGTTCTAACGTTCGTGCGAACTTGCGGTCCGTTCGCGGGTTCTGGTGCGAACCGAACCGGGGGGTGTTCGGCTCATCCCTACTCACCAGTGCTCATCAACGCAGCCTCACCATTTGGCAGATCAATCAATATAATACATATACACACACATTTTAAAATTCATTTCCATGTCATTGTCATCACATATACAATCTCATTAACTCAGAGAGAAGGCAACAGTTTTTACTTACCACACCAGTGTCACCAGGTGACGGTCTTGGGCTCAGCAAACTTCTGACAATGTGAATAGTGACCCTGTGATTGCTGCCATCCTGTATAACTGCCTGGTGCTTCTGTTCTGTGTAGGTGCCGAACCCACCTGTCCTCAAGCCCGGAGAGCTGCCGCCAGGCGCCACGCCATGCTTTATCCCATGATGCAGCCATCCTCCATGTACTCTGCTCCAGTGACACGGAGAGTGTGGGGGTGGGGGGGAGGCTTTGCTGCTGGATACAGGACATAGATATTGTGGAGCGGAGAGCCTCGGTGCTGGATGTGTGGACACATGACATGTCACAGACAGTGTCAGGCGGAGAGGGAGTGGGGGGCTGCTGCTGCCTGAGTCACACACATCAGAGAGCACCCTGGAGGGGGGTTGCTGGACACATCTGTGACACTGTCTGGAAACACATCAGAGCGGAGAGCCAGATCCGCGCGGGGTGGGGGGTGGCGGCCCTGCTTGACATGGCAGGCCGGTAGTTGCAAGCTCTGTGAAGAACAGTCCGGGAGTAGAATAGCCAGCAGCTGGGCACACTAGGCAGCAGTGCGCCCTAGGCGGTTGCCTAGTCCGCCTAGTGGTAGCACCGGCCCTGGTAAGCAGTGATAGTTAGCACATTTAAGAATATTGTTGTAAGGTGGTAAACATTAGACTACAGTCTTGAGGAAGGGCCGAGCAAATTGAACTGACACTGTTGCCTGTCTGTTGTCAACCTTAAAATATAGTTACTCTATTGATCAATAAAGAAAAAGAGTGTTGCAGTTTTTAATTTCATGTTGGGACTGTGGACACGTTTCAGCTGATGGCACCAGAGGAGGAGTGACAATACAACATATATACCGGTATATATTATTTGTAAATGTAAATTGTAAATGGTTTCCTTTACTTTCTAGTATAAAGCATATTTATCAAAATGCCTAAACAGTATGAACACTCTCGAAATTGCACCTTTTTGGAAAGTGGACACCCCAAGGTGATCTTATTTTTTGCCATAATTATTTTGGAAGTAAAGAAAAATAATGTTATTGAGCTTGTTAAAAAAAAACATTAGGGTGCTCTTAATATTTAAAACTGAAGCCACGTGCAGGCCTTACATTATTAGAAAGTTCCCAGGAGGATGAAATTGTATTGCACAAGAAGGTGCATTGTGTGCAATGACTAGATGTCATAAGATAAATCCGTTAATAGCCATCCACTGCCCCAACACACCCGACCCTTCCTTTCACCTAAACAATCATAAAATCATTGGTGGTCAGCGACTCTTTATACCCCCTCAAAACAATCCCACAGTCTCATAACTTCTATAAAATATGGGCAACCTGGATGCTTTTTGTGTCCTCCAGAGAGAGCCAATAATTACAATCTACACGTTTAATGTAAGAACTTGATAAAGCTGTCTTCTTTAGCTGACAGCTTCAGACTGCACTTTTCACTACGGTGAATCCCCATGCTACCCACTTACCTGTGTTTTGCATGTTGGAAAGGCGAGTGGATGACATCACAAATTCAACCTTGGCCAATCAGAGGAAGCCTTTTATTCATTGATAAAAAAAAAAATATGGCTTCTCTTGAATGGTGGAGATGCAATCAGGTTGACTTAATTTCGTTTTGTCACTAGATGGTAAGTTGTTGCCCATACTGCTGCCATAACACAGCGTCATATACTGTGTGTAGCCAATGCATCAACAGTTTATTATAGCACACACAGCGGATGCTGTAAAAGAAATAATAATAGTGTCCACACAACAAAAATAGGATGAGAAATGTATCTATGGTGAAGCTAGCTCGCACCTCTATGTGTATGATGCACAATTAAAATAACATAAAACTTCACAGTTGTGCAGCACAATAATAACATGCAATATTACTCAAAAAAACACTGTATAAGAAATAAACTTGCAAAAACCTTCATCAGCTTCCATCACAACTCAGCAAGGAATGCAATAATGCCCCTCAAAGCAATAAAACAAAATCTAATGCTCTCTGCTTATACACTCTTTATTGAACTAGAAAGCACTTTAATATACTCACATCGGTGTGGGTAAAAGCCAGCACATAAAAGAATCCAATCATCCCTCCCTCAGAGAACAGGATTAATACTATCAGCATCCAAAGTACTTGGCTGAAACCCTGAGCAAGACAATGTGATGGTGTCACTAGACTCCGCCACTTTATGCATTATGTCCCGTGGGAGGGAACTTCTTCATAAGGTGCTATTGGATGCTATATTCTCCATGGCGCGACACTTGAGTGGCCTCTGCTGCCATGTTCATGCAAATGTTCAGGCTTTCATGAAATATGCGGTATGTTGAAAATAGTTTTGCTGTGGATACTTTCTTTATCTTCCTCATGAGCCATCATGACTGTAAATCAAAAGCAAGCTAAAGTTAAGATATTGTAAAACAAGGGTAGTCTTGTATTTGAGAAATGTTTTGTTCAAAATTCATCGCTGATAGACAAAAGAAATCATTCTTTGTCAAGCATCATTTGCATAGGCGTGCGCACAGGGTGGGTGTGCCTGGGCACACCCTAATCACCTAGTGCGCATTAGCATTATTGCTCTGTGTGGCAGCGGGGAGATAAATATGCCAGGGATATATATATATATATGTAGAGACACAAGCATGCATGTGTGTTTGAGCTTTGGGGTGCACACAACACTGTAGCTTGGCCTTGGCTGACAAGGCCCAAGCCTAGGGCGGCACTTTGCAGGGGGGCAGCATGAAAACAGTCTCCACCGGCTTGCGCTACACTTTTAGTGTAGCGCCAGTCTTGTGGGGCGGACTGGACCGGGAGACAAAGCGGTCTGGCATCCCCATAAAGTGGTGGCACTGCTGCCGGTATGATAATACTGGCAAGGCCGCCATCAGGGGAGACAGCCTATACATATGTAGGGGTGCAAGAACTAGGAGTGCAAGAGTTTAGTCCGGCCTAGGGCAGCACAAAACCTAAATACGCCACTGGGTGCACACCCTAATGCAATAGGCTGCGCACACGTAAAAGGTGCATGATTAAGCGTTAAAAAAATCATGATCTTGATTCAACTCCCCTCACGATCTTAATCCAGCTTTTTCAAAATTCAAGTGCATAGCAGTTCTCTGCTCAGAGCTGTCAAAGGAAAAAAAAATGCTGGCAAAGAAGTTTATCATAACATTGCTCAGCGCTGAGAGATAAAAAGAAAAGAAAAACATTGTATCATTTGCTTCTTTTAGGGATCAAAGGGATGAACTTCGGTCTGTAAATGAGGTCAGTTTAACCACTTTAACCAGTAAAAGGCTAGGCCTTTTTCCGACACTTGCTGCTTTCAAGTTAAAATCAGTAGTGGCACCTCCCCCCTGCTGTCTACCAGTCGGTTCGGCACTTACCCCACCTAGGCGGGTCGTGGGTGGAGGACACAGCTTTGTGTCCTCTCCTCCATCGGCAACTTCCAGCGTGCGGCTCTTCCCCTCCTCCTAGGCGTCCAATAGGATCTCCTGTCCAATCAGCTGATGGGTCTAAAAATCTGCTTCCTGATTCCTGATCAGTGTTACAATAGCGAATGTTCATTAGTTATTGTAACACACCTGGGTGGGCTCCGTTCGCATTCTCTGCACCCCAAGCCCATCCTATTTGGAAGCTTATTAAAGCCTCTAGCTCTAATCAGGTGCTTCAAAAAACACCCCCTCATTGTAATTCATGCGTCCAGCGTCTTGCAAGGGGCCGGATGCATGGATAGGGTGAGGTGGCGATGGATGGGGGGGGGGGCGGTGCCCGTTCACCTTTAATGGGTTGGCCGCCCCTGCTTAAAACCCCCAAACAATATATATATATATATTTTTTAGCAGGGATCCTAGAGAATAAAATGGCAATCGTTGCAAAATTTTATGTTACACTGTATTTGCGCAGCAGTCTTTCAAACGCAATTTTGGGGAAAAAGTACACTTCAATTAATTTTCAAAAAATGTAACAGTAAAGTTAGCCCATTTTTTTTTGTATAATGTGAAAGATGATATTATGCTGAGAATTGTGAGAGAATCGGGATCTTTATTCTAAACAAAAAAAATAGTGGTTCGCATTTTATCCAGAATCATGCAGCTCTAGCACACGTATGATCATTTGGTTTTTAAAAGCACTGACTTTCCACTGACTGGATTCGGTTACATTTTACCTAACCAAGAAAGTTCCATAATTTATCTAAACATTTGAATAACAACTGTATATGTTAGCCCATAGCAAAAATAATTAAGGAATATGATTGGTTAACAGAAAGGTGTAACTTTATACAATTTGAAAAATTGCGCCCAGTATGGAAATATACATCCACTTCTGAAAAGTCCAAAACAGTGGAATTACAAATTACTAATGTTTCTAAATTACAAACAGGTGGCTGCAATGTTTTCATTTGTGAGTCCTTTTCCTGTCTATTACGTCAGGTATTCCATTGTGACCTCCTGCAGCACAGTATAGTTATCTATTTGTTGTCAGGGTTCAAACTCTTCAATGCAGCTGTGATATTCTCTTTCTGTAAAAACATTTGAAGCATGACTCTACTGTGTTTTCAAGGCAGAGGAAGCGGTTTGGCTCTGGGTATTTAGGCCACGGAGTTGCATGGGCAGCATAAAGTATGGGGGGCTTGAGTTAGTCTAATAAAATAGACATTGGAGACCCAGCCTAATCCATACAGGTCAGTGTGAATAATCCTATACCCTTGAATGAGAAGATTGTAGCAGAACGCATTTAAATGCAAAATAAATTATAGTGCTGACACATTTTAAAACTTAAAAAGGATTGTAGTGCCATTATTCAGTCAGATTTCAAATATGTCAACAATCATACATTTTGACATTTTTTTATGACAGCTACATTGCTGAAGGGATATTTTTAAACACTATATACTGTATGTTTTAGCAGTGTGCACATACGCTAGTATTTGGACAATGTAAAATATGACCAGATGACTTTTCAAAATGCAGTAAAAGAGAGTTCCCAGCCAAGAAAGTTCTTTTCTGTAGCAACAGGAGGTGAAATTGAAGGCTTGGTTGGTCGAATTTCGAAATCAATGGTGGCACCATCGGATCACAAAACGCACAAAATTTCAGATTTTCAAAAGAAAATTCTTTCGAAATTCGGCCATGTATGGCCAGCCTTACTGGTAAGTCACACTGTCAGGGCTGGGCTCAGCCCTTCCTTCTCTGAGCTCGCCGCTCAGCTATCGGCTAATTGCCAGCTCCCATCTCTCTCCACAGTTACCCAGTTGTTGATCCTGCTCATCAGTCCTGCCTACTTAAAGCAGAGTTCCACACAAAAATGGATCTTCCGCTTTTCGGAACCCTCCCCCCCTCCGGTGTCACATTTGGCACCTTTCAGGGGGGAGGGGGGTGCAGATACCTGTCTAAGACAGGTATCTGCACCCACTTCCGGCATAGACTCCCATGGGAGTCTACGCCTCTTCCCGTCCCCACTGCGCTGTCTCCTGGGAAACACACAGCTCCCAGGAGAGAGCGGGGACCACTTAGGATGCGCAGCGCGACTCGCGCATGCGCAGTAGGGAACCGGGAAGTGAAGCCGCAATGCTTCACTTCATGATTCCCTCACCTAGGATGGCGGCGGCAGCTGCCGAGAACCGAGCGGGTTCTCGGCGTCGCCTGCCGACATCGCTGGACCCTGGGACAGGTAATTGGCCATGTATTAAAAGTCAGCAGCTGCAGTATTTGTAGCTGCTAGCTTTTAATATTTATTTTTTTTGTGGGTGGACCCCCGCTTTAAGCCGTCCAGTCCAGAGGAGCTCTGCCTTTGCCTTGGTCACTTCACAAGAAACTATCGCCTGCGTTCCTGTTTAAGGACTGGCTTTGCTGACATCCCTTCAGGCTACAAATCCTGCTTTCTGTTCCACTACTTTGATCCCTGACTCCTGGCTTGGCTGACAATCCGTTCCGGTTACTGAACTTTGGCTATGTTTTGACTATGTTTGTTCTTTTAACTTTTATTATTAAACAAGTGTGATTTAACTGTACTTCTGTCTTAGTCTGATTTCATGGTTTCTGACACACACTGACTGTAGAGCTGCATCTTTAGATACATACAGCATTGTAAAAGACAACAATAAAATAGATCCCAAGCTGTTTTCTTAAAAACACAGCTCTGACTTAAGAAAGGGTCATGCTGATCCAAAAATTTGATATTTCAAGAAATTTTATTTAAAGTGGTGTTCCGGCCGAAATTATACTTTTTAAATAAAAATACCCCTATAATACACAAGCTTAATGTATTCTAGTAAAGTTAGTCTGTAAACTAAGGTCTGTTTTGTTAGTTTATAGCAGTAGTTTGTTATTTTATAAACTTACAGCAGGCCGTGGCCATCTTAAGTGTGGGCATCTGAAGCCAGACTGTATTTCTTCCTGGATCTCATCCTTGCAGATCTCGCACATGTTCAGTGCAGCACAAGCAGTGTAATAGGTTTCAGGTCAGGTTTCCATAGCAACGGCAGTTTCAGAGGAAGTTTCCGCCCCTTCCCAGAAGGCATTGCAAACAGGAAATGATGCGATGGGCCGCGGCCAGGGAGGAGGAAGTGAAAAATGAATACAGCAGATATACAGTAAGTGCTGAGAAAAAAAAATAAAAAATATCCAATTTGTTTACAGTGCACAGTTTAGTGAGGGATGCTGAAGAGTTGTAAAAGTGGGTGGAACTCCACTTTAAGTACCTGTAAATATAAAGCTGTTGGAATAAAGAGCATAACACGTCTCCTGTGCAGATTAACCGCTTCGATACCGGACACTTTTACCCCCTTCCTGCCCAAGCCAGTTTTTAGCTGTCAGTGCTGTTGCACTTATATAACAATTGATGAATAATGAATAACAATTGCATGTATGCAGTATGGAAATAGTATTATTATTATACAAGATTTATATAGTGCCAGTAGTTTGTGCAGCGCTTTACAATTTAAAGGGAGGCACTACACCAACAGTACAATTCAAAACAAGAGGGTTAGAGGTGCCCTGCTACTACAAGCTTACAATCTAAGAGGGAGGGACTGGTGAAACAAAAGGTATGGACTGTGAGGGATGAACTGATGAGGGGAGTAGAAGATGTGGTTGTTAGCTAGAGGCAGGATAGGCCTCCCTGAAGAGATGAGTTTTCAGGGATCGCCTAAAAGTGCACAGAGTGGGAGATAACCAGATAGATTGGGGTAGTGAGTTCCAGAGGATGGGAGAGGCTCTGGTGAAGTCCTGGAGAAGAGCATGGGAGGAGGAGACAAGGGAGCTAGAGAGCAGAAGGTCTTGGGAGGAGTGGAGAGGATGGTTTGGGTGATATTTGGAGAAAGGATTGGTGATGTAGCTCGGGGCAGAATTGTGAATGGCTTTGTACGGTATTGTTAGTGTTTGGAATTTTATTCATTGGGCAATGGAAAGCCAGTGGAGGGATTGGCAGAGAGGAGTGGCAGAGAGGTAGGCCAATGAGGTGGGAGTTACAATAGTCAAGGCGAGAGATAACAAGGGATTGAATAAGTTGCTTAGTGGTGTCAACAGTTAGAAAGGGGCATATTTTGGAGAGGTGAAGTCTGGACAATTTGGACAGTGATTGCACTTGGGGCTGAAAGTATAGGTCAGAGTCTAGGATTGCACCTAGTACCTTGGCATGAGGTGAGGGACTGATGGTTGTATTATTGATCTTGATGGAGCAGTCAGAGGGGGGAGGGGCACAGGCTGGAGGAAAAATTATGAGCTCAGTTTTAGAAAGATTGAGTTTGAGGAAGTGGTGTGACATCCATGTTGATATGTCAATTAGTAAGTTAGTAATGCGAGAGGAGACTGAAAGAGTGAGGTGAGGAGTAGAGAGATCGATTTGTGTGTCGTCAGCATAGAAGTGGTACTGGAAGCCATGGGAGTTTTATAACAGACCAAGGTATGATGTGTAAATGGAGAAGAAAAGGGATCCGAGGACAGAAGCTTGAGGTACCTCTACAGAAAAAGGAAGTGAAGAGGAAGGAACAGAGTTATAGGTCACACTGAAGGAGCGCTGTGATAGGTAGGAGGAGAGCCAGGAGAGAGCAGAATCTTGAAGGCCAAGAGAGTGGAGATTTTTTTTGAGGAGGGGATGGTCAACAGTATCAAAGGCTGCAGAGAGGTCGAGTAGTATGAGTATGGAGTAGTGGCCATAGGTTTTAGCAGTTAGTAGGTCCTTAGTGAGTTTTAGTAGGGCAGTTTCAGTGGAGTGTAGCGAGCGAAAGCCAGACTGTAAGTGATCAAGAAGGTTGTTGTCAGTGAGATAGGAGCTTAAACGGTTGTAGTCTAAGCATTCTGAAAGTTTTGATGCAAACAGGGGCAAGGAGATGGGTCTTAAGTTGTTCAGGCTGGTGGGATCCAATGAGGGCTTTTTAAATATGGGGGTGATCAGGGCATGTTTTAGAGGGGAGGGGAAGGTGCCAGTAGAGAGGCAGAGATTGAAGATGTGAGTGAGGTAGCATAAGATAGAAGAAGACGGTGACCATAGTAGATGTGAGGGAACAGTATCCAGGGGACAAGTGGTAATGCGGGCTTCTGAGAAAACTATAGAAACCTCTTCGGTAGTAGCAAGGTCAAAAGAGGAGAGTGTTGAGAGTGGATTTGTATAGGGTATGTTAAGTTGGTTAGATGCCTGTGCAGTGGAGATGTCCCCACGAATTGCGTCAATCTTGTTTTTGAAGTGATTGGCAAGCTCGTGAGCAGTGAGCGAGTTACTGGGTGGAGATGGTGGTGGAGAAAATAGAGAGTTAGATGTAGAGAAGGACTATATCTTTTCTTTTTTTTTAACATACAGTAACCAGAGCAATACAGTGTTACCACAGTAACACTGTAATACTCTGGGGAGGTGATCAGGATTTTTTTTTTACACACTATGATTGATTTAAACTGTATTTTACATTTATAATTAACCATTTTTTTCTGAATGAAAACTACTCATTGAGTGTTTACCATTGTGATTTGCTGTGATTGGCTACAGCCAATCACATGGTACAGATGAGCTGCGATTGGCCCTGTCTGTACTATGTGATGACTGTGACAAATCACAGAGCTCATCACAATAGTACACAATGAAAGGCATGCAACAAAGCCTTTCATTGTGTACAACTGTCATGTGATCTGCTGTGATTGGTCACAGCGGTCACATGGTACTGGTAACAGGCCGGTACAGTGATCTGTTATCGCCCATGTCCGGTGGACATAGCGGGTGACAGATAGCTCCGGAGCGTGGCCCGATCCTGGGAGGACGTCATATGAAGCTCCTGCCCAACCCTCATTTTACAATAAGATAGGCGGGGGGAGATTAAATAACACCAAAAAAAAATGGTATTTGTGTGAAAAGATGTGTACAGTGTTGCATGACTGTGCAATTGTCATTTAAAGTGTGACAGCGATGAGAGCTGAAAATTGGCCTGGGCAGGGAGAGTGTGAAAGTGACTGGTATTGAAGTGGTCAAAAGAAATAGCAGGTTCACTTCATTTCCACTCCACCCAAAACAAATGTTTCTTTCCTAAATGTAATTTTCTGTTCGAACTAAAATGTATGAGTACACCTTAGCATTCATTCAAGCTGCAATTAATTATAAGTGAGACTTGCCATTAAAATCTCAATTAGTACCTATTATAAAGAGGTATATGTTAATTACAGTTTTTTTTTTTTTTTTTTTTTTGCTTTTGCTAAAGCAGCACTTCCAAGCAAATCTAATTTCTCGGAACTTGTTTCACAGTATGCATCTGTCCGTAGAAGTTACATTGTAATTTTAGTGCCTAAGGTGTTATGGAAAAAAATGATTCGCCTGAGGTCACAGGCAGCCATCCTGGGAATCATAGTAGACTTGAGAGCCTCAGATGTCATGCCAAAGTCATGACAGGCTAGTTTCTACAGAATTACATAATTCCTTTATACATTTTTGGAAGAGAGGTGCCTATAAAAGCACAGGCCTTCAATAGCTCTAAATACATTAAAGGTGTACTAAACCCAAAAGCAAAAATTGATATATTGCAGCTTACCAATTCTTCAATGTGGTGGCTGCTTTAGTTTGTTAGATATGATGGAGGAGCAACAGAGACACTTTTGGACGGCAGCATCATCAATCAGTGGAGAGGGTAGAATTAGATGCACTAGCAGATTTGGATGGACTTTACTAATAAAACAAATCGGAACTCCGACTAACACTTTTAAGCCCTTACAGTAACCTTACATAGTTACATAGTTACATAGTTAGTCAGGTTGAAAAAAGACACAAGTCCATCCAGTTCAACCATAAAAAAAAAAAAATATTGTACAATCCAATATACCCAATACTATACCCACAGTTGATCCAGAGGAAGGCAAAAAACCCCAGCAGAGCATGCTCCAATTTGCTACAGCAGGGGAAAAAATTCCTTCCTGATCCCCCAAGAGGCAATCGGATTTTCCCTGGATCAACTTTACCTATAAATGTCAGTACCCAGTTATATTATGTACATTTAGGAAAGTATCCAGGCCTTTCTTAAAGCAATCTACTGAGCTGGCCAGAACCACCTCTGGAGGGAGTCTATTCCACATTTTCACAGCTCTTACTGTGAAGAAACCTTTCCGTATTTGGAGACTAAATCTCTTTTCCTCCAGTCGTAAAGAGTGCCCCCTTGTCCTCTGTGTTGACCGTAAAGTGAATAACTCAACACCAAGTTCACTATATGGACCCCTTATATATTTGAACATGTTGATCATATCCCCCCTTATTCTCCTCTTCTCAAGAGTGAACAAATTCAGTTCCTCTAATCTCTCCTCATAGCTGAGCTCCTCCATGCCTCTTATCAGTTTGGTTGCCCTTCTCTGCACTTTCTCCAGTTCCCCGATATCCTTTTTGAGAACTGGTGCCCAAAACTGAACTGCATATTCCAGATGAGGTCTTACTAATGATTTGAACAGGGGCAAAATGATATCTCTCTCTCTGGAGTCCATACCTCTCTTAATACAAGAAAGGACTTTGCTCGCTTTGGAAACCGCAGCTTGGCATTGCATGCTATTATTGAGCTTATGATCTACCAAAACCCCCAGATCCTTCTCCACCATGGATTCCCCCAGTTGTACTCCCCCTAGCATGTATGATACATGCATATTCTTAGCCCCCAAGTGCATAACTTTACATTTCTCAACATTAAACCTCATCTGCCACATAGACGCCCAATTAGACAGAGCATTGAGGTCAGCTTGTAAATTGGAGACATTCTGTAAGGACGTTATTCCACTGCATAGCTTGGTGTCATCTGCAAAGACAGAAATGTTACTTTTGATCCCAGACCCAATATCATTTATAAAGATATTAAAGAGTAATGCCGCGTACACACGAGCGGACATTACGGCGGACTTTGCCCGGCGGACTTTTCGACGTACTTTCCGACGGACTTTGTGAATGAACGGACTTGCCTAGACACAATCCACCAAAGTCCGTCGAATTCGTACGTGATGACGTACGACCGGACTAAAACAAGGAAGTTCATAGCCAGTAGCCAATAGCTGCCCTAGCGTGGCTTTTTGTCCGTCGAACTAGCATACAGACGGCGGACTTTTCGACCGGACTCGATTTCAACGGATAAATTTTAAACAAGTTTCAAATCTAATTCCGTCCAACTTTTGAGAAAACAAAGTCCGCTGGAGCCCACACACATCGAATTGTCCGACGAAATCCAGTCCGCCGGGCAAAGTCCGCCGTAATGTCCGCTCGTGTGTACGCGGCATAAGGGTCCCAGCACTGAACCTTGGGGTACACCACTGATAACCTTAGACCATTCAGAGTAAGAATCATTAACCACTACTCTCTGAATTCTGTCTTTTAGCCAGTTTTCTATCCATTTACAAACTGATATTTCCAAGCCTGTAGACTTTAACTTACACATGAGCCGTGTGTGCGGAACTGTATCGAACGCTTTTGCAAAATCCAAGTAAACCACGTCCACAGCCACCCCTCTGTCCAAGGTTTTACTTACCTCTTCATAAAAACAAATCAGGTTTGTCTGACAACTTCTGTCTTTCATGAACCCATGCTGTCTGTTGCTTAAAATGTTTTTTTCTAGCAAGAACTCATCTATGTGGTCTTTTATTAAATGCTCCAGTATCTTCCCGACTATAGAAGTTAAACTAACAGGTCTATAGTTACTTGGTAAAGACTTTGATCCCTTTTTAAATATAGGCACCACGTTCGCCCTGCGCCAATCCAGTGGTACTATTCCCATCATTAATGAGTCCCTAAAAATTAGATACAATGGCTTTGAAATTACAGAGCTCAATTCTTTTAGGATCCGTGGGTGGATGCCATCAGGTCCAGGTGCTTTATCCACCTTTATTCTGTCTAAATATTTCTGGACCATATCCCTTTTGAGCCATTGTGGATCATTGGGGGCTGTGTCAATACCACCCCCATTATGGACATAAGCTCCCCCATGCTCTTTTGTATACACAGAGCTGAAGAAAGTATTTAATAAATTAGCCTTCTCCTTGTCCCCGGTCACCCACTCTAGATTATTTTGTAAAGGGCCTACATGCTCAGACCTGACCTTTTTACTATTAATATATTTGAAGAATTTTTTGGGGTTTGTCCTACTATTTTTTGCGATCTGTCGTTCATTTTGAATTTTTGCACCCTTGATTTCCTTTTTACATATTCTGTTAAATTCTTTGTAGCATTTAAACGACACTAGTGTTCCTTCATTTTTATATTTTTTAAAAGCTCTTTTCTTATTGTTTATAGCTTTTCTAACTTTGACCGTGAGCCACATAGGTTTTATTTTTAGCCTTTTAAACTTATTGCCCATGGGAATATACTTTGCAGTGAGGTCCCAAACAGTCTTTTTGAAGTAAAGTAGTAAGAAGAAGTTTGAAGTAAAGAAGTAAAGACAGTAAAGTCTGTGTTTATCGCTGCCAATATTCCCTCCCAGCCTAAGTCCTGGAGAGCAGCCCTCATCCTTGGAAAATTTGCTCTCTTGAAGTTAAGTGTTTTTATCTTTCCCGTATGTATTTCTTGTTTACAGCTAACATCAAATGAAATCATGTTATGGTCACTGCTACCCAGGTGTTCCTTTATCTGAACATTAGTAATAAGCTCTGCATGGTTTGAGATTACTAGCTCCAACAGAGCTTCATTCCTAGTTGGGGCCTCAATAAACTGGACCATAAAATTGTCCTGTAATAGGTTTATAAATTTTTGCCCTTTAACTGTCCCAGCAGTGCCATTACTCCAGTCAATTTCTGGGTAGTTAAAATCCCCCATTATTATCACTGTCCCAGCCCTTGCAGCCCTTTCCATCTGTGCAAGGAGCTGAGTCTCCACCTCCTCGTTAACATTGGGTGGTCTATAACAGACTCCAATGATTAACTTTGAACTACTCACATCTATATGTAGTTCCACCCATAATGCTTCAGACTCATCACACTCTCCATCAATCAGGTCCTCTTTCACACTTGCTTTGAGATCACTTCTCACATAGAGACAGACCCCGCCACCTTTCCTTTTTACCCTGTCCCTCCGAAAGAGTGCATAGCCAGGAATATTAATAGCCCAGTCATGTGAGGATTGAAGCCAAGTTTCAGCAATACCGATTACATCATAGTTCACCTCATGCACCAGAGCTTCCAACTCACCTATTTTGCTTGGCAGACTTCTGGCATTGGTGAACAAACACTTTAATGCATTATTACATTTTGGTCTGGTGTTTTTCATATAATTATTAGTAGTACAAATGGCACTACAGTTTCCAATGGCTGTTTGCAACATGGGAAATTTCTTGTCACCTGCCATAACCCTCCCCCCATCTATCCCCATTCCACCTTCCATTAATGTCTGACCCCTAACTGACCTGTCTTCTCGATGTAATTCTAGTTCACCCTCCCCCCTCAATCCTAGTTTAAATACTCCTCCAGCCTTCCTATAAACCTCTCCCCCAGCACAGCAGACCCCCTTCCATTCAAGTGCAAACCGTCTTTAGCATATAGGTTGCACCCCAATGAAAAGTCAGCCCAGTGCTCTAGAAACCCAAATCCCTCCTCCCTACACCAGGTTTTGAGCCATGCATTCAGCTCTCTAATCACCTACTGCCTTTCCTGTGTTGCGCATGGCACAGGCAATATTTCAGAGAATATCACCTTGGAGGTCCTTCCCTTCAACTTGCAGCCTAGTTCTTTAAATTGATTCTTAAGGAGCCTCCACCTTCCATGTATACTGTCATTGGTTCCAACGTGGACCAAGACAGCTGGGTCATGCCCAGCCCCTCCCAGTAATTTATCTACCCGGTCCACCACATGCCGAACCCTAGCACCAGGGAGACAGCAAACCATTCGGTTGAGGCGATCCTGGCGACAAATTATTCTATCAGTCCTTCTGATTATAGAATCCCCTATAACCACCAACTGTCTAGGCCTACCTGCACTCCCCTCACCACCTCTACTAGATGGTCTGCTCTCCCGGCTGTTAGGGGTAGCAGTGACATCTAGGGCTGCCACCTCTGTGTTTGCCACCTCCACATCTTTACCCAACTTGGCAAATTTGTTTTGATGCACAAACACAGGACTGGCCTTCCTATTCTGCGAGCCCCTTCCACTCCCTCTAACTACATTAACCCATCTTCCTATTTGATAATCCTGACTTGCCCCTCCACCCTCCACATCATCCCTACTGACCACCTGCTCAGCGAGCAGAGGACCCCCTTCAAGGTTGTCCTTTCTGCCCAGTGTTGCAACTTGCTCCTCCAGATCTCTAATGCGAGCTTCCAGAAGGGCAACCTGCTCACATCTGTCACAGCGGTATCCATCCTGGAGCTGTTGCACCAATTTTGCATACATGTGGCACACTGTGCACTGAGCAAAACCTTCAACCCTGCTAGCACTCATTTCCCAAGTTACAATACAATTACTTAAGGGAAGTTTAAGATGTTACTTACAGATTAGAAGACTTCTGTTTTAACTCCTGTTTTCAACTCCTGGTTTTTAACTCTCCACTTTAGTTCCAAATTCCACTTGTGTTCACAAAATCCACAGGCAAGCCACCATCAACTGGGAGCAAGCTCCAGGGGAGTTTGTATAGACACTTTTATACACCTGGGAACAATTAACCACTCCCCTTAATTAGCAGGGGAAAAAAAAGGGTTTAAAAAGTGTCAGAAAAAAAAAAAAAAGAGGAAAAAAAAAGTATTTTAAAAACTGATAGCAAAGGAAAAATAAATAAATAAATAAAACCCCCTAAAACAACACTTGCAAGCAGAAGCAGTCAAAAGCACAGCTCCTGGTCTTTAACTCTTCACTTTAGTTCCAAATTCCACTTGTGTTCACAAAATCCACAGGCAAGCCACCATCAACTGGGAGCAAGCTCCAGGGGAGTTTGTATAGACACTTTTATACACCTGGGAACAATTAACCATTCCCCTTAATTAGCAGGGGAAAAAAAAATAAAGGGTTTAACCACTTGCCGACCGCCTCACGCCTATATACGTGAGCAGAGCGGCACGGGCAGGCAAAATCACGTACCTGAAACGTGATTGCCTTCCCGCGGGTGGGGGGTCCGATCGGACCCCCCCCCCGGTGCCAGCTGCGGTCGGCATTTGGTTGGAAGCGATGGGAGACGAGGGGGAGGCCATCCGATCGTGGCCCCCCCCTCGCGATCGCTCCCAGCCAATGACAAACATCCCCTGCCTCTGTATAGTACACAGAGGCAGAGGATGTGATGTCATCTCTCCTCGGCTCGGGAGTTTCCGTTCCAGCGCCGAGGGGAGATGACATGTAAGTGCACCAACACTACACACACACACAGTAGAACATGCCAGGCATACATTACACCCCCGATCGCCCCCCGATCCCCCCCCAATCACCCCCCCCCCCCCTGTCACAAACTGACACCAAGCAGGTTTTTTTTTTTTTTGTTTTTTTTTTCCTGATTACTGCATAGTGTCAGTTTGTGACAGTTAGCAGTTAGGGTAGTGACTGTTACCCCCCTGTAGGTCTAGGGTACCCCCCTTACCCCCCCTAATAAAGTTTTAACCCCTTGATCACCCCCCGTCACCAGTGTCGCTAAGCGATCATTTTTCTGATCGCTGTATTAGTGTCGCTGGTGACGCTAGTTAGCGACGTAAATATTTAGGTTCGCCGTCAGTGTTTTATAGCGACAGGGACCCCCATATACTACCGAATAAATGTTTTAACCCCTTGATTGCCCCCTAGTTAACCCTTTCACCACTGATCACCGTATAACCGTTACGGGTGACGCTGGTTAGTTTGTTTATTTTTTATAGTGTCAGGGCACCCGCCGTTTATTACCAAATAAAAGTTTAGCCCCCTGTAGGTCTAGGGTACCCCCCTTACCCCCCCCTAATAAAGTTTTAACCCCTTGATCACCCCCTGTCGCCAGTGTCGCTAAGCGATCATTTTTCTGATCGCTGTATTAGTGTCGCTGGTGACGCTAGTTAGGGACGTAAATATTTAGGTTCGCCGTCAGTGTTTTATAGCGACAGGGACCCCCATATACTATCTAATAAATGTTTTAACCCCTTGATGGCCCCCTAGTTAACCCTTTTACCACTGATCACCGTATAACCGTTACGGGTGACGCTGGTTAGTTTGTTTATTTTTTATAGTGTCAGGGCACCCGCCGTTTATTACCGAAAAAAGGTTTAGCCCCCTGATCGCCCGGCGGTGATATGCGTCGCCCTAGGCAGCGTCAGATTAGCACCAGTACCGCGAACACCCATGCACGCACCGTACACCTCCCTTAGTGGTATAGTATCTGAACGCATCAATATCTGATCCGATCAGATCTATACTGGCGTCCCCAGCAGTTTAGGGTTCCCAAAAACGCAGTGTTAGCGGGATCAGCCCAGATACCTGCTAGCACCTGCGTTTTGCCCCTCCGCCCGGCCCAGCCCAGTCCAGCCCACCCAAGTGCAGTATCGATCGATCACTGTCACTTTTTTTTGTAGCGTTTTGGTGAACTGGCAAGCACCAGCGCCCTAGTACACCCCGGTCGTAGTCAAACCAGCACTGCAGTAACACTTGGTGACGTGGCGAGTCCCATAAGTGCAGTTCAAGCTGGTGAGGTGGCAAGCACAAGTAGTGTCCCGCTGCCACCAAAAAGACAAACACAGGCCCGTCGTGCCCATAGTGCCCTTCCTACTGCATTCGCCAATCCTAATTGGGAACCCACCGCTTCTGCAGCGCCCGTACTTCCCCCATTCACATCCCCAACCAAATGCAGTCGGCTGCATGAGAGGCATTTTCTTTATGTCCTCCCGAGTACCCCTACCCAACGAACCCCCCCAAAAAAGATGTGTCTGCAGCAAGCGCGGATATAGGCGTGACACTCACTATTATTGTCCCTCCTGTCCTGACAATCCTGGTCTTTGCATTGGTGAATGTTTTGAACGCTACCATTCACTAGTTGAGTATTAGCGTAGGGTGCAGCATTGCACAGACTAGGCACACTTTCACAGGGTCTCCCAAGATGCCATCGCATTTTGAGAGACCCGAACCTGGAAGCGGTTACAGTTATAAAAGTTACAGTTACAAAAAAAAAGTGTAAAAAAAAAAAAAAAACACAAACAAAAATAAAAAAAAATAGTTGTCGTTTTATTGTTCTCTCTCTCTATTCTCTCTCTCTATTGTTCTGCTCTTTTTTACTGTATTCTATTCTGCAATGTTTTATTGTTATTATGTTTTATCATGTTTGCTTTTCAGGTATGCAATTTTTTATACTTTACCGTTTACTGTGCTTTATTGTTAACCATTTTTTTGTCTTCAGGTACGCCATTCACGACTTTGAGTGGTTATACCAGAATGATGCCTGCAGGTTTAGGTATCATCTTGGTATCATTCTTTTTAGCCAGCGGTCGGCTTTCATGTAAAAGCAATCCTAGCGGCTAATTAGCCTCTAGACTGCTTTTACAAGCAGTGGGAGGGAATGCCCCCCCCCCCACCGTCTTCCGTGTTTTTCTCTGGCTCTCCTGTCTCAACAGGGAACCTGAGAATGCAGCCGGTGATTCAGCCAGCTGACCATAGAGCTGATCAGAGACCAGAGTGGCTCCAAACATCTCTATGGCCTAAGAAACCGGAAGCTACGAGCATTTTATGACTTAGATTTCGCCGGATGTAAATAGCGCCATTGGGAAATTGGGGGAGCATTTTATCACACCGATCTTGGTGTGGTCAGATGCTTTGAGGGCAGAGGAGAGATATAGGGTCTAATAGACCCCAATTTTTTCAAAAAAGAGTACCTGTCACTACCTATTGCTATCATAGGGGATATTTACATTCCCTGAGATAACAATAAAAATGATTTAAAAAAAAAAAAAATGAAAGGAACAGTTTAAAAATAAGATAAAAAAGCAAAAAAATAATAAAGAAAAAAAATAAATAAATAAAAAGCACCCCTGTCCCCCCTGCTCTCGCGCTAAGGCGAACGCAAGCGGCGGTCTGGCGTCAAATGTAAACAGCAATTGCACCATGCATGTGAGGTATCACCGCGAAGGTCAGATCGAGGGCAGTAATTTTAGCAGTAGACCTCCTCTGTAAATCTAAAGTGGTAACCTGTAAAGGCTTTTAAAGGCTTTTAAAAATGTATTAATTTTGTTGCCACTGCACGTTTGTGCGCAATTTTAAAGCATGTCATGTTTGGTATCCATGTACTCGGCCTAAGATCATCTTTTTTATTTCATCAAACATTTGGGCAATATAGTGTGTTTTAGTGCATTAAAATTTAAAAAAGTGTGTTTTTTCCCCAAAAAATGCGTTTGAAAATCGCTGCGCAAATACTGTGTGAAAAAAAAAAAATGAAACACCCACCATTTTAATCTGTAGGGCATTTGCTTTAAAATAATATATAATGTTTGTGGGTTCAAAGTAATTTTCTTGCAAAAAAAAATAATTTTTTCATGTAATCAAAAAGTGTCAGAAAGGGCTTTGTCTTCAAGTGGTTAGAAGAGTGGGTGATGTGTGACATAAGCTTCTAAATGTTGTGCATAAAATGCCAGGACAGTTCAAACCCCCCCCCCAAATGACCCCATTTTGGAAAGTAGACACCCCAAGCTATTTGCTGAGAGGCATGTCGAGTCCATGGAATATTTTATATTGTGACACAAGTAGCGGGAAAGAGACAAATTTTTTTTTTTTTTTTTTTTTTTTTGCACAAAGTTGTCACTAAATGTTATATTGCTCAAACATGCCATGGGAATATGTGAAATTACACCCCAAAATAAATTCTGTTGCTTCTCCTGAGTACGGGGATACCACATGTGTGGGACTTTTTGGGAGCCTAGCCGCGTACGGGACCCTGAAAACCAAGCACCGCCTTCAGGCTTTCTAAGGCCGTAAATTTTTGATTTCACTCTTCACTGCCTATCACAGTTTCAGAGGCCATGGAATGCCCAGGTGGCACAAACCCCCCCCAAATTACCCCATTTTGGAAAGTAGACACCCCAAGCTATTTGCTGAGAGGTATAGTGAGTATTTTGCAGACCTCACTTTTTGTCACAAAGTTTTGAAAATTGAAAAAAGAAAAAAAAAATTTTTTTTTCTGGTCTTTCTTCATTTTCAAAAACAAATGAGAGCTGCAAAATACTCACCATGCCTCTCAGCAAATAGCTTGGGGTGTCTACTTTCCAAAATGGGGTAATTTGGGGGGGGTTTGTGCCATCTTGGCATTTTATGGCCTTCAAAACTGTGATAGGTAGTGAGGAGTAAAATCAAAAATGTATGCCCTTAGAAATCCTGAAGGTGGTGCTGGGTTTTCGGGGCCCCGTACGCGGCTAGGCTCCCAAAAAGTGCCACACATGTGGTATCCCCGTACTCAGGAGAAGCAGCTGAATGTATTTTGGGGTGCAATTCCACATATGCCCATGGCCTGTGTGAGCAATATATCATTTAGTGACAACTTTTTGTAAATTTTTTTTTTTTTTTTTTTTTTTGTCATTATTCAATCACTTGGGACAAAAAAAATAAATATTCAATGGGTTCAACATGCCTCTCAGCAATTTCCTTGGGGTGTCTACTTTCCAAAATGGGGTCATTTGGGGGGGTTTTGTACTGCCCTGCCATTTTAGCACCTCAAGAAATGACATAGTCAGTCATAAACTAAAAGCTGTGTAAATTCCAGAAAATGTACCCTAGTTTGTAGACGCTATAACTTTTGCGCAAACCAATAAATATACGCTTATTGACATTTTTTTTACCAAAGACATGTGGCCGAATACATTTTGGCCTAAATGTATGACTAAAATTTAGTTTATTGGATTTTTTTTATAACAAAAAGTAGAAAATATCATTTTTTTTCAAAATTTTCAGTCTTTTTCCGTTTATAGCGCAAAAAATAAAAACGGCAGAGGTGATCAAATACCATCAAAAGAAAGCTCTATTTGTGGGAAGAAAAGGACGCAAATTTCGTTTGGGTAGAGCATTGCATGACCGCGCAATTAGCAGTTAAAGCGACGCAGTGCCGAATTGTAAAAAGTGCTCTGGTCAGGAAGGGGGTAAATCCTTCCGGGGCTGAAGTGGTTAAAAAGTGTCAGAAAAAAAAAAAAGAGGAAAAAAAAAGTATTTTAAAAACTGATAGCAAAGGAAAAATAAATAAATAAATAAAACCCCCTAAAACAACACTTGCAAGCAGAAGCAGTCAAAAGCACAGCTCCTGGTCTTTAACTCTCCACTTTAGTTCCAAATTACACTTGTGTTCACAAAATCCACAGGCAAGCCACCATCAACTGGGAGCAAGCTCCAGGGGAGTTTGTATAGACACTTTTATACACCTGGGAACAATTAACCACTCCCCTTAATTAGCAGGGGAAAAAAAAAAGGTTTAAAAAGTAAAGTAGAGTAGTAAAAACCTTTTTTTTTCTTTTTGGAATAAAGGTTTTACAATGTATATAAATGAATAACAACTGACCATTGTAAGCACCGCTATCAGTGTTAAATGTTTTGGCCCAACCCCCTAACTGTCACTTTTGTTTGACAGCTTTGTCTGTTAAAAGAAGGAAAAATAAATAGAAAAACAGACTTACTGGCTGGATCGGCAAAGCAAAAAGCCTAAAAAAAAATGAATGCAGCCACCACATCTAAAGCTGGATGCACATTATACAACCTTTTTTTTTTGTTCAATTTCCTTTAGATTTACCTTTAACTATGTAGTGCTGTAAGGACCTGTCTGATTGCATACAAATTAAAAGTGCTTAGGCTTGTCCTTCTATTATATGGTTTTTGTATAACCTGTAGCCAGTTTCAGAATTGCCAAGCTACAATATATAGCATACTCCATTATTCAAAATGAATTCAAAATTAAAAGATACCAACAAAGTACTATTGTGTAATAAATATTGAGCATAAATTGTAGGCTATTGATATAATGTAACTATAGTTTAAAAATGTATTTCCCAATACTGACTATATAGAAAAGAACCAACATTGATAATTATTTTATTTAACTTTAACCTAATGATAGCTTTCTCAATTTTGGCAGTGTTGCCAGATATCTCAGCCAATAACTTTGTACGATTTTGTATACTAAAAAGTGTATTTGTTCACCCATTTTCACCTGAGATTCAATTTTTTAAATTTTACTTAAGCGGAGTTCCACCCTAAAGTGGAACTTCCGCTCATCGGATTCCTCCCCCCCTCCGGTGTCACAATTGGCACCTTTCAGGGGGGAGGGGGGTGCAGATACCTGTATAATACAGGTATCTGCACCCACTTCCGGGTACAGCTAGCCGCAGCTAGCCGCAGACTCCCCGCCCACCCCCGTTGTGTTGTGGGAAATACACAGTTCCCACAACACAACGGGGACCAGTGAAGACGCGCAGCGCGACTCGCGCATGCGCAGTAGGGAACCGGGCAGTGAAGCGGCAACGCTTCGCTTCCTGATTCCCTCAGTGTGAATGGCGGCGGCAGCACCCGAGGATCGAGGGACGGCTCGGTCTCGGGTGCCGACATCGCTGGACCCCGGGACAGGTAAGTGTCCTTATTTTAAAAGTCAGCAGCTGCAGTATTTGCAGCTGCTGACATCTAATTTTTTTTTTTTTGGTGAAACACCACTTTAGCACAGTTGTTTTTACCTGTATTGCATGAGATTTACCCTTCAAAAACTACAAAAACAAGATTTGCCCATGCAAACATTTCACCAACCAAGATTCACTCACGCCTGTTCCTCAGTGGGAAAGTGCTTTATTGTTCTATTAATCCGATTCGACATCATTCTGGAAGAGTGGATGCCATGCAATTTTTTAGAAAAATTTCAACCACTTCCATACCGGGCCTATTCTGGAACTCCTCTCCTACATGTAAAAATCATAATTCTTTTGCTATAAAATTACTCAGAACCTCCAAACATTATATATATATTTTTAGAAGACACCCTAGGGAATAAAATGGCGGTCATTGCAACTTTTAATCTCACACGGTATTTGCGCAACAATTTTTCAAACGTGTTTGAACCATAACTAGTCTGGCTATTTGATCCCAGGTTCCATTCCCTTTAGGAACACAACAGCCAGGCACACAGTATTTCCCAATTACTGGAGTCAAAGATCAGGCTGTGCATGTGGTTTTTTTTTTGTGGTTTATATTTTTGGGTATGAACTTGGATAGGGTGAGGGGGAGCCTAGGGATGCTCCAATGAACTTCAAACTGGTAGTACAGGACACTAATGCTGAACTGATACTTCAGGGTGAAGGCACCCCTTTGAAGTGTAGACAAACTGGTACTAAACAGGAACTCCTCAACAGGAATATAGGGTTGTGTGTACTGGTATTAAAGTAAATCTCCCAAAAGATGCCAAATAAGTCTGTAAGAAGAAGAAGGCTGGTACTCACTGTGTCCTGTATACTGTGTAGCTGCCTGCAGTATTAGCCAGTTTCTGTACTCCTACTGCCTGTATCCTAAGTCCTTGGGAATATTTCTGCAAATGCTTTAGGAGAATAGAACAGAGGTCCGCAGCCAGTCAATAGCTGGGACCCCATAAAAGATTCTTGCACCTGCAGGTGGATTTCCCAGGGAAGCCACAGTTCTCAGGCTGGGTCTTACTCCCTCAGGAACAAGAGAACTCTGCTCTGGGTTCCAGCCTATTTATACCACTCTCAGCCACCTGATGGTCACTCACCATACTGACCAGGGATTGGCTGGGGAAGAATTAATATGCAGACTGGGATCTGTGTTCCTCCAGCCACAATGTCCCAGCTCCCTGGGATACAGGGGAAAGTAATCTAGCACCCCCACACCAGCAGAACCCAGAGCAGACCTAGCCAAATAATTGTTGCACTTTCTGACTTCAGGGAGGCCAAAAACTACATTCAACAACTAGTAGCCTAATGGGATGCTACATTACACAGCACCATGGAAAGCCAGCAATGATCAAGAAAACATTTATGCTATTTAATGACATATTCAGCCCAAGATATAACCACTGTATGTTAAACATTCAAATTGCATTCCACTCGACAACAATCGTTTATGCAAGATTCACCCATTAGCTACCTTCATTATAAAGTGATCTACGGACCGACCCAATGTGTCAGAACGGGTGGTCGCCAGACTCCATGTCACCGGGACCGGGGGGGGGGTGGGGTCCAGTGTAAGTTCACCTTGTAGATTTTTCTGTAAAGGTGGACTTACCCTTACCCAGGCAAAACATTTATACGGACAGCAAAACTTTTTATTCATTTTTTCAACACCTTAAAATTGTTTAATGTACAATCTCTAAGATTATAAACTCCAATAAACAGGGCCCCTCTGATTACTGTTGTATAAAATTGTATTGTAACTGTAATGTCTGCCTTAATTTTGTAAAGCGCTGCACAAATTGTTGGCGCTATATAGAGCCTCCCTTTTTTCCTAATTAATATACAGCTGTCACATGACCAGTTATTTCCTGGCCTGTCTGTAGGGAAACAGTGGCAGGAGTAGCTTCTAGTCCTCTGCTACTGGTCACACGTTCAAAATGTAAAAATCCTTTACAATAAAAAGTAAAAAAAAGAATTGATATTAATCAACTGTTTTAAATTTTCATACAAATATAAATTTGAACTCATTTTTTTTTTGGCAATAACATGGTCAGTTACAGTCACAGGCTGTGTCATACCCCTCCAGCCTATGTGTTATGCCGCGTACACACGATCGGACATTCCGACAACGAAATCCTGGGATTTATTTCCGACGGATGTTGGCTCAAACTTGTCTTGCATACACATGGTCGCACAAATGTTGTCGGAAATAACGATCGTCAAGAACGCGCTGACGTACAACACGTACGACGGCACTATAAAGAGGAAGTTCAATAGCCAGTGCACCACCATTTGGGCTCCTTCTGCTAATCTTGTGCTAGTAGAAGTTTGGTGAGAGACGATTCGCTCTTTTCAGCCTCGTGCTTTTCAGATCGTTACTGCTCTTCAGTTTGTGCTTGTGGGTTTGTATCTGGTTTTCAGTGCATATTTTTATATTACATATTTGATTTTCAGTGCGTTCTTGTCTGCTCGTTTCTGATTTTCAGTTCGCTCTTCTCAGGTCTTTCTGATTTTCAGTGCATTCTGTTAGTTCATTCTGACCAGCTGACCGTTTTCTAGCCATGTTGCGGGTATGTACTCATCGTAGAGTTCGTGCTGTGCAGGGGTTTGGTGTTGGGGTTCTTACTTTGACCAAAGCCCAGTCCATGAAGAGGGCGGGGAGTAGGGATGAGCCGAACACCCCCCGGTTCGGTTCGCACCAGAACCTGCGAACGGACCGAAAGTTCGCACGAACGTTAGAACCCCATTGACGTCTATGGGACTCGAACGTTCGAAATCAAAAGTGCTCATTTTAAAGGCTAATTTTCATGGTATTGTCCTAAAAAGGGTTTGGGGACCCGGGTCCTACCCCAGGGGACATGTATCAATGCAAAAAAAACTTTTAAAAACGGCCGTTTTTTCGGGAGCAGTGATTTTAATGATGCTTAAAGTAAAAAAAAAAAAGTGAAATATTCTTTAAATATCGTACCTGGGGGGTGTCTATAGTATGCCTGTAAAGTGGCGCGTGTTTCCCGTGTTTAGAACAGTCCCTGCACCAAATGTCATTTTTAAAGGAAAAAATCTCATTTAAAACTGCTTGCGGGTTTAATGTCATGTCGGGTCATGGCAATATGGATGAAAATCAGTGAGACAAACGGCATGGGTACCCCCCCAGTCCATTACCAGGCCCTTTGGGTCTTGTATGGATATTAAGGGAAACCTCGCACCCAAATTAAAATAAGGAAAGGCCCTATATACTCTGAACAGCAGTATACAGGCGGTGCAAACAAGACAGGGACTGTAGGTTTGTTGTTAAGTAGAATCTCTTTGTAATTTTGAACGGGTACATTTTTAACGTGTTTAGCTCCAGCCAAAAAATCTTTTTTAAGCTTTTTGGAAAACATAGGGAAGGGTTATCACCCCTGTGACATTTGTTTTGCTGTCTTTCCTCCTCTTCAGAAGATTTCACCTCACTTTTTGTCCCAATGAAAAATGTTTTTTGAAAATTTGGGTTTTTTTTGTGGAACAAGGATTGGAAAGCATCAGTGGAAAGGAGAAATTGTTTTCCCATATTAACTCTTACAGGAGAGAATTTCCCTTTCTAGGGGTAGATTTCATCTCACTTCCTGTTGTCTCCTTCCGTTTGCAAGTAGGAGTCGTTTGTAAGTTAGATGTTTGAAAGTAGGGTCCTGCCCTATATACTCAGCAGAAATTTGGGCCTTAGGTGTTGCTGTGGCCACAACACTGTAAGCCCTCACAGGGCCCTGCTGTGAAATATTAGATCAAGAATTGTAATTACATGCCCCTGTTGAACAGGAGCTGAAAAATTAGGCCTTAGGCACTGGTGCTGGTGCCACAACACTGCAACCCCTCACAGACACTCTAGTTGGAACGCAGGGACGAGCCCTGCTGCAAAGTATTGCTTCAAAAATTGTAATTACACGCCCCTGTTAGACAGGGGTAGAAAAATTGGGCCTTAGGCACTGGTGCTGGTGCCACAACACTGCAACCCCTCACAGACACTCTAGTTGGAACGCAGGAACGAGCCCTGCTGCAAAGTATTGCATCAAAAATTGTAATTACACGCTCCTGTTAGACAGGGGCAGAAAAATTGGGCCTTAGGCACTGGTGCTGGTGCCACAACACTGCAACCCCTCACAGACACTCTAGTTGGAACGCAGGAACGAGCCCTGCTGCAAAGTATTGCATCAAAAATTGTAATTACACGCCCCTGTTAGACAGGGGCAGAAAAATTGGGCCTTAGGCACTGGTGCTGGTGCCACAACACTGCAACCCCTCACAGACACTCTAGTTGGAATGCAGGAACGAGCCCTGCTGCAAAGTATTACATCAAAAATTGTAATTACACGCCCCTGTTAAACAGGGGCTGAAAAATTGTGCCTTAGGCACTGGTGGTGGCGCCCAGAACCAAAAATGTTCTTACAAGCTATCAGCATGATGATTGAGGAGGAAGAGGATAATTACTCAGGGATAGTCACTCAGCATCAGCATAGGCAGTCTTTGAAGGGATCTGAGATTTCAAAAAAAATTATTCGGTTACATCAGCATCAGGTGCTTGGTAGCTGGTGGTGATCCAAGACTGATTCATTTTTATGAAGGTCAGCCGATCGACCGAGTCGGTGGACAGACGCACCCTGTGATCGGTTACCACGCCTCCAGCAGCACTGAATGTGCGTTCCGAAAGAACGCTGGATGCAGGACAGGCCAGTAGCTCAATTGCATACTGTGCAAGCTCTGGCCAGTGATCCATCCTCAAGACCCAGTAACCCAGAGGATTTTCGGTGGGAAAGGTGTCCAAGTCTGATCTTGCCCCTAGGTATTCCTGCACCATGTAAAACAGACGCTGGCGATGGTTGCTGGAACCGATCATACCTTGGGGCTGTGGACCAAAAAATTGTCTGAACGCATCGGTCAGACGGCCACCTTCTCCACCGCTCCTTCTTTGACTGACCGAAGCCTCAGCAACACGTTGTCCAGAAACAGGAGTTTGTAACCTCCCAGTCTCTGGGAACGCATTGCACAGACCTTTCTGCAAGGCCTCCCGAAGATGTTTCATCCTCTGCTCCCTCTGCGATGGCAAGATAAGTTCCGCAACCTTACCCTTGTAACGTGGATCAAGGAGGGTTTCCAGCCAGTATTGGTCCTTCTCCTTGATACCACGAATACGAGGATCCTTACGCAGGCTTTGCAGGATCAGGGAGGCCATGCAGCGTAGGTTTGCTGAGGCATTCGGTCCGGAGTCCTCTGGGTCACTAAGGACGACAACGTCCGCAGCCACCTCCTCCCAGCCACGTACAAGTCCATGTGTTTCTTGGGACTGATCCCTTAAAGACTGCTGCTGATGCTGAGTGCCAGGCTCCACCTCCATACTGACACAATCTTCCTCCTCCTCCTCCTCCTCCTCGTCCTCTTCCTGTGTGATCGGCGGGCACGCAGGAACACTGTCTGGATAAAGGGGGCCTTGAGAGCTAAGGAAGTCCTCCTCTTCCTGCCTCTGTTCTGCCTCAAGTGCCCTGTCCATTATTCCACGCAGCGTGTGCTCCAACAGGTGGACAAGGGGGACACTGCTCACTGCTCACCATCCTCGTGGCCTCCTCGAATGGTGACAGGACAGTGCATGCATCCCTGATCATGGCCCACTGGCGTGGGGAAAAAAAGCCAAGCTCCCCTGACCCTGTCCTGGTGCCATAGTCGCACAGGTACTCATTGATGGCCCTCTGCTGCGTGTGCAGCCGCTGCAGCATGGCCAACGTTGAGTTCCACCTGGTGGGCATGTCACAGATTAGGCGGTTCTTGGGCAGGTTAAACTCCTTTTGGAGGTCCGTCAGCCGAGCACTGGCATTATATGACCGGCGGAAATGCACACAGACTTTCCTGGCCTGCCTCAGGACATCCTGTAAGCCCGGGTACCTGCCCAAGAACCGCTGCACCACCAAGTTAAGGACGTGAGCCAAACAGGGCACATGGGTCAGTTGTCCCTGTCGGAGGGCAGAGAGGAGGTTGGTGCCATTGTCGCAAACCACCATTCCTGCCTTAAGTTGGCGTGGCGTCAACCACCTCTGAACCTGCCCCTGCAGAGCTGACAGAACCTCTGCCCCAGTGTGGCTCCTGTCCCCCAAGCACACCAGCTCAAGCACCGCATGGCATCTTTTGGCCTGCGTACTTGCGTAGCCCCTTGAACGACTACGGAGCACCGCTGGTTCCGAGGAAGAGGCCATGGAGGAAGAAGAAGAGGAGGGGGTGGAGGAAAGAGGTGTGTCACAATCAGCATTTTGGAGGCGTGGTGGCGGAACAACCTCCAACACTACTGCACCTTGTCCTGCATCCTTCCCAGCTGCCAGCAGAGTCACCCAATGCGCCGTGAAACTTAGGTAACGTCCCTGTCCATGCCTGCTGGACCATGAGTCAGCGGTAATATGCACCTTACCGCTGACCGCCCTGTCCAGCGAGGCATGGACATTGCCTTCCACATGCCGGTAGAGAGCCGGAATCGCCTTCCGTGAGAAAAAGTGGCGTTTGGGTACCTGCCACTGAGGAACCGCACATTCCACAAACTCACGGAAGGGGGCAGAGTCTACCAACTGAAAGGGCAGCAGTTGAAGTGCTAGCAATTTTGCCAAGCTAGCATTCAACCGCTGGGCATGTGGTCCGTCAGCCGAGCACTGGCATTATATGACCAGCGGAAATGCACACAGACTTTCCTGGCCTGCCTCAGGACATCCTGTAAGCCCGGGTACCTGCCCAAGAACCGCTGCACCACCAAGTTAAGGACGTGAGCCAAACAGGGCACATGGGTCAGTTGTCCCTGTCGGAGGGCAGAGAGGAGGTTGGTGCCATTGTCGCAAACCACCATTCCTGCCTTAAGTTGGCGTGGCGTCAACCACCTCTGAACCTGCCCCTGCAGAGCTGACAGAACCTCTGCCCCAGTGTGGCTCCTGTCCCCCAAGCACACCAGCTCAAGCACCGCATGGCATCTTTTGGCCTGCGTACTTGCGTAGCCCCTTGAACGACTACGGAGCACCGCTGGTTCCGAGGAAGAGGCCATGGAGGAAGAAGAAGAGGAGGGGGTGGAGGAAAGAGGTGTGTCACAATCAGCATTTTGGAGGCGTGGTGGCGGAACAACCTCCAACACTACTGCACCTTGTCCTGCATCCTTCCCAGCTGCCAGCAGAGTCACCCAATGCGCCGTGAAACTTAGGTAACGTCCCTGTCCATGCCTGCTGGACCATGAGTCAGCGGTAATATGCACCTTACCGCTGACCGCCCTGTCCAGCGAGGCATGGACATTGCCTTCCACATGCCGGTAGAGAGCCGGAATCGCCTTCCGTGAGAAAAAGTGGCGTTTGGGTACCTGCCACTGAGGAACCGCACATTCCACAAACTCACGGAAGGGGGCAGAGTCTACCAACTGAAAGGGCAGCAGTTGAAGTGCTAGCAATTTTGCCAAGCTAGCATTCAACCGCTGGGCATGTGGATGGCTGGGAGCAAACTTCTTTCGGCGGTGCAGCAGCTGGGGCAGGGAAATTTGCCTGGTACAATCTGACGTCGGTGTACCAAAAGCAGATTGCCCACAAGTACTTGGCTGTGACACACCTAATTCTACACCTTCATTCCTCTCACTGCAGGTCTCAGAGAGGACTGGAGGTCTAGTGGGGTTGGAAATCTCAGCTGATGAGGAGCAAGGAGAGATCCTCTTTGTTCTTTGGTGTGGGTCTTTTAGATACGCTTGCCAACAAACTGCATGGCAGGTCAACATATGTCTGGTCAAGCATGTGGTACCCAAGCGGGAGATGTTTTGGCCACGCGAGATACGCTTGAGACATATGTTGCAAATAGCAGCGGTGCGATCTGATGCACTGGTCTCAAAAAAGGCCCACACCAAAGAACTTTTTGAATAACGCACAGAGACTGCAGCGCCCTGCACATGTGGAGCTTTGGGGTGTGATGCAGTCAATGTGCTGCCCTTAGGCTGGCCCCTGGAGGGCATCCTGCCTCGTTGGTGATGTGCCGCCTCCTCCTCCTCCTCCTCTCTCCTATCAGGCACCCACGTTGAGTCAGTGACCTCATCATCCCCTCCCTCCTCATCACTGGAGCAAACCTGGCAGTATGCTGCAGCAGGGGGAGCATGACTGCCAGATTGCTGTCCTTCTTGGGCACCCCCTCTGTCCGTGCTCATGTTACTGCCTTCATCGAGCTCAGTATCATCATCAGAGCCTTCCAAACGCTGGGCATCCTCCTGGAGCATGTACCCAACACTGTGGTCAAACAGTTCGAGGGAATCCTCAGGAGGACATGGTGGAGCTAGGGAAGGAGTCACTGATGACATTGAGCTGAGGGAAGAGGCCGCTGCTTTGCCAGACAAAGCACCCTGGGTGAGAGAGGATGAGGAGGATGAGGACGGCTTGGTCATCCACTCGACCAAGTCTTCCGCATGTTGCGGCTCAACACGGCCAGCTGCCGAAAAAAAGGCCAAGCGTGTCCCATGGCCACGTGCTGATGAGGATGCACCGTCTCCACGACCAGCACTAGACACAGAGCCTGCTTGCCCTCTCTTATTGGCTTGTGACTGTCTGCCTCTCCTTCTTGGCCTTCCAGACATACTAATTGCCTGTAGCTGCACTAAGCTGGGATAGAACACCAGTAATTTTCTTCAGGTAGCTTTATATACTGTAACCAGACAAGCCTGCCTGTCAGTAGGAAGATAACAGGAACGGATCTAGCTGAACACTGTGAGCAGGACGCACTGTACTAAATGTAAATAGTCTAGCTGCCTGACCGTGGTACTAATAGGATCAAATAGAACACCTGTAATTTTCTTCAGGTAGCTTTATATACTGTAACCAGACAAGCCTGCCTGTCAGTAGGAAGATAACAGGAACGGATCTAGCTGAACACTGTGAGCAGGACGCACTGTACTAAATGTAAATAGTCTAGCTGCCTGACCGTGGTACTAATTAGGATCAAATAGAACACCTGTAATTTTCTTCAGGTAGCTTTATATACTGTAACCAGACAAGCCTGCCTGTCAGTAGGAAGATAACAGGAACGGATCTAGCTGAACACTGTGAGCAGGACGCACTGTACTAAATGTAAATAGTCTAGCTGCCTGACCGTGGTACTAATAGGATCAAATAGAACACCTGTAATTTTCTTCAGGTAGCTTTATATACTGTAACCAGACAAGCCTGCCTGTCAGTAGGAAGATAACAGGAACGGATCTAGCTGAACACTGTGAGCAGGACGCACTGTACTAAATGTAAATAGTCTAGCTGCCTGACCGTGGTACTAATAGGATCAAATAGAACACCTGTAATTTTCTTCAGGTAGCTTTATATACTGTAACCAGACAAGCCTGCCTGTCAGTAGGAAGATAACAGGAACGGATCTAGCTGAACACTGTGAGCAGGACGCACTGTACTAAATGTAAATAGTCTAGCTGCCTGACCGTGGTACTAATAGGATCAAATAGAACACCTGTAATTTTCTTCAGGTAGCTTTATATACTGTAACCAGACAAGCCTGCCTGTCAGTAGGAAGATAACAGGAACGGATCTAGCTGAACACTGTGAGCAGGACGCACTGTACTAAATGTAAATAGTCTAGCTGCCTGACCGTGGTACTAATAGGATCAAATAGAACACCTGTAATTTTTTTCAGGTAGCTTTATATACTGTAACCAGACAAGCCTGCCTGTCAGTAGGAAGATAACAGGAACGGATCTAGCTGAACACTGTGAGCAGGATGCACTGTACTAAATGTAAATAGTCTAGCTGCCTGACCGTGGTACTAATAGGATCAAATAGAACACCTGTAATTTTCTTCAGGTAGCTTTATATACTGTAACCAGACAAGCCTGCCTGTCAGTAGGAAGATAACAGGAACGGATCTAGCTGAACACTGTGAGCAGGACGCACTGCACTAAATGTAAATAGTCTAGAAGATAACAGGAACGGATCTAGCTGAACACTGTGAGCAGGACGCACTGCACTAAATGTAAATAGTCTAGAAGATAACAGGAACGGATCTAGCTGAACACTGTGAGCAGGACGCACTGCACTAAATGTAAATAGTCTAGAAGATAACAGGAACGGATCTAGCTGAACACTGTGAGCAGGACGCACTGCACTAAATGTAAATAATCTAGAAGATAACAGGAACGGATCTAGCTAAACTGAATACAGTGTATATATATATATGCAACACCTGGGATGCATATATATACACAATACACTGTAAGTGCAGCTAACTGACTGACTGTTCTGCCTAATCTATCTAACTCAAATCAAATGACACTGTCTCTCTCTCTATCTCTCAGCACACCGGAACACACACTACACAGGGCCGCCGTGCAGGCGGCCTTATATAGTGTGGGGCGTGTACTAAATCCCCTGAGCCATAATTGGCCAAAGCCTCCTTGGCTTTGGCCAATTACGGCTCTCTGTTCAGGCGGCGCTGTGATTGGCCAAGCATGCGGGTCATAGTGCATGCTTGGCCAATCATCAGCCAGCAATGCACTGCGATGCCGCAGTGAATTATGGGCCGTGACGCGCCACACGAATTTGGCGCGAACGGCCCATATCGTTCGCAATTCGGCGAACGACCGAACAGCCGATGTTCGAGTCGAACATGGGTTCGACTCGAACACGAAGCTCATCCCTAGCGGGGAGAAGTTCATGGACAAAGAATTGGTTGCTCCAGCGTGACAAATTCTCGCACATGCCTTTGTTGCGGGAGATCCGTGAGAATAATCCCGATGATTTCAGGAATTATCTCGGTATGACGGACTCCGTTTTTCACCGTTTGTTGGCTTTGCTGTCCTCTTATATTACGAAGCAAGACACCTGCATGCGACAAGCCATCACTCCCAAACAGAGGCTCGTTGCCACGTTGCGGGACTTGGCGATGGAGAGAAGTCTGCAGGACATCAAGTTCTCGACAGGCATCTTCCCCCAGGCTCTGGGGATCATTATTCCAGGGACCTGTTCTACCATCATTCAGGTCCTGCAAAAGGACTATATTAAGGTAAGATTTCTCCTTTAAAATCCCATTATATGTATTTAATGTTTGCTAATGTATTGTATTTCTTTCATCATTCCCTAATTACCATTATTGTAATATGCTGTGAATGTCTTCTTTGTCCTCATGCATGCTGGATGCAGGCTTTCAAGTTCCATTTTTGTCCTTCATGCATGTTTGCCTTCACTAACCTCCCCAGCATGCTATCCTGGGCCCATACACACCTAGCCTAGTCACTTAACAATGTATTTTGTCAGCTCAATAGTAGTGCTTTACCCTAAACACCCCCTAAAATATGTCCAAATGTTATTTGTGTCCTTAAATTCAGAGGCTTTTTTTGGAGGTCACAAAATCATTCGGAACCCTCCCTCCCCCCCAACCGCTAAGTGAACCGATACCAATCCTCTATCTGCTGACTTTGCCAAACCCATACACACTATACCTACCTCTTCTTTTGTGTTCATTTTTATGGATGAATTCACCAAAGCATGTAGTGAAAGGGCCTGCCTGAATACTTTCTAATGGTACTGTTTAAAGTTTTGTTCTCCTATTATCTTGATAGATAATTGCAGAATGTAAAAATGGGCTTCAATTTGTACAGTGTGTATTTATATTTTTGTATTATGACAATTCTTACCTGTCCAGGGGGCTGCCAATAGTGTAAGTAAGGAGGGGCTGGCCAAAGTAACACACATTATTTATGCGTTCAGCTCTCAATGAAGTGGAGAGGTTTATCTGTCCAAAACATCTACCCCCCCCCTAAAATTTTTAAAATGGGCCATCAGAGTGGGGGAGGAATCTGATAAGTGGACCTTAGATTTTTTTTTTAAATACTCCTTCAAATAAATGTTATACTGATGTTGGTCAAGAATTTTTGTGTCTAATCTGTTTGCAATGTTATGTGCAAAAGTACTAATTTTTATTTTTCTTGTTTCACTCCACAGTTTCCTTCAACGCCACAGGAATGGCAGACTGTGGCTTCCCAATTTGCCCAGCGGTGGGACTTTCCCAACTGCAGTGGGGACAGGAGGATCAACCAGTTATTATGCAGAATACAGAAACCAAATCCCATAGTGACATGTGAGTATGAACAGCATATGATACGACATTTATTGATAGTTTTTGAAGATGTGGGTTAAATGACACTTTAATTTCATCTAAAGTTGGCAAATTTAAAAAAAAATGCCTTAACTACCTAAAATTACTCAGAACCCCCAAACATTTTTTTTTTTTTAGACACCCTAGAAAAGAAAAAAACAGTCATTGCAATACTTTATGTCACGCCGTATTTGCGCAGCGGTCTCATTTTTGAGTTACTCTCTCTCACTCTAAAAGATTGCGGCGATGCCTTACATGTGTGATTTTAACACTGTTTTCATATGCGAGTGCGATTTACGAATGTGTTCGCTTCTGCGTGCTAGCTAGGCAGGGCGGGGTTCTAACAATTTTTTTTCTTATCTATTTTACTTTTTACTTTTTATTTTTACGCTATCCATTTAAAAAAAAATGGGTCACTTTTATTCCTATTACAAGGAAAGTAAACATCCCTTGTAATAGAAAAAAGCATGACATGTCAAAAAGACCTCAGATCTCACATTTACAGTTAAATTCGATAAAAAGAAAAAAAAATGTCTTTTATTTTTTCAATAAAAAAAATTCCCCTTTAAGACCATTGGGTGGAAGTGACGTTTGAAGTCGCTTCCGTCATCCAACGTTATGGAGCCGAGTGGGGGCCATCTTTTCCTCACTCGGCATCCAGCCCCAGAGAGGAAAGGACCGGGTCATCTCTGCCGCTACTGACAGGTCCGGTAAGCGCACGTAGACCCCGGGCAGCGGCGGGAGGGGGGAGAACCTCTCCCGCCGCCTATAAAAGTGATCTTGCGGCGAATCCGCCACAGAGACCTTTTATCTGAAAGCGGACCGCCCACTGTTTAACACGATACTGGGGTTAACAACGGTATTCCACGTTAAACAGCTGCCATATAATGATGGCGGCCGGTCCGCCAATGGTTAAAACATGATACTGTTTAAAACTGCCAATGTTTCTGCCTCTCGTCTACTAGAAACTATAGATATTCTGAAGGACACTGTCAGAGGCTTAAGACATTTCAAGATTTTGTCAGACTGCTCATCTGCAAGAGGAGACTGTCAAAGACTGTGCACATACTGTATCAAAGCAGACAAACAAAGACCTTATACAAGCTAAAGGAAACTGCAATGGACTGTGGACATGATTATAGAAGATTATCAGAGATTGCAGACATGCTACAAATGACCAAAAACTGCCAACATACAAAAACAAAGAAAACAAAGAATGCAGACATCCTACATAAGACAGAGCCTTAAAACAATGCGATCAATGATAAAGAAAAAATATTTAAATGCCAGAAAAACGACAAATACCAGAACGCTTCTTGATAGTCTGGATGTTCATGGGGTTTGTAGTATGAGAAATTACACTGTCGTATACATAGCATCTCATCAGAGTCATGATGCTGAAGTTGAAATCTTAAAAGGTTGGGTGAACCTGAAGCTCCGATGACCCAGTAGGTCGTTTCTAAATGTTTCCTTTCTCTTTCCCCTCTAGTATTCCACCAGGTGTCATCCTTCCTAATGCCCCAAAAAGTGTCCAGTGCCTTCTCTTGGCCTGGCTTTTTAGCTCTTTGGTGCATTCTCCAATTTAGAACAAGAAGTGATTTCAGGCTAATCAAGCTGCTCCAATATACAGATGGCTTAATTTAGAAACTAGGGTCTGTATTCCTGGGACTCTGCAACAAACACAGCATGCAAGGGAAGGAGAAATACAATGCAGTAACACAGCCCTGATACACTTCTTCCCAATGATTGGCCCTGGGACAGGAGTTTCCTCATCCTAACTATTGGCAAACTTGCAGTAAACGTAGCCAGGACACTTTACCTGAACTTTTTTGATTGTTCCTTGGCCTTGCATAGTGATCAAACTCTCGAAATATATCGCAGCCAAACCTTTGGCATAACAGCCAGGCAACTTGATTTTGTTTTGTTTACTGTAGCTACCACATTTATGTTATAAAGAACATAGACAGCAATAATTCCATTCTTGCTTAGACTTTATATATCCTAATAGACTATTTAGAACACAAAATAGTCAAATTTAAACATGTTTAAATGACTGAATTTAATGTATTCGCCCTCATTTGAAATTATGTAGTTGTCCTTTAGCGGGTACGTGTTTTAAATGCTGGCATATGCAAATGATAGATTTAAACAACTGTGTGATAAACAGAATAAAATGCATGGGGAATAATTGATAGGATGAATTACTGTGTTTTAATTGTATTACAGTTAATGTTCCTCCAACCCTGTTCTCCCATTTTGGAATGGTAAAATCCAGGGTTAGAGATGGGCATGAGTTTGGGCTGACCATTGGCTGTTTCCCATTCAGGGAACATCGAATTTGCACGGTGTTCGGTGGATGTTCACCCTACCGTACGCCCTGCAATGCACTGCGGGCTGCACAGTGCATTCTGCGTGCTGATTGGGCAAAGCTATGCCCAATCAGGGTGCAGTAAAAGCTAGTTGTTAGGGAGCGGGGCCAGGAAGCCGGCCGTGGCGTCCTTATTAACCGATGAGTCATCAGCTGTCAATGGGCTTTCCCGCTGACAGCTGAATAATAAAAAAAAACATTTTTTTCTTTTTTTTTATAAATCTCTTAATTCATTTTCCAATAGAAAAACATTCTACAACTTACATTTTTCAATCTTTAATTTATCCACTCTCGCAGGAGCTTTCATATAATTTTCATTGATAAATATTACATAAAAAAAAATTAAATAAAAAAAATCATTTTTTCCCTTAAACCCTTGTATTGGTGCTGTGGCAGACTGCTTGTTGAAAGCTAAAAAGTGGGGACCTTGAATGGAGAGTGTGAACAAGTTTTTCTTTCGACTACTGGTGATTGCTGTGTTGCATTTTTAGGTTTTTTTTGGGGCTTTGTCTTGTAGCTTTTTAACACCTTTTTCTGTCACTTTTTAAACAGCCTTTTTTTTCTTTTCTTCCTTCAGCCTACTAATTAAGGGTAGTGGTTAATTGGTCACAGGTGCTTGAGGCCTATATAACTTTCTTAAAAACCAGAGTTAGTGGTACTGGACTAAGTGGTGAGTTAAAAACCAGAAATTGAAACAAGAGGTTATAACAGGGGTCAAGTACCTGTGTAGGGTGAGTGTGTACCTACGTATTGTAAGTACATGAGTGCTGCGAGTGCACGTGGGCTGTATTGAGTGTTAGTGTCAGGTAGTACCTGTGTATTGTGAGTACATGAGTGTTGTCTGAGTCTTGTATGTGGATCGTTAGTACTTGTGTATTGTGTGTGTGCATGTGGGTCTGCGAGTGCGCGTGGGTCTGCGAGTGCATGTGGGTCTGCGAGTGCACCTTGGTCTGCGAGTGCATGTTGGTCTGTGAGTGCACGTGGGTCTGCGAGTGCACGTTGGTCAGCGAGTGCACGTTGGTCTGCGAGTGCACGTTGGTCAGCGAGTGCACGTTGGTCTGCTAGTGCACGTGGGTCTGCGAGTACCTGTGTATTGTCTTGTTGAGTACCTGTGTATTTTCTTGTTGAGTATTAGTGTCAGGAAGCTAGTTGTTAACTAATCTGGAGAGGGTGTAATCACCAATCCTCATTAAATTAGTGGGTATGATGCCCAGCGGGTGTGGAGATGTGACTCAGTGTACATCTTGCGACATGTATGCGTTCCTTAATCATCCGATCGAGGGCGCATACTGCTATGCACAATGTAAGCACATAGTTTCCCTGGAAGCCCAGGTTCTGAATCTGGGGAAGCAACTGTCAGCACTGAGAAGACCCTCCATACTAAAGGAGAGCCAGGAACGTACACGGCAGGTGCCGGCAGAGGCCAGCACAGAGGCGGGTGGAGACAAAGAGGTGCAGGCACTAGGAAAGTGTAAATGGGTGACAATCAGGAAGGGTAGAAGGGGAAGCGCCAGGGCTGGAACATCCCAATAAGTACGCTCCATTGAGTGACATTGGTGAAACCAGTCAGGGACCAGCACTGCTGGAGCTGAGGGACTTTCCTAGCTGCCGGGGGAAGAACTCCTCCAGTGAGAGTGGGGGGGGAAGCGAAGGGAAAGGAAAGTGTCAGGAGGCGCATACCAGCAGAGAGATCCGTCTCCCTACAAGAGCTTTGAGAAGCAGAAATACACGCATTCCTGTTGCCCATAGGAATCGGGCCTTGGCGCATAGAAGTACGCATGTGCGAACTGGCGCGCAAACAGAAGCCGCCGTGCACCCGTGTGCGCGTCGACGCTTGTGCGCACATGTGACGCTGACGCCAGTGAGTCTATTTAGGCACAGCCAGTACTCAGCCCCACTGCTGCTTCGTCTTCAGCTCTGTGCATCCTGTTTCCTGAGAATCTGTATCTTGATCCCTGTTACCTAACCGGCTTGTCTTGACCATCCCTTGATCTCCACCTGCACTGACCCCGGCTTGTCCTGTGACCATCCTCTTGTCTTCTCCTTGGCTCCTGTTTGCTGATCCGGCTTTTGACCTTGACTTGCCTCCTGACTACGAACCTGCCTGCACCCTGCAGCCGATTGTCCTAGCCGTGTATGACCCAGCCTGCCTGACCTTGCTTCTTCTTTACTGCCATCCGCACCAGCTGCCTGCCTGTCGGTCTTCCTGCTGAAGTCTGCCTCTGTCTTCTCCAGCCCTTCCCGGAATGTCGTCCAGCTACCAGCTAAAGACTCTTGGCACTCGTGTGACTCTGTACCTTGGCGCCTTCTGTTCCCACTATCAGAGGTGCCAGGTCAGTGCTGTAAGGGAGGCCTTGCTCATCCATTCAGGCTCTTCAACCAGGTACGTGATAGAAAGACAGATTCTGGTGGTAGGGGACTCAATTCTTAGAAGGAGAGAGAGGGCAATGTAACAAAGACCTGAAGCGCCCAACTGTATGTTGTCTACCGGGCGCTCGGGTTCGGCACATCACGGAACTGGTGGACAGATTACTGGGAGGGGCTGGGGAAGACCCGGCTGTCATGGTGCACATTGGCACCAATGACAAAGTCAGAGGCAGATGGAGTTTCCTAAAGATTGATTTTAGGGACTTGGGAGCTAAATTGAAGAAAATGACCTCCAAGGTAATATTCTCAGGAATACTACTGGTACTTCGAGCAACACCAGAAAGGTAGAGGGAGATTAGGTTAGTAAACAAGTGGTTCAGGAGCTGGTGTAGTAAGGAGGGGATTGGGTTCCTGGAGGACTGGGCCGACTTCTCAGTCGATCACCAGTACTATAGATGGGACGGACTGTACCTAAATGAGGAGGGTGCAGATCAGCTGGGAGTAAAGATGGCCAAAAAGTTAGAGGGATTTTTAAGCTAGGCAATGGGGGGGAGGGCTCGGGGGGAGGGCCCAGAGGTAGAGATAGTCAGCGCAGAACATATTCCAGAGGGTAGTATTGGGGGCCTAGGTGGTAGGTTGACTAAAGTACATAAACCCAAGGTAAGTATAGTAACAAGTCATGTTCACCAATGCCAGGAGCCTGGCGGACAAGATGAGTGAACTAGAGATACTGTTGTACGAGGAGGAATTTGGATTTTGTGGGAGTTTCAGAGACCTAGTTCAACAGCTCTAATAATTGGCTGGCAACCATTTAAGGGTATACCCTTTATCGCAGGGATAGAGAGGGTAAAAAAGGGGGCGGGGTATGCATATATATCAGAAATAATGTACAAGTGTATGTGGAATTACTTATTTACTTAATTATCCTTATCCCTGACCTGTCTGGTGTGTTCCTTGGTCTTCATGATGCTGTTTGTTCACTTAGGTTCTCTAACAAACCTCTGAGAGCTTCACAGAACAGCTGTATTTTATACTGAGATTTAATTACATGCAGGTGGACTCTATTTACTAATTAGGTGACTTGTGAAGGCAATTGGTTCCGCTAGATTTTAGTTGGGGTATCAGAGTTAAGGGGGCTGAATACAAATGCATGCCACAATTTTCACAAATTTATTTGTAAAATATTTTGAAAACCATTTATAAATTTCCTTCCACTTCACAATTATGTGCCACTTTGTGTTGGTCTATCACATAAAATCCCAATAAAATACATTGATGTTTTTGGTTGTAACATGACAAAATTTCAAAAATTTCAAGGGGTATAAATACTTTTTCAAGGCACTGTAGTACCCCACCCCATTCACCAAAAAAGTGTTAAAAAGTAATAAAAACACAGAGACTGTTTTTGACAATTGCTTTATTAAAAAATAAAAAAACTATGTCCCCCAACGTAAATCAATGGTAAATCACTCCGTCCGTCACACCCAAAAAAAACAATCAAACCGCTCTGCACTCAGTAACGGCCGACAGGCCGAATGCCTCCTCTGCCGTTTGACAGTTCATATATATACTGATAAAAATTATTCTGTCGGCTTGTAATTTTAACATAAAAATGTTATCATTTTCAACATATAAATAAATGTTAATTAATTTACGTTGATATTTTAAGTACCTTACTTAATTTTCATTAGTTCTTACATTTACAAAAATAATGTATAATATTGAGTAATCTAGACAAAACTTTAAGGTATGTGCATTTCCATATTCTAATTGAGTTACACTTACTTAAAAAAATGATCTTATCTTTGACTGAAATTGCCGGACGCATATGTTTGCCAAACGTGCAACCGCACAAGTTTTGATGCTGTATATTTTAAAGAGTTTGACGTCTTTTGGAACTTTGAAAGCCTGCACAAGGCAGTTCCCATACGTTTGAGGCCCATCAGGATGAAAGAGCGCCACCAGTGACAAGAATTTTTCACTACAAAGCCATGCAATGCCATTGAAAGGTTATGCCGCGTACACACGGTCGTACTTTTCGTCTACAAAAGTCAGACAGCCTTTCCGACAGACTTCCGGCAGACTTTCGGTGGACTTGCGGCGGACTTGCGGCCTACTTTCTAACGAACGGACTTGCCTACACACGACCACACAAAAGTCGGTCGGATTCGTACGTGATGACGTACACCGGACTAAAATAAGGAAGTTCATAGCCAGTAGCCAATAGGTGCCCTAGCGTGGCTTTTTGTCCGTCGGACTAGCACACAGACGAGCGGATTTCGGGGTCCGTCGTAGTTACGAAGTAAAGTTTTGAAGCATGTTTCAAATCTAAAGTACGTCGGATTTGAGGCTAAAAAAGTCAGTTGAAAGTCCGGAGAAGCCCACACACGATCGGATTACCAGCCAGCTTTAGTCCATCAGCGTCTGTTGGACTTTTGTAGACGAAAAGTACGACCGTGTGTACGCGGCATAAGAGTGAACATTGAACAAATTATCGTTCACATGCTTTAAATGTTGCTTAACATACCATCTAAAATGTTTATTTTATGTGCCGATTAATATATTTATAATAAATGGACATACGTCCATTGTACACAGCTACTGAGACAACTCACTTGTGCGTACGGCAGAATGCAACCAAGATGCAGGGTGATGGACCACCAGCTGTTTAGCTTAAAAACTATTTTGTGCCACAAAAATGAATGTTTCAGCCGGTTCGGTTTTTGAGATATTGGAATTCAAATTCAGATTATGTAACATCAAGCCCCACCCACTTTGCACCCAATGTTATTAAAATTTAAAAACAAAGGTAGTATTAGTTTGCACTGCATCTGTGCCGTTTTGTCCTGAAAAAACGAATGTATGTGCTGGTTTGGTTTCAGAGATATTGCGCATTATAGTTGATGAAACCTCTCCCACTTTGCACCACACGTTATTACATTTTTATATACAATTTGTTTGTGCTGCATTTGTGTTGATGAAATTTTGTACCACAAAAACAAACTTTCTGTTTGTTTGGTTTTTGAGATATTGGACATTCAACTTTAGAATATGTAACCTAAAGCCCTGCCCACTTTACACTATGTTATTATATTTCAAAGACAAATATACCATATTTATGCTGCAATAGCAGGAAAGCATATTGGTATAGTGTATTTTTTCATATAGCACTCTCATTTTATTTCAGAACGAATGATTATGGGACTCATTTGTGCTTTTAACCTGAGCTACCCTAAAAACCTAAAATATACCTTTGAAGTTTTTCAGAAGATCTTTTTAGAGCTAGAGTGGGGAATCTATCTTCAAAAGTTCACACTTTAACCACTTGACCACTGGGCACTTAAAGCCCCTTCCTAACCAGACCAATTTTCAGCTTTCGGTGCTCTCACACTTTGAATGACAATTACTCAGTCATGCAACACTATACCCATATGAAATTTTTGTCCTTTTTTTCACACAAATAGAGCTTTCTTTTGGTGGTATTTAATCACCGCTGGGTTTTTTATTTTTTGTGCTATATATCAAAAAAGACTGAAAATTCAATAATAAAAAAAAAAAAATTCTTTGTTTCTGTTAAAATTTATTGCAAAGTATTGGCTTGGCAGAGTATTGGCGAGTATTGGTAGAGTATTGGCGAGTATTGGCAGAGTATTGGCGAGTATTGGCAGAGTTTTGCAGAATATTGCAGTGTTGCAGAGTATTGGCAGAGTATTGCAGTGTTGCAGAGTATTGCACAGTGTTGCAGAGTATTGCACAGTGTTGCAGAGTATTGCACAGTGTTGCAGAGTATTGCACAGTGTTGCAGAGTATTGGCAGAGTATTGCACAGTGTTGCAGAGTATTGGCAGAGTATTGCACAGTGTTGCAGAGTATTGGCAGAGTATTGCACAGTATTGACACTGAGCAGCGCTGTGGGCACTAAACATCCAGCCCACAGCACTGCTGCAATATCTCCCGCTCCCCCCTCTCCCCTCGCACTGTACCCATCGGTACAGAGAGGGGAGGGAGGAACCGGCGTCATGACGTGATGCCGGTTTGTTTACAAGTGATCGCTCCGTCATTTGACGGAACGATCACGTGGTGAACGGCCGCGGTACAGAGAGGGGACGGAGAAACCGGCGTCATGATGTGACGCTGGTTTGTTTACAAGTGATCGCTCCATCATTTGACGGAACGATCACGTGGTGAACGGCCGCGGTACAGAGAGGGGACGGAGAAACCGGCGTCAAGATGTGACGCTGGTTTGTTTACAAGTGATCGCTCCATCATTTGACGTAACGATCACGTGGTAAACGGCCGCGATCATTTACCTGATCCGTGATGCGCCGGGTCCTCTGGAGGTGCGCGGGAGCAACATTCTGGAATGACGTCCCATGGACGTGCACCCAGAAAAAGCCGACCGCGCTGTAGCCGTCTTTCGGCTATGGCCCGGTCGGCAAGTGGTTAAAATGCAAATTACTTTCCTAAAAGGCTTAAAAAAATGAATACATTCTGTGTTCTATGTTCTTTACAGATATACTGTATGTTACATGTGTGTGTTTCAGTTTTATTTGTTAGCTGAGAAAGAGGCATTTTTTTTTTTTTTTAAATGTTTACATTTACATTTGATGCTGCTTTAATGTTATTACATTTGTAACACTTTATAAATAATACATGTTAATTTGTTTTGAAAGCCTGTTTCATGAGACTATTCGTTTTTTTAAAATCCATATTATTCTATTATTTTTATATAAAAACCTACAAACATATATCAAGTGCATTTGGAAAATAAGTTTTACCAACTTAAAAAAATTGAGTAAGTTACAAGTTAATATTACTTAAAACAAACTAAGTAACTGAAAGTAACTAAGTAACTACGTAACAATGTAACTAAGTAATAGGGCAGCACAGTGGTGTGGTGTGGTGTGGTGGCTAGCAATTTTGCCTAGTAGCAAAAAGGTCACTGGTTCAAATCCCGACCATGACACTACCTGCCTGGAGTTGGCATGTTCTACCCTGTCCCTGCATAGGTTTTCTCCCACACTCCAAGGACATGCTGGTAGGGTAATTGGCTCCTGTGTAAATTGTGTAAATTTACCGTAGTATGTGTATGTATGGATGTGAGTTAGGGATCTTAGATTGTAAGCTTCTTGAGGGCACGGACTGATGTGAATGTACAATGTATATGTAAATTGATGGTGCTATATAAGTACTTGAAATAAATAAGTTAATGTATGTGTTCCTAACTTAACCTTTTCTAGAAACTGGAAAAATGTAGTTGGCTTTAAATAAAACTAGACAAGTTAAGGAATTTACCGTACTCCTAACTTAAAACACTATGGTCTATAAACTGAAAAAAATTGAGTTGGCTTTACTTAACCAGTTCCGGACCAGCCAATGATTTCTGGCCTGGTCCTGGTGATCAGTTCTGGCGAATATAATCCTTCCCCTGCATGTGTAAGTGTAAACACGGGCAGGGGAAGTGATATCATCTCCCCTAGTGGAACTCTTTTCGTTCCAGAGAGAGGAGAGAAGACATCTCACAGTAAGTTGCACCAACACTACACTAACACCAGTACATGTAGATACACTTGTCACCCCCCCCATCACCCCCCAGTTAACCCCTTCACTCTCTGTCACAGTGTCACCCAGTGCAGTGTTCATATTTTTTTTTGATCACTGTACTGGTGTCATTTGTGACAATTATCAGTGTTAGGGTACTTAGTAGTAGGCCCAGATAGGTCTAGGGACCCTCCCTAAACCCCTCTAATAAAGGTTTAACCCATTTATCACCCCCTGTCACCAGTGATCACCGTATTAATGTCACAGGTGATGCTGGTTAGTTAGTTATTTTTATAGTGTCAGGACACCTGCGTATATTACCTAATAAAAGGTTTAACCCCCTGATCACCCAGTGGGTGATATCAGTTAGGTTTTAGCATCAGTCAGGGTCTGCGTCGCCCCAGGCAATGTCAGATTAGTGCCAGTAGTGCTAACACCCACTCACGCACCATACACCCCCCTTAGTAGTATAGTGTCTGAATGGATCAATATCTTTGATCTGATCAGAACTATATTAGCGTCCCTAATAGTTTAAGGTTCCCAAAAATGCAGCTTTAGCAGGATCACCCCAGATACCTGCTAGCACCTGCGTTTAGCCCCTCCGCCCAGCCCACCCAAGTGCAGTATCAATCGATCACTGTCACTTACAAAACACTAAACACATAACTGCAGTATTCGCAGAGTCAGGCCTGATCCCTGCGAATGCTAACTGTTTTTTTGGTAGTGATTGAAGCAGTCGCTGACAGTCAGGTGCTCTTTTTTCCTGTGAGTCGCACTAGTGTACCAATAAATTTAGAAGCCAAAATGTCCAATCGAAGGTACACTAGTGAAGAGGCCTACATGTTTCTGAGCGGCACCCTGATAGATAGCACTCTGACAGATAGCTCTGACGACGGAGTAGTGGTCCCTGCCAAGGTCAGGCGTACCCGACCCTGTTCTTCTGCTGTTGTTGAGGTGCAAGAACCGCAGGGCTCTCGTATGGAGCAGAGAGCCAGTACTAGTGCTGCTCATTCTTCTGGTGAACTGGCAAGCACCAACGGCCTAGTACATCCTGGTCCTACATCCAGCACTGCAGTAAGTGCAGTTCAAGCTGGTGAGGTGGCTAGCACAAGTTGAGTCCCACAGCCACGAAGAAGACAAAGACAGGCCCATCGAGTCCATAGTGCCCTTCCTGCTGCATTTGCCAATCCGAATTTGGAGCCCACCACTTCTGCAGCACCTGTACTTCCCCCATTCACTGGCCAACCCGGAATTCAGGTTTTTCACGGAAGCTCTCTATGGATGTGTTGTGGACCAAAGCAATTTGTATGCTGGTCAATTAATCGCAGCTAATCCTCAGTTGACCCTTGCCAGAGATTGGAGACCTATCATGGTCTTCGAATTTAAGACCTTTCTGGGCCTATCTCTCCTCATGGGCATAGTTAAAAAAAGTAAGTTGTGGTCATATTGGTCCACTGACCCAATTCACCATATGTGTTTTCTGCCTCCATGACCAGGACACAATACGAGCAGATCTTGCGGTTCATGCATTTCAATGACAATGAACTCTGTCGTCCTCGGGGTGACCCTGGATACGATCGGCTCCACAAAATTCGGCCCCTCGTAAACCACTTCAACCAACAGTTTGCAGCCTTGTTTACTCCTGATCAAGTTGTCTGCATTGATGAGTCCCTAATTAAGTTTTTTGGCAGCTTGTCTATCAAACAGTATCTTCCCAGCAAGCATGCCAGATATGGGGTCAAGATGTATAAGCTCTGTGACAGGGCAACAGGCTATACATATAGTTTTATGGTTTATGAGGGAAGAAATAGTCACGTGGAGCCCGAGAACTGCCCAGACTACATAGGGAGTGCTGGTAAGATTGTGTGGGACTTGGTGTCACCCTTATTCGGAAAGGGGTACCACTTGTACGTGAACAATTATTACACAAGCGTGCCACTTTTTAGTCACCTTTTTGATTGGAATTGGCGCATGTGGCACCGTGCGATCTAATTGCCGGGGTTTCCCCCAACGGCTTGTAGAGTCCCGACTTAGACGGGGGAGAGAACATGCTTGAAATGTAATAATTTGTTAGCAGTGAAGTAGAGGGATACACAGAATGTTTTCGTTCTGTCCTCCCTTCACACAGATACGACTGTCCAAATTTCTACGTCGACTGGTGTCGTCGAGAAACCCTTCTCTGTCCACTAATACAACCTTAACATGGGAGGGCTGGACCTCAACGGCCAGTTGTTGGCACCGTACCTAATTGCCCATTATAAAAAAGTATCTATATATTTATTCCAATTAACTCTGCTGAATGCTTATGTGCTATACAAAGCTTCAGGACAAACTGGATCCTTCCTTAAATTCCAGGAAGAGATCATCACAGCCCTTCTGTTTCCAGACGGTGCTGTGGCCCACCTTCCCAGCGCAAATGCGGTGAGTGGCATTTTCCGTATGTTCTCCCTGGTACCCCCACCCAAAGAAATCCCCAAAGAAGATGTCGTGTTTGCAGAAAACACGGATTTAGGCGTGAAACCCGTTTTTATTGTCCCTCCTGTCCTATATTTTTTAGGCACAGATTGCGTTAAAAAAATCAAGTTGTTTTATTGAGTTATCGTTACCATTGTTTGCTTTTCAGGTATGCCATTCAGCTGCAGCACTGATTTATTTATCTTGACAGCAACAGCATTTGCTCTCACAATACGTAAATCAGCGACTCCAGCGCTGTAGGAGGTGATTTCACCACCACAGTTAAAAAAACAAACGGTGCATGTATGCCCATCATTAGAAGTGGGTAGATGAGGGGGCGTGGCCTGGACAGCGATGTGAGCGGACGTGTTCGAGCAGAGCTCCGCTAGTGATATATCCTGCCAGCGTTATCCTGCATCTTTCCAGCCGACAAACTATTCTACTTTTGCGCTGAATACTCCTGCTAATCCTGCACTATCATGTGCCCGCCGAAGAGAAACACCACGGCATCCTCCTCCTTGGAAAGATACCGGAGAGTAGATCGGAACCTAGAGGGGCAAGATGGCGCCTCAGCAGCACCTCACGCTGCCCAACATGCAGAACACGAGGCGGCAGACACTGCTATGGTTCTGGAGGCGATCTCCCTGTGCCAATCCACACTAACCACCAAGATAGAGGAGGTGAAGGTGGACATCTCGTTAATCCGCCAGGACATGACTAAGATCCGTGAGCGGGTCACGGAAGCGGAGACCAGAATCAGCAGAGCGGAAGACATACTATACCCCCTACAACACTCCCAGGAGGACTTGCAGCGTCAACTTCAGCAATTAGCTCAGAAGCAAGACGAGCTTGAAAACAGGTCCCACAGATCCAACATCCGATTCATCGGATTACCAGAGCGCACAGAAGGTTCTGACCCAGCCACCTTCTTAGAAAAACTTCTCATTACCACATATGGCAGAGAGGCCTTCTCTACTACATTTGTAGTGGAACGCGCTCATCGAATGCCCGCACGCCGCCCTCCTGAAGGGGCACCACCACGCACCTTCATAGCTAAGCTACTGAACTTTAGAGACAGAGACACCATCCTCTGTTTGGCAAGAACCAAGGGGAACATACCCTTTCAATCGGGCCATGTGATGGCGTTCCCGGACTTCTCTGCGGAGGTCCAAAAACAGCGGGCTCGCTTTGGAGAGGTTAAACGATGGTTAAGGATCCACAACTTAAGGTATGCCATGCTGTTTCCAGCCCGTTTCCGCGTGGTAGGAGAGGACCGTGCGCACTTTTTTGAGGACCCGACGATCGCGGTGGCTTGGCTGGATCAGCGTGAAGCGGAGAGAAACCGTCCTGCCAGATAGACTACCTGTCCTGCAGATCTGCGCGATCGTAAGTTGCATTCCCCTTTTTAATTTTTTTTTTTTTTATTTACTGCACGAACAGAGGCCCACATACTACATCTATAACTGTTTCCTAATACCAATGAGGCTACTCTGGACATGGAACATTTTACCCCCAAGTAAATGAGGATATCAGGTACTGTAAAGCCAAAATTGCTGCCCGAGAAATGTCGATCCCTTGAGACTGAGATGTCAAAAGACAGGCCTGTCCACACATGGATCCAGACTACCGGTCTTATTCCCTTATGTCCATCTCTTTTCCAGAAGAACTCTTTTTTTCTTCCCCCGTTTTCTCCTCTTCCATTTTTTTTTTCTTTGAAGGTGGGGGAGGGGTTAATAACTGCTTTGTGTTGTTCTCTTTATGTTTAAAGTTTATGCATTATTTGTGTATGGTTGCTATATATCACGGTAGAGTGGTCGGTTAGAGTTACATATCTGACGGCTACTACTCAGCAATTCCGTCCAATACTTGCATTGCTGAATTTGTTGCCAGCGTTTGTTCGCCCCCACTGGCGGTATTCGTTCTGCTACTAAAAGCATTAATGAGCCACCAGTGGGTGAATGTTAAAACAGTGCGATCACTTCTCTCAGGTATGAGTAGCAAGATGTTTACAGGTAATCGCACGGGTTTTGGGGCTTAATGCCCCAGCCAAGTTTGGGAGGTGGAGGGCAGGGAGGGGGGAGGGGATCTGTTATTTGGTCTTTTTAAGGAACTATGTATATGACGCATTAAACCGTAATAGTAGACAATGTACATGTTACAGATTACTAATGTATGGCTGCTAAGAACCCGTGTGGTGTGGAGTGTGGGTAAAGGCGTCTCGGGCAAACCTCAGTGTCATGCGTCTCAATAACATCCATCAATTAAAGTATGACTAAAATAAAGTTCCTAACTTGGAACGTTAGAGGACTTTGGGACGGGATTAAACGATCCGCGGTATTTGGGTGTCTTAAAACCTATCGGGCTGACATATCTGTCCTGGTTGAGACACATGTTACTGGACAACTCCAGGGTGCCTTAAAGCGTCCATGGATAGGCTGGGTCTATCATGCTACCCACACTCCATACTCAAGGGGGGTCTCTATCTTGATTGCCAAGAACACTCCGTTTAGCTGCATATCAGTGCAAACTGACCCTCAGGGCAGATTTATTTTCCTGCACTGTACCTAATCAGGTACTCAATATCTTATAATGGCGTTCTACATCCCCCCGCCATACACATCCACTCTGATTAATGAGGGCCTTCTCTTTATGACAAAACACCCCTTGATCCCGACCATATGGCTCGGAGATTTCAATATGGTCCTTGATCCATTCGTGGACAGGTTGCAGCTGAGTCGAGACACTCAATCCTCTGGCACTACCAGACTTTGGCGCACCTTAACAGAATTTTCACTTACCGACACATGGCTACATAAACACCCAGAGGCTCAAGCATTTTCCTGTTTCTCTGTGACACACTCCTCTATGTCACGCATTGACATGATTTTGATCTCGAACATCTTACTCCCCTTGTTAACTGACTCAGGCTATCACACTAGGTCTTTATCTGACCACGCTCCCTGCTGGGCTTCCCCGGCACTCGCCCCACCAGCAGGGCCTAGAGTGTGGCGCCTTCATCTATTCTGGCTATCGGCTGTGGGGGATCAGGAGGACATACATGGGGAATGGCAGTTTTTCTTTAGCACCAACAGGGACACCGCTCCTGCGGATATGGTTTGGGAATCCTTTAAATTACACGTCCGTGCCATATTGACAACACGTATTAATAGAATAAAAACCTCCTCAAAAATGATATTACAAAAGGCCACTGAAAAATTAGATGAGATCACAAACGAATTTAGCATAGACCCCACACCCGATAAGGCTTCAGCACTGAAATTTCACACCCGGATAGTGGATCAATTACACTTCGAAAAGGCCAAACAAAAATTATTCTTTACAAAGCAGAGAGTATTTGAGCAAGGTGAGCGGGCAGGCAAATTGTTAGCGTACCTAGCTAGACAAGATACCAGACCTCCAGTGGTGGTCTCCCTGAAAGCTCCAAATCATGCGCTGCTGACAGACCCTACGTTGGTGGCGGATACATTTCGGGCATACTACGCCGACTTGTACTCATCTAAAGTACAGGTCACTGCACAGGAAACCCGGACCTTTCTCCAGGACATTCCCTTCCCTCAAATCTCGGAATCCCAGTTGGCGGAGCTTGAAGCGCTCATAACTGCGGATGAGATTGTGGCGGCTGTGGCTTCCCTGGCACCTGCAAAGGCCCCCGGGTTGGATGGCCTGCCACTAGACTTCTATGCAGCTTATTCAGAGGAATTGATACCTGAGTTATTGAGACTATATAAACATATATTTGAGTCCGAATCCCTTCCCCACTCACTTAGACAAGCAGTGATCATAGTGCTTCCCAAGCCGGGCAAGGACCCTCTTTACCCCGAGTCTTACTGCCCAATCTCGTTGCTGCAGGCCAATATCAAGATCTTGGTGAAGGTCCTGGCTATTTGCCTGAATCAAATCATACTGTCCCTTATACACCCGGATCAGACGGGATTCATGCCGGAGAAAAACACAGCTATGAACCTACGTCGCCTGTACATGAATATCTCAGCAGCACATGAAGAGGTAGGGAGTAGGGCAGTGGTGGCACTTGACCCTGCTAAGGCGTTCGATTTCGTGGAATGGGGATACCTGTGGGAATGTTTGAGGGGATTCGGGTTTGGGCCTAATTTCGTGAAATGGGTTAAATTACTTTACTTCTTACCTGAGGCACGTGTAACGGTGAACGGGATAATGTCGGACCCATTTCCCCTTGAAAGGGGGACCAGACAGGGATGCCCCTTTTCCCCACTCCTCTACGCAATGGCAGTGGAGCCACTCGCCATCTCTCTTAGGAACAATCCGGAAATACAGGGTCTTCGGGTGGAGAGCTTGGTGGAGACAGTGAGTCTCTATGCAGACGACATGCTCCTGTATCTAGAGGATACAGGCCCGTCTTTACGGGCTGCTCTCCAGATGATTGAAGACTTTGGCGCACACTCGGGGTTGCGAATGAACTGGTCAAAGTCCCAAATATTGCCCTTAGATATATCATCGCCCACTAGATTATCAGCAACCCTCCCCTTGAAGAGAGTGGCACGTATTCAATATCTTGGAATACAAATAACTAGGGACCCCACGGAATTTTTGGATAATAACATAGAACCGCTATTTCTATATCTCAAATCACACACACAAATATGGGCACGACTTCCACTGGGGGTAATGGGTAGGATCAACATTATCAAAATGATCGTAATGCCAAAGTTTTTATATCTGTTTTGGAACTCTCCAGTACTCATCCCCCTTAAAGTATTCAAAACAATTGACAAACTTATTAATTCATTTGTGTGGGGCCCGAGTAGACATAAACTTGTCTGGAATACCCTTAAAAATCCTACCTCATCAGGGGGGACAGCCCTTCCTGACTTTCATTCATAATATATAGCCGCACAGTTATCGCACTTTTATTATATTCACAACATGGACAGCGCCAAATACCAGGCCCTCGTTTGTAACAAACCAAATAAGGACACTTATTCTCCCTTACAAGTACTGTTCAGGGGCAGAGATGGCAGGAGGGGTGCGGGGGATCAAGGATTTCTATTAAAACAACACCACCGCGTCTGGGAGATAGCATTAAAACTAATTAGGGCTGACTTTTATCACTCCCATACTCCTCTATGGCACAACCCACAAATGAGAGAACTGTTATCGGTCCCAGGGGCCGCCGGATGGGCAGCAAGGGGGATCATATTCCTACACCAGGTGGTCACCCCACTGGGTGTGAGAGACTTCCAATCACTATGTGCTGAGTTTCAGCTACCCATACACATGTCATTTAACTACAGACAGCTGAAAAATGCCTTACAAACACAATTCGTAAACGTCTTTCCAAACCCACAAACACTTTCTCTGGTGGATGTGATTACAGGGGTAGACTCGGTCAAACTAATATCAACCCTGTATGGCGTTTGCAGGCACGCACGCACGGTTGCGGGTATCATTGACACAGCGGAACTTAGATGGGAAGAGGACATAGGTCCAGTGGAGGATGCCGATTGGGATGAGGTTCTAGAAAACGTTAAAAATGTGTCCCCAAGGCTACCGGAGCATCTGACTCAGCTGTACATAATCCACAAATCCTATCTCACACCAGCTAGAATAGCTAAATTCTCCCGAAACCAGAATATACAGTGCCTACAGTGTACCAGCTTATCCAGCTCCTTTTTTCACCTTATGTGGTCCTGTCCGGCTATCCAGAGCTACTGGACACAAATTATTAAATTTTTACATGACGATATGGGCTCCCCCGTTCAACTGGAGCCAAGGTTATGTGTATTAGGGCTACTTCCAGATGCTACCATTGATAAATTCACAGCTACTCTACTATACGAATCACTTTTTTGTGCCAGAAAGCTAGTGGCAAAACACTGGATGAGGGCTGCACCTCCCACCTTCCAGGCCTGGATTAAAGTGGTAAACATGTCCCTACCCTACAAAAAGGTAATATATAAACACAGGGGATGTCCCACGAAGTATAATAAGGTCTGGGATACGTGGCTCAATAATACATGTGATGTATAGATATATACGAATGATTTGAGTAGAGGAGTCAAAAAGTGTCCCTATAATGGCATGAAATTGTTGCCATACTATGAGAAGGAAGTGCTCAGAAAGGTTTGTGTTCTGTTAACTTGTGCTGTATATTACTAAAAGAATGTCAGAGCTTCCTAGAGTAGGATATTCAAAATGTAAACCTATACGTATGCCACACACTTTTTCGATGATTTGTAAAATGTATAACATGTAAGTATGCTTTTCTTTTTGCTTTCTTGAATAAACATGTTCCTTTAAAAAAAAAGAAGTGGGTAGATGAAGGGCGGTATTTTAATGGTGGGTATACCTCTCTTTTTTTTCGTTCAGCCCACAGGCTACATGAAAAAAAGAACATTACAATATATGCCCAAGAAGGACCAGCAACGTACTAGTATGTTGCTGGACTTTGAGTCATTATACCAGAATGATGCCTACAGGTTTAGGACTCTTTGGGAGCCTAGCCGCGCACACGACCCCAAAATCCAAGCACCGCTTTCAGGCTTTCTAATGGCGTAAAATTGTAATTTTACTCCTCACTACCTATCACAGTTACGGAGGCCCTGAAATGTACAAATAGCACAACCCCCCCCCCCCCCCAAATGACCCCATTTTGGAAAGAAGACACGCCAAGGTATTTGTTAAGATGCATGGTGACTATTTTGCAGTCCTCATTTGTTTTTGGAAAAAATTATTTTTTCAATTTTCAAAACTTTGTGACAAAAAGCGAGATCTGTAAAATACTCAACATGCCTCTCAGCAAATAGCTTGGGGTGATTACTTTCTAAAATGGGGTCATTTGTGGGGGGGTTGTGCTATCCGGGCATTTCATGGCCTCTGAAACTGTGATAGGCAGCGAGGAGTGGAATCAAACATTTACGCCCTTAGAACGCCTGAAGGCGGTGATTGGTTTTCAGGGTCCTGTACGTGTTTAGACTGCCAAAAAGTCCCACACATGTGGTATCCCCATACTCAGGAGAAGCAGCAGAAAGTATTTTGGGGTGTAATTCCACATATAACCATGCCATGTTTGTTATCAATTTCTCTTTATTAAATTTTTTAAAAAGTGTTATCAATTGTACATACAACATTCGTTAAAACATACAATAATTTCTTCACTTAAATATCAATAAAGGATCTAGTTATTACCCACTAATTTCCTAATTCTCTTCCTTCATATCATAACATTTCTGCATTAATTAACTATTACTCTTACATATTCCTAATACATTCATCACTCTATCACCTCCCATTACTAAAAAAAATTTTAAAAAAAATAACCTTCTCCTATCTCTCTACCCCCCCTCCCCTCCCCCCCACACCCCCTTAAGGGCCATCTGCTCCCTTCCATTTATAGATAATCTATCATTCTTGTTGAGGACCGAAATTCATCCCAATTTTGCCATATTTCTGGCATTTGGTTTTTTATATATCCTTCTTCCCTTATCTGTTTTTCCATATATTGAATTTCGTTCATTTCACATATCCATTCCGACACTGTTTGGACTATTTGTATCTTTACATTTTTGTGCTATTAGTGTTCTAGCTGCTGTTGTCATATGGTGAAGAATATCTCTTTTAATTGCTTTTGTTGAGTCTGATGTAAGAGAAAATATCGAGATATTTATGCTTGGACTCGTTTCTACTCCCGACACTTTCTGATAGATCTCAAATATCTTATTCCAAAAGCTCCTCACCATATATGATCCATAGTCCCTCTTCCTACCTTACATCTCCAACAAATCTCTATCTTTCTTTTGTTAATTTTTTTCAAAGCTACTGGACTCCAATATCATCTCATTGCAATTGTATAATTTCTCTTTTGATATTTAATCGCTGTAGATGTTTTATGTATTATTTCAAAAATGTTTTCCCATTCTTCCTCTGATATAGGATTTCCTATTTCCTCTTTCCATTTTTTCATTCCTGTTAATTCTCTGAGAGAACCGGAAGGGAGTAATGGATTATATATCTTAGATAATGTTTTAGTCTGCTCTTGTTCTTCCACTAATATTTTTTAAAATTAGGTTTTTGGTCTATTTATCAAAGGTATTTGTGCCTCAATGAATGTCTTTAATTGATGGTATTATAACCATTTATTTTTATATTCAGGTCCCAAATCTTGCAGTTTTGGTAATTTGCCATCCACTAGGATCTGTATCGCCCTTGCATTCTACAATATATTCCATTTTAAATAATTTGTGTTTTCTAAAGCTGGAGGAAATTCTGGATTGGGGAACAATGGGGTCATAGGTCCGATCATGGTGAAAAGTTTCCCCTTTTTTATTATAGTATCCCATATTTTTAGTTTAGCACTTACAAAAATCATTAGTTCTTTCTTTTTGGCCTTAAATGGGGTTTTATCCAGGGCAAAAATCTAAGTTGTGGTCCTATTATTTCTTCTTCTATATTAACCCATTGTTTAGTTTCCTTACTATGATGCCAATCGATAATACTAGTTAATGATGCTGTTTGTAAATATTTTGAAAAATCTGGTAATGCTAGACCTCCATTTTTTTTAGTTCTAATTAAAATTTCTCTTTTTATTCAGGGTTTTTTTTGAGCCCAGATAAAATGAACTACTGCTTTTTTTAATCCCAACATCAGTTTTCTAGAAGGTACTAGGGGTACTGTTTGAAAAATATATAATAATTTTGGCAATATATCCATTTTTATTATATTAATTCTTCCCATCCATGAATATGTTATTTTATCATATTTTTGTAATAATTTAATTACTTTTCGGATTGACGCACTGTAATTCAAGTCCTGCAATTGATTCAAATTATACATATATATATATATATATATATATATTCCCGGGTACTTAATCGCTTCTTGTTTCCATTTAAACGGAAAATCTTTTTTGCAGAAGTGTGTATGTTTTTTATGTTGATGATACGTTCAACATCTCTGATTTCTCATAATTAACTTTGAAAGTTACTTATTTCCCCAAATCGTTTAAATTCTTTTATTAAATTTGGAATTGTTATAATAGGATTAGTTACATATATTAATAAGTCATCTGCATATACAGCTGACTTATATTCATTATCTTTAACTTTTATCCCTTTAATATCTTTATTTTTTTCTTATTGCCGTGATGAGATGTTCCATTACCATTATATATAACAAAGGAGAAAGGGGACATCCCTGTCGAGTTCCGTTTGACATTTTTATACATTCTGATAATATTCCATTTATTCTTACCTCTTGAGTTTTAATACAATGTGACAATCCTACCAAGCATTTTAGGACCCATTCCTATATGGATTAGTGTTTCCTCTAAGAACCGCCATCCCACTCTGTCAAATGCTTTCTCCGCATCGACAGCTAGAAGACATGTCGGGATGGCGGTCCTCTGAGCATATTCCACCAGTGTGCAGGTTTTTATAATATTATCCATAGTTTCTCATCCTTTCGTGAAACCCGTCTGATCTAACTTTATATGTCCAGGTAAAATAGGTGTTAATCTATTGGAGATAATTTTTGAATATAATCTTATATCTATGTTAGTCAAAGAAATTGGTCGATAGTTATTACATAATGTGTGGTCTTTCTCTGGTTTTGTAATTAATATAATGTGAGCTTCTGTACTTTGTGGTACAAAAGTTTGTGTACTGGATATAGAGTTGTATGTTTTTTTAAGAATAGGTGTAATTATATCCTGGAATGTCTTATAGAATCTGGAAGTGTATCCGTCCGGTCCTGGGCTTTTCCCCGGGACCAGTTCAGAAATAGCTTGTTGAATCTCTTCTGATGAGATTTCTTTTTCCAGATCCTCAATTATTTCTCTAGAGAATGTAGGTAAAGCTGTTTCCTTTATATATTTACAAATCTCTTCCCCTTTCTTTTCTTTTTCATTATTCACTTGTTGTGTCTTAATATTATACAATTTAGAATGATATGTATGAAAAGTTTTAGATATTTCTATTGGATCGTAAGTCAACTCCCCATTTGTTTTTAAATTTTTTGCTATGGAGGTCGTGAGCTGTTGGTTTTTTAGTGTTTTAGCCAAAATTTTCCAAGTTTTATTTGCGTATTGATTTTATTTTTATCCTTTAATCGAAGGGACTCTTCATCAAGTATAGTTTGTAGGTCCATTCATTTATTTTTTAGAGTTATTTTGTCAAATGACTGTTTATGTTTTGTTTCTAAATTCTCAATTTCTATCATCAGTTGAGATTTCTTTTGTTATTTTTCTTTTTTTAATCTTGAACCGTGCTTGATGAATAGCCCCCTCAGCACACTTTTTAATGTTTCCCTTTGCATAGGGATTGAAGTTTCATCTTTTTCATGAGTTAATGAAAATTCTCTTATTGCTTCTCGGATATCACTTTCACATTCTTTATCTTTAATTAAGTTGTCATTTAACCTCCACGCCCTCCTCGTTTTTTTTGTGCTTGAGTATCTTAAGCTCTAGATATATCGGAGCATGATCTGACCACAAGAATCCACCTATATCTGTTGAAGGAGTCATCCTCATACCAGATCGACTAATAAAAAAGTATTCTATTCTATGATATGAATCATGTATGTTTGAATAGTATGAGTAATTCTTTTCCATTTGATGTTGAGTCCTCCAAACATCTACCAGTTGATAATTTCCCAACAGATTTTTAAACTTTTTAAACTTAATTGACTATTATTTCTATGGGTGTGAGTACTAGTAGTATCCATTTTTGCGTCCATTATAAAATGTAAATCTCCTCCCAAGATTATTGTTGCTTTCGTTTTCTCCATTGCGTTCGACAGAGCCTTCACTCCACTCTTGATTTGTTCATAATTTGGTAAATAAAGATTAATATTTGTAAATATTTTTCCATATAGCTTGACCCTTATAATTAAGAATGTGCCATCTCTCCCTTTATAATTTTGCAATATTTGGTGGGGTATGTCCCTATGGAACGCAATAGATACACCTCTTGATTTGGAGTATGAAAATGTATAGTGGACCCAAGTAACATAGTTCCTATTATTTATTTTCGGAATGTGATCTGAACGAAAATGTGTTTCTTGAAACAAAATGATATCTATCTTTTGCTTGTGTAACGAGTTCAAAATTTAGTTTCTTTTAGAAGGAGAATTAAGGCCTCTTGCATTGAAAGAACCAAATTTAACCCCCCCCCCCATATATTGAAAATATGGAGAAGTATGTATGGCCCAAAACAGATAAAAGTGGCAGGGGAGTATGTAACGGAGAGAGAGGGAAAAAAAATAATAAGATTTCACTCACTCACTACTCTCACCTCTCAATTCGTTCAACTCTCACTCCACCCACCTCACCACTCACACTAACCTAGATCAGATTTATCTTGACTTCAATAAAGTCTAACTTACTAAAGTAAGGTCCCTAATGAGAGGGGCTGCCGTTTCAGATCTGCCGCCCGTCCGTTTACCACATGCCGCATTTTATTCCTTGTTTTCTTTTTGAACAGTTTTCTATTTTCCTCTATATTTTCTTCTTTTAATCTACTACTGATATATAACATATAAACATATAAACCTTTATTAGTATCTCTATATATTTTTCCCTTTTTTTTTTTCCCCTTGTTTTTTCCCTTTTCCTTTCTTACCCATCCTCTGCTAAAACACCTGGAGCAGCGGGGGGGGGGGGGGGGGGGGAAATAGGGTCAAGGGACAAGGGTCAGAAGGAGGGAGAAAAAAAAACACCTTTCCCATTTTACCCTTTGGGTTGTGAGTGATAAATATGATAAATATTGTACTCCAGTGCATAAAATAAAAAAAATATATAAAGAGGGAGAGAGAAAAAAAAAAAAACATTCTTTCTTACTATCTCCTTCCCACCTCCTTCCCTCCTCCCCCCTCTCTCCCCCATCTCAGTGTTGAGTATTAATAATTTAATCCAGTGCACAACATTGAATTAGGTATCCCAATTTGTCAATTAGTGAAAAAAAATTATATATTAATATTTTTTCAGTGTTTAAGTGTTAGGTAATAAAACTCCTGTGTATAATAATATAAGATCTCTATATTAAATTTGATATTGAATTTGTAAATTGTGAGAAAAAAAAAGTTTTACCAGTTTATTAATTCTCCCTTTTACCGTTTACTTATACTAATGTGCTATGCAATGTGTATATACATATCCCAAATGTTTTATATTAAGTGTAAATACATTATGTGTCATGTGTCATTTTTTATGTGACCTTATATGGTCTAGTGTGTTTAATATCCCCCTTTCCCTTCAACCCCCTTTCCCCAGTCCGTCCTCCCCAACCCCCCCCCCCCCCCCCCACTCCATCCACCCAGTCTCATGCTTTGGCCCACTATGGCTTTCTATATGTTCTCATATATGTCTTGGGCCAATCTGGTCATTTTACTTTGAGTCAAAGGGTTTCCAGGAATTCCGGTAGGTCCTCCAGGTCCCTATATGTTACTGTTAATCCTTTATGTTGAACTTACAGCTGAAATGGAAATTTCCATTGGTATTGAAGATTTTTCTTTGTTAGTTGCTCCAGAAGGGGCTTTAAAGCTCTTCTCCTGTCCAATGTATATTTAGATAAATCCTGAAAAAATATTAATTGTGCCCCTTAAAATTGAATATTTTTATTTTGTCGTGCAGCCATCATAATTTTGTCCTTTGTGCATAATGCATCCTACAGATAACATCTCTTGGTTTACTAGGATCTGAAATCAATTGAATCTGGGTTCTGAATCAATTCCTGGAATATCTTCTGCAATGTTGTGATCAAGTCTTTTGAGTTCACATTTTCAGTTAATCCTCTAATTCTTACATTATTTCTTCTGTTTCTATTTTCCTGTTCATATATGACATTTATGGCTTGTTTTAATTGTTTATCTTGCTCTTGAATTTTCTCTTTTACTTGTATCAGTTCTTGTTCCATATTTGTCACTCTTGTATCTATTATACCCATTTTTTCTTGTGTTTTCTACGTAGAAGTTTTAAGCTCTTGTATTTCTATTTTATATGACTTTTCCAGTCCATGTACGTATTGGTCTATATCTGCTCTGGTTGGGAGAGAGCGAATATATGTTCTCATGTCCCATTTTTCTTTGTCCGCTTCCTTCTGTTTTATTGACAATCCCATTGTGTCTATTGGTGAACTATTTCTAGGATGATTTATTTGTTCCTCCCCTGATGACCCTGATGCTGTGGATGATTCCACAACATTCAGTAGCTCCTGTGATATCTGCAATGTTTTTAGTGTTTAGGGGGGGGGGGGGGGGGTTGTAATTGCTGAAAGAACTCTTTAATGTCTGTTGTTTGAGTTGCTTGAGCCCCTGTAGTGTTTTTATTCATATTTTCCTTTTTCTCCTTTTTGTTCCTTTGAGGTTGCGGTGTTATATTACCTTTCTTGGGTGCCATGTCTGAACCCAGGCATCTATAAGGGGCCTTGTGACCTTATCTATACCGTAATTGGCATTCTATACTCCCCAATAGTTCGCTGTATATTCTATATTTGGAAGAAAAAGGGGGCAAAGACCCTGGGTTTTTGGGCTAATGATTTATGCTACTATAATCAAAAACTGTCTCTTCCGTAGTAATATCTTCAATACAGTATGTCTTTTTCTATATTAAGATGTATTATCCTTTCACATATCTCAGTCACATATTCCGCTCTTATGCCCCGTACACACGGTCGGACTTTGTTCGGACATTCCGACAACAAAATCCTAGGATTTTTTCCGACGGATGTTGGCTCAAACTTGTTTTGCCTACACACGGTCGCACAAAGTTGTTGGAATTTCCGATCGACAACCACGCGGTCACGTACACCACGTACGACGAGACTAGAAAAGGCCGGTTCAGAACCAAGCGCGGCACCCTTTGGGCTCCTTTTGCTAATCTCGTGTTAGTAAAAGTTTGGTGAGAGACGATTCGCGCTTTTTCAGACTCGTGGCTTTCAGACCGTTTTCTGCCGTTCAGTTTGTGCTTGTGGGTTTGTATCTGCTCTTCAGTGCGTGCAAGCAAGTTCCGCGTGACTTTAAGGAGTCATTGTATTCTTGTTCGTTCGTTACTGGTTTTCAGGTCGCTCTTCACAGGCCTTGCTGTTCTTCAGTGCGTTCTGTTACTTCGTTCTGAGCAGCCGACCGTTTTCTAGCCATGTTTCGTATGCGTACTCCTCGTAGAGTTCGTGCTGTGCGGGGGCTTGGTGTTGGGGTCCTGACCTTGACACAAGTCCAGTCCAAGAACAGGGTGTTGAGGAGTTCATGGACCAAGAATTGGTTGCTTCAGCGTGACCAGTTCTGTCATATGCCTTTGATCCGTGAGATCCGTGAGAATAATCCTGATGATTTCAGGAACTTTCTCAGGATGACGGACCCCGTGTTTCACCGTCTGTTGGCTTCGCTGACCCCCTATATCAGCAGGCAGGATACCTGCATGAGGCAAGCCATCACTCCGGAGCAGAGGTTGGTCGCTACCTTGCGGTATTTGGCCACAGGGAGAAGCCTGCAGGACCTCAAGTTCTCGACAGGCATCTCCCCCCAGGCTCTGGGGATCATTATCCCAGAGACCTGTTCTGCCATCATTCAGGTCCTGCAGAAGGAGTATATGAAGGTAAGATTTTTATCCTTTAATATCACATTTTATTGTTTTGAATGTTTGATAATATATTGTATTTCTTTCCTCATTCCCTAATTACCATGATTGTAATATGCTGTGAATGTCCCCTTTGTCCTCATGCATGCTGGATTTTTATGTAATTATTATTTTAGGTCCTTCATACATATTTGCCCTTCAATAACCTCCCCAGCATGGTGTCTCCTGGCCCTATATTCACCTCATGTAGTCACTTAACAATGTATTTTATCAGCTCCATAGTAGTGCTTTACCCCAAACACCCCCTAAAATGTTTGGAACTGTTATTTTAGCTTTAAATTCAGGCAGAGTGGCAGAGGCTTTTTTTGTGGTGTCCCCAAATTTTTTGGAACCCTCCCTCCCCCAACTGCTAAGTCAGCTGATCCCAATTCTCTATCCTCAATCATCTATCTGCTGACTTTGCCAAACCCATACACACTATACCCATCTCTTTACTGGTCAGATTTATGGATGAATTCCCCAAAGCATGTAGTGCAAGGGCCTGCCTGTATACTTTCCAATGGTACTGTTTAAATTTTTGGTATCCTATTATTATCTGGATAGGTAATAGCAGAATGTCCAAATGTCCTCAAATGTGTACAGTGTGTATTTAGATCTTTGTATTATGACACTTCTTACCTGTCCAGTGGTCTGCCAATAGTGTAACTAAGGAGGGGCTGTTCCAAGTAATACCCATTATTTAGGCATTCATCTCTCAATGAAGTGAAGAGGGTTACCTGTCCAAGAGTTCCCCCCCTATAATGTTAGAAATGGCCCATGAGAGGGGGGGAGGGGGAATATGATAGGTGTACCTTATACTTTGTTGTTGTTAAATTCCCCCTAGTAAATGCTATCTGGAGGTTGACCCAGAATGTTTGTGTGTAATCTGCTTGCCATGTTTCTGTGAAAAAATAGTAATGTTTATTGTTTTTTCCTCAACAGTTTCCTTCAACGCCACAGGAATGGCAGACTGTGGCCTCCCACTTTGCCCAGCGGTGAGACTTTCCTAACTGCGGAGGGGCAATTGATGGGAAACACGTCCACATCGTCCCACCACCCAACTCGGGGTCGTACTATTATAATTACAAGGGGTTTAATAGTATAGTGATGTTGGCGGTGGTGTCGGCTAATTACGAGTTTCTGTATGTGGACGTGGGGAAGAATGGCCGGATGTCCGATGGTGGAGTGATAGCCCAGACGGAGTTCTACAGGCGTCTCCAGAATGGCAGCTTGGACTTGCCACCTCCAGAGGACAATGTTGAAGGTCTCCCATTTGTGTTCGTGGCTGATGAAGCATTTGCGCTGGGGGACCACCTGATGCGGCCATTCCCGATGAGGACCCTCACCCCGGAACAGAGGGTTTTTAATTCCCAGCTGGCCAGAGCCCGAAGAGTGGTGGAGAACACATTTGGAATCCTGGCCAGCCGGTTTCGATTATTTCTGACACCCATCCATATGGCGGAGTATAAACTGAACCATATAATACTTGCCTGCTGTGTTCTCCATAATTTTTTAAGAAAACATTCAGCAAACTATGCTGGCTCAGTTGGGCCTGAGGCCGGAAATCCAAATCCATCAACACTGACAGCGCTTGAAAGTGGTCGTCCTGGCTTGCCCTCCCTGAGTGCCCGTGATGTCCGGTTACGCTACCTGGAGTTCTTTGCGGGTAGGGGGGCTATCAATATGCCAGACAATCTGTGAAAACTTTTTAAAATAAAAACCAACCAAAAAAAATTCTTTGTGGACATTTACTGCTTGTGTTTGTTTTAGCTGACCCTGACAGAAATGTGTTGAGTGCAGAAAATGTCATGATTGGGTAACCTTATAAAAAACTGTGTTGGCTGGTACTTCCTAAATGCAAAAACACATTTCACTACAAGTGCACTTGCAACTGCACTGAACCTGCACTTGTAGTGCAAAGTGTATTTTCCCTTAGGAAATAACCCCCATTTTTGCATAAAACAGCAATTACATCACCCCAAAAGTGTTGTAGTGTTGAGACAATAATCCACACATTCTTGATTAAGCCACTTTTTTATAGCTGCACAATCACATGTGCATTTACGAAAGGTTTTTAAAACAAACCAACATGTTTGTTGTATAACAATTTTTGCAGTAGCATTATCAAAATTTGAAATATCCATTTCGGATACAACAGGCCTGTGTAAAACCAACAAGAAAGCCAAAAAACTTAAACTTACAAAGTTCACATATAGTAAAACCTGAAGGCTATATCAGACATCAGTATTTAGGAACTGGGTTTGATATAGCGTTCAGATGAGGGGAACTCACCCCTGGAAAAGCCAAATTTGGAAGATGCACACCAATTTACGAATGTCAACATGTGCTATCTGCCATCAGGGGGGATCAAGGGACGTGTTTTGGGGGAGCAAGCCCTTCCTCAACGCGACTTTAGAATTGAGGAAGGGTTTGCACCCCCAAAACGCGTCCATTGATCTCCCGTGATGGCAGATAGCACATGTTGGCACACTGTGTGCATCCTCCAAATTTGGCTTTTCTAAACATTGTCAACATTTTTGTAAGATTGTACCACAATAAAACAGGTGATTTTGTGGGTTTTAAATTCGCCCCAAAACATCAATGATGTTATTATTTTTTTTAATAACATCACTGATTTGTTGCTGTATGTTGTGTAATTCGAGATTACACCCCATGATCTCCCCGATCAGGATCTGGGCACTTTCAGATGTGAAACGTTCTGGATCCCTCACCTTACGATCACCTAAAAAGAGATAAAGAACAAAAAAAAAGGTCTCAAAAATCTGCCACCATCCATCTCTTTTACCTGAGCCTGTGGTCGCAGACACTCACCTGTTGTGGTGCCAATCTCCACCACATCTTCTTCTTCCTCCTGCTCTTCTTCTTGGGTTGGTGTTAGTTCCCCTTCTTCCAGAGGTGGGGGGTCTGTGGTCTCCTCGGATGAGGGGTGTCCTCCAAGTCTTTTCTCCCCTATGTAAAACAAAAATGGTATAATTAGCACACAGATATTTGATGGCCGAACTAGAAATAGGAAACATTGCTTGGAAGTGGGGTACAATTGTCTATTTTAGCCGAGTTCAAAGATGTATATTTTTTCTTGCCCCTTGTCAAGCTGCAATACTTTACCTGTTTGGTACAAAGTTCACAGATGTAGCCCCCCCTATAGTATACACTGGAGCACCTGTGTGCCCCCCCTAATAAAAAGGGTGTTCTTGTGTCCCACACTAGTGCTCCAGTGTCCAGATGTGAAAACAGCTGCTCAGTGTCCTCTCCTTACAAACAATCTAGTTGGCATTTCATTCTAGTAACAAACCCATCTACACAAACAAATATTTGGCATCCAAGTAGGCCCCAAAAAAATGTGGGAAAATGCATATGGCCTAAACAATGTTGTTCTAGAGGCCGAAAGAAAAATGTTTGATACGAACGAATAATGGGCCCATGAACATTAAAGTTTCCCTTTTAAACGTTACAATTAATAATAGCATATGGAGCAGCACGAACGGAATAAAGACAGAAAGAATAGGAACACAGCACAACTACTTACTTTTTTGCAGCACTCTCCGGATCTTTCGGTACTGCTCTGGCTCTCTCAACTTCAGGTCCGACCACCGTTTCCTGAGCTGATCTTTTGATCTTCGGACCCCGAAATTCCTCTCAAGACTCCTGACCACTTTCGCCATGATCTTGGCCTTTCGGATGTTCGGGTTGGGGTAAGGCCCATATTTTCCGTCATAGTCGGACTTCCTCATGATGTACACCATCTCCAACATCTCCCCAAACGACATATTTGTGGCCTTAAAACGTCTCCTTCTGGATCGGGACGTGCCTGGATCCGGGCTTTCCTCCTCCTCGTTGCTAGTATTAGCACGCACCTGCTGTAACTCCGCCATCATGCTCTTCCCCCACTGCGCCGAACGAAAAGGGGAGGGGAATAGACTAGAAAGAACGTCAGGGGCGGGCGGAGTTACACGCATGCGCAGTGTGTATAAAGCGTAACACACGTGCGTATTACGTACGATCTGTGAGCGGAGGAAGGAGCATTGGACGCGCCGATCGTAAGAACGAAGGTAAGAGACAAACTTGTGCCTATACTGCTTCTAGATTGAGGCCTATATTGTAACAAGATTAGGAGAGTTTTGTCTGACATTAGGCTTTGTCTTGTGTTGTGTCTTGCAGTGAACATGGATATCTTAATGAGAGATACTGACTTCATGTCACTATTCATTGATATGCTAAGTGAGCTGCCCTGTCTGTGGGAGATTACCCACCCACATTTCAAGAACCAAGCAAAGAGGAAGGCAGCACTGGAGCAATTGTGTGAAATTGTGAAGCAGGTGATCCCCACGGCAGACATCACCTATTTAAAGATCTTCATTGGTGGCCTGAGGAGCACATATCTGAGGGAGCGCAAGAAAGTCCTGGATTCACAGAGATCCGGAGCAGCAGATGACATCTATGTCCCCAGGATGTTGTACTACGACAGGCTGCACTTTCTGGCAGGCCAGACTGAACCCAGGCCATCCCTCTCAAGTCTTCCTTCCACGCTTCCTCCCCGTCCGGCTGAGGCTTCTGATGCCCAACCTGGGCCTTCCAGGCCATATGTGGAGGAGCCCAGATTGAGCCAGGTATAGCATTCTTCTAAATATTTCTGCTTGTCCAATCAATGATGTTAACTAGATGTTAGTTGGGAGTACTAATTTAGGATTGTGATTGATGAAGCAAAAACTAAAACCATGTCCCTTTTTCATACACAGGGAAGTCTCAGCCAGGAGGTGGCCGGGCCGAGCCGGCTGGCTGATATCAAGGTCCCTCCACTCCCCCTGAAAACAGAAAGTGGCAGTAGGAGGAGTACCCTAGAGGAGGCGGCTATCAGATTCTTTTGGAGGGCTACAGAGGTCCTGGGAGCACCCCACACCATGCAGGAGAACATTGCTGCATTCATAGCATCTAAAATGCAGAGGATGGAGGAGGGCCAAAAAGCCATGTGTGAGGCCCTCATATTGGAGGCTCTGGAGAAAGGTATGAGGGGCCAAATTACACCTGACACACATCTTTGGGATGGTCCTCCTCCTCCTCCTGCAGGTCCTCCTCCTCCTCCTCCCTCTCCTCCAGGTCCCCCCAGTCCTCCTCCTCCTCCAGGTCCTACTCTTCCTCCTGCCACATCTCCAACTGCACAGCCACAGCCCAGAAAGGAAGCGTGAAAGGAAGACCAGATAGTGATTGCCCTGGATTCAGTCTGGTTGGCCAAAAAATGCAGCCTCTTGTGGTACCACAGCCTGGGGACACCGATGTCATCTGCTGCTTTCCGAATCTCTGTGAATCCCGGACCAGACTGCCCTCCCTTATATATGGACTCCTCAGGCCACCAATTTTGATGTTGAAGAATTGTCTGCCGTGGGGGTCCCAGGCTTCACTAATTTCTCATGTTGATCCAGTGTTGCCTTCCTCTTTGTTTGGTTCGGATACCTTAATAAAGGATTTTTGTTTGGAATTATACTCTCCTATGTGTTTTACTTCAAAAAGGACAGTTTGTTTGTGAGGATTCAGGTACATTTCAAATATACAATGTGAAATTAACAAGGGACACCAACAACAAACAATCTCCTGGAGATTAAATAATAAATGATATCAATGGTGTTGGGGTAACTTGACACACAAAACACACACAAAAATATTCTGGAGTAAAAATAAAAATAACATTGAACAAAGATCAGCCTTGGAAAAAATCCAAACATTAAAGAAAAAAAAAGGCTTAAAATCCAAAAAAAAATAAATAAATAAATAAATAAAGCTGTCAGATGTGACAACTAATAACAATATATTGAGGGAATCCCACTAAAAAAACACAAATAAAAGTTTGTGAGAAGTGTGTGTGAATATGAGCAGCAAAACTACTATATTCTTGTCACATTATAAAGAAGAAGAGAGTGCGCTGTATTAAACCATTTTTAAGATTGCAGCGTGACGAAAGTGCTGTATCCATTGCGAACGCTAAGTTTACCAGAACGAGCTGTCCCGTGTCGGAATTTCTTCTGAGCATGCGTGGCACTTTGTGCGTCGGAACAGGCCACACACGGTCGGAATTGACGCGATCGGATTTTGTTGTCGGAAAATTTTATCTCCTGCTGTCCAACTTTGTGTGTCGGAAAATCCGATGGAAAATGTCCGATGGCGCCCACACAAGGTCGGAATTTACGACAACGCGCTCCGATCGGACATTGTCCATCGGAAAATCCGACCGTGTGTACGGGGCATTATAGTTCTTCCATTTTAGCAATAGGCCTTATAACATATATTGCCAAGTGATTGTGTTTATAGAGTCATACAGCTAATTTAAACTTCTAGTATAAACTAGATATCACATCATGGGCATTAACTCACCAACCCCTAGGGTTTTCTGAATTTTTCCTGATCCTCTCAGTCCATCTCCGAATTCAATTTCACTGTGTCTTCCATAGATTTCCTGTTGCCTCCGGGATTGTGCAGTTCTCCTGTGTAAATATTTGGTTTTCTCTGAACTCCTTCTCTGTTCGGGCTTTGCTGATAATCCCCAGAGTCCTCCAGGAGTCACCTGATCACTGCCGTTCGTTACCGAGGTCACCGCCAGAGGGTGGGTCACAAAGCGAACGGCCTCCACTATCGGCTTCCGCCGACACACTGAGCTAGCTTCGTCCTCGGTTCTGGTCCCTGGCACCCCACAGGTCTAATTGCTTTTTGGTTTTCAAAGTCCCGGTCTACTTCACACGTCCCTGTTAGAGGCCGGTAGGACAGGTCAGGAGGTATAGCTAACAGTGTGACGAGGGTCAGTAGTAGTTTTATTGGTTGGATGTCTTCGCAACCAACTGTCCAAGCGAACCTTACACAGGCTACTGCTGCAGCATGTTAGTCTCACGGTCTCACGGACCGGCCATCTTGATCAGCAGCTCCACCCCCTACAGACATCCTGACTCCCTGAGTCTGGGCTCAAAACCACAATACTCATATTTTAACAACCATGCCATGTTTGAACAATATATCATTTAGTGACAACTTTGAGTAAAAAAAAATATATATATATCATTTTCCTGAAACTTGTGGCAAAATATAAAATATTCCATGGACTCAACATGGGAACAAGGAAATAGCTTGAAGTGTCTTCTTTCCAAAATGGGGTCATTTTGGGGGGGTTTGCGCTATCTTGACATTTCATGGCCTCCGAAAAGTGTGATAGGTAGTGAGGAAGTGAAATCACTATTTTACGCCATTAGAAAGCCTGAAGGCGGTGATTGGTTTTCGGGGTACTGTACACGGCTAGGCTCCCAAAAAGTCTCACACATGTGGTATCCCTGTACTCAGGAGAAGCAGCAGAATGTATTTTGGGGTGTAATTTCACATATGCCCATGGCATGTTTGAGCAATATATAATTTAGTGACAACTTTGAGCAAAAAAAAAAAAAAAAGTTGTTTGTCATTTTCCCACAACTTGTGGCAAAATATAAAATATTCCATGGACTCAACATCCCTCTCAGCAAACAGCTTGCGGTGTTTACTTTCCAAAATGGGGTCATTTGGGGGGGGGGTTGTGCTATCTTGCCATTTTATGGCCTTCAAAACTGTGATAGGTAGTGAGGAGCGAAATAAAAAATGTACGCCCTTAGAAATCCTGAAGGCGGTGCTTGGTTTTTGGGGTCCTGTACTCAGCTAGGCTCCAAAAAGTCTCACACTTGTAGTAACCCCATACTCAGGAGAAGCAGCAGAATGCATTTAGGGGTGTAATTCCATATATAACCATGGCATGTGTGAGCAAAATATCATTTAGTGACAACTTTGTGTATTTTTTTTTTTTTGTCATTTTTCAATCACTTGTGACAAAAAAACAAAATGTTCAATGGGCTCAACATAACATAACATGGGCTCTCAGTAATTTCCTTGGGGTGTCTACTTTCCAAAATGTGGTCATTTGGGGGGGGGGGGTTGTACTGCCCTGCCATTTTAGCACCTCAAGAAATGAGATAGGCAGTCATAAGCTAAAAGCTGCGTAAATTCCAGAAAATGTACCCTAGTTTGTAGACGCTAGAACTTTTGCGCAAACCAATAAATATACGCTTATTGACATTTTTTTACCAAAGACATGTGGCTGAATACATTTTGGCCTACATGTATGAGTAAAATTGAGTTGATTGGATTTTTTATATAACAAAAAGTAGAAAATATCATTTTTTTTCAAAATTTTCGGTCTGTTTATATCGCAAAAAATAAAAATCGCAGAGGCAATCAAATACCATCAAAAGAAAGCTCTATTTGTGGGACAAAAAGGACGCAAATTTTGTTTGGGTACAGCATTGCATGACCACGCAATTACCAGTTAAAGCAGCACAGTGCCAAATTGTAAAACGTGCTCTGGTCATTGAGGGACCAATTCTTCCAGGGCTGAAGTAGTTAAAACAACAAAGTTGAAAACATAAAGTCTAATGCGTCAGACAAAAATAATTTTTGTTGACAGTACTTAAAAAGTTGATGCAAATAGTTGCCTCAATTTTTTTGGGTAGACCCAGCACAATATTTTTTACAGTGTAGGTAAGGGCGGGGCCCCCTGGCGACATCGCTTGGTGGCACTGCCCCCTTGTGATGTCACCGACCCAGCATGCACCAGTCCGTGACGTCACAAGGGGGGGAGTTGCCACCAGGTAATGTCGCCAGTTGGCCCACCCTTACTTATATAAGAACTGTCAAACATCAGTGAAGGCATTTGTTAGTGGGCTGTCAATGAGTGTGGAGGGTTTTTTTTTCTTTTTCGGTGTGGCAGGCAGTGTGATTGACAATGGATTTACATGGGGGACACTGTTTTATTTTTTAATAAGGGAATTGTCAAAAAATGTCTGTTTTTATTACTTTTTGACACTTTTTTGGTGAATGGGTAGGGGTGCTATGTACCCCATACTCATTCACATGGGGGGGCAGCAACTGGGGGCCTCCTTCTTAAAGGGGGCTTCCAGATTCTGATAAGCCCCCTGCCCGCAGACCCCCACATCCACAGCCCAGGTTTGTGGGGAGGAGACCCTTGTCCCCATTGTGTGTTTTGTGTGAATTATATTTTTCCCCAATATCTGTGTTTTAGAAGGCTTTAGAGGGGAGATGGCTGCAGATAAACAGGCACAACTTATTTAGGAGGATTTGTTTCATCTCTGTGTATCACCTGAGGCCAGTCACTCCAGTGGGTATACAGTATGTGAGGGTTTACAGCAGATACGTACATTTGATTATTTTGGAACAGATGTGTTAAAATGTAGCTGATAATGCTTGATTTTTTATTTAGGACTGCATAGAAAATAGTGTCATGTCTTCTTTTGAGTAGGGATGAGCCGAACACCCTCCCCGTTTCGGTTCGCACCAGAACCTGCGAACGGACCGAAAATTTGCACGAACGTTAGAACCCCATTGACGTCTATGGGACTCGAACGTTCGAAATCAAAAGTGCTAATTTTAAAGGCTAATTTGCAGGGTATTGTCCTAAAAAGGGTTTGGGGACCGGGTCCTGCCCCAGGGGACATATATCAATGCAAAAAAAAGTTTCTAAAAAAGGCAGTTTTTTCGGAAACAGTGATTTTAATGATGCTTAAAGTAAAAAAGAAAAAAGTGAAATATTCCTTTAAATATCGTACCTGGGGGGTGTCTATAGAATGCCTGTAAAGTGGCGTGTGTTTCCCGTGCTTAGAACAGTCTCTGCACAAAATGACATTTTTAAAGGAATAAAAGTCATTTAAAACTGCTTACGGGTTTAATGTAATGTCTGGTCCTGGCAATATGGATGAAAATCAGTGAGACAAACGGCATAGGTACCCCCCAGTCCATTACCAGGCCCTTTGGGTCTTGTATGGATATTAAGGGGAACCCCGCACCCAAATTAAAAAAAGGAAAGGTGTGGGGCCACCAGGCCCTATATACTCTGAACAGCAGTATACAGGCGGTGCAAACAAGACAGGGACTGTAGGTTTGTTGTTAAGTAGAATCTGTTTGTAATTTTGAACTGGTACATTTTTAACGTGTTTAGCTCCAGCCAAAAAATCGATTTTAAGCTTTTTGGAAAACATAGGGAAGGGTTATCACCCCTGTGACATTTGTTTTGCTGTCTGTGCTCCTCTTCAGAAGATTTCACCTAACTTTTTGTCCCAATGACAAATGTTTTTTGAAAATGTGGGGTTTTTAGTGAAACAAGGATTGGTGATAAAGCATCAGTGGAAAGGAGAAACGTTTTTCCCATATTAACTCTTATGGGGCGTACACACGGTCGGACTTTTCAGCTACAAAAGTCCAACGGACGCTGACGGACTAAAGCTGGCTGGTAATCCGATCGTGTGTGGGCTTCTCCGGACTTTCAACGGACTTTTTCAGCCTCAAATCCGACGGACTTTAGATTTGAAACATGCTTCAAATCTTTCCGACGGACTCGAGTCCGGTCGAAAAATCCGCTCGTCTGTATGCTAGTCCGATGGACAAAAACCCACGCTAGGGCAGCTATTGGCTACTGGCTATGAACTTCCTTATTTTAGTCCGGTGTACGTCATCACGTAAGAATTCGACGGACTTTTGTGGGATCGTGTGTAGGCAAGTCTGTTCGTTAGAAAGTCCGCCGCAAGTCCGTCGAAAGTCCGCCAAAAGTCCGTCGAAAGTCTGTCGGACAGGCTGTCGGACTTTTGTAGCTGAAAAGTCCGACCGTGTGTACGCCCCATTACAGGAGAGAATTTCCCTTCCTAGGGGTAGATTTCATCTCACTTCCTGTTGTCTCCTTCCGTTTGCAAGTAGGAGTCATTTGTAAGTTGGATGTTTGTAAGTAGGGGCCTGCCCTATATACTCAGCAGAAATTTTTCACAGTACCCTGCTATGAAATATTAGATCAAGAATTTTAATTACATGTCCCTGTTGAACAGTGGCAGAAAAATTGGGCCTTTGGTGATGGTGGTGGTGGTGCTGGTGCCACAACACTGTAAGTCCTCACAGTTACTCTTGGTGGGCGCTGGAACGGGCCCTGCTGTGAAATATTATATCAAGAATTGTAATTACATGCCCCTGTTGAACAGGGCCAGAAAAATTGGGCCTTTGGTGGGGGTGGGGGTGGTGCTGGTGCCACAACACTGTAAGTCCTCACAGTTACTCTTGGTGGGCGCAGAAACGGGCCCTGCTGTGAAATATTAGATCAAGAATTCTAATTACATGTCCCTGTTGAACAAGGGCAGAAAAATTGGGCCTTAGGCACTGGTGCTGGTGCCACAACACTGCAACCCCTCACAGATACTATAGTTGGAGCGCAGGAACTAGCCTTGCTGCAAAGAATTGCATAAAAAATTGTAATTACACGCCCCTGTTAAACAGGGGCTGAAAAATTGGGCCATGTGGAAGACTGCACAGATACCATGACTGCTTCACACTCTTGTTTTTAGTGGTTCTATGACTATTATTATCCTTATGCTTATATGTTTATTGTGATTTTTGTACTCAATTTTCTTGTGTGTTTTGCAATTAATAAATTACTCTTTTTTTAATATTTTGTTGCCGTTAAAGTCCCATCACCTGTTTGGGTTTTTTTATTCTTTAGCCACTGGTGCTGGTGCCACAACACTGCAACCCCTCACAGATACTCTAGTTGGAGTGCAGGAACTAGCCCTGCTGCAAAGTATTGCATCAAAAATTGTAATTACACGCCCCTGTTAAACAGGGGCTGAAAAATTGGACCTTACTCACTGGTGGCGGCGCCCAGAACCAAAAATTTTCTTACAAGTTATCAGCATGATCATTGAGGAGGAAGAGGATAATTACTCAGCATAACAGGATAGTCACTCAGCATCAGCGTAGGCAGTCTTTGAAGGGATCTGACATTTCAAAAAAAAATTATTCGGTTAACATCAGCATCAGGTGCTTGGTAGCTGGTGGTGATCCAAGACTGATTCATTTTTATGAAGGTCAGTCGATCGACCGAGTCGGTGGACAGACGCACCCTGTGATCGGTTACAAAGCCTCCAGCAGCACCGAATGTGCGTTCCGAAAGAATGCTGGATGCAGGACAGGCCAGTAGCTCAATTGCATACTGTGCAAGCTCTGGCCAGTGATCCATCCTCAAGACCCAGTAACCCAGAGGATTTTCGGTGGGAAAGGTGTCCAAGTCAGATCTTGCCCCTAGATATTCCTGCACCATGTAAAACAGACGCTGGCGATGGTTGCTGGAACCGATCATACCTTGGGTCTGCGGACTAAAAAATTGTCTGTACGCATTGGTCAGACGGCCACCTTCTCCACCGCTCCTTCTTTGACTGACCAAAGCCTCAGCAACACGTTGTCCAGGAAAAGGACTTTCAAGTCCATGGGTTTCTTAGGACTGTAAATGATCCCTTAAAGACTGCTGATGATGCTGAGTGCCAGGCTCCACCTCCATGCTGACACAATCCTCCTCCTCCTCCTCCTCTTCCTGTGTGATCGGCGGGCATGCAGGAACACTGTCTGGATAAAGGGGGCCTTGAGAGCTAAGGAAGTCCTCCTCTTCCTGCCTCTGTTCTGCCTCAAGTGCCCTGCCCATTATTCCACGCAGCGTGTGCTCCAACAGGTGGACAAGGGGGACAGTGTCACAGATGCATGCACTGTCACTGCTCACCATCCTTGTGGCCTCCTCAAATGGTGACAGGACAGTGCATGCATCCCTGATCATGGCCCACTGGCGTGGGGAAAAAACCAAGCTCCCCTGACCCTGTCCTGGTGCCATAGTCGCACAGGTACTCATTAATGGCCCTCTGCTGCATGTGCAGCCGCTGCAGCATGGCCAACGTTGAGTTCCACCTGGTGGGCATGTCTCAGATTAGGCGGTTCTTGAGCAGGTTAAATTCCTTTTGGAGGTCTGCCAGCCGAGCACTGGCAATAACGCGCAGAGACAGCAGCGCTGTGCACATGCGGAGCTCTGAGGTGTGATGCAGTCAGTGTGCTGCCCTTAGGCTGGCCCCTGGAGGGCATCCTGCCTCATTGGTGATGTGCCTCCTCCTCCTCCTCTCTCCTATCAGGCACCCACGTTGAGTCAGTGACCTCATCATCCCCTCCCTCCTCATCACTGGAGCAAACCTGGCAGTATGCTGCAGCAGGGGGAACATGACTGCCAGATTGCTGTCCTTCTTGGGCACCCCCTCTGTCCGTGCTCACGTTACTGCCTTCATCTAGCTCAGTATCATCATCAGAGCCTTCAAAACACTGGGCATCCTCCTGGAGCATGTACCCAACACTGTGGTCAAACAGTTCGAGGGACTCCTCAGGAGGACATGGTGGGGCTAGGGAAGGAGTCACTGATGCCATTGAGCTGAGGGAAGAGGCCGCGTTGGCAGCTGCTTTGCCAGACAAAGTACCCTGAGCCTGGGTGAGAGAGGATGAGGAGGATGGGGACGGCTTGGTCATCCACTCAACCAAGTCTTCCGCATAATGCAGCTCTAAAAGGCCAGCTGCCAAAAAAAAAGGCCAAGCGTGTCCCATGGCCACGTGCTGATGAGGATGCACCGGGTCCACGACCAGCACTGTTGCCTCTAGACACAGAGCCTGCTTGCCCTCTTTTATTGGCTTGTGACTGTCTGCCTCTCCTTGTTGGCCTTCCAGACATACTATTGGCCTACAGTGAGCTGCTCAAAACTGGGATATATATATATATATATATATATATATATATATATATATATATATATATATATATATATATACTGATTATACTGCAGCTAGCAGAATCAACTGCCTGCCTGTAGTATTCTTAGTATGATAACCCCTACACTTGTCTTCAGGTAGCTATACTGTAGGTGCAACTGTGCAGGGTACACAGTACAGTAACTGGAAATACTTCAATGAGCCTACACAAGCACCTGGCTGCAGGTAGCTATACTGTAGGTCAGACTGTGCAGGGTACACAGTAAAGTAGCTGGAAATACTTCAATGAGCCTACACAAGCACCTGGCTGCAGGTAGCTATACTGTAGATGAGACTGTGCGGGGTACGCAGTACAGTAACTGTAAATACTTCAATGAGCCTACACAAGCACCTGGCTGCAGGTTGCTATACTGTAGGTCAGACTGTGCAGGGTACACAGTAAAGTAAAACTGGGATATATATATATATATATAGATTATACTATTTCATACCGATTATACTACTATATAAAGTAGCTGGAAATACTTCAATGAGCCTACACAAGCACCTGGCTACAGGTTGCTATACTGTAGGTCAGACTGTGCAGGGTGCACAGTACAGTAACTAGAAATACTTCAATGAGCCTACACAAGCACCTGGCTGCAGGATGCTATACTGTAGGTCCGACTTTGCAGGGTACACAGTAAAGTAGCTGGAAATACTTCAATGAGCCTACACAAGCACCTGGCTGCAGGTTGCTATACTGTAGGTCAGATTGTTCAGGGTACACAGTAAAGTAGCTGAAAATACTTCAATGAGCCTACACAATCACCTGGCTGCAGGTTGCTATACTGTAGGTCAGACTGTGCAGGGAAAACAGTAAAGTAGCTGGAAATACTTCAATGAGCCTACACAAGCACCTGGCTGCAGGTTGCTATACTGTAGGTCAGACTGTGCGGGGTACACAGTACAGTAACTGGAAATACTTCAATGAGCCTACACAAGTACCTGTCTGCAGGTAGCTATACTGTAGATGAGACTGTGCGGGGTACACAGTACAGTAACTATAAATACTTCAATGAGCCTACACAAGCACCTGGCTGCAGGTTGCTATACTGTAGGTGAAATTGTGCAGGGTACACAGTAAAGTAGCTGGAAATACTTCAATGAGCCTACACAAGCACCTGGCTGCAGGTTGCTATACTGTAGGTCAGACTGTGCAGGGTACACAGTAAAGTAGCTAGAAATACTTCAATGAGCTTACACAAGCACCTGGCTGCAGGTTGCTATACTGTAGGTCAGACTGTGCAGGGTACACAGTAAAGTAGCTGGAAATACTTCAATGAGCCTACACAAGCACCTGGCTACAGGTTGCTATACTGTAGTTCAGACTGTGTAGGGTACACAGTAAAGTAGCTGGAAATACTTCAATGAGCCTACACAAGCACCTGCCTGCAGGTTGCTATACTGTAGGTCAGACTGTGCAGGATGCACAGTAAAGTAGCTGGAAATACTTCAATGAGCCTACACAAGCACCTGGCTGCAGGTTGCTATACTGTAGGTCAGACTGTGCAGGGTACACAGTACAGTAGCTGGAAATACTTCAATGAGCCTACACAAGCACCTGGCTGCTGGATGCTATACTGTAGGTCCGACTGTGCAGGGTACACAGTAAATTAGCTGGAAATACTTCAATGAGCCTACACAAGCACCTGGCTGCAGGTTGCTATACTGTAGGTCAGGCTGTTCAGAGTACACAGTAAAGTAGCTGGAAATACTTCAATGAGCCTACACAAGCACCTGGCTGCAGGTTGCTGTACTGTAGGTCAGACTGTGCAGGGTACACAGTAAAGTAGCTGGAAATACTTCAATGAGCCTACACAAGCACCTGGCTGCAGGTTGCTATACTGTAGGTGAGATTGTGCAGGGTACCCAGTAAAGTAGCTGGAAATACTTCAATGAGCCTACACAAGCACCTGGCTGCAGGTTGCTATACTGTAGGTCAGACTGTGCAGGATACACAGTATAGTAGCTGGAAATACTTCAATGAGTCTACACAAGCACCTGGCTGCAGGTTGCTATACTGTAGGTGAGATTGTGCAGGATACACAGTAAAGTAGCTGGAAATACTTCAATGAGCCTACACAAGCACCTGGCTGCAGGTTGCTATACTGTAGGTCAGACTGTGCAGGGTACACAGTACAGTAGCTGGAAATACTTCAATGAGCCTACACAAACACCTGGCTGCAGGTTGCTATACTATAGGTGAGATTGTGCAGGGTACACAGTAAAGTAGCTGGAAATACTTCAATGAGCCTACACAAGCACCTGGCTGCAGGTTGCTATACTGTAGGTCAGGCTGTGCAGGGTACACAGTAAAGTAGCTGGAAATACTTCAATGAGCCTACACAAGCACCTGGCTACAGGTTGCTATACTGTAGTTCAGACTGTGTAGGGTACACAGTAAAGTAGCTGGAAATACTTCAATGAGCCTACACAAGCACCTGGCTGCAGGTTGCTATACTGTAGGTCAGACTGTGCAGGGTACACAGTAAAGTAGCTAGAAATACTTCAATGAGCTTACACAAGCACCTGGCTGCAGGTTGCTATACTGTAGGTCAGACTGTGCAGGGTACACAGTAAAGTAGCTGGAAATACTTCAATGAGCCTACACAAGCACCTGGCTACAGGTTGCTATACTGTAGTTCAGACTGTGTAGGGTACACAGTAAAGTAGCTGGAAATACTTCAATGAGCCTACACAAGCACCTGGCTGCAGGTTGCTATACTGTAGGTCAGACTGTGCAGGATGCACAGTAAAGTAGCTGGAAATACTTCAATGAGCCTACACAAGCACCTGGCTGCAGGTTGCTATACTGTAGGTCAGACTGTGCAGGGTACACAGTACAGTAGCTGGAAATACTTCAATGAGCCTACACAAGCACCTGGCTGCTGGATGCTATACTGTAGGTCCGACTGTGCAGGGTACACAATAAAGTAGCTGGAAATACTTCAATGAGCCTACACAAGCACCTGGCTGCAGGTTGCTATACTGTAGGTCAGGCTGTTCAGAGTACACAGTAAAGTAGCTGGAAATACTTCAATGAGCCTACACAAGCACCTGGCTGCAGGTTGCTATACTGTAGGTCAGACTGTGCAGGGTACACAGTACAGTAGCTGGAAATACTTCAATGAGCCTACACAAACACCTGGCTGCAGGTTGCTATACTGTAGGTGAGATTGTGCAGGGTACACAGTAAAGTAGCTGGAAATACTTCAATGAGCCTACACAAGCACCTGGCTGCAGGTTGCTATACTGTAGGTCAGACTGTGCAGGGTACACAGTACAGTAGCTGGAAATACTTCAATGAGCCTACACAAACACCTGGCTGCAGGTTGCTATACTGTAGGTCAGACTGTGCAGGGTACACAGTACAGTAGCTGGAAATACTTCAATGAGCCTACACAAACACCTGGCTGCAGGTTGCTATACTGTAGGTGAGACTGTGCAGGATACACAGTATAGTAGCTGGAAATACTTCAATGAGTCTACACAAGCACCTGGCTGCAGGTTGCTATACTGTAGGTGAGATTGTGCAGGATACACAGTAAAGTAGCTGGAAATACTTCAATGAGCCTACACAAGCACCTGGCTGCAGGTTGCTATACTGTAGGTCAGACTGTGCAGGGTACACAGTACAGTAGCTGGAAATACTTCAATGAGCCTACACAAACACCTGGCTGCAGGTTGCTATACTGTAGGTGAGATTGTGCAGGGTACACAGTAAAGTAGCTGGAAATACTTCAATGAGCCTACACAAGCACCTGGCTGCAGGTTGCTATACTGTAGGTCAGGCTGTGCAGGGTACACAGTAAAATGGCTGGAAATACTTCAATGAGCCTACACAAGCACCTGGCTGCAGGTTGCTATACTGTAGGTCAGACTGTGCAGGGTACACAGTAAAGTAAAACTGGGATATATATATATATATATATATATATAGATTATACTATTTCATACCGATTATACTACTATATAAAGTAGCTGGAAATACTTCAATGAGCCTACACAAGCACCTGGCTACAGGTTGCTATACTGTAGGTCAGACTGTGCAGGGTGCACAGTACAGAAACTAGAAATACTTCAATGAGCCTACACAAGCACCTGGCTGCAGGATGCTATACTGTAGGTCCGACTTTGCAGGGTACACAGTAAAGTAGCTGGAAATACTTCAATGAGCCTACACAAGCACCTGGCTGCAGGTTGCTATACTGTAGGTCAGATTGTTCAGGGTACACAGTAAAGTAGCTGAAAATACTTCAATGAGCCTACACAATCACCTGGCTGCAGGTTGCTATACTGTAGGTCAGACTGTGCAGGGAAAACAGTAAAGTAGCTGGAAATACTTCAATGAGCCTACACAAGCACCTGGCTGCAGGTTGCTATACTGTAGGTCAGACTGTGCGGGGTACACAGTACAGTAACTGGAAATACTTCAATGAGCCTACACAAGCACCTGTCTGCAGGTAGCTATACTGTAGATGAGACTGTGCGGGGTACACAGTACAGTAACTATAAATACTTCAATGAGCCTACACAAGCACCTGGCTGCAGGTTGCTATACTGTAGGTGAAATTGTGCAGGGTACACAGTAAAGTAGCTGGAAATACTTCAATGAGCCTACACAAGCACCTGGCTGCAGGTTGCTATACTGTAGGTCAGACTGTGCAGGGTACACAGTAAAGTAGCTAGAAATACTTCAATGAGCTTACACAAGCACCTGGCTGCAGGTTGCTATACTGTAGGTCAGACTGTGCAGGGTACACAGTAAAGTAGCTGGAAATACTTCAATGAGCCTACACAAGCACCTGGCTACAGGTTGCTATACTGTAGTTCAGACTGTGTAGGGTACACAGTAAAGTAGCTGGAAATACTTCAATGAGCCTACACAAGCACCTGGCTGCAGGTTGCTATACTGTAGGTCAGACTGTGCAGGATGCACAGTAAAGTAGCTGGAAATACTTCAATGAGCCTACACAAGCACCTGGCTGCAGGTTGCTATACTGTAGGTCAGACTGTGCAGGGTACACAGTACAGTAGCTGGAAATACTTCAATGAGCCTACACAAGCACCTGGCTGCTGGATGCTATACTGTAGGTCCGACTGTGCAGGGTACACAGTAAAGTAGCTGGAAATACTTCAATGAGCCTACACAAGCACCTGGCTGCAGGTTGCTATACTGTAGGTCAGATTGTTCAGGGTACACAGTAAAGTAGCTGAAAATACTTCAATGAGCCTACACAATCACCTGGCTGCAGGTTGCTATACTGTAGGTCAGACTGTGCAGGGAAAACAGTAAAGTAGCTGGAAATACTTCAATGAGCCTACACAAGCACCTGGCTGCAGGTTGCTATACTGTAGGTCAGACTGTGCGGGGTACACAGTACAGTAACTGGAAATACTTCAATGAGCCTACACAAGCACCTGTCTGCAGGTAGCTATACTGTAGATGAGACTGTGCGGGGTACACAGTACAGTAACTATAAATACTTCAATGAGCCTACACAAGCACCTGGCTGCAGGTTGCTATACTGTAGGTGAAATTGTGCAGGGTACACCGTAAAGTAGCTGGAAATACTTCAATGAGCCTACACAAGCACCTGGCTGCAGGTTGCTATACTGTAGGTCAGACTGTGCAGGGTACACAGTAAAGTAGCTAGAAATACTTCAATGAGCTTACACAAGCACCTGGCTGCAGGTTGCTATACTGTAGGTCAGACTGTGCAGGGTACACAGTAAAGTAGCTGGAAATACTTCAATGAGCCTACACAAGCACCTGGCTACAGGTTGCTATACTGTAGTTCAGACTGTGTAGGGTACACAGTAAAGTAGCTGGAAATACTTCAATGAGCCTACACAAGCACCTGGCTGCAGGTTGCTATACTGTAGGTCAGACTGTGCAGGATGCACAGTAAAGTAGCTGGAAATACTTCAATGAGCCTACACAAGCACCTGGCTGCAGGTTGCTATACTGTAGGTCAGACTGTGCAGGGTACACAGTACAGTAGCTGGAAATACTTCAATGAGCCTACACAAGCACCTGGCTGCTGGATGCTATACTGTAGGTCCGACTGTGCAGGGTACACAGTAAAGTAGCTGGAAATACTTCAATGAGCCTACACAAGCACCTGGCTGCAGGTTGCTATACTGTAGGTCAGGCTGTTCAGAGTACACAGTAAAGTAGCTGGAAATACTTCAATGAGCCTACACAAGCACCTGGCTGCAGGTTGCTGTACTGTAGGTCAGACTGTGCAGGGTACACAGTAAAGTAGCTGGAAATACTTCAATGAGCCTACACAAGCACCTGGCTGCAGGTTGCTATACTGTAGGTGAGATTGTGCAGGGTACCCAGTAAAGTAGCTGGAAATACTTCAATGAGCCTACACAAGCACCTGGCTGCAGGTTGCTATACTGTAGGTCAGACTGTGCAGGATACACAGTATAGTAGCTGGAAATACTTCAATGAGTCTACACAAGCACCTGGCTGCAGGTTGCTATACTGTAGGTGAGATTGTGCAGGATACACAGTAAAGTAGCTGGAAATACTTCAATGAGCCTACACAAGCACCTGGCTGCAGGTTGCTATACTGTAGGTCAGACTGTGCAGGGTACACAGTACAGTAGCTGGAAATACTTCAATGAGCCTACACAAACACCTGGCTGCAGGTTGCTATACTGTAGGTGAGATTGTGCAGGGTACACAGTAAAGTAGCTGGAAATACTTCAATGAGCCTACACAAGCACCTGGCTGCAGGTTGCTATACTGTAGGTCAGGCTGTGCAGGGTACACAGTAAAATGGCTGGAAATACTTCAATGAGCCTACACAAGCACCTGGCTGCAGGTTGCTATACTGTAGGTCAGACTGTGCAGGGTACACAGTACAGTAGCTGGAAATACTTCAATGAGCCTACACAAACACCTGGCTGCAGGTTGCTATACTGTAGGTGAGATTGTGCAGGGTACACAGTAAAGTAGCTGGAAATACTTCAATGAGCCCACACAAGCACCTGGCTGCTGGTTGCTATACTGTAGGTGAGATTGTGCAGGGTACTCAGTAAAGTGGGATGCATATATATATATACACAATACACTGTAGCTAACTGACTCGACCTGCCTACTCTATCTAACTTAAATCAAATGAGACTGTCTGTCTCTCTCTCTATCTCTGAACGCCGAAACACAGTACACAGGGCCGCCGTGCAGGCGGCCTTATATAGTGTGGGGCGTGTACTAAACCCCCTGAGCCATAATTGGCCAAAGCCTCCTTGGCTTTGGCCAATTACGGCTCTCTGTTCAGACGGCGCTGTGATTGGCCAAGCATGCGGGTCGTAGTGCATACTTGGCCAATCATCAGCCAGCAATGCACTGCGATGCCGAATTATGGGCCGTGACGCGCCACTCGAATTTGGCGCGAACGGCCCATATCGTTCGTAATTCGGCGAACGACAGAACACACGATGTTCGAGTCGAACATGGGTTTGACTCGAACACGAAGCTCATCCCTACTTTTGAGCAATGTTGTCACAATACTAGCTTTGTCATGTGTCAAATTTCCCCAATCAGCAGGTTTTCCAAAGTGCCAATCCTGCCAGGCATCATGATACACATCCTCAGTGAGCTGTGGAGAAGATTTCAATATAGTATATGTTCTTTTACCCAAGTGCACATTGTGTTTTTTATATCATACTGATCAAACAGAATGTTGACATTAGTCATTATTTGCATAATATAGTTATAGTTACTTTAAAATATAATACAGGTTGTGCTGGTATTTAACATTTGTAGATTTTTTTTCTGTTTTACAGATATAAAAACTCACTGCTGCTGCTTCTGTACATGTTTTAAGATTATGAAAATAAAAGACTTGACAGATACCCTGCAGGTACAAGTATGCCTCTAAGCCAAAGCCGCCCCTAAGCACAGGTCAACTCTGGCTTACACCTAAATATAGTACTGCTAAAAACTTTTTGCATATTTCATAATAAAAGTTTTTGTTCCTTCTTTGTACTGCTTTTAGAAGCTACAGTATTAAATATGGTTTTCTCGGTAAAAGCACTGATACTGTGGTACATCATATTTCTGTACCGTTTTTTAAAATTCGCTCATAGGTTAGCTTTGGCTTATGCAATTTTCAATAATAAGATTATCATTAATAGTATCACCATGATGCTGATACTTGATATTTGCCTGATATTTGTTCTGATAGTGTCAACGGTGATGGGATTATGAATTAATCTGAGATGTAAGGATGAACAGAATGGTTTGAGGGTAATATAAATTTGAATCCTAAAAAAAAGAGGACTCTCCTCATCTGAGTGCCCCAGGAGCCCCCAAACTTAGAGAGCTGTAATTACAAATATCAACTTGTGCCAATAAATGTAAGCTTTGACCCACCCTATTTTGCCTCCAGTATCTCCCTATTGGCCCTTCAGTGTGATAGACAGTCTAAATGACCAATGGGGGATGTGTGAAGCTGTAGGGTGCATCACCCACTGTTTCAGGTCTCTCAGAGTTCAGAGTGAAAGAGAGCAGACTGTGTATGTGTGGTTAGAGAACAAAGCTGAAATGTCGTTCATGAGTTTCCAGGGTCGAAAATCAAATGTTGGGTACATTCTTCCATCTGCAGAACAAAGAGAGGAGGACAATTTTATGACCCCCTTAAAAAGTAAGCATTTATTTGCAAAATGGAGCACAGCATGGTAATGTATTAGGACATAGGGATGGGCCGAACAGACCCCAGTTCGATTTGCACCAGAACTTCCGAACACCACAAAAGTTCGGACCCGAATAACGAACCCCAGTAAAGTCAATGGGACCTGAACATCAAAAATCAAAAGTGCCCATTTTGAAGACTTATATGGTCCTGCCCTGGGGAACATGTACTAATAAAAAAAAAGTTTGTGAAAAACTTCATTTTTAAATGAGCAGTGATTTTGTGATTTTTAAAGTGAAAGCCTAAAAATGAAAAATTCCTTCCAATATATTGCATGGGGGGTCCCCTTAGTCTACCTGTAAAGTGGCAGATCTGCTCCATGTCTAGAATCTGCTGCAGCAATAATTGCATTTATAAAACCCAAAAAAATGACATTTTCCCTACAAGCTGCCTTTATTTTGCTCAGCAACAGCTTGGGAGCCAGTGTGTATCATGAGGCCACAATGTAGTGCACTGGGAACAAGATTAGAGCTTTTCTGGATACATTCTGGTCTCACTTTGACTTTGAATAGGAGTAACGGGTGCGTAAAAATTGGTCTTTGGGTGTCCGTAACCCTATAGAGGTATGCCCTGTACACACGGTCGGACATTGATCGGACATTCCAACAACAAAATCCATGGATGTTGGCTCAAACTTGTCTTGCATACACACGGTCACACAAAGTTGTCAGAAAATCCGATCGTTCTGAACGCGGTAACGTAAAGTACGTACGTCAGGACTATAAACGGGGCAGTAGCCAATAGCTTTCCTCTCTTAATTTATTCTGAGCATGCGTGGCACTTTGTGCGTCGGATTTGTGTACACACGCTCGGAATTTCCGACAACGGATTTTGTTGTCGGAAAATTTTATAGCAAGCTCTCAAACTTTGTGTGTCGAAAATTCTTATGGAAAATGTGTTATGGAGCCTACATACGGTCGGAATTTCCAACAACAAGGTCCTATCACACATTTTCCATCGGAAAATCCTATCGTGTGTACAGGGCATTACTCTTGATGAAAGCAAGAATTGGCCTTGCTGTAAAAAATTGCAATGATATGCACCTGTCAAACAGGTGCAGAAAAATTACTCTTTGGGTCTCAGGGGCACCTTCCCATCATAACCCTATAGAGGTGCTCTTGATGAAGGCAAAAAAAATTGCAATGATATGCATATGGTTGGTGTTTTTGCCACATTTGATGTGCCTGAAACACAGTTTGCAGATAGCAACAGTGCTGAGTGGCTGAGCTTCAGAGATGCAGTCGGGAGATGGGAGAAAGTTGTAGAAAGTCAACCATCACTGCAGCCCTCCACCAGTCGGGGCTTTATGGCAGAGTGACCCGACGGAATCCTCTCCTCAGTGCAAGACACATGAAAGCCCACATGGAGTTTGCTGAAAAAACACCTGAAGGACTCCAAGATGGTGAGAAATAAGTTTATCTGGTCTGATGAGACCAAGATAGAACTTTTTGGCCTTAATTCTAAGCAGTATGTGTGGAGAAAACCAGGCATTGCTCATCACCTGTCCAATACAGTCCCAACAGTGAAGCATGGTGGTGGCAGCATCATGCTGTGGGGGTGTTTTTCACCAGCAGGGACAGGACAACTGGTTGCAATCGAGGGAAAGATGAATGCGGTACAGTAAGTACCAAGTGCAGGAATATCCTGGACAAAAACCTTCTCCAGAGTGCTCAGGACCTCAGACTGGGCCAAAGGTTTACCTTCCAACAAGACAATGACCCTAAGCACACAGCTAAAATATGAAGGAGTGGCTTCACAACAACTCCATGCTTGTTCTTAAATGGCCCAGCCAGAGCCCTGACTTAAACCCAATTGAGCATCTCTGGAGAGACCTAAAAATGGCTGTCCACCAACGTTTACCATCCAACTTGACAGAACTGGAGAGGATCTGCAAGGAGGAATGGCAGAGGATCCCCAAATCCAGGTGTGAAAAACTTGTTGCATCTTTCCCCCAAAGACTCATGGCTGTATTAGTTTAAAAGGGTGCTTCTACTAAATATTGAGCAAAGGGTCTGAATACTTAGGACCATGTAATATTTCAGTTTTTCTTTTTTAATAAATCTGCAAAAATGTCAACAATTCTGTGTTTTTCTGTCAATATGGGGTGCTGTGTGTACATTAATGAGGAAAAAAAAAAAACTTAAATGATTTTAGCAAATGGCTGCAATATAACAAAGAGTGAAAAATTTAAGGGGGCCTGAATACTTTCCGTCCCCACTGTATAGTGCAATATAATGCGCCAAACGTACATTGACACACATAACTATATGGCGTTAAACTGGCAGTAACACACACAGAACTTTATGGCATTAAACTGGCAGTAATGCACACAAAACTATATGGCGTTAAACTGGCAGTAATGCACACAAAACTATATGGCATTAAACTGGCAGTAACGCACACAAAACTATATGGCGTTAAACTGACAGTAACGCACACAGAACTATACGGCATTAAACTGGCAGTAACGCACACAGAAGTAAATGGCGTTAAACTGGCAGTAACCCAGTTACTCAAATAGACCGTGTTCAACCATCAGTACATTGACACTGTCTAAACTGTCCCTACTCTAGCTATACACTAATGTAAAGATTACTGACACGGTATCACTACACTACACTGAAACTATCTGAGCTGTCCCTACTCTACACTAATGTACGGTCTAACAGTGAAACTATCTGAGCTGTCCCTACTCTAACTGCACACTATGCAAAGCTGAATGATAGTCCTCCTCACTACACTCAGACTATACCTAGATAGGCACTAAACTAACATTCTACACTGGCAATTGAAGCAAAATAGCACAGTATAGCACACTAACTAACTAATAGCACTGAACAGAGCCCTGTTCTATCTCTCTCCACGCCAAAATCACACTGAAAATGGCTGCCATTGAAAGAATACTTTTATACTGTGGGGCGGGAATGAGCCATGATTGGATAAAGTCATGATGATAGTTTCCAATCATGATTCTGACAGTGCTCTGTGCCCTGATTGGCTGAAGCTTTCACTGCTTCAGCCAATCAGGGCTTGTAATGCACTGTTCAGTGCCGCAATGCATTGTGGTCAGTTCAGGGAGCCGAACAAATGGTCGAACGACCAATTTGTTCGGCTGTTCGGCGAATGTTCGAACAGCTAAAGTTCGACCCAAACTTGTGCTCGGGCCAAACCGTTCGTCCATCCCTATTAGGACACTGTAATTCATAGGGAGGTTTTTGTGAAAGTATGTAAATGAATAAAATTCAAACTACTAACAGTCATTTACAAAGCCATCCTCAACTCTGCCCCCAGCTACATAAATAACCTTGTCTCAAAATACCAACCGCTCTCTTCGGTCCTCCCAAGACCTCCTGCTCTCTAGCTCCTTTGTCAACTCCTCCCATGCTCTCCTCCAGGATTTCTCCAGAGCTTCTCCCATCCTTTGGAACTCCCTACCCCAATCTGTCCGACTGTCCCCTAATCTATCCATTTTTAGATGATCCCTGAAAACTCTTCTCTTTAAAGAAACCTAACCTGCTTCTAACTAATACACTGTTTTACTTTCTCCATCAGCTCATCCCCCACAGTTATTAGCTTTTGTATCAATTGACCCTCCCTCTAAGATTGTAAGCTCTAACGAGCAGGGTAATGTAACTGTAATGTCTGCCTTCATTTTAATTTTGTTAAGCGCTGCGCAAACTGTTGGCGCTATATAAATCCTGTATAATAATAATAATGTAAAGGTGAACTAACCCTTTAAATACAGATAGTGAAGGGAAGTGTCCTAAACAGAATAAAACAAAAAATAACTCGAATGGGGTTTTTATTTTTCTCTACACTATCCAAAGCAAAAAAAAGGCTTGTCTATACATGATGTACTACGTGGTGTTTAGACAGGGTTGCTAACAAATTTAGTTTGCCAGGTAGTAATTGTCCTGGCTGATTGATAGAAGATCCACTGATTCCTCCCTAAATTCTGGAATTGCTTCACCTTTTCTCTTCTGTCACTAGGTGGCGCTGTGGCTGGTGATATTAGATTGGCAGGGGCTTACCAAGGTCAGATCATGAATGGATGGGTATTTATTTGGATGGAGGCAGGTGATCGGGGGTTCTGTGACACCTGGACGGCTGTCTGGGTGGATGTGTTTTATGTTGCCCTGGGCTGCTAGGCCAGAAACCCGAGGCCTATCCTGGGGGACACCTGTCTGCTAGGCTGCCTGAGGCCTATCCAGGAGAAGGAGAAGCAACGTAGGAACTGCAGGATTGGAGTCCAACCGAGTTGAGAAGGTTCAGTCAGATGGGGAACCAGTTGTGGTCAGAGGTAGAAAGGAAGCTGTCGCCACTAAGGGACCATCCATCTTACTACCGGAGACTACTGTGAGTAAGCTGAAGCAAGTACCAGAGCAGTCTTCTCGGCAGCGGGGACGGTGAAGGAGTGGAAAAGCATCAGCAAGTATAAAACCAGGCACCCAGCAGGATAGCGGGGTGACACTTGAGGAGTATACAGCGGGACAGCTGTGGAAGAGCTCAGGGGATCCAGTGACGACTAGAATCAGGAAGTCTAGTGAGAGACTGGGAGCTCAGAGAGTGAAGATCTACAGTGGGATACTAAGAGATAAGTAAAGGACTGTTTGGTGTTACCAAGAGTTATGTACAACTACCTTTAGTGACTGTTACAAGATTAGTTGCCATAGGAGACAGCCGTCCTACCTATACAGAAGTGTTATCCAGCTGGAGGCCTTCCACTGTATAGCTGTCTACCTATAGAAGTCTCAGAGCCTGACAATTATTATTGCATCTACTCAAGGGTGTCCTGGCCATAACCCCCTCTCCCACAGTTCTGTTAAGAGACAATAAATTTCTTGTTCGCATTCAAAAGTGACTGGCGCCCATCATTTCTTCTTGCATTACACCCACCATGCCTGGTAACCCACTCTACAAGGAAGGATGTCAGCTTTCCCTAACCCTTGAGGTCACCATTAGGCCTCTTGGGCCCCAGGACCTTGCTACAAAGCTTGTTTGGCTGTACTTCTCCTGTGGATAGCAGAAGTGCAGTTTTTTCTGCACTCCTGTGACCTGTTTTCAGCAGACAGCAGACTGAAGCCCACTGTAGGCTGACGTCACAGAGCTGGTTCAGGCTCAGGCGAGATCGCGACAATGAAGTCGGGAGCCGCCCACATGCCTGGACCAGCACAGGGCTCAGCCTTTCAGCGAGCCACTGAGAGCCTGAGCCGGCTGCTCCTGCCACCCTCCACAGCCCAGCACTCCAGTGAGCAAGGAGGGGAGCAGAGTAGAGAGCTGTGACTGACAGCAGCCCTCTGCTCAGGAAGTTGTGAGAACCAAGTGATCTGTAGTGTTAGATCACTCGGTTGTCAATTTTTGAGCCGGTAGGGGAACCGATGCATGTAAGTATGATTCTTAAAAAAAACAAACAAAAAAAACTCTATACACCTCTTAAAGGTGATGGTTGCATTCATGTTCGTTGTTTAAGTTTTTCTCCCTTCATTTCAGCTGATGATCCTGCCAGTAGGTCTGTTATTTTTCAGCTTCCTTTAAGCTGTCCGTCAAAAATTGTTTAAAAAGTGTTAGATGTAGTTCGATTTAAATATGTTTGTCAAGTCTATCTAACTCTGCTAGTCCATCCAACACTGCCCTTTCCAGATGAGTTGAAAATAACTCATCAGGGGAAAAAAAAGTAAGAAAATGAAAGTAGCCACCACATCTAACAACTGGTAAGCTGCAATATATAAATTTTTTGTTTTTGGGTTTTAATATCGCTTTAGGTGTTAGGGTTAGATTGAGGTTTCAGGTTTATGTTAGGAGTAAATTAATATACTTACTTAGTTACTCACTTTTTTTTTTGGATGTGGATGTGACAATTAGGAGTGGATATCAGTGTACAGTAATAGAATCAGTGCTAGAAATTCATATATTGTTTAGGGATGAGCCGAACAGCCCCCGGTTCGGTTCGCACCAGAACATACTGAACAGGCAAAAAATTCAGAAGAACACACGAACACCGTTAACCACTTGCCGACCGCCTCACGCCGATATACGTCGGCAGAATGGCACGGGCAGGCAGAATCACGTACCTATACGTGATCTGCCTCCCGCGGGCGGGGGGTCCGATCGGACCCCCACTCCGGTGCCAGCGGCGGTCGGCTTGTGACTGGGAGCGTTTAGAGATGAGGGGGAGGCCATCCGATTGTGGCCCCCCCTCGCGATCGCTCCCAGCCAATGACAGTCATCCCCTGCCTCTGTGTAGTACACAGAGGCAGAGGATGTGATGTCATCTCTCCTCGGCTCGGCAGCTTCCGTTCCGGCGCCGAGGAGAGAAGACATGTGAGTGCACAACACACACACACACAGTAGAACATGCCAGGCACACATTACACCCCCGACCCCCCCCGATCGCACCCCGATCACCCCCCAATAACCCCTCCCCCCCTATGTCACACTGACACCAAGCAGTATTTTTTTTTTTTCTGATTACTGCATGGTGTCAGTTTGTGACAGTTAGAAGTGGTAGGGCAGTGCGTGTTAGCCCCCTGTAGGTCTAGGGTACCCCCCTAACCCCCCCTAATAAAGTTTTAACCCCTTGATCACCCCCTGTTGCCAGTGTCACTAAGCGATCATTTTTCTGATCGCTGTATTAGTGTCGCTGGTGATGCTAGTTAGGGAGGTAAATATTTAGGTTCGCCGTCAGCGTTTTATAGCGTCAGGGACCACCATATACTACCTAATAAAGGTTTTAACCCCTTGATTGCCCCCTAGTTAACCCTTTCACCACTGATCACTGTATAACCGTTATGATTGACGCTGGTTAGTTCGTTTATTTTTTATAGTGTCAGGGCACCTGCCGTTTATTACCGAATAAAGGTTTAGCCCCCTGATCGCCCGGCGGTGATATGCGTCGTCCCAGGCAGCGTCAGATTAGCGCCAGTACCGCTAACACCCACGCACGCAGCATACACCTCCCTTAGTGGTATAGTATCTGAACGCATTAATATCTGATCCGATCAGATCTATACTAGCATCCCCAGCAGTTTAGGGTTCCCAAAAATGCAGTGTTAGCGGGATCAGCCCAGATACCTGCTAGCACCTGCGTTTTTCCCCTCCGCCCGGCCCAGCCCAGCCCACCCAAGTGCAGTATTGATCAATCACTGTCACTTACAAAATACTAAACGCATAACTACAGCGTTCGCAGAGTCAGGCCTGATCCCAGCGATCGCTAACAGTTTTCTTGGTAACGTTTTGGTGAACTGGCAAGCACCAGCCCCAGGCAGCGTCAGATTAGCGCCAGTACCGCTAACACCCACACACGCACCGTACACCTCCCTTAGTGGTATAGTATCTGAACAGATCAATATCTGATCCGATCAGATCTATACTGGCGTCCCCAGCAGTTTAGGGCTCCCAAAAACGCAGTGTTAGCGGGATCAGCCCAGATACCTGCTAGCACCTGCGTTTTGCCCCTCCGCCTGGCCCGTCCCAGCCCACCCAAGTGCAGTATCGATCGATCACTGTCACTTACAAAACACTAAACGCATAACTGCAGCGTTCGCAGAGTCAGGCCTGATCCCTGCGATCGCTAACAGTTTTTTTGGTAGCATTTTGGTGAACTGGCAAGCACCAGCACCCTAGTACACCCTGGTCTTAGTCAAACCAGCACTGCAGTAACACTTGGTGACGTGGCGAGTCCCATAAGTGCAGTTCAAGCTGGTGAGGTGGCAAGCACAAGTAGTGTCCCGCTGCCACCAAGAAAAAGACAAACACAGGCCCGTCGTGCCCATAGTGCCCTTCCTGCTGCATTCGCCAATCCTAATTGGGAACCCACCGCTTCTGCAGCACCCGTACTTCTCCCATTCACATCCCCAACCAAATGCAGTCGGCTGCATTAGAGGCATTTTTTTTATGTCCTCCCGAGTACCCCTACCCAACAAACCCCCTCAAAAAAGATGTCGTGTCTGCAGTAAGCGCGGATATAGGCGTGACACCCGCTATTATTGTCCCTCCTGTCCTGACAATCCTGGTCTTTGCATTGGTGAATGTTTTGAACGCTACCATACACTAGTTGAGTATTAGCGTAGGGTACAGCATTCCACAGACTAGGCGCACTTTCACAGGGTCTCCCAAGATGCCATCGCATTTTGAGAGACCCGAACCTGGAACCGGTTACAGTTATAAAAGTTACAGTTACAAAAAAAGTGTAAAAAAAATAATAAAAACACAAACAAAAATATAAAATAGAAAAAAATAGTTGTCGTTTTATTGTTCTCTCTCTCTCTATTCTCTCTCTATTGTTCTGCTCTTTTTTACTGTATTCTATTCTGCAATGTTTTATTGTTATTATGTTTTATCATGTTTGCTTTTCAGGTATGCAATTTTTTATACTTTACCGTTTACTGTGCTTTATTGTTAACCATTTTTTTGTCTTCAGGTACGCCATTCACGACTTTGAGTGGTTATACCAGAATGATGCCCGCAGGTTTAGGTATCATCTTGGTATCATTCTTTTCAGCCAGCGGTCGGCTTTCATGTAAAAGCAATCCTAGCGGCTAATTAGCCTCTAGACTGCTTTTACAAGCAGTGGGAGGGAATGCCCCCCCCAACGTCTTCCGTGTTTTTCTCTGGCTCTCCTGTCTCAACAGGGAACCTGAGAATGCAGCCGGTGATTCAGCCAGCTGATCATAGAGCTGATCAGAGACCAGAGTGGCTCCAAACATCTCTATGGCCTAAGAAACCGGAGGCTACGAGCATTTTATGACTTAGATTTTGCTGGATGTATACAGCGCCATTGGGAAATTGGGAAAGCATTTTATCACACCGACCTTGGTGTGGTCAGATGCTTTGAGGGCAGAGGAGAAATCTAGGGTCTAATAGATCCCAATTTTTTCAAAAAAGAGTACCTGTCACTACCTATTGCTATCATAGGGGATATTTACATTCCCTGAGATAACAATAAAAATGATTTAAAAAAAAAATGAAAGGAACAGTTTAAAAATAAGATAAAAAAGCAAAAAAATAATAAAGAAAAAAAAAAAAAAAAAAAAAAGCACCCCTGTCCCCTCTGCTCTCGCGCTAAGGCGAACGCAAGTGTCGGTCTGGCGTCAAATGTAAACAGCAATTGCACCATGCATGTGAGGTATCACCGCGAAGGTCAGATCGAGGGCAGTAATTTTAGCAGTAGACCTCCTCTGCAAATCTAAAGTGGTAACCTGTAAAGGCTTTTAAAGGCTTTTAAAAATGTATTTAGTTTGTCGCCACTGCACGTTTGTGCGCAATTTTAAAGCATGTCATGTTTGGTATCCATGTACTCGGCCTAAGATCATCCTTTTTATTTCATCAAACATTTGGGCAATATAGTGTGTTTTAGTGCATTAAAATTTAAAAAAGTGTGTTTTTTCCCCAAAAAATGCGTTTGAAAAATCGCTGCGCAAATACTGTGTGAAAAAAAAATGAAACACCCACCATTTTAATCTGTAGGGCATTTGCTTTAAAAAAATATATAATGTGTGGGGGTTCAAAGTAATTTTCTTGCAAAAAAAAATAATTTTTTCATGTAATCAAAAAGTGTCAGAAAGGGCTTTGTCTTCAAGTGGTTAGAAGAGTGGGTGATGTGTGACATAAGCTTCTAAATATTGTGCATAAAATGCCAGGACAGTTCAAAACCCCCCCAAATGACCCCATTTTGGAAAGTAGACACCCCAAGCTATTTGCTGAGAGGCATGTCGAGTCCATGGAATATTTTATATTGTGACACAAGTTGCGGGAAAGAGACAATTTTTTTAATTTTTTTTGCACAAAGTTGTCACTAAATGATATATTGCTCAAACATGCCATGGGAATATGTGAAATTACACCCCAAAATACATTCTGTTGCTTCTCCTGAGTACGGGGATACCACATGTGTGGGACTTTTTGGGAGCCTAGCCGCGCACGGGACCCCGAAAACCAAGCACCGCCTTCAGGCTTTCTAAGGGTGTAAATTTTTTATTTCACTCTTCACTGCCTATCACAGTTTCGGAGGCCATGGAATGCCCAGGTGGCAAAAAACCCCCCCAAATGACCCCATTTTGGAAAGTAGACACCCCAAGCTATTTGCTGAGAGGTATAGTGAGTATTTTGCAGACCTCACTTTTTGTCACAAAGTTTCGAAAATTGAAAAAAGAAAAAAAAATTTTTCTTGTCTTTCTTTATTTTCAAAAACAAATGAGAGCTGCAAAATACTCACCATGCCTCTCAGCAAATAGCTTGGGGTGTCTACTTTCCAAAATGGGGTCATTTGGGGGGGGTTGTGCCACCTGGGCATTCCATGGCCTCCGAAACTGTGATAGGCAGTGAAGAGTGAAATCAAAAATTTACACCCTTAGAAATCCTGAAGGCGGTGATTGGTTTTCGGGGCCCCGTACGCGGCTAGGCTCCTAAAAAGTCCCACACATGTGGTATCCCCATACTCAGGAGAAGCAGTTAAATGTATTTTGGGGTGCAATTCCACATATGCCCATGGCCTGTGTGAGCAATATATCATTTAGTGACAACTTTGTGCAAAAAAAAAATGTGTCACTTTCCCGCAACTTGTGTCAAAATATAAAACATTCCATGGACTCAACATGCCTCAAAGCAAATAGCTTGGGGTGTCTACTTTCCAAAATGGGGTCATTTGGGGGGGTTTTATGCCATCTGGGCATTTTATGGCCTTCAAAACTGTGATAGGTAGTGAGGAGTAAAATCAAAAATGTACGCCCTTAGAAATCCTGAAGGCAGTGATTGGTTTTCGGGGCCCCGTACGCGGCTAGGCTCCCAAAAAGTCCCACACATGTGGTATCCCCATACTCAGTAGAAGCAGCTAAATGTATTTTGGGGTGCAATTCCACATATGCCCATGGCCTGTGTGAGCAATATATCATTTAGTGACAACTTTTTGTAATTTTTTTTTTTGTCATTATTCAATCACTTGGGACAAAAAAAAAATGAATATTCAATGGGCTCAACATGCCTCTCAGCAATTTCCTTGGGGTGTCTACTTTCCAAAATGGGGTCATTTGTGGGGGTTTTGTACTGCCCTGCCATTTTAGCACCTCAAGAAACGACATAGGCAGTCATAAATTAAAGGCTGTGTAAATTCCAGAAAATGTATCCTAGTTTGTAGGCGCTATAACTTTTGCGCAAACCAATAAATATACACTTATTGACATTTTTTTTACCAAAGACATGTGGCCGAATACATTTTGGCCTAAATGCATGACTAAAATTGAGCTTATTGGATTTTTTTTAGAACAAAAAGTAGAAAATATAATTTTTTTTCAAAATTTTCGGTCTTTTTCCGCGTATAGCGCAAAAAAATAAAAACGGCAGAGGTGATCAAATACCATCAAAAGAAAGCTCTATTTGTGGGAAGAAAAGGACACAAATTTCGTTTGGGTACAGCATTGCATGACCGCGCAATTAGCAGTTAAAGCGACGCAGTGCCAAATTGTAAAAAGTGCTCTGGTCAGGAAGGGGGTAAATCCTTCCGGGGCTGAAGTGGTTAAAGTCTATGGTATACGAACATAAAAAATCAAAAGTGCTCATTTTTAAGGCTTATATGCAAGTTATTGTCATAAAAAGTGTTTGGGGACCCAAGTCCTTCCCCAGGGTACATGTATCAATGGAAATTTTTTTTTAAAAAACGGCCGTTTTTCGGGAGCAGTGATTTTTTTTAATGCTTCAAGTGAGACAATAAAAATGAAATATTCCTTTAAATATTGTGCCTGGGGGGTGTCTATAGTATGCCTGCAAAGTGGCGCATTTTTCCCATGTTTAGAACAGTACCACAGAAAAATGACATTTCTAAAGGAAAAATTGTCATTTAAAACTGATCTCGGCTGTAATGAATTGTCGGGTCTCACCAATATAGATAAAACTCATTGAAAAAAGGAGCATAGGTCCCCCCCCAGTCCATTACCAGGCCCTTTGGGTCTGGTATGAATATTAGGGGGAACCCTAAACCAAAATTTAAAAAAAAAATTGCGTGGGGGTCCCATTAAATTCCATACCAGGCCCTTCAGGTCTGATATGGAAATTAAGGGGAACCCTGCGCTAAATTTAAAAAAAAATGGCATAGGGGTCCCCCCCAAAATCCATACCAGACCATTTGGTATGGATTTTAAGGGGAACCCTGCACCAAATTTTTTTTTAAAATGGCGTAGGGGTCCCCCACAAAATCCATACCAGACCCTTATCCGAGCACGCAACCTGGCAGGCCACAGGAAATGAGGGGGGGACAAGAGGGCGCCCCCTCCTAAACTGTACCAGGCCACATGCCCTCAACTCGAGGAGGGTGCTTTGAGGTCTGACCACAAAGCACCTTGTCCCCATGTTGATGGGGATAAGGGCCTCATCCCCACAACTCTTGCCCGATGGTTGTAGGGGTATGCGGGTGGGGGGCTTATCGGAATCTGGAAGCCCCCTTTAACAAGGGGATCCCCAGATCCCGGGCCTCCCCCCTATGTGATTTGGTAATGGGATAAATTGTACCCCTACCATTTCACAAAAAAAAATGTCAAAAATGGTAAAAAAGACCGCTTGGAACAAGTCCTTTATTTAAAAATAAAAAAATAAAAATGTCTCGTGATGTAAATCCTTGATAAAGTCACATGACATGTGACGCAACGCATCGGGAGGAGCCAGTGACGTCATCCAATGTGCCTGTTCGTTAGACACAGCAAACGGTGAGAGGAGTGAGATCGCGGTGAGCGACTGATTGGTTCATGCGCTGTTACTTTGTATCCCATGTGAGTGTAAACACTTATGCTTAACAAAGAGAGTACCATAGAGGCTGTGTTCATTACGCAATGATATTCTTCTTTTTGGTTACATGAATGCAATACATGACGGGAGGAATATAAAAACAACCAGCCAGGTGCATCAGAAGTGCAGGGGAGAGACTTACGTTGCAGACAGCTGTCTATTGAAGCAATAAGCAACAGTGAACTGTGGTGGTTTTTTCCCTATGCTAACCTACAACTTCTTTTGTACCTTTGTATACATCCTTCCAGGGATTTATATATATATATATTTTTTTCTTTGCCCTTACTTTTCAGATTGATTATATCTTATGTAGGTTGATATTTATGGTATTGATATCTGCCTTAGGCATATGGTTTTGTATTTCTAATTAGGAAATTCACCAAGTATTATTATATGGTATTTTATGGTATGGTTATTTGCAACAATATTCAATATTTTTCACCTAAATAGGAAGTTAATTTTTAGCGCACTATTCATTGGTAGATTTATTCATATTTTAGTGATATCAGAACACTTTTCACATGGGTGCAGCTTGATTATTTGGTTAATTCCTATTTTTTCATTTCATATTTTTTCATACATACTATTTTTTTATCATTTTTTTTCAGATATATTTCACATATCAGCGCTTTAGTACACCATTTACATATATCACGCCACTCAATGGACCGAAAAAAAAAAAAAAAGTTGTAACTGTTCCGCCTCCATGGGAAGCTCCCGTCGACTGAAACTTCATCTCTGTGACAGCTCTTATATAGCTGAAGGAGGGGCCACACGGTGATGCAAACAGGTGACCCCGTCCCCTCTGATGCCACGGGGCTTGTCAGAGGGGGCGGGGTCACCCGTTTATGCCACTTTACAGGCATACTATAGACACCCCCCCAGGCATGATATTTAAATTAATATTTATTTTTTATTGTTTTACTTTAAGCATTAAAAAAGTCACTGCTTCCCGAAAAAACGCCCGTTTTTTAAAAAAAATATTTGCATTGATACATGTCCCCTGGGCCAGGACCCAGGTCCCCAAACACCCGTTTATGTTAGTGTCTCATAGACTTTAACGGTGTTCTGCAGCTTTCGAATTTGCCGCGAACACCGCATATTGTTCGCTGTTCGGCGACCAGGCGAACACCCGATGTTCGAGTCGAACTTACGTTCGACTCGAACATCGGGCTCATCCCTAATATTGATGACAGGCTATTCTTACCTGTACAAACTCAAAATGTGGGTAGCTAAAAAGTGTATGCTAAAATGTTGGTGCCAAAATGACTACAGTATGTTGAATTTAAAAAGCCAAAAATACTAGTTCAAATTGGTAGCTGAATGATGCTAATGGAAACACAGTAGGAACATCAGTACTACCATACACTGTTTACACCAATATGCTTGCTTCTTTGTGATAAGTGAATACAATAACCTTGCAGTATTTCCAGTGATCTACTTTGCATTTAACATTCTTCCGCAAACGTAATTCACGCAGTACAAGTAGCATGGCAGAAAGAAATTGCACTCAAGGGAGTCATTGGCTTGACATAAATCAAAAGACATGTGTTGTTCCAGCCAGGGAGACAGTCTCATTTAATCATGGGTTTAATTGTGCTTAGACTATATATTAAAGGGTGTTCTAGCGTTTGCCAAACTGACCTAATATAAATAAGTTTGAAGTGTTTCCAGCAGTAAATATTATTTTGATATATTTTATTATAATAGATTGTGCAAACAATGGAGTTTGACTATATCATTTTAGATAGCTAGTAGTGGTTGGTTATATTCAACTGGACTTGTTCTGTAAAGCATGCTGGGAGCTGAAGAAGTTGCTTGGAGAAGCTTTAAACCATCATCAACATTACAGAACAGGTCGAGTTTTTAGGGACTAACTACTGCTAAATATACCATGACCTAACAAAGGACAGACAACATTTTGGATATTGCTTACTTTTTGGCGAAGTGTAAAGCCAACCTCTAGGCTGGTATGAACACAAATTTAAAATTACTCTTTATTCAATTATGTGTCATTGATTGTATTTTTGAAAGCAAGTAGTGTTAAGTACCTGAATTTGAGCTAATACGTATGAGTCTCTGCAGCAGAGCTCAGACTGCTAAACGCAAAAGCAGCACGAAGAGCCCATCAGTTGTGCTGTAGTATCCATGTGTTTACAAGGAACATGCTGATAGAAAGAGAGAGCAGAGTGATGATAAGATGAGATGATTGGCATGCTGCTTTTCCTTTACTGCTCAGTCATATGCTGGCGGAACGATAGGAACTGTTATGCCCTGTACACACGATCAGACATTGATCGGATATTCCGACAACAAAATCCATCGTTTTTTTCCGACGGATGTTGGCTCAAACTTGTCTTGCATACACACGGTCACGCAAAGTTGTCGGAAAATCCGATCCGATCGTTCCGAACGTGGTGACGTAAAACACGTACATCGGGACTATGAACGGGGCAATAGCCAATAGCTTTCGTCTTTTAATTTATTCTGAGCATGTGAGGCCCTTTGTCCGTCGGATTTGTCTACACACGATCGGAATTTAAAGGATCGGATTTTGTTGTCGGAAAATTTTATAGCATGCTCTCAAACTTTGTGTGTCGGAAATTCCGATGGAAAAAGTCCGATGGAGCCCACACACAGTCGGAATTTCCGACAACAAGCTCCGATCGCACATATTCCATCGGAAAGTCCGACCGTGTGTACAGGGCATAAGTGTTACTTAAAGTGAAACGCCCTTCTGTTTACTCAACATTGACTATATTTAACCACTTCAATACAGGGCACTTATACCCCGTTTCCTGCCCAGACCAATTTTCAGCTTTCAGCACTCTCACATTTTTAATGTCAATTACTCAGTCATGCAAGATTGTACCCAAACAAAAGTTTTAGCATTTTTTTCCACACAAATAGAGCTTTCTTTTGGTGGTATTTAATCACCGCTGGGTTTTTTATTTTTTGCGATATAAGTAAAAAAAGAGCAAAGATTTTGAAAAAAAAAATTTTTTTTAGTTACCATTATAAAATTTTGCAAATAAGTAATTTTTGTTCATAAATTTGGGGCAAAATTTATACTGCTACATATCTTTGGTAAAAATAACCAGAATTAGTGGATATTATTTAGTCATTGTGAAAGTTATAGAGTCTACAAGCTATAGTGCAAATCATTGAAAATTGATCACATCTGATCACACCTGATGCACTGATGGCCTATCTCATTTCTTGAGGCCCTGAAATGTCAGGACAGTACAAATACCCCCCAAATGACCCCTTTTTGAAAAGTAGACAGTCCAAGGTATTTAGTAAGAAGCATGGTGAGTTTTTTGAAGTTGTCATTTTTTCGCACAATTCTTGGGAAAATGAAGAAATTATTTATTTATTTATTTATTACACAAAATTGTCATAATAACAAGTTATTTCTCACACAGGATGTATAGTTATTCCTGCGTTGCCATGAAAGGAGGGGGAAACTCAAGGTGGAACTGCTGCAGGCACCGAATATGGGTCAAGCCAAACCCATAGAGCAATGAAATAACAGTGGGGGTTGGTGCTGCGCTATTGTGAGTAAAGTACAGAAAATATATTGCTAAAGGTAGCAGTACACATAGGTAGTGTCCACATGCACAGAAGCAACCAATACTACAAGGATATATAAATATTATTAAAAAACTTTCTGTAAAACAATACGTGCAATGTGACACAATACTGATGACAAGGTGCAGCGTGCAAAGGTAAGTTGATAGTGCCACTAAAATAGATGTGGTAATTATCCGACTACGGATAGGTGTAATATATATACATACACAGCAAAAATAAAATTAAATAGACTGTGCAAATTAGCAAGACAATATATATAAAAAATATTAAATATATATATATAAGATTCTCAATAGACACTTTTCCTGTGCAGAGTGCGAGAATGCAAGTCAGTGTGCAAACCACGCATACAGCAAAGAGGTATATCAACTGCAAAGATTATAGAAGTCCAAATAAATCAAAGATGTGCAAAATAATTCCAAAGTGTGCAAAATAGCTGAGAATATAGTCCAATGGGATTATATCTTCTTTCCGTGAAAGATCATCCAAATGTGCACTATGTTGCACGTTTGAATGATCTTTCATGGAAAGAAGATATAATAGATAGGTACTCTGGTCCTCTATTGGGCTGGAGACAGGTACTCGGGTACTCTGATGCGCTGCAGATAGGTATTCTGGGCTTGAGACAGGTACTTGGGTACTCTGATGGTCTGCAGATAGGTACTAGGGTACTTTAGGCTGGAGATAGGTACTTGGGTATACTCTGGGCTGGAGACAGGTACTCGGGTACCCTGATGGGCTGGAGACAGGTACTCGTGTACTCTGGGCTGGAGACAGGTACTCAGATACTCTGACGGTCTGCAGAGAGGCACTCATGTACTCTGGGCTGGGGACAAGTACTCAGGTACTCTAAAGCATTGTTACAGGTACTCAGGTACTAAGATGGGCTGGTGACAGGTACTCTGATGGGCTGGTGACAGATACTCTGATGGGCTGGTGACAGGTCCTCTTTATTACTGGGGACAATCAGTGTGTATTGGTGTGTACTGTAGGCGGTAACTAGCTACTGCAATCTCCTCCTCACACACAATCTGTGTGTGAGGAGGAGAACCCGGTAACAGCTAGTTACCACAGCTTGTTTACATTCTGTGGCCGGCTGTGATTGGACACACCTGGTCACATAGTAAAGAGCCAATTTCATTGGCTCTTTACCCTGATCAGGGATGAGCTGTGTCAGAGTGACACGCCTCATCCCCGATAACCGCTGAGCGGCCTGCACGAGAACAGTGCTTGTGTCCAATCACAGCCAGTCACATGGTAAAGATAAAAAAAATTTATTGGCTCTTTACACTAGTCAGGGATTGGCTGTGTCCCGAGGGACTATCCTCAACCCCGATTGATGCGCTGTGCACCCCGGAGTCGTGTGAGAGCGGCAAGAATGGGTGGATGTTATATGATGTCCACCCAAAGGGACAGAGTGTTCCTGCCGGTGTCATTGTACTATAGCCCGGTATGGAAGTGGTTAAGGACCGAGCCTATTTCTGACACTTGTTGTTTACAAGTTAAAATCAGTATTTTTTTGCTAGAAAATTACTTACAACCCCCAAAACATTATATATTTTTTTTTAGCAGAGACCCTAGAGAATATAATGGAGATCGTTGCAATACTTAATGTCACACCGTATTTGCACAGCGGTCTTACAAACACAATTTTTTGAAAAAAATTAACTTTTTTGAATTAAAAAATAAGAAAAGAGTAACGTTAGCCCAATTTTTTTGTATAATGTGAAAGATGATTACACCGAGTAAACTGATACCTAATATGTCATGCTTTTTCCCGTGGTGAATCCGCTGCTGGGACCACTATTATGTTAAAGACATGCTGGTAAATTAATTGAATCCTGTCTAAATTGCCCCTAGTATGTATGAATGTGAGTTAACCACTTGCCGACCGCCTCACGCCTATATACGTGAGCAGAATGGCACGGGCAGGCAAAATCACGTACCTGATACGTGATGCCTTCCCGCGGGCGGGGGGTCCGATCGGACCCCCCCCCCGGTGCCAGCGGCGGTCGGCTTTGGTCTGGCAGCGATCACAGATGAGGGGGAGGCCATCCGATCGTGGCCCCCCCCTCGCGATCGCTCCCAGCCAATGAGAAACATCCTCTGCCTCTGTATTGTACACAGAGGCAGAGGATGTGATGTCATCTCTCCTCGGCTCGGGAGTTTCCGTTCCAGCGCCGAGGGGAGAAGACATGTGAGTGAGTGCACAACACTACACAACACAGTAGAACATGCCAGGCACACTAAACACCCCGATCCCCCCCCCCGATCGCCCCCCGATCCCCCCAATCACCCCCCCCCCCTGTCACAAACTGACACCAAGCAGGTTTTTTTTTTTTTTTTTTTCCTGATTACTGCATAGTGTCAGTTTGTGACAGTTAGAAGTGTTAGGACAGTGAGTATTACCCCCTGTAGGTCTAGGGTACCCCCCCTAACCCCCCCTAATAAAGTTTTAACCCCTTGATCACCCCCCGTCACCAGTGTCACTAAGCGATCATTTTTCTGATCGCTGTATTAGTGTCACTGGTTCCGCTAGTTAGGGACGTAAATATATAGGTTCACCGTCAGCGTTTTATAGCGACAGGGACCCCCATATACTACCTAATAAATGTTTTAACCCCTTGATTGCCCCCTAGTTAACCCTTTCACCACTGATCACCGTATAAGTGTTACGGGTGACGCTGGTTAGTTTGTTTATTTTTTATAGTGTCAGGGCACCCGCCGTTTATTACCAAATAAAGGTTTAGCCCCCTGATCGCCCGGCGGTGATATGCGTCGCCCCAGGCAGCGTCAGATTAGCGCCAGTACCGCTAACACCCACGCACGCAGCATACGCCTCCCTTAGTGGTATAGTATCTGAACGCATCAATATCTGATCCGATCAGATCTATACTGGCGTCCCCAGCAGTTTAGGGTTCCCAAAAACGCAGTGTTAGCGGGATCAGCCCAGATACCTGCTAGCACCTGCGTTTTGCCCCTCCGCCCGGCCCACCCAAGTGCAGTATCGATCGATCACTGTCACTTACAAAACACTAAACGCATAACTGCAGCGTTCGCAGAGTCAGGCCTGATCCCTGCGATCGCTAACAGTTTTTTTGGTAGCGTTTTGGTGAACTGGCAAGCACCAGCCCCAGGCAGCGTCAGGTTAGCGCCAGTACCGCTAACACCCACGCACGCACGCACCGTACACCTCCCTTAGTGGTATAGTATCTGAACGGATCAATATCTGATCCGATCAGATCTATACTGGCGTCCCCAGCAGTTTAGGGTTCCCAAAAACGCAGTGTTAGCGGGATCAGCCCAGATACCTGCTAGCACCTGCGTTTTGCCCCTCCGCCCGGCCCAGCCCAGCCCACCCAAGTGCAGTATCGATTGATCACTGTCACTTACAAAACACTAAACGCATAACTGCAGCGTTCACAGAGTCAGGCCTGATCCCTGCGATTGCTAACAGTTTTTTTGGTAGCGTTTTGGTGAACTGGCAAGCACCAGTGGCCTAGTACACCCCGGTCATAGTCAAACCAGCACTGCAGTAACACTTGGTGACGTGGCGAGTCCCATAAGTGCAGTTCAAGCTGGTGAGGTGGCAAGCACAAGTAGTGTCCCGCTGCCACCAAAAAGACAAACACAGGCCCGTCGTGCCCATAGTGCCCTTCCTGCTGCATTCGCCAATCCTAATTGGGAACCCACCGCTTCTGCAGCGCCCGTACTTACCCCCCATTCACATCCCCAACCAAATGCAGTCGGCTGCATGAGAGGCATTTTTATGTCCTCCCGAGTACCCCTACCCAACAAACCCCCCCAAAAAAGATGTCGTGTCTGCAGCAAGCGCGGATATAGGCGTGACACCCGCTATTATTGTCCCTCCTGTCCTGACAATCCTGGTCTTTGCATTGATGAATGTTTTGAACGCTACCATTCACTAGTTGAGTATTAGCGTAGGGTACAGCATTCCACAGACTAGGCGCACTTTCACAGGGTCTCCCAAGATGCCATCGCATTTTGAGAGACCCGAACCTGGAACCGGTTACCGTTATAAAAGTTACAAGTTTGCAAAAAAAACACAAAAAAAAAATAGTTGTCGTTTTATTGTTCTCTCTCTCTCTATTCTCTCTCTATTGTTCTGCTCTTTTTTACTGTGTTCTATTCTGCAATGTTTTATTGTTATTATGTTTTATCATGTTTGCTTTTCAGGTATGCAATTTTTTATACTTTACTGTTTACTGTGCTTTATTGTTAACCATTTTTTGTCTTCAGGTACGCCATTCACGACTTTGAGTGGTTATACCAGAATGATGCCTGCAGGTTTAGGTATCATCTTGGTATCATTCTTTTCAGCCAGCGGTCGGCTTTCATGTAAAAGCAATCCTAGCGGCTAATTAGCCTCTAGACTGCTTTTACAAGCAGTGGGAGGGAATGCCCCCCCCCCCACCGTCTTCCGTGTTTTTCTCTGGCTCTCCTGTCTCAACAGGGAACCTGAGAAAGCAGCCGGTGATTCAGCCAGCTGACCATAGAGCTGATCAGAGACCAGAGTGGCTCCAAACATCTCTATGGCCTAAGAAACCGGAAGCTACGAGCATTTTATGACTTAGATTTCGCCGGATGTAAACAGCGCCATTGGGAAATTGGGGAAGCATTTTATCACACCGATCTTGGTGTGGTCAGATGCTTTGAGGGCAGAGGAGAGATCTAGGGTCTAATAGACCCCAATTTTTTCAAAAAAGAGTACCTGTCACTACCTATTGCTATCATAGGGGATATTTACATTCCCTGAGATAACAATAAAAATGATTTTAAAAAAAAAAAAATGAAAGGAACAGTTTAAAAATAAGATAAAAAAGCAAAAAAATAATAAAGAAAAAAAAAAAAAAAAAAAAAGCACCCCTGTCCCCCCTGCTCTCGCGCTAAGTCGAACACAAGCGTCGGTCTGGCGTCAAATGTAAACAGCAATTGCACCATGCATGTGAGGTATCACCGCGAAGGTCAGATCGAGGGCAGTATTTTTAGCAGTAGACCTCCTTTGTAAATCTAAAGTGGTAACCTGTAAAGGCTTTTAAAGGCTTTTAAAAATGTATTAATTTTGTCGCCACTGCACGTTTGTGCGCAATTTTAAAGCATGTCATGTTTGGTATCCATGTACTCGGCTTAAGATCATCTTTTTTATTCCATCAAACATTTGGGCAATATAGTGTGTTTTAGTGCATTAAAATTTAAAAAAGTGTGTTTTTTCCACAAAAAATGCGTTTGAAAAATCGCTGCGCAAATACCGTGTGAAAAAAAAAATGAAACACCCACCATTTTAATCTCTAGGGCATTTGCTTTAAAAAATATATATAATGTTTGGTGGTTCAAAGTAATTTTCTTGCAAAAAAATAAAACTTTTTCATGTAAACAATAAGTGTCAGAAAGGGCTTTGTCTTCAAGTGGTTAGAAGAGTGGGTGATGTGTGACATAAGCTTCTAAAATGTTGTGCATAAAATGCCAGGATAGTTCAAAACCCCCCCAAATGACCCCATTTTGGAAAGTAGACACCCCAAGCTATTTGCTGAGAGGCATGTCGAGTCCATGGAATATTTTATATTGTGACACAAGTTGCGGGAAAGAGACAAATTTTATTTATTTTTTTTGCACAAAGTTGTCACTAAATGATATATTGCTCAAACATGCCATGGGGATATGTGAAATTACACCCCAAAATACATTCTGCTGCTTCTCCTGAGTACGGGGATACCACATGTGTGAGACTTTTTGAGAGCCTAGCCGCGCACGGGACCCCGAAAACCAAGCACCGCCTTCAGGCATTCTAAGGGCGTAAATTTTTGATTTCACTCTTTACTGCCTATCACAGTTTCGGAGGCCATGGAATGCCCAGGTGGCACAAACCCCCCCCAAATGACCCCATTTTGGAAAGTAGACACCCCAAGCTATTTTTTGAGAGGTATCGTGAATATTTTGCAGACCTCACTTTTTGTCACAAAGTTTTGAAAATTGAAAAAAGAAAAAAAAAAAAAATTTTCTGGTCTTTCTTCATTTTCAAAAACAAATGAGAGCTGCAAAATACTCACCATGCCTCTCAGCAAATAGCTTGGGGTGTCTACTTTCCAAAATGGGGTCATTTGGGGGGTTTTGTGCCATCTTGGCATTTTATGGCCTTCAAAACTGTGATAGGTAGTGAGGAGTGAAATCAAAAATTTATGCCCTTAGAAATCCTGAAGGCGGTGCTTGGTTTTCGGGGCCCCATACGCGACTAGGCTCCCAAAAAGTCCCACACATGTGGTATCCCCATACTCAGGAGAAGCAGCTGAATGTATTTTGGGGTGCAATTCCACATATGCCTATGGCCTGTGTGAGCAATATATCATTTAGTGACAACTTTTTGTAAAAAATTTTTTTTTTTTTTGTCATTATTCAATCACTTGGGACAAAAAAAAAAAATATTCAATGGGTTCAACATGCCTCTCAGCAATTTCCTTGGGGTGTCTACTTTCCAAAATGGGGTCATTTGGGGGGGTTTTGTACTGCCCTGCCATTTTAGCACCTCAAGAAATGACATAGGCAGTCATAAATTAAAAGCTGTGTAAATTCCAGAAAATGTACCCTACTTTGTAGACGCTATAACTTTTGCGCAAACCAATAAATATACGCTTATTGACATTTTTTTTACCAAAGACATGTGGCCGAATACATTTTGGCCTAAATGTATGACTAAAATTTAGTTTATTGGATTTTTTTTATAACAAAAAGTATAAAATATCATTTTTTTTCAAAATTTTCGGTCTTTTTCCGTTTATAGCGCAAAAAATAAAAACGGCAGAGGTGACCAAATACCATCAAAAGAAAGCTCTATTTGTGGGAAGAAAAGGACGCAAATTTCGTTTGGGTACAGCATTGCATGACCGCGCAATTAGCAGTTAAAGCGACGAAGTGCCAAATTGTAAAAAGTGCTCTGGTCAGGAAGGGGGTAAAATCCTCCGGGGCTGAAGTGGTTAAGGACCTTAGATTGTAAGCTCCTTGAGGGTTAGGGAGTGATGTGAATGTACAATGTATATGTAAAGCGCTGCGTAAATTGATGGCGCAATATAAGTACCATAAATAAATAAAATAAAAATAAAGCGAATCACCCACCGCGTGCTCAGATACAGTATAGTAGGAAGCTTCCTGATGACACAAGCATGCGCAAAATGAGGTTTGAACAATGACGCAACTTCCAGGTCCACCTATCATGCTGGTTCCGGGCCTGTGAAACGTATGCCAGCTCTTGGATCCCGAGCGGTGGGGCGGGAGCTTTTCTTCACCTACATCTAAGCTGTGTGTCAGTGCAGGTTTTATTTATCTATACATGTGAGTGCATACAGTTTTTACCTTTTGCCCTTTCGATTAATAAAACATATTACAATATATATATCCCTCCTTTGCTGTTTTTTTTGGGACCATTGTATCCTGATGAGTTAGGAGAAAAGCCTGTCTTTATCCCCCTTGTTCTGGATCTGGATTTTGCATAAGCCTGATGGTCACTTTGTTGGCCGAAGCTTTTTGGTGAGTGTGGGGTGTATATGCACGTGGTGGAGCACTTTTTAAAGAAGACTGGAGCACCTTTGGTCTTTTGAACACACAGGGGTTGATTTACTAAAACTGGAGAGCGCAAAATCTGGTGCAGCTCTGCATAGAAACCAATCAGCTTCCAGGTTTTATTGTCAAAGCTTAATTGGACAAGTTGAAGTTAGAAGCTCATTGGCTACCATGCACAGCTGCACCAGATTTTGCACACTTCAGTTTTAGTAAATCAACCCCACAGTGTTTTGCATACCTACTATTATAGTGTTGACTCTTTATTTGTTGATTGTTTCATTTTTTTATGCACCTTCATCTATTTCATATGTTTGTATGTGGTTTGCACAATAATTATTTGTAGTCCAGTTAGCGCCTGCTTCCATTTTTTATACACAGTAAAACCTTGGTTTTGAGAGTAATTTGGTTTGAGAGCGTTTTGCAAGACAAGCAAAATTTTATCATAAATTTTGACTTGATATACAAGCGATGTCTTGATATACAAGTAAGGTGAAGTCACAACTGAGTATAAATGAGAAGAGAGGTGCCTCTAAGTGTAGCAATATGGTTACATTTAATGAAGGTACAACATTTAACAACTCACATCCTCCCAACTCATCATCCTCCGCACCGCCATCTACGTCATCCCTTCCACGCTGCGCTCCACAAGCTCTTCAAGCCTTGCATTCAGATCGCTCTACTGCAGCGTAGTCGTTTGCAGATTGACAGCAGTGAGAGCCGGCGGTGCAGAGGATGGTCTATGTGTACAGCTTTACCCCAGATGCCTGCATACTTAGATGTGCCTCCTTTTAATCATCAATCATGTGAGTTGCTAAATGTTGTACCTTCATTAAATGTACCCATATTGCTACACTTAGAGGCGCCTCTCTTCTCTTTTATACTCTGTAGCTCCTGCTGGATTTTGCTTCTAATCCCCTTGTGGAGGCTTCCATTTGTGGATGGACATTTTATAGTTACACAACCTATTACACTGCTATGATCTTTTTATATGGACTATAAACTAAAGTTTAAAAAATGTAATAAAAGGCTCCAAATGACGGCACTGAATATCACCCTCCCTGCTGACCTGATCACGCATTTACAGACACAATTTCCCTATCGCTGGGCACCCCACTCAATAGATTACTTGGGGATTAAACTTACTTCCTCCTATTCCACCTTGTTTTCTGCGTCTGCGTCTTTGTCGACCCTTTCCAATGTGACACAATGGGAGCAAGATCTTGGTTTGGGTATTGAGGGGGAGGACTGGAGTAATGCCTCGTACACACGTTCCGAATATCGTACGACCGATCGTACTACTGTTCTCGCTTAATAGTCGCAAGTAGAAATTGAATAGCTAAATAAAATCATGAAAATTCTCGTACGACAGACAAAAAAATCGTAAGTGATGTCATGTGTTGTAATGTATTTGTATTGTATTTTCGGACAACAACTATACTGACTAGGCGAAAATCGTACTATCTGGAATCGTACGAGGAAAATTTTCGTGTATGTCCGATCGAATAATATCGGCTGAACGGTCGTGATCGGCTGTCGAAAGTAGTGTACACACAATCCAAATATCGTACGATCCTTCCTCGGACGACTGTTTTCGTACAATATTCGGATCGTGTGTACGGGCCATAAGGCTTGGATGACGATAGCGAAATGCTCATTCCATACTAACACTCTTGAGGCTACATATAAAGTGCTCCTGCAGTGGTACTGGGTCCCGGCAAGGCTTGTCCAAACTTACCCTGGTAGCAGTGACAGATGTTTTCGAAAACGGGGGTGTCTTACATATATGGTGGTCATGTCCACGTCTGATCGGCTTTTGGTACGGGGTTTTTGGCCTATTGCAATCCTTATTTCATGTAACAATATGTAAAGACGCTTTGCTAGCTCATTTACATTGCCCTATACCGGGTCTTTTTGCGCACCAGCGGAAATTGGCCTCATACTTTTTTATATCCGCCAAGCGATCTATAAGCCAGGCCTGGAAGGCTCCATCTGTTGCTTTCCAGGGAGTGAAAACTAGGATGACTGCCCTGATGGTGGACGAGCAGATGTCCAGTATTTTGAAGGACTCCCATGCAAAATTCTTGAAAGTCTTGGACCCGTGGATAATTTACTCCTGCCCGTCACTGCCCCTGATTAACTATGGTTGACTGTAAACTTCGCTTGTGCCTCTTGCTCTCTCACTTTTTCTTCTTTCTCCTTTTTCTTCCACCTCTGTCTTTTTCTTTTCCTCTTCATTTATGATATGAAGGCTATTAGACGAAGACTGATTTCCCTTAGGGGACAATACAGTATAGCTTGTGATGCTTACCTTACCTCCACCCTAGCCCTTTTGGGTCCTGGTTACAGTTTACAGTTATGTTAATCATGGGCTAGCACAAAGGAGACAATGCTACAATAAAAAACCAACACACCGTAAATTCTTTATAACAACTCATTTATTTTGGAAATTAAATTTTGGCCACGATGTTGTTCAAGGGGTAACCTTATAATGCAATGAACTTCAAATAATTATAAAGCCATCTTGGCTATAATACATCACTCAAATTTACACTGTGTCCATCCAGACAATGCTGGACGACTATTCCCCCACTAAACAACACCATGACTGATAAGAAAATTGGGGAGGGCGGGTGGGAGTCCCGGTCCGGTTCCACAGGGTCTGCTTGTTAACGGCCGGACTGCCCCTTTTATCTCCTTCAGGAAGCAGGCTATGCAAACCGCCAATTTCCTCCAATCAGCTGCTTGTTGCTATGCAGCAGATGCTGCTGCTGTAACCAATAGCAAACCTGTAAGAAACATAAGGAAACCTGCATCCCCTTTGAGCTCTCCCATGTTGGTCCTGCATATTGCATGGACCTGTCATGGGCTAGCACAAAGGAGACAATGCTACAATAAAAAACCAACACACCGTAAATTCTTTATAACAACTCATTTATTTTGGAAATTACATTTTGGCCACGATGTTGTTCAAGGGGTAACCTTATAATGCAATGAACTTCAAATAATTATAAAGCCATCTTGGCTATAATACATCACTCAAATTTACACTGTGTCCATCCAGACAATGCTGGACGACTATTCCCCACCGACCGAAGCCAATAGAGAAACCTTTGGCTGAGGTCCCCCCAACAACGTGGCCCTTTCAATTAAAGTTTGCAGTCCCATGTTGAAAATGTCCAGACCTATGTCTGACAAGCGGACTAAATCCTTCCTAAATAACCCCGGAAGGAAACCTTCCAGCTCCAAGTAGCGGAAGTACACACCTCCCGAGGACACTAAGAAATTATGTATTGTCCTATTTAACCGTCTCCGAATCTTATCCAAATAAAATAGATTCCCAGAAGGGGACCAAAGGAGTCTAGGAACCATTTCAGAGAAGGCTAAATTGGTATTTGGAAACAAAAGTTTAATGGAATAAATATCCTTCTTCATTTCACAAAGGAGTTCCCATGTTCTAACTTTACCAACATCGTTTGCTCCAACATGAAGCACTAGCACTTGGGGAGAAGGCCAAATTGCGGATAATTGAATTAAGTGGTCTTTAAGATTACGCCATCTGAGGCCCCTAACTCCAGACCATAACACCTTAAAGACATTGCTATCCAAACCTAAATTGTTCGTATAGATCCTGGATGCAGCCTGATTTTCAGCCCAGAAAATGTAGGAGTGGCCTACTATCCAGATTGTGCATATAGAAGAATCTGAAAATAGAAAATCACACAATTAATAATTCAGGGCGAACATAAATTTTATATCTACTACTAACCCACCTACCAACCCGTTTTTGACCTTCAGGAGAGAAACCCAACAAATTGGCTGTGGTGGCGGCCCCGATTCTAAACGAATGTGAAGAGAATCCGAGACCCCCGAGGTTGAGGCGCTTGAGACATGCGGATAGAACCGCTGAGAATTGGTAACGAGTCAAAGGGGACAAATTCTGGTGGATAAAAAATTAACTGTTAGAGAAAGGCCTCACTGACATATAACTAGCCGTATGTGACACCGGGCAAATCAAGTTATTGGGGGATTTTCCTAGATATATCCACTGACCATTGCCCAAACCAAACGTTTTGGACCGGCAGATAAACAAACTTAAGCAATCGGATTCCAACAACACATGAGAAAATAGCAGAAAAGATGAAGATGACCTGTTTTGGGCAGTAAGTTCTCCAACTCTGAGGGCACCAAAAAAGGTAACCGAAAAGGCTGCCCTGAAAAGCAGAAGTTCAAATTCTGTAAAACAGATCTCTTCCAATATAGATAGTAATTGGATTAGTAAATTAACTGAAATGGGACGTCTGGAATCCTGGGTAGGGTGTGAATTCTTGAAACCTTTGAGGACCTGGCTGACCTGAAAAAAGGAAGATAGGGCTGGTAAACCTGCAAATTTTAGAAAAAAGGAAACACCAGCCAACACCTTGCTAATAGAGGCAGGCCTAAGACCAGACTGAATCATAAAGGACACAAAAGCTAAAGAAACATACGCGTTCACTTCCAATTCATCTATACTCCTGCTAGAGCAAAAAGAACACCATTTGGACCAGGCCAGACTATATTCCAGCCATGTCTTACATGCTACAGAGTTCCTAAGATGCGCAGAGATCAGTCCCAGATCAAGCCCCAGAGGAAATCCGGGCACGGGGTTCCACACTGATCCGCCGATGGGGCCAACTCCCGGAATCTCCGCAACTGTAAATGAGATAAGGCGTCAGCTATGTTATTATCAATCCCAGGAATATGCTTGGCTTTTAACCAGATATTAAATCTCATGCAGTGCAACACCAAAAAACGTAAAAGTTTGATAACTAGCTCTGATTTGGAAGAAAGCATATTGATAGCAAATAGAACACCTTTATTATCCGTATTAACAACAATCCTACGATTAACAAAGTGTTCTTTCCAAATCACAATAGAAACTATAACCGGGAATAACTCGAGGAGGACTATATTGCGCAAAATGTCTTGCTGTAACCAACTGGAGTGCCATCTAGAGGCACACCAGTGGCCATCAAGAAAAGCGCCAAAACCAGATGAACCGGCGGCGTCTGTAAAAAAGTTTAACTGAAAATCATTAGTAAAAGATTGCTGCCATACTGTGGACCCATTGAAATTGCAGAGAAAAGAATCCCAAATTTTAAGATCCTCTTTAACACTCTTAGAGATGCGGATATGAGAATCAGGGTTCTTAAAACCTCTAATAGCTAGAGCAAAACGTCTGGAAAAAATTCTAGCTATGGGAATAACCCTAGCCGCAAAGGCAAACAGACCCAAAAGGGATTGGGCCTCTTTTAACCACTTCCCTACCCGCCTATAGTCATATGACGTCCACAGATGGGATCTCCCATCCTGGGTGGGCATCATATGACGTCCTGGGATTCCCGGCCGTCTAGGGGGCGCATGCGCGCGCCGCCGGGAGCGCGCACGCGTGCCCACCGCGTTGCTCGGGACCCGGTGCGTGTGCCCGGCGGCCGCGATGTCCGCCGGGCACCCGCGATTGCCCGTTAACCGGGCCGGCATGTGGATCTGTGTGTGTAAACACACAGATCCACAGCCTGTCAGCCCTGAGGAGAGCGATCTGTGTTCCCAGAACGGAGGAACACTGATCGGTCTCCTCCCCTTGTGTGTCCCCTCCCCCTTCAGTTAGAATCATTCCCTAGGAAACATACTTAACCCCTCCCCGCCCCCTAGTGGTTAACCCCTTCACTGCCTGTCACATTTACACAGTAATCAATGCAATTTTATAGCATTGATCGCTGTATAAATGTGAATGGTCCCAAAAATGTGTCAAAAGTGTCCGATGTGTCCGCCATAATGTCGCAGTCACGAAAAAAAAATCGCGATCGCCGCTAAAAAAATAAATAAATATATTTTTTTTTAAAATGCCATAAATCTATCCCGTATTTTGTAGACGCTATAACTTTTGCGCAAACCAATCAATATACGCTTATTGCGATTTTTTTCCCAAAAATATGTAGAAGAATACGTATCGGCCGAAACTGAGGAAAAAATTTGTTTTTTAAAAAAAAAATTGGGATATTTATTATAGCAAAAAGTAAAAAATATTGTGTTTTTTTCAAAATTGTCGCTCTTCTTTTGTTTATAGCGCAAAAAATAAAAACCGCAGAGGCGATCAAATACCACCAAAAGAAAGCTCTATTTGTGGTGAAAAAAGGACGTCAATTTTTTTTGGGTACAACGTCGCACGACCGCGCAATTGACGTTTAAAATGCGACAGCGCTGAAAACTAAAAATTGGCCTGGGAAGGAAGGGGGTGAAATTGCCCTGTATTGAACCGGTTAATAAAACTTTGCGTTTTGACAAAAATAAGGAGATCATTATTCTCATACGGTGTAATTTATCCTCGGGCAATCTGAACTCCATTGACGATGAGTCAATAGTGATGCCCAGAAATTCTAAAGAGGATACCGGGAGTACCGTCTTCTCATGGGCAATGGGAATACCGAAGGAGTCACAAATATGAAAAAATGTTTCCAGCAATACTGAACATACTGGGGAGTCTGCTGGACCTAAAAATAAAAAATCGTCCAAATAATGCAGAATACCCCCAACAGGGGAACATTCAGACAGAACCCAATGCAAAAATTTTGAAAAGGACTCAAAATAAAAGCATGATAACGAGAAACCCATGGGCATACATTTATCAAAATAAAATTGGTCCTGAAAATGAAAACCCAGGGAATTGAATCCCTGTGGATGCACCGGTAGCAGGCGAAAGGCAGATTTGATGTCTGCCTTAGCCAACAGCGCACCGTGCCCAAAGTGACGTAAAAGTTCTAGTGCTTCATCAAAGGAGGAGTATGACACTGGGGCTATAACCTCTGCAACCTCATCATTGAGTGAAGCATCCACAGGATATGATAAATGGTGAATAAGCCTGAAACTACCCCGCTCTCTTTTAGGAACAATGCCCAATGGGGATATGCGAAAATTTTTAAAAGGTGGGCAGGAAAAGGGGCCAGCTACTCTTCCTTCTGATACCTCTTTAAAGATTTTCTCTTGTACAATTTCAGGATGACACCTAGCAGAGCGCAAATTTTTAACTAAAGTGCATCCAGACCCTGAAAAGGAGGGAACCAAAAAAACGTTCTTGAAACCATCAGATAGCAGCCGCGCCATCGTGCGGTCTGGGTAGAGATCTAGCCACGGTTGCATGCTTAGCAGGCTCACTGGGGTCCTGGCCTTTTCCACCAGCATCGCGTGGAAAGGATGGGAGGGAAGCAACTGATGATTTTTTGAAACATCTATTCGCCGAATGGTTCCCATTGCAGAAGGAGCACTCATGCCTATATCTGCAGTTAGATAAAAATCTGCACTGTCCTTCATTAAAGGCAAAACAGAAACCTTTACGAAAGGCAGTCTGTGGGCTAGGCCCAATTCTAGGTGTGAACTGCGGTTTTTGTGGAAGCATGAGATTCAACCATAAACCCACATCCTTACATCCCCATTGCAAGGAAGGGTGAACTGCTAATTTTTGTCTGAAATTCTCATCATAGGTGAACCAGGCTGAACCGCCAAAATTACGAAATGCTTCAGAAACTATATCCACGTGTTGAAAAAGGCCTGAGCATTTCTCAGGAAATTGCTCTCCCAACACGGAAGCAAAAATGCAAAAGGCCTGCAGCCAGTTCTGAATGGTTTTAGGTACAGCCCTGCGCCTATCCTCTTCTGTGCGCTCATCTGATTTCTTGTCAGATTTAACTAGAAATTCCTTGGAAGCTGGCAATAAAGACAACAGATCAACAAATTCACCTCCCCAAATTTTTTCATTGACAGAAGTGGATAAGTGGAAGCCCAGCGGTGATATTTCACATGGCATAGGAGCCTTAAAGGAGGACTCTGCAACCAAGGAATGCGCAGAGCGTGCAGAAGGCATAACAGCTTTACGAACCTGAACCGGCTTGCGGGCCGTACCACCTGTATTATGTTTAAAATTCTCACCCAGGGGGTTCTCTATCACATTATGCCAAATTGTACTTATGTCATCACTTTCATACTGTTGTAAAAAATTCTCAGCTTGCTGTGAAAAAGCACCATGTAAATGTGCCCCTTTTAAATCATTAATAGTATCAGCCTCATACAAAGCACCAGAAAACTGTGCACCTTCAGCCTCCTCAGCAAAAGCACCAACTGTGTGTGCCCCTTTAAGCTTTTGCAACATACCAGATAACGATTTAACAAGAGCATTAAATTCAGTGACATTAACATCTGAGAATGTCTCACCAGCAGGCAGACTCCTATTTTGCTCACTTCTGGCCGCAGCAGCTGCAGACTGAGTAGCAGTACTTTCTCTCTTTGGAGGTGCATTCCTGTAAGGAACGCTGCCAGCTCTCTCCTTTCCTTTAGGCTGAGAAGAAGCCTCCGTTCTCTGTCTCTTCTTTTTCCTCCCTGGCTGCTGGCGCGGACTGCGCATGACCTCTTCTGGCTCCTCCATCTTTACTTGGGCTGTGACATTCGACGGGCCGGGCGGAGACTCAGCACGTCCATCCTCCAGGCACTACATAAGCCACTCCTCACCTCCTGAGCCCTCGGCTTTTTCTATGAGGCGGCGGAGCAAGCTCTCTCTTCTCTCAGGTGAGCGGCGCTTCATGCTCCTGAGTCCCAGTCCGGTTCCACAGGGTCTGCTTGTTAACGGCCGGACTGCCCCTTTTATCTCCTTCAGGGAGCAGGCTATGCAAACCGCCAATTTCTTCCAATCAGCTGCTTGTTGCTGTGCAGCAGATGCTGCTGCTGTAACCAATAGCAAACCTGTAAGAAACATAAGGAAACCTGCATCCCCTTTGAGCTCTCCCATGTTGGTCCTGCATATTGCATGGACCTGTCATTCTGTGTGCATATGCTGTTTTTTGTATGTGCCTGTTCAATATTGCCCCTGCATGAGCAAACCATGGCTTGTCATACTCTCTTAAAACTTAATAAAAATATTGAAACAGAAGTAATTGAATAAAAAATCATTCAGCATCCCACACCAGTCATATGATGGCACTGTACTGCTCTGGTGACGCCAAAATGTATTTAATTTCTTCATTTTCCAAAAAATTGGGACAAAATATTTATAGCTTCAAAAAACTCCCAATGCCTGTCTACTTTCCAAAAAGGGGAAATTTAGTGGGTATATGTTCTAATAGGGCGTACACACGGTCGGACTTTGTTCGGACATTCCGACAACAAAATCCTAGGATTTTTTCTGACGGATGTTGGCTCAAACTTGTTTTGTCTACACACGGTCGCACAAAGTTGTCGGAAAATCCGATCGTTCTAAATGCGGTGACGTAAAACACGTACGTCGGGACTATAAACAGGGCAGTGGCCAATAGCTTTCATCTCTTTATTTATTCTGAGCATGCGTGGCACTTTGTCCGTCGGATTTGTGTACACACGATCGGAATTTCCGACAACGGATTTTGTTGTCGGAAAATTTTATCTCCTGCTCTCCAACTTTGTGTGTCGGAAAATCCGATGGAAAATGTCCGATGGAGCCCACACATGGTCGGAATTTCCGACAACACGCTCCGATCGGACATTGTCCATCGGAAAATCCGACCGTGTGTACGGGGCATTATACTGTCCTGGCATTTTAAGGTCCTCAATAAATGAGATCGGCCGTGGCCCGTCAGTACATCAGGAATGATCAAATCAATTCAAATATACAGTATACATTATACCATGGTTTGTAGACGCTAAATTTTCACACAAACTAACTATTATACACCTTTTGGGATCTTTTTTACCAAAGACATGTAGCAGAATACATTTTGTCTTAAATTTATGAAGAAATTTGGTTTTATTAGATATGTTTTATAACAGAAAGAAGAAATTATTGTTTTGTTTTCAAAAAATTCGGTCTTTTTTCATTTACTTAAAAAAAAAAGCCCAGTGGTGATCAAATACCACCAATAGAAAGCTCTATTTGTCTGAAAAAAAAATTGTCAGTTAACATAGCACAATCCTGAATAGCAAAAAATGCCCTAGCCATGAAGGGGGTAAAACCTTCCCCTGGTCAAGTTGTTAAAAACTCTCTTACCATTGTTTTCAAGCTTCTTTTTTGGTCCTGTGTCCTATCCTCTACTGCTACTAGTGTAGAGCGAGCAGTGCTGTTGTTTCTGGTCACATGCATTGCTCTGTGTCTACTAAAATACCCATATAGCTGGATGCTTCTGGACGTAGATGTGTAGACTCTGTATCGCGGGTGAGCAGGAAAGAGTGGCTATGTTCACATAAGGGGGGCATGGAGAATGACCATAACCACCCTGGAAATCTTGCATTTGGGAGATGAAACAAAAGAGAAGGTACATTCTAGTTATATTTAAACATATTGAATTTATTTTATTTAGAAAATGTGAGTTTAGTGTCACTTTATGTGGCTTGCCTGGAGTTAAGCTTTGAAGAGCAACTCCAGACAAGTGAAAACATTCAGTGAGTTTCTAATACTATCCAGTAAGCACAGCAACAGTGCTAAAGTCATTGGGTTCACACAATTTATCTTATAAGATTTCTGTGAAATCCTCTTCAGAATAAGCACATGCAGCTCCATAGAGGGTGCTGCAGGGGTTCACATACTGGATAGTGTGCTGTGTAAGGTCCTCTCTACTCCCTGCTTCACCAATCACATTAAAAGTTCAAACACAGGCTTGGCTCTGGCAAGTAGTTCTGGCAAAAGCCAGAACTACTTAGTTCTGGCTTTTGTTTATATCAGTCTTTCTATGTGGGTAACTTGGTAGGTGTTTTAGCATCACTAGCCTGCAGGGGCGGACTGACCATTCGGGCACTCGGGCACTGCCCAGGGACCAGATGAGTTGTCAGTCCACCCCTGCTAGCATGTATGTTCCAGAAGCACTAGATTACAGATAAAACAGAGTAGGGAGGAGTGGGGCACGATGACAATGTCGGGACAAAAAATGTGAGCTATTTACCAAGTTGGCCGAAATCCCTGTATGCATAATAAGGTATCATTTTTAAATTTCACTAAAGTGTACATTTAAATTTCTATCCATGTTATTATACAGAAATAATTCCATCAAACGGTATTTTTGTACTTACAGAAACCAGAAAAACACATTTAGTTAGCACTTACTTAAATAGAAGTAAATCAATTCTCTGTTACATTCAGCTCTTTACAGTTCAGTACAATAACGACTTGAGGTTTGGCTGTTTGTGCAGATACAGTGGGAGATAAAGAAATATGCAACTCTAATCTAAACTCTTTAAATGTGTGCGATTGTATGCATATTTTTAGCAGTTGTTCGTAGGTTAACATTAAGCTATCTTTTCTAAATCTCAAGCTGGTGAAAAGTTAAAAGCCTATGAGATACTTGCCTAAAGAAACTATCAAAGTGGCATTTTGCGAAGGACAATTGCCTCACCGGTGTCTGGTAAATTAAAGGGAATCTATGTGTCATTTCTTTGTTTGGTAGCACTTTAAAGTAGAACTTTATGCTGAGAAATTAAAATGGGTGAACAGGCAGGATAATTAATGCAGAAGAGACATGCTACTTACCTGCCTGCCTGTCCCTGTACAGTGAGCTGTGCATGTGCAGCTCACTGCACAAATTCAGCAATGGTGAATTTGATGGAACCAGCTGCTGAAGATGTCAGTGGCTGGTGGGAAGTTCCAGGACGGCTCATCACTGAATTAAAGGTGAGTATAGTTCCGCTTTAAAGATGTTGTAAAGTCAGAAGGTTTTTTATCTTAATGCATGCTGACACAGTAGCGGCGCCATTGGCTCCCACTGCTGTCAATCAAAGTCAGTCAGCCAATCAGGAGAGAGAGGGGGTGGAGCCGGGCCACAGCTCAGTGTCTGAATGCTGAATGGCTCGGGTGGCCCCATAGCAAGCTGCTTGCTGTGGGGGCACTCAACAGGAGGGAGGGGCCAGGAGAGCTGAAGAAGGACCAGAGAAGAAGAGGATCTGGGCTGTTCTGTGCAAATCCACTGCAATAAAGCAGATAAGTATAACATGTTTGTTTTTTGTTTGTTTTTTTAAACAAGACTTTACATTCACTTTAAGCTCTTTCTCATATGACAATCTTTACCTGCTGTTGAAAAAGTATTTTGTTTACTGAGATCAGTAGCTCAAGGTAATATTTACCCAATGATGTTAATGACTTATCAAAGTGACTCTTTCCTTCTAAGATGCCGCAGCCCTAATTTTTAGGCCACATTCACACCTCCATTTTTTGACCGACTGCATCCAGGGTCGATCACTCGAAGGTAATTGCTGCTTTCAATGGGGCTGCCCCCCGCCGCTAATTGCCAGGACCACCCTCCATCACCCCCATCTGATTTTCCCGCATCTACATGCTGTTGGCCAAACACAGGTGTGAATGTACCCATAATGAGAACTGTTCTGCCAGTTGGGAGACCATCACTGATGTGCTTCCACCTTAGCTATACTACAGTACTCTGAAAATCCTTTGTAATGTATTGAGGATGTGTTTACACCTTCATGCATGTTAATGCTTGCCCGTTACTGCATGCATTTTAGAACATTGTGTTAACAGAAGAAATAACATACTTGCACTATTTCTGGCAATGCAACACAACACACTACAACACACAGAACATTTACAGCTGTGTACTGTGGTGTGCTAAAAATGCTGGTGTGTTTCTTACTGTATATGCATGTTAAGATACCATTCAAAATGAATTGCAATGTACATTAACAGTGTGTTGATATGCATTTTGGTATTGCATGTTAAATCACAGGTTTTAGTGCATGTTACAATAAATTGATGTATATACAATGTAATGGAACGTCCCCCACACTCCGCTTGAGTGCTTCCATCAGTATACCACTTCCTCCCAGTCTGTATATAGATATGAGCTATTCCAACTGCTCATAAACACAAAACAAGACGAGACTTGCTTAGCTGCTAACATGGACTTATTTTATTAGAACCAAAATTACAAGTCTTTATATACTGTTAAAGAGGAGGTTCCCCCATCCTGCTCATATTACTCCAACAATACCTAATTAACCTAATTAACATGAGCTAGTTTACTAAAACATTTACCCAGACTAGGTGACTCAGAGACGTGACCTTTGAGGGTAAGACTTTACGTCTCCTAGCTCACTGACTATTCAATACACATTACCATAAACATCAACACAGGGTTAATTAGCACAAACAACAATGGGTGGAATACTCTTAGAAGCTTTGGTAGGCCAGACTAGACTCATTTACATTATAGAGGATAACAGGCAGGTGGCTAGAGTTGATATTAGCATCTCCTCACAGTATGTGTCCCAACAATATGAATCACTCACTGTTTCTAATATGGCAAATACAGGGTCCCCAGAGTCTGTGTGTCTTGGGGGGGACAAGGACCCGAATCCAAAGTAACACCTCCTCCAGTGTCCCCAGGCATACAGCTCATAAAGAGCACCGTTCTCCCAAATGCCAGGGCCTATAATCAGTGGGCAAGAGGCTGCCATTCAGTCCCCTCCAAAAGCCTCTGTCCCGAGTGAGTCTGTCACAGATACCATTCAAAATTAATTGCAATGTACATTAACAGTGTGTTGATATGCATTGTGGTATTGCATGTTAAAACACAGGTTTTAGTGCATGTTACAATAAATTGATGTATATACAATGTCAATTTGTAAAAGAATAATTCGATATATACACAGTAAAAAAAACAGATAAAAAACAGATTAAAATGTATACTTAAAGTAAAAAAAAAAAAGATATTTTTCCTTTAATTGGCACTAATATAAGTGAGTGTGGTAGGGATTGACTGATGGGACTCTTTTGATGACGTTTTATTTATATACATATATATATATATATATATATATATATATATATATATATATATATATATATATATATATATATATATATATATAAATTGAAGCCATCCTAAGTCTGACGAGTCTACCACTTTATGCCCTATTTTACTTTTGTGTATGTTATTCACGTGAGAACCTCAGAGAACTATGTAAACATGGAAATAATTTCCAGACCACACATAAATAATGCCTGGTTGGAACCAATTAAGGATCCGTCCTAAACTGAGATAATAATTTGACAATGCCAACCCCTGACCTTTTTGTGAATGGCCACTATAGTTCTGAATTGTTCATCACTAATCTTCAACTGATGACATGTCACATTTTCCGTTCACACACATTTTCAGTTAATAAAATACTTTGTTAATGGAATGCTTATAGCACATCACTTGACTGACAGATTCCACTGAAGATCTTTCTGTTTTAACATTCCATTGTCATTGGTCAAACAGTCAAAACTGGCAGCAGTGCCATGAAGTATCATGGGGCAAAGAGTTAATTTCCCTGACACACAGGTCAATGGCTCAGTTGTCTGCCTTTTTTTTCACACCTGCCACTTCTGCTTCCCAGAATGCTCATCACCATGCAAGCTTATCTGCCATGCACCGTCAGCTCTTCAAACACCTGGAACATTATACTAAATTATCCACATACACCCAGCCAGACGAAGAGGCTTCTTATAGAGATATTCTTTCATCCTAATCAAGCTGAAACCAATTCGCTTTCACCTGCTCCGGCATCTATAAGCCTCTGAAGGAGAAGAAAATAAACACTAATCACAATTTCATAGGCTTTCTTCAAGCTGCATGTATATTTTTATTAGCATTCGGCTGAACATGTGCGCAGTAATTCAGAGAGTCTTTACAACGCACCACTGGTTTGCACCAACATATCTAAAATTGCATATTTTTACAGAAGATGAAAAACTGGAGTGTGCCCATGTAGCCTAAACCGTTATTAAAATGAAAACACTAAATGAGAATATTTGTATAAAACAAATTATATATTCTCTATTATAATGGGTCACAGTATGATATTATCATTATCATCATCAATAATAATAATAAAAAATGATTATTATTGTAGTTGGTATTTTTAGATATGAATACAATTGAGACTTGTCACTTGCCATTTTGGCAAATTGGTAGCATCATGGATGCAGTAAAATGTGGGTGATTAGTTTTATATTTTGTTTCATCAATAACCACAAATATAAATTTAAAGTACACATTTTTTGTCAGAATGGGGAAAGAATGTCAGGGTTTTTTTTGTGGTCTATACCTCCGTTGTGGGAATTTCTTCTAACTTCATTCATAGAAAAATCAGTGGGACTTTTTTTTTCAGAAAAAATTGGGAAGGGTTAAGCCTTCCCTCTGGTTATTCATGCTGTCTTCCTACTGACAACTGTTCCTCTTCCATCTTATTAGGAAGTTAATTAAAATCTTCACACAGCAATAACAACTTGAGAGATGCGATTACTCTTCTAAAAATCAAACTAAAAAAAGTATATAATGCAGAAACCTTGAAATGTCTGTGTCCCTTATAATAAAGATCATTTGTAGCACACTAACAAATGAAAGCACATTTTGTGAAAGCATATTTAACACATTTAGGAAACTCATATTAAAGTGTTTCTAAACCCAAAACCCCGCATTCACTATATCTGGTCTCCCACAGTACACAGAACATGGAAATGCAATTATTTTAATAAATATAAACTGATAAATACCTTTTCTCATCAGCAGTATATAGCAGTCTTATGACTTCTATCAGTATGTGGTTAAAGCTTGTAGGAGGAGGTTTCATTCTACTCTGACTGTCCTATGAGGCTGCATGACCCCTGACCCTCAGTCTGGACAGTGTTGATTGGCCCTCTAACGATCACATGCACCCTCCCAAAAAAAAAACAAAAAACTGGACAGTGTTGATTGGCCCTCTAACGATCACATGCACCCTCCCAAAAAAAAAAAAAAACTCTACACACTAAACTGAGCATGTGCAGGGTGCCTCCAAGGTTCTGTACTATCAGGAGATGGATTGGGGACAGTGGAAGAAGGGGAGAATCAGAGAAGACAGGCTCAAACAGCCTTTTTACACAATGCAGAGGATTAACTCCTTAGGCTCCACAGTGAGTATAACAAGCATGCTGCTGAGGAGGAGTCGCTGACACATCTTTCAACTTGTAAGTTGCTGTCTTTTATTGCCCATTAAAATTTGTCCTGCTGCACTTATATGGTGCTGCTCTTTCCTCTTCCCTTGTATACAGACTCATATTACTGTTGTGGGTTTAGTAACACTTTAAAAGGAATTTACCATTGATGGTCACTTTCTGAAAATCCCAGCTTCCTGGCTGTCACACTGATCCAGTGGCTTTGATGAATTTTGATTCACTGATTCAGAACAAACATCAAGTAAAGTAAGAACTCAAATTGAGCCAGTGTGTAGAAAGTAATAAAGCTGAAGAGTCAGCATGACAGCAGATATCTCCATTTAAGGCCCTTATGTACACTGCTGCTGGCAGGGGAGGGCTGGCAGCCTTAGGCCTGGGGGGCAAGTCCAGTCAAGTGGCCCATAGAACCGGTGGTGGCAAAGTGATGGATCGGGAAAACAGTCTCTAGGGTTTTTCACGATCACAAAGGTGGGGGGCAGGGAGGACAATGTGGCCTGTGGGGGACTTGTACTACCATGGCCTCCAGGAACTAAACTGCAAGCAATCCCTGTATGAATTCCTTTAGAGCTGAGGACCTGACCCCCCCTCCGCAACTAGTGACGAACTACAAGTCCCAGCATTAAACCCTGAGATCTAAGGTTCATGCTGTGCCCTGTAGTCCTTCACTAATAGGGGGGGTGACACACCCTCAGCTCTGAGGGGTTTAAGCTGGGACAGTGGGACCTGTAGTCCTTCACTAGTGGGGGGGGGGGGGGCAGAGGTGTGTGACACATCCTGAGCTCTGAGGGGTTCATGCTGCGACCTTTAGTTCTTCACTTTTGGGGTGTCACATCCCCAAAAGTAAAGGACTACAAGTCCCAGCATGAACCCTGGCTGAGATTTAAGGATGTGATCTCCTCCACTGCTGCCAGCTCCCATGATACCCATATGTTCTAATTCATTCACTGCTCCCAACCTCACCCAGTGAGGCTGCAATTGATGGGCACAGTGAGGCTGAAAGTGATGGGCACAGTGAGGCTGCAATTGATGGGCACAGTGACTGCATTTAATGGCAGAGTGAGGCTGCAATTGATGGGGGGTTTTTTCAGTATTTTTTAGTTTGCACCCTCTCCCACCCAAAACATTTTGAGCACCAGCCGCCACTGACAGAGAGAGACATCGCTCCAAATTGTCCGCACAGAGAGACCACTCCTCAAGAAAATTGTTTGATTCCTTTATCAACATAGTAAAGCTTTGTAGACACCACTAGTTTTTTTTTTTTTTTTTGCTCAATCCAGCGAGTTGAAAAAAACTGACAGCTCTGGTTGGAGCAGCTGAGCATGAGCAAAAGTGACCTGAGCATTGATCACTTTTCAGCGGAGTGGCAGTGCCTGCTGCAAGTGTGTACAAGCCTTTGGGCGCACACTGGTGCACTGCGGTTTGGCCGCAGTGCTTATGTACACTGTTTTCCTTAGCCGCAGTCCCATAGGCTTCTTTTAGGTTGTGCATTTTTGCTGCAGTTTTTTTTATAGCGCACCAAAGATACAGCCGCTTTGGGGGACTTTCAGAAAATGCAGCAAAAATGTGCAAACTAATAGAAGTCTATGGGACATGCAGGAAGACAGTGAGATCACCAAACTGCAGAAAACCAGTGTGAGCCCACATCATAGTACATAGGACCAGGTACTGCACAGGCTGCTGAAAGAAACCTCCTTATCTGCAGAGGGGGAGGGTATTTGGGAGAGAAGGGGGAGAGGCCGGTCACAGCTCACTCACTTGGAAGGAAGGACCCAGCAGGCAGAAGGCTCACTGGCTCAGTTATCAGCTTCCAGAGCGTCCCATACAGAACACCGACAGATCTCAGTTTGAACGTTCCCGTCCACACGTCCTATTCACAGACGCAGCACACAGGCTGCCCGGAGTGTGGGCGGGCACAGTGACAGAGGGGGCTGGAGGAGGAAGAGCAGATCCACCCTCTTCCATTCGGCTGTGCTCAGTCTGAATGGAAAGGACAATGACTGTCAGCTCAGAAGCCGGGAACAGCGCTGTCTGTGACATGACAGATGTCCGCTCACAGCACTAACGCTCCTGCACGCTTCTAGGCTGTTATCCAGCCCTGCCAGCCTCCCTTCGGAATCACCCGAGCAGTAACACTCGGCCAACTGCACATGCTCAGTTCCCAGCTGGCAGCGCATCTGCCTTTTTACGAGGAATCAGAGCGGCCTGGGGGGAAATTGCATCCCTGCCCCCCGGCCCAGCCCGCCCCTGGCTGCTGGTAAACGGACGTTCAGAGGCAGTTGGATGCTTTTTTCAGCTGCCCCTCAACTCATCCAATGTTATCTTATCAGTACATGTACACAGGTTCGTTTAATGTCGTTTTTAGGCAGTTGAGTTTAGAGGCCTTTTTTGGAAAGCCAAAAAATGAGTTCAGACGCTGAGTTTAGAGGCATTTCAAGCGCCAAACACTTCTAAACGCGGTAACTCACATTTAGCCACGTTTCATTTACAGGCATTTTTGATTTTTGGCTATTTTGAAAAAAAAAATTTATTTTTTTTAAACGCTTCTAAACGCAAACGCTGCTAAACGCTGCATGTAAACGCGGCAAAACTGACGTTTTAAATGTGAGTTACTATCTGTCAAGTTAAATCATTCAGGAGAGGTTGTAAAAGTACATTAATGCCGCGTACACACGGTCGTACTTTTCGTCTACAAAAGTCCAACGGACGCTGACGGACTAAAGCTGGCTGGTAATCCGATCGTGTGTGGGCTTCTCCGGACTTTCAACGTACTTTTTTAGCCTCAAATCCGACGTACTTTAGATTTGAAACATGCTTTAAAACTTTACTTCGTAACTACGACGGACCCCGAAATCCGCTCGTCTGTGTGCTAGTCCGACGGACAAAAAGCCACGCTAGGGCACCTATTGGCTACTGGCTATGAACTTCCTTATTTTAGTCCGGTGTACGTCATCACGTACGAATCCGACCGACTTTTGTGTGGTCGTGTGTAGGCAAGTCCGTTCGTTAGAAAGTAGGCCGCAAGTCCGCCGCAAGTCCACCGAAAGTCTGCCGGAAGTCTGTCGGACAGGCTGTCTGACTTTTGTAGACGAAAAGTACGACCGTGTGTACGCGGCATAAGCCTTAATAGTTGCCCCTTAAGGCTGTCATATATGGATTGAAGTTCGTCTGGTCCAGCAAGGACTGGCTGAATTTCGATCTATGTGTGACCACGGCCGTGGAACAGAAGTCTATCTACCAATCGACTTCTGTTCAACCACCCTGTCAGATAAAAGCCACTCGATCAGTTGCTGCAGCGCTGATTTGTGTATTCTGACAGCAAGGGAAGTCTCCACGCTGTCAGAATACATTAGCACACCGGTGAAGATTCCCCCCATCCACCTTGAATGTGTGGATTGGGGAATCTATTCAGTTTTGTTCCCTCTGGCTGGATGAAAAATAAATGAACCGTGTATGGCCATCTTTACTGATGTTCCCTCAGGTAGATAAGTTCAACCATTTCAATTCAGAAAAAAAAAACCAGAGTAGAATTAACCAATATATAATTAAAACCTCACGCTTAGTTATAACAGATATTGGACTGCTGCACCTTAAAAAACCCTGAATACTGGATCTAAAAAATTATTACAAAAAGAAAAAAGTGTGCTGTCTCTTTAAATATCCCTCAAATCATAAATGCTCATAATAGACAATTCATATATCCGTGATAAAAAAAAATAAGCAATAAACAATATTCCATATCTTGTACAAAATCACAATAATGTGCAAAGTAGCAAATGGGAAAAAGTAGTTAATGGGAAAATACAAATTAAAAACATTGCTTTTCTCTGTATAAGGTGTCCAATCTCAGAGGACGCCTTATACGGAAAAACACGAGCTAGTACTGTGACATCATCACGCAGAAACACACTGGATGGTACCACGGCCGTGCTGTGGAATTTTCATTACCGCTTGTAACTTTTTATTCCTGTAAGTGCATTGACTTTTTAATAGAATCAATTTTAACATTCTAGTACTATGAGGCTTCTCCCTTCTTGTATTTGATATACATCTTGCTGGAGTAGAGGCTGTGGCATTTATTCCCGCGGTGGGGACACCGCTGCCTAATCTGGTTGAGGGGTTTACAGAGCTGTTTGGAGATCGGATGGTGGGAGCATCGGCTCCCCATTGTGAGACCTACAAAGCACAATTGATCTTCTCTGAGATCAAACCTGTCCAGTAAGAGGCCTCACCTTTTGAGAAGCACTTTTAGCACTGGAGCACTTTTTGACATTTGAGCACTGGGCACTTTACAAAAAAACATGGATGGACTTTATATAATTGATAGTGAACTTTTATTCAACACTTAATAGTAGTTTATGGGTTGATGTTTTTTCACATTAACTATGTCTGCTACTTAGCACATTACTGTGATTTTGCACAAGATATGAGATATTGTTTATTTATTTTTATCACAAATATATGTGTTACACTAACCCCCGAAGGAGCTGCTGATTTAAATTGGGTTGTTACCGTCACCCCTGTTCCTGTAGTTTCACCACATCAGGAACCTAGAGTCCATGTTGAGCTTTGTATCCAACAATGTATGCACCAGTCACTTAGTTCTTTTTACAATGCTTTAATGAAAAACAACTTGAAAGAAGTAGCAGTAAAGAGGTTTAAGGGGAGTTGCAGATACCTTTTTGCAGCAGATCACTTACAGACTCTTCAGAATAGAGGACAAAACACAGTTTTCTCTCTGTAAATCTTGTATGGCTGGGTAGATCTCTGACACAGATCTAGCAACCTGCAAGATGTCTGGACAAGCCTCTCTCACAGGCTTAGCAGCCAGACAGTTAGTTACCTTGATTGAATTGTAGAACAGCTTCCAGTACCAGAACCTTTAAGCCGACCCGGCGATACTGTAAGGGTATTTTAAATGTAGAACAGCTTCTTCACAGTACCAGAACCTATAAGCCGACCCGGCAGTAGTGTGAGGGTAGGTTAGAGATAGGTGCGTCCTCCAAGTAAGTCACCAGGCCCTTCTGAGAGACCAGCCTTCATCCTGGCTCTCTCCAGCAAGGGTCCTCTCCTGGATCTCCTCAGCTTGGCTCGGCTTCTTTCATTCAGGCAAGACAGCCTAAGGACCACCTCTGCGGTAGTAGGCCCCAGACAGGCTTCCGGGCCTACTTGCACAGCTGCAGTGACACAGCCCTCCAGCCTGGAGGGCCACGGGGTAAGAACTGATCCCTAGCACATGGCATCTGTCCCATAAATACTCTCCCCCCGAATGCACAGCAGCAAAAACCTCCCACTGGGCTGTTTCTGAAAGAAGAATATTCATTAAAGTTTCACTAAGTTGTTATTTGCACACTGTTCCATGGTTCCAGTGACACCTACTGGCAACAGTGAGAACTGCACAACCAAGTCAATTCCAGAACAGATCCAGTAAACTATATACATTCAATCTGAGCTGGTTACAACTCAGCCAAAAACTTAATTTACATGCGAGCGCCTGGTCAAAAGGAGCAGGGCGCTACATATGAATTGTCTAAAAGAGCATTTATGATGTGAGGGATATTTAATAGAGTCTGCATACCCCTAAATACCTTACGTATCCTAGTGTTTTAAATTCTTCTCAGTCAAGCTAAAAAATAAATGTAAGCATATTCTTTTTGCAATTGCAAATATACATGTAATCCTGTATTTCCTGGTGCCAACATGTAGGTAGGTGCAGTCTACTTTTCCCACTGCAGGTGGCGTTCTTCCACAGCGGCGTTGGAGAGGATTGGAAGTCAAAAGGAACATGGTTGCACTATGGTTTCCTGGGTCATTGGGGAAGATATCTATTTGGAAGCTGCTGCAACATGTGACTTTAGCAGCCATCTTAGGTCAGGCAGAGCCTATTTAAGGCCCTGTCTCCCAGGCTTGGTGTGCATTTTGTGACTGGATAGAGTAGGGACAAATACCCCATCTGGTAGGGACAGAACTAGCGACAGGGAAATGTTCCTGACGAGGAGGGAAAGTGTAGGGCTCGCAACTTCTCTGGACATCTTCCTGCTTGGGCACTAGACGGCCAGGCCATATTCTGCCCTTCTCTACAGGTGCTGTCGGTTCGGCTAAAACCTACTTTCTACACGATCTTGGACCTGTGAGTGTTCCAGGTTGGGCTGTCTTCCCACCAGGTATAGTATGGACTGTCTTTGCATTATTTCAATACAAGTTCTTTCATTGCACTTGGATTGTGTGTGTTATTGCGGCCGAACTGCATTGTACCCCACCTACACTGGGTAGTTAGCAGGATATGTCCCTTGCAACGGGCTTGAAAGGAGGATTGGGTTCCAGCATGGCTCCACTTGGGTCGGCCTTAGCCCTTATACCAAAGTTCAATGGTTCTAACATCCTTTTGGCAGAATAGGAGGAGAGACTGTAGAGTGCCACGTGCCTGTAGCAGATCCCAGCCTGGCTGGTGGTAGAAGTGGCTATTAACATCTTGCAGGATGGTCATGGTGCTGCCAGGACATAAGCAAGCTACTCTAGAAACCATTGTGTTATACTTGGAGGGCCAGTTTGGGGAAAAAATACCGCTTTCAGTGCTGCAACAAAGGCTCTTCTTAACCACTTCCCATCCCGCGTATTGTCGTATGATGTCCGCAAGGTGGCTCATTCATCCCGGGGGGCGTGAAATGATGTGCTTGGCTTCCCGCCGGCATAGGAGGCGCCTGGAGGCCACGATGTCCGCCGGGCACACGCGATCGCTCATGACAGAGCAGGAACGTGGATCTGTGTGTGTGGGAGACAGATCATGTGTTCCTAGTATATAGGAACACCGATCGCTCTCCTCCCCTAGTCAGTCCCATCCCCCCACAGTTAGAACACACAGTCAGGGAACACATTTAACCCTTTGATCGCCCCCTAGTGTTAACCCCTTCCTTGCCAGTGACATTTACACAGTAATCAATAGCTATTTATAGCACTGATTGCTGTATAAATGTCAATGGTTTCAAAAAAGTGTCAAAAGTGTCCGATCTGTCCGCCGCAATGTTGCAGTCACGATAAAAATCACAGATCACCGCCATTACTAGTAAAAAAATAATAATATTAAAAATGCCATAAATCAATAACCTATTTTTTAGACGCTATAACTTTTGCGCAAACCAATATGGTATATGGAGCCAAGGTTACATAGCCTGCTAGGCTCCATATACCTCGCTTCTTTTACTTGATTTTTATGATCACGCTATGTACACATCTTGAATGATGTTTTGTACATTTTTTATCTATTTTATTTGATTAAATTTTTATCTCGGAATCATCTGCACTATGTGGAGGCTTTTTGTTTTATCTTTTTTCCGTGACTCATGCGGTCGTTTGGATGACAACAAACATTCACCTGCTGGAGCCCTTACTGTGACAACTTATCACTGACCCTCTTGGACGCGGATGCGGGTATACATCATCTTATCTGCAGGAGTCCTGGGTGGAGAGTACGTTTTGGAAGATCGTTTCACGCTCGATTGACCCACCTCCGCTGGCGAGTGTGTCCACGTTTTGGGGTAAGAGTACCCCCCCCACCCCCCGGTGTTTGATGCACATCCCAAATTGTTGTGTGTGGAACTCACTCCCTACCATCTCTTTTCACAAGAACAATTGCATTTTTATAGTTATCTTTAAGAGACTATGGGGGTTATTTACTAAAGGAAAATCTACTTTGCACTGCAAGTGCACTTGAAAGTAAAGTCGCTGTAGATCCGAGGGGGACATGCAATGAAAATAAAAAATAGCATTTTAGCTTGCACATGATTGGATAATAAAATCAGCAGAGCTTCCACTCATTTCAGATATACCCCTTAGATTTAGAGCGACTACACTTCCAAGTGCACTTGTAGTGCAAAGTGGATTTGCCTTTCGTAAAAAAAAACCTATATACCTTTCATTAGATGTCTCCATGAACTTTTTCTATGTTCCTTATAGACACATTGGGGTTGATTTACTAAAGGCAAAAAGACTCTGCACTTTGCAAAATCCAGTTGCCCTCTGCAAGTGCAGTTGCTCCAGAGCTTAGTAAATGAGGTAAGGCTTCACCTTGCAAAGAGTACCCAATCACGTGCAAGGAAAATAAAAAAACAGAATTTTTGCTTGAACATGATTGGATAGTGGACGTCAGCAGAGCTTCTACTCATTTACTAAGCTCTGGAGCAAGTGCACTTGCAGAGTGCAACTGCACTTTGGAAAGTGCACAGTCTTTCTCCCTTTAGTAAATCAGCCCCATTGTGATACTGATTAACATTCATGTGTAATCATTATATGGGTTATATGCATTCTATATGATTGTGCCATGCATATATGAGCTTACCCTTTGTCTCTATTTATGCACTTAGTACTTTCATTGTTATTTAAGCACTGAGCACTCTCATTGTTATTTATTAGTGTACATTCACAGTACCATTCACCACTCACCAGTGAATATCCACCCCAGAGGTTACCCTTGGGTGTGTTATATTCTCTCAGCGCTGCATTTTTTTTATTCTTTATTCTTTACTAGGGATGAGCTTCGAGTTCAAGTCGAACCCATGTTCGACTCGAACATCGCATGTTCGACCATTCGTCGAATTACGAACGATATGGGCAGTTTGTGCCAAATTTGAGTGGCGCGTCACGGCCCATAATTCACTGCGGAATAGCAGTGCATTGCTGGCTGATGATTGGCCAAGCATGCACTATGACCCGCATGCTTGGCCAATCACAGCGCCGTCTGTACAGAGAGCCGTAATTGGCTAAAGCCAGGGTGGCTTTGGCTAATTGGGGCTCAGGGGGTTTAGTACATGCCCCACACTATATAAGGCCGCCTGCACATCGGCCCTGTGTAGTGTGTTCCGGTGTTGAGAGAGAGATAGAGAGAGAGAGAGAGAGACAGTGTCATTTGATTTAAGTTAGATAGAGTAGGCAGGCGAGTCAGTTAGCTGCACTTACAGTGTACTGTGTATATATATATATATATATATATATATATATATATATATATATATATATATATATGCATCCTAGGTGTTGTATATATATATATATATATATATATATATATATATATATATAAAAATATATATACACTGTATTCAGTTTAGGTAGATCCGTTCCTGTTATTCTCTTCCTACTGACAGGCAGGCAGGTGTTTTTACAGTATTTACAGCTACCTGAAGAAAATTGCTGGTGTTCTTCTGATCCTATTAGTACCGCATACAGCTGCAGTATTTACAAGTTAGTGTAGTGCGTCCTTTGCACAGTGTGCACCTAAAGCTACCTGAAGAAAATTGGACACATTGGGGTTGATTTACTAAAGGCAAAAAGACTGTGCACTTTGCAAAGTGCAGTTGCCCTCTGCAAGTGCAGTTGCTCCAGAGCTTAGTAAATGAGGTAAGGTTTCACCTTGCAGAGTACCCAATCACGTGCAAGGAAAATAAAAAAAACAGAATTTTTGCATGAACATGATTGGATAGTGGACGTCAGCAGAGCTTCTACTCATTTACTAAGCTCTGGAGCAAGTGCACTTGCAGAGTGCAACTGCACTTTGGAAAGTGCACAGGCTTTTTCCCTTTAGTAAATCAGCCCCATTGCGGTACTGATTAACATTCATGTGTAATCATCATATGGGTTATATGCATTCTATATGATTGTGCCATGCATATATGAGCTTACCCTTTGTCTCTATTTATGCACTTAGTACTTTCATTGTTATTTATGCACTGAGCACTCTCATTGTTATTCATTAGTGTACATTCACAGTACCATTCACCACTCACCAGTGAATATCCACCCCAGAGGTTACCCTTGGGGGTGTTATATTCTCTCAGCGCTGCATTTTTTTATTCTTTATTCTTTACTAGGGATGAGCTTCGGGTTCAAGTCGAACCCATGTTCGACTCGAACATCGCATGTTCGACCGTCCGTCGAATTACGAACGATATGGGCAGTTTGTGCCAAATTCGAGTGGCACGTCACGGCCCATAATTCACTGCGCCATCGCAGTGCATTGCTGGCTCATGATTGGCCAAGCATGCACTAAGACCCGCATGCTTGGCCAATCACAGCGCTGTCTGTACAGAGGGCCGTAATTGGCCAAAGCCAGGGTGGCTTTTGCCAATTAGGGCTCAGGGGGTTTAGTACACGCCCCACAGCGGCCCTGTGTAGTGTGTTCCGGTGTTGAGAGAGAGATAGAGAGAGAGAGAGAGAGAGAGAGAGACAGTGTCATTTGATTTAAGTTACATAGAGTAGGCAGGCGAGTCAGTTAGCTGCACTTACAGTGTATTGTGTATATATATATGTAGCAATAACTCTTGGTGGAGCTGCTGGTTTAAGCGGGCTTGTTACCTTCACTCTCCTTCCCTCTGTTTCACCGGCACCGGGTCTAGGGTTCTGTTGAGTTTACCTCTGGACGACACACGCACCAACACTTGAGTACGTTTTCATTGCTTTATTAAACCATCAACGAAGGAAGTAGCAGGAAAGAGGCAGAAGGAAAACTGCAGAGGAAAACTCAAATACCTTTTTAGTAAGATTTTTGACAAATGTCCTTTGGGGTTTAATATTTCAGTAGAAGGCACTCCCTTGGTGGGACACACTCCTTGCACGCCTGGATAGGCCTCTCTCACTTGCCTAGCAGCCAGTACGTAGCACGAACAAAAGTCTCTGCCACAGACTTGTTTGGGATGAACCTCTGACCTCTGCCACAGGATGTATTGTTTTTTTCTGCGATGAATGTCAGTCACAGTGCTTGAACCTTTAAGCCAAACCCGGCAACACTATGCTGTATAATTACTTTAGGATACGTCCTCCAACCGAGTCACCAGACCCCTCTCCAGACCAGCACGTTGCATGATCCTTCCATGACGGGTCCTCCCCTGGGATCTCCTTGGTTGTCCAGCTTCTTCACTCTGGATAGACAGCTCAGGACCATTCCTCGGCCACTTTGGTAGGCCCCAGACAAGCTTCTGGGCCCACCCCTGCGCCGCAGCGATGTGGGCCTCCGGAACAGAGGACCACGAGATAGCTCTCTAACGCATACCTGTCGGCCAGGAGGGCCAGCAGGTGGCTGTAAAACGAACCCCAAAATATGGCGTCTGTCCCATAAATACCCTCGCCCAGAATGCAACTCGGAGGACCACCTCCACCGAGTTGTCTCTGGGACAGAAAAGCATCCATACGCTTAGACACGCTGCCATTCCAACACTAGCCAGCGGTAACAGCGACACCCACGGCTCAGTATGGAAACACACGCAACGTCAGCCAAGCTGGAACAGTGGCAAATCTAACCTTCCTAACGAACAAGTTAATAAATTTACCTATCAGATGGTAGATCGCAAATCTACCAGCGCTACATACTCCCCCCACTACAGTAGACATTGTCCCCAACGTCTGTCCAAAAACAATGACAGTAACTCCCAAGCCTGGGAGTAGGTATTTGAGCTTTTAATAACTTGGATAGACAAAGAGAGAAAGAAAGACAGTGGAAAGATATTATAAGACTTACATCTATAAAACATTATGTTCACATCCGCAAACAAAACCATCCTATGACTGTACATAACCTCACTATCTATCTAGCTGAAAAGCCTCCCAGCTTGATAGGAGATCCAATAGTTCCTGAAAAGGAAAACTTATTAAACACACACATATACTGTACAATATCAGGAGCAAAGCCTCATTTTTCAAGAAAATGAGCCTCTCTTCCCATCATCTAGTATAAAAAAAAAAGAAAAAATCTTAAGGAGTCCATCCCTGTATAATAATCTCTTTAAATGAAGAAAATCCGGCTAGCAAAAAGAAGTCCTTGGATTTGAAACACTAAACAGAATATGTAGATCTTGACCACGAAGATCTCCTTACACTGACACTAACTATCTAACTTCAAAGTGCTTTTGTCCAGAATCACCAATAAAACCGGGGATCCGGCAAGGTCAGTGTCTTTCCCGTTTTATCCACTGTGGTAATGAAATAGACAACGTCATCTTTTCCGGGCCTGCAGATGACCACTTTGTCAGCATAGATGTGCCGACCAAAGTTCCAGTGCATAAAACATCCACTAAAATGTTCATCCATTTTAACAGAACATCCAGTCTTTCGGGAAAGGCTTAGGCACAGACAAAAAGTCCCAAACAGCTTCACTGTACCAAAGTTCCCGGTTAAGTTCAATCACTTGCATTATATCCTGAGGCACATAAGGGAACTCAAAACCATACTCTGCAGCTACACGCTTGTTTAACATTCTCTGCAAACGTGCAAGTTTGGGCAAAGATCTGTCCTTCCCCATACCAGGCGGCACACAGGAATCCAATGATTTGCATACCATAGACCCAGCCGGTGTCTGTAGTGAACTAGCAACTTTCGATAAAGTCTTGGTAACAGTACTGTGTGGCTCCACACAGAGTGACGTCTTCCCAGAACTCAGGGCTGTCCATTCAGGGAAAGTCATAGCAGAGGCAACATCTTCACCTTGTGACCATAACAGCTCTTGTGACATAGTCTCAAATAGGTCATCATCACCGGGAAGATCCGGCATGGATTCTATTTCCGAATCTCCCAACTCTTCCGCTGGCAGATATTTATTTACAGTCCCAGATACATTCCCCATCGGTGGCTTACCCGTTCCTGACGTGGACTTTGGTAGCTCTGGTTCAGGTAACCTCTGGGGTAGGCCTCGACCACGGCCACGGGAAGCCTTTACATATCCTACCTTCCTTTGAACAGGTACAACAGGAGTAGGTGTAGTGGATGCAGAAATCAAAGTAATATCCCCTGATGAGACAGCAGCAGCAGTGTCTCTCTCCAGAACATTGTCAGTAACAACAGGCAAAGTGACGGCCTGCCGTTCTCTCTCTGTAGTAGTAGCAGCTTCTACTGTGGTGATACCTGTTGCCCAATCCATTCGGTAAGCACGGGGCGACGTGGTAGGTTGCTCCACCACAAACAAGTACTCTCCACATTGCGGACATCGGCCAAATGGACGGAGATGCATGGCCAGTCCTTCACATCGGTGGCAGATCATGCCCAGTCCCTCAACATCTCCCGAGGTATACAGAACAAACCTCCCCTGCGGCTTCAAACGAACTCCAGTATCCGTAAGCAGGGTTCCGGTCAACACAGTATTCAACACGGTGCTTGCAGGGAACGTTCTCGGTCCCATAATTGGCTGCATCGCCGGAAAAGACATGGCCACACTCTGATCTTCTCAGCACGATCACGATCACAAACTTATCTTTTCCTCTGGCGCCAAACACATACACGCATCCCACGCGGTATCAAGTATGTAGGCTCCTCCCACTTGTTCTCAGCTGGTTTAAGCGGACTTGTTACCTTCACTCTCCTTCCCTCTGTTTCACCGGCACCGGGTCTAGGGTTCCGTTGAGTTTACCTCTGGACGACATACGCACCAACACTTGAGTACGTTTTCAATGCTTTATTAAACCATCAATGAAGGAAGTAGCAGGAAAGAGGCAGAAGGAAAACTGCACAGAAAAACTCAAATACCTTTTTAGTAAGATTCTTGACAAATGTCCTTTGGGGTTGGATATTTCAGTAGAATGCACTCCCTTGGTGGGACACACTCCTTGCACGCCTGGATAGGCCTCTCTCACTTGCCTAGCAGCCAGTACATAGCATGAACAAAAGTCTCTGCCACAGACTTGTTTGGGATGAACCCGTACGATCCTCTGCCACAGGATATATTGTTTTTTTCTGTGATGAATGTCAGTCACAGTGCTTGAACCTTTAAACCAAACCCGGCAACACTATGCTGTATAATTACTTTAGGATACGTCCTCCAACCGAGTCACCAGGCCCCTCTCCAAACCAGCACGTTGCATGATCCTTCCATGACGGGTCCTCCCCTGGGATCTCCTCGGTTGTCCAGCTTCTTCACTCTGGATAGACAGCTCAGGACCATTCCTCGGCCGCTGTGGTAGGCCCCAGACAAGCTTCTGGGCCCACCCCTGTGCCGCAGCGACGTGGGCCTCCGGAACGGAGGACCATGAGATAGCTCTCTAACGCATACCTGTCGGCCAGGAGGGCCAGCAGGTGGCTGTAAAACGAACCCCAAAATATGGCGTCTGTCCCATAAATACCCTCACCCAGAATGCAACTCGGAGGACCACCTCCACCGAGTTGTCTCCGGGACAGAAGAGCATCCATACGCTTAGACACGCTGCCTTTCCAACACTACACAGCGGTAACAGCGACACTCACGGCTCAGTAAACACACGCAACGTCAGCCAAGCTGGAACAGAGGCAAATCTAACCTTCCTAATGAACAAGTTACTAAATTTACCTATCAGATGGTAGATCGCAAATCTACCAGCGCTACATATATATGCATCCTAGGTGTTGTGTATATATATATATATATATATATATATACACTGGATTCGGTTTAGCTAGATCCGTTCCTGTTATTCTCTTCCTACTGACAGGCAGGCAGGTGTTTTTACAGTATTTACAGCTACCTGAAGAAAATTGCTGGTGTTCTTCTGATCCTATTAGTCCTATTAGCTAGAGTATTTACAGTTAGTGTAGTGCGTCCTCTGCACAGTGTGCACCTAAAGCTACCTGAAGAAAATTGGTGGTGTTCTTCTGTTCCTATTAGTACCGCAGGCAGCTGCAGTATTTACAAGTTAGTGTAGTGCGTCCTTTGCACAGTGTGCACCTAAAGCTACCTGAAGAAAATTGGTGGTGTTCTTCTGATCCTATTAGTACCGCAGGCAGCTGCAGTAATTACAGTTAGTGTAGTGCGTCCTCTGCACAGTATGCACCTAAAGCTACCTGAAGACAATTGCTGTTGTTCTTCTGATCTTATTAGTACCGCAGGCAGCTACAGTATTTACAAGTTAGTGTAGTGCGTCCTCTGCACAGTGTGCACCTAAAGCTACCTGAAGAAAATTGGTGGTGTTCTTCTGATCCTATTAGTACCGCAGACAGCTGCAGTATTTACAAGTTAGTGTAGTCCGTCCTCTGCACAGTGTGCACCTAAAGCTACCTGAAGAAAATTGGTGGTGTTCTTCTAATCCTATTAGTACCGCAGGCAGCTGCAGTATTTACAAGTTAGTGTACTGTGTCCTCTGCACAGTGTGCACCTAAAGCTACCTGAAGAAAATTAGTGGTGTTCTTCTGATCCTATTAGTACCGTAGGCAGCTTCAGTATTTACAAGTTAGTGTACTGTGTCCTCTGCACAGTGTGCACCTAAAGCTACCTGAAGAAAATTGGTGGTGTTCTTCTGATCCTATTAATACCACAGGCAGGCAGCTACAGTATTTACAGTTAGTGTACTGCGTCCTCTGCACAGTGTGCACCTAAAACTACCTGAAGACAATTGTTGTTCTGCTCCTATTAATACCACAGGCAGGCAGCTACAGTATCTACAGTTAGTGTACTGTGTCCTCTGCACAGTGTGCACCTAAAGCTACCTGAATAAAATTGGTGGTGTTCTTCTGATCCTATTAATACCACAGGCAGGCAGCTACAGTATTTATAGTTAGTGTTCTGCGTCCTCTGCACAGTGTGCACCTAAAGCTACCTGAAGACAATTGGTGGTGTTCTTCTGCTCCTATTAATACCATAGGCAGGCAGCTACAGTATTTACGATTAGTGTACTGTGTCCTCTGCACAGTGTGTACCTAAAGCTACCTGAAGACAATTGCTGGTGTTCTCATACTAATAATACTACAGGCAGGCAGTTGATTCTGCTAGCTGCAGTATCAGTATATATATACATCCCAGCTTTGTGCAGCTACATCTCACTGCAGGCCATTAGTAGGTCTGGAAGGCCAACAAGGAGAGGCAGACAGTCACAAGCCAATAAAAGAGGGCAAGCAGGCTCTGTGTCTAGAGACAACAGTGCTGGTCGTGGAGACAGTGCATCCTCATCAGCATGTGGCCGTGGGACACGCTTGTCCTTTATTTCGGCAGCCAACGCAGCCTCTTCCCTTGGCTCAATGGCATCAGTCACTCCTTCCCTAGCCCCACCATATCCTCCTGAGGAGTCCCCCGAACTGTTTGACCACAGTGTTAGGTACATGCTCCTGGAGGATGCCCAGTGTTTTGAAGGCTCCGATGATGGTACCCAGCCAGAGGAAGGCAGTAACGTGAGCCCAGAGAGAGGGGGTGCCCAAGAAGGACAGCAATCTGGCAGTCATGTTCCCCCAGCTGCAGCATACTGCCAGGTTTGCTCCAGTGATGAGGAGGGAGGGGATGGTGAGGTCACTGACTCCACGTGGGTGCCTGATAGGAGAGAGGAGGAGGAGGAGGCACATCACCAATGAGGCAGGATGCCCTTCAGGGGCCAGCTTAAGGGCAGCACACTGACTGCATCATACCGCAGAGCTCAGCATGTGCAGGGCGCTGCTGTCTCTGCGCGTTATTCCAAAAAGTTCTTTGGTGTGGGCCTTTTTTGAGATGAGTGCATCAGATCCCACCACTGCTATTTGGAACATATGTCTCAAGCGTATCTCGCATGGCAAAAACATCACCCGCTTGGGCACCACATGCTTGACCAGACATATGTCGACCTACCATGCAGTTCATTGGCAAGCGTACCTAAAAGACCCACACCAAAGAACAAAGAGGACCTATCCTTGCTCCTCATCAGCTGGGATCTCCAACCCCACTATACCTTCAGTCCTCTCTGAGACCTGCACTGAGAGGAATGAAGGTGTAGAATTAGGTGTGTTACAGCCAAGTACTTGGGGGCAATCTGCTATCGGTACACCGACGTCAGATTGTACCAGGCAAATTTCCCTGCCCAAGCTGCTGTACCGCCGAAAGAAGTTTGCTCCCAGCCATCCACATGCGCAGCGGTTGAATGCTAGCTTGTCTAAATTGCTAGCACTTCAACTGCTGCCTTTTCAGTTGGTAGACTCTGCCCCCTTCCGTGAGTTTGCAGAATGTGCAGTTCCTCAGTGGCAGGTTCCCAAATGCCACTTTTTCTCACGGAAGGCGATTCCGGCTCTCTACTGGCATGTGGAAGGCAATGTCTTGGCCTCGCTGGGTGGCCAGCGGTAAGGTGCATATTACCGCTGACTCATCGTCCAGCAGGCATGGACAGGGACGTTAGCTATATTTCACCGCGCACTGGGTGACTCTTCTGGCAGCTGGGAAGGATGCAGGACAGGGTGCAGTAGTGTTCCGCCACCACACCTCCAAAATTCTACTAGTGGTGATTCTGCCACACCTCTCTCCTCCACCCCCTCCTCTTCTTCTTCCTCCATGGCCTCTTCCTGTGCTGATTAGTCCTCGGAACCAGCTGTTCTCCGTAGGCGTTCAAGGGGCTACGAAAGCACGCAGGCAAAAAGATGCCATGCGGTACTTGAGCTGGTGTGTTTGGGGGACAGGAGCCAAACTGGGGCAGAGATTCTGTCAGCTCTGCAGGGGTAGGTTCAGAAGTGGATGACACCACGCCAGCTTAAGGCAGGTATGGTGGTTTGCGACAATGGCACCAACCTCCTCTCCGCCCTCCGACAGGGACAACTGACCCATGTGCCCTGTTTGGCTCACGTCCTTAACTTGGTGGTGCAGCGGTTCTTGGGCAGGTACCCGGGCTTTCCGGGATGTCCTGAGGCAGGCCAGGAAAGTCTGTGTGCATTTCCGCAGGTCATATAATGCCAGTTCTCAGCTGGCTGACCTCCAAAAGGCATTTAACCTGCCCAAGAACCGCCTAATCTGTGACATTCCCACCAGGTGGAACTCAACGGTGGCCATCCTGCAGCAGCTGCACATGCAGCAGAGGGCCATCAATGAGTACCTATGCGACTATGGCACCAGGACAGGGTCAGGGGACCTTGGAGCCTGGCACTCAGCATTAGCAGCAGTCTTCAAGGGATCATTTACAGGCCCAAGAAACCCATGGACTTGTAGGTGGCTGGGAGGAGGTGGCTGCGGATCATGTCGTCCTTAGTGACCCAGAGGACTCCGGACCGAATGCCTCAGTAAACCTACACTGCATGGCCTCCCTGATCCTGCAAAGGCTGCGGAAGGATCCTCGTATTCGTGGTATCAATACTGGCTGGCAACCCTCCTTGATCCAAGTTACAAGGGTAAGGTTGCGGACCTTATCTTGCCGTCGCAGAGGGAGCAGAGGATGAAACACCTTCGGGAGGCCTTGCAGAAATGTCTGTGCAATGCGTTCCCAGAGACTGGGAGGTTACAAACTCCTGTTCCTGGACAACATGTTGCTGAGGCTTGGGTCAGTCACAGAAGGAGCGGTGGAGAAGGTGGCCGTCTGACCGATGCCTTCAGACAATTTTTTAGTCCGCAGCCCCAAGGTATGATCGGTTCCAGCAACCATCGCCAGCGTCTCTTTTACATGGTGCAGGAATACCTAGGGGCAAGATCTGACTTGGACACCTTTCTCACCGAAAATCCTCTGGGTAGGGTCTTGAGGATGGATCACTGGCCAGAGCTTGCACAGTATGCAATTGAGCTACTGGCCTGTCCTGCATCCAGCGTTCTTTCGGAACGCACATTCAGTGCTGCTGGAGGCTTTGTAACCGATCACAGGGTGCACCTGTCCACCAACTTGGTCGATCGACTGACCTTCATAAAAATGAATCAGTCTTGGATCACCACCAGCTACCAGGCACCTGATGCTGATGTAACTGAATATTTTTTTTTTAAATGTCAGATCCCTTTAAGACTGCCTATGCTGATGCTGAGTGACTATCCTGTTATGCTGAGTGAATATCCTCTTTCTCCTCAATGATCATGCTGATAGCTTGTAAGAACATTTTTGGTTCTGGGCGCCACCACCAGTGGCTAGGGCCCAAATTTTCAGCCCCTGTTTAACAGGGACGTGTAATTACAATTTTTGATGCAATATTTTGCAGGAGGGTTCGTTGCTGCGCTCAACTAGAGTATCTGTGAGGGGTTGCAGTGTTATGGCACCAGTGCCTAAGGCCCAATTTTTCTGCCCCTGTTCAACAGGGACATGTAATTACAATTCTTGATCTAATATTTCACAGCAGGGCCCATTCCTGCGTCCACCAAGAGTAACTGTGAGGGCTTACAGTGTTGTGGCAACACCACCACCACCACCAAAGGCCCAATTTTTCTGCCCCTGTTCAACAATGGCAAGTAATTACAATTCTTGATCTAATATTTCACAGCAGGGCCCGTTCCTGCACTCACCAAGAGTAACTGTGAGGGCTTACAGTGTTGTGGCAACACCAACACCTAAGGCCCCAATTTCTGCAGAGTATATTAGGGCAGGCCCCTACTTTCAAACATCCAACTTACAAACGACTCCTACTTGCAAACGGAATGAGACAACGGGAAGTGAGATGAAATCTATCCCTAGGAAGGGAAATTCTCTCCTGTAAGAGATAATATGTGAAAAACATGTCTCCTCTCCACTGATGCTTTATCATCAATCCTTGTTTCACTAAAAATCCCATATTTTCAAAAAACATTTGTCATTGGGACAGAAAGTGAGGTGAAATCTTCTGAAGAGGTGCACAGACAGCAAATCAAATGTTACAGGGGTGATAACCCTTCCTTATGTTTTCCAAAAAGCTTAAAAATAGATTTTTTGGCTGGAGCTACACTTTAAAAATGTACCAGTTCAAAATTACAAACAGATTCTACTTAACAACAAACGTACAGTCCCTGCCTTGTTTGCACTGTCTGTATACTGCTGTTCAGAGAATATGGGGAATTTTTTAACTTGGGTGCGGGGTTCCCCTTAATATCCATACAAGACCCAAAGGGCCTGGTAATGGACTGGGGGGGGGTACCCATGCCGTTTGTCTCACTAATTTTCATCCATATTGCCGGGACTGGACATTACATTAAAGCCGCAAACAGTTTTAAATTACTTTTATTCCTTTAAAAATGTCATTTTGTGCAGGGACTGTTCTAAGCATGGGAAACACGTGCCACTTTACAGGCATACTATAGACACCTCCCAGGTACGATATTTAAAGGAATATTTCACTTTTTTTTTCACTTTAAGCATCATTAAAATCACTGCTCCTGAAAAAACTGCCATTTTTAAAACTTTTTTTTGCATTGATACATGTCCCCTGGGGCTGGACCCGGGTCCCCAAACCCTTTTTAGGAAAATACCATGCATATTAGCCTTTAAAATTAGCACTTTTGATTTTGAACGTTTGAGTCCCATAGAATTAATGGGGTTCTAAAGTTCGCGCAAACTTGCGGTCCGTTCGCAGGTTCTGGTGCAAACCGAACCGGGGGGTGTTCGGCTCATCCCTATTCTTTACACATTTGTCACATTGTTGATGCTGGCTGCTAGTTTGATCGGTTTGATCGGTTCAAGCAACCATCGCCAGCGTCTGCATTACATGGTGCAGGAATATCTAGGGGCAAGAGCAGACTTGGAGACCTTTCCAACAGAGCATCCACTGGGTTACTGGGTCTTGAGGATGGACCACTGGCGAGAACTTGCTCAATATGCAATTGAGCTTCTGGCCTGTCATCCAGTGTTCTTTCTGACGCATATTTAGTGCTGCTGGAGGGTTTGTAATGGATCATAGAGTGGGCCTGTCCACAGACTCCGTTGATAGGCTCACATTCATAAAAACGAATCAGTCCTGGATCAGCAGCTATCAAGCACCTGATGCTGATGTAACTGATTGAATGTTCTGTGGATGTGGGATCCCTTGAAGACTGCCAATGCTGACTATCCTATTCCTCCTCAATCTTGATGATGCTAGCTTCCAACAATATTTTTGGTTTAGGGCACCACCACCCAAGGCCCAATTTTTCTGTCCATGGGGCATGTAATTACTATTCTTGATCTAATATTTCAATGCAGACCCCGTTACTGCGCCCAACAAGCGTATCTGTGAAGGGTTACAGTGTTGTGGCACCACCACCCAAAGCCCAATTTTTCTGCCCCTGTTTAACAGGGCTTATAATTACAATTTTTGATATAATATTTCAACATAGGGCCCATTCCTGAGCCCAACAAGAGTATCTGGGAGGGGTTACAGTGTTGTGGTTGCACCACCACCACCCAAGGCCCAATTTTTCTGCCCCTGTTTAACAGGGGCATGTAATTAAAATTCTTGATATAATATTTCAACGCAGTGCCCGTTCCTGCACTCAACAAGATTAACTGTGAGGGCTTACAGTTTTCTGGTACCACCACCACCAAAGGCCCAAATTTCCTGCCCCTGTTTAACAGGGGCATGTAATTCCAAATCTTGATATAATATTTCACAGTAGGGCACGTTCCTGCGCCCAACAAGAATAACTGTGAGGGCTTACAGTGTTCTGGTACCACCACCACCACCACCAAAGGCCCAATTTTTCTGCCCCTGTTTAACAGGGGCATGTAATTGCCATTTTTGGTATAGTATTTCACAGCAGGGCACGTTCCTGCACTCAACAAGAGTAACTGTGGGGGCTTACAGTGTTCTGGTACCACCAACACCTAAGGCCCAATTTTCTGCAGAGTATATAGGGCAGGTCGTATAGTATATATACTGCTCTTCAGAGTATATAGTGCCTGGGGGGCCTGGGGGACCTCCACACCATTTTTCTTTTAAATATGGGTGTGGGGCTCCCCTTAATATCCATACCAGACCCAAAGGGCCTGGTAATGGACTGCGGGGGGGACCCATGCTGTTTTTTTCAATGATTTTCATCTATATTGCCGGGACCCAACAATACATTACAGTTACAAGCAGTTTTAGATTCATTTTTTCCCTTTCGAAATGTCAAATTGCTGTGGTATTGTTCTAAACACGGGAAAACTGTGCCACTTTACAGGCATACTATAGACACCCCCCAGGCACGATATTTAAAGGAATATTTCATTTTTATTGTTTCACTTTAAGCATTAATAAAATCCCTGTTCCCACAAAAACAGACATTTTTAAAACTTTTTTTTTGCATTGATACATGTCTCCTGGGGTAGGACCCGGGCCCCCAAACACTTTTTATGGCAATAACTTGCATATAAGCATTTAAAATTAGCACTTTTGATTTTCCACATGTCCCATAGACTTTAACAGTGTTTGCGTGTTCAAACAAATTTTTTGCCTGTTCGCATGTTCTGCTGTGAACCGAACCGGGGGGTGTTCAGCTCATTCCTAGACAGAAGGGAGGTGTAAGTGTATGGACTACAAAAAATTTCGATTTTTTTCTATTTCTTTTACCAGTGTTTGGGAATTTTTTTGAAAGATACCAGAATACAAACAGCTTTAAAGAAAGCTGAACACTGAAATAAAATGCTTTATGATTTTTTTTTGCATCCCTCTGTAAGTACGAAAGACCTGGGTGCATTGCCACAACTATTTAGCTATAATGAAATGCACTTATTTAGCATTAAGCAGTTATTTAAGCTTCTAGCCACGCCCATCACCAATAAAAGAGAACATTCAGACAAAAGGCAAACCCTCTGGCAACTAAATGGTTTGCGATACACTAGATATTAATTGCATGTAAATTGTATTGCATTTGACTTTACAGTAAGAGGTGAAAGGTTCTGCATAGACCCACATTTTCTGTTCCTCAATTAGGCAGCTGTGTTTAATGGACACGTCAAGCTTGAATCAGAATTGATAAATGCTCATTTTCTGCAAAGTGGCTTTTTTTTGCCTAGAAAAACACTATTTTGAAACCCAATTAAAAGAAGAAAAAAAAATGCAGAATATTCGGATGCTTTTAAAGGCAGAATATAAAACTAGATGGAAATTAGAGTCAGTGCTAATTATTATAATCAGTCTAATTATAGTCTATAACAAGAACGCACAGGACTCTTCCCACCTGTTATCAGCTTGTATTATCTGCAGCGCAAAGCACTTCTTACTTTAGTTGGCCTGGCAGTCCTGGGTGGCAGTGGCGATGCATCTTGCAACCTGCCATTGGTAAACAGGCTTGTCTCCGTAATTCTGATAAACTGGGTTAATGAGCGCATGACGTTAGTTACAGTTGTCTGCAAAGAACGCTAATACCTTCCAAAGCCGGTTAAGACAAATATGAACAAATAGCTAGTGATCTTTAAGTTCCAAAATGCCCAGTGGTTCTTTCCCATTATATGATGGCCTTTTCTTGGTATGTTCATATAGAAATTAGCTGACTCAAAAAAAATTACCATACTAAAGAAACTGGAAGGCAACTGTCCAATTTTAGGTTTTAACAGTGAGTCACTATCAATGTGTCTCCTGTATTTTCAAAGGTAAAAACTATTGTAGAATATTGTAAAGCAATGATTGTCTTGACCATCGCCACCATCACTGTGGGGATGCATACTCCATCCCCACAGTGACCCGCCTGTTACTGGAACTCCTGGGTACAAACTGACGGGATGTACAGTGGGAGAAAATCTAAGCTGAAGCCAGTAAAGTGGCAAGAAGCTCTGACAAGAGCCGCATCTAAAATGGTGACGGCGCCATCTTCCCGCTCTACACTTCCACATATGCAGAAACAGACCTGGAATTCACCTTCCTGTCAGCGCAATGAGCCAGACTTCGATTTTGGGATGACTCCTATTACCCTACAGAATACCCCTCCCGGCTCTCACCTCCTTAGTCAATTTGAACAGGTTTTACAAAAGGCACTTCAAAATACCTCAGACACAATCACTGAGAAGCACATGCGGGAATTCGTGAGGTGGGATCCCGCATGTCTGCTCTAGAACAGAGGATGAATGAGCTGGATGGCATCACCACTAACCACAACGACGAATTAGAAGCACTTAGGGAGGAAAACTCTTCCCTCTATACCCGCCTTGAAGATTTCGAGAATAGAGCCAGGAGATCTAATCTTCATGCCCGTGGCATACCTGAGGCTAAGATCTCCAATCTACCATAACAGCGCTCTTCCAGGAACTCGCCCCATCGATTCCCATAGAACACCTAGAGATGGACAGGATCCACAGAACATTGTCTCACCGAAAAGAAGATGGCCCCCCAGGGACATTGCTATTAAACTATACTATTTCCGCACCAAGGAGCAATTAATGGACGCAGCCCACAATAAGGATTCATTGACCTTCCAGGGACACCGCTATCAAATCTTTCAAGCCCTCTCACAACAAACCCTCATCAAGCGAAAAGCAATGAAACCACATCTACAGATCCTCCAACACCACCACATTTCCTATCGTTGGAGTTTCCCCTTCGCCACCTGTTTTCCTTACAAAGGTACCTCTTACACCTGCAAATCGGTGGATGACCTCCTAACCTTAATCCACAATCTTCACCTGTCAATGCCAGAAAATGCTGCTAAAGGATTCAAACGCCAAGCAACATTAAGCTCCCCCAAGAACCAACAAAACAATCCTGAACTTCAAGCCCACTCCAGCACCAACAAAAGGAGCCGCTTTGACTCACCACCACCAGCTCCAGAAGACCAAATGGACTGAAGTATCTCCTATGGGTGATATTATACCTTAAGGACTTAAAAAAATTTTTGTCACCACACACACAAAGACCTGAGAGATGCAGCCCCCTGGGACAGACCTTATACTCTGTCTCATAATGGGTTCTCCATCTTAAGGTCACCACAAACATAGTATTTAAAATGTGTCAATCTCTTTTAACCAATAGGTTTATAATATCCCACTACCTTCCCTTGGGCCTATTGAGTGGGGTACTGATTCCCCTACTCGATGTGCACAGGGAAAAAGGGATCCACAGAAATGTACATCCGTTACCTCATCCTAAAATTTGAATTAAGACCTCCTGCAGCAAGGTGGACTGCTCCTCCCTCTCTCTTAGCAAGCTAGGTGACCTTTCTCCTTTAACTATAATCACATTACGCCTACCTTACACCACCAGCTCATCTGCAGGATGTCAGTTTTACTACCCTAACTCGACAACACCTTGTTTTTCACTTTATCTCATACCTTATCAGTTTTTATTAACTAATGTTTTACTAGTGGCTCTAGTTTTGTTCTATAGATTTTTAGTTGTATAGCTTTTATAGTGGCTGTCGTTGTCCCGGAGACAGCTCACTGCACCTTCCATTTGATCCTCGAGTGACCAGCATTGTTGACCGGACATTCTATGGACTAACTGTACCCAGGCCCGGATTTACTCCCTTTGCCGCCCCAAGGCCGGGTCCTTCATTGCCGCCCCCGCGAGGGGTAAGGATTTTTCGCGGGCAATTTTTCAGGGCAATGGCTGGTGTTAGTGCTTCAATCATCCCCGGCACCATGGTTGGTATGGTGTCAGGATCATTGAAACGCATTATTTCTATCATTACATTGTAATATAAAATAAAAATAGTTCAAATCACCATAATGCAGAATCATTGGGAGCCCCGAGTGTGTCACTTGCCACCATCGCTTGTCTGCCTGCCACCAGATGGGGATGTCACTTGCCACGCTGCCTGCTACCAGATGGAGATGCCACTTGCCACTATGCCTGCCACCAGATGGAGATGTCACTTGCCACGCTGCCTGCCACCAGATGGAGATGTCACTTGCCACTATGCCTGCCACCAGATGGAGATGTCACTTGCCACTATGCCTGCCACCAGATGGAGATGTCACTATGCCTGCCACCAGATGGGGATGTCACTTGCCACGCTGCCTGGCTGCCACCAGATGGAGATGTCACTTGCCACGCTGCCTGGCTGCCACCAGATGGAGGAGGGCGGAACAGTGGTGCGGGCAATGAGAGATGTCATCTCTCTCCCCCGCCACCCCGCTGACATTACTGGTCTCCTCCACGGCCCGGCAGCAAAGGCGCCGCGGCACACAGGTTGGAGACCTATCTTTTCAAAAATGGAGCCGGGCGGCGCAATCACGCTACTGCGCATGCGCCGCCCGGCCAAGCGCGTATGAGCTTTCCTGAGCCCGGCCGGCTTTGGAACGGCGCATCCGCAGTAGTGGGTGGCTCGCAGCCATCTTTTCTACAGGCACCGGTGCCCCTAATGGACATTAACGGGCAGCCTGAAAGGGGGGGCGGCCGCGAAGTCCCCGCAGGAGCGGCACCGCCCCTGCACCACTGCCGCCCCGAGGCCTGGCCTCGGTGGCCTTGTGGCAAATCCGGCCCTAACTGTACCTACTGGCTGGTGACATTTCACCACCTCCTGGATACTAGCTCCACGTAGGAGCCACCCTCCCTTTTCTTTAACAAAAGCTTCTCTCTCTTCTCCCTATTATGAGGAACTACTTACTCTGCCCAGTCCACACCTGATACCACCCGCAGTCCTCCTCTCTCCCTTTCTCCTAGCCTTCCCATCCCCCTCTTCTCCAGAGTACAATCACAAAAGCCAACAACTAGCCACAGTATCCCCTAATCCCATCTACACTATATAATGATGTCTTTAAATATACTAACACTCAATGTACAGGGCCTCAACTCCCTCCAAAACAAACAAAGGCTTTCCACTCCTCCTCATCGCTCTCAGGACATGTGGTTTGCTTACAAGAAACACACTTCTCCTCACAGTCCTCCCTTAAATTTTTTAGCTGCCAAAACCCCCAGGTTTATAAGGCTACGGCCTCCACTAAACAAAGAGGGATCTTGATCGCATTCCACCACACTACACCTTTTACCCTCCATATGGAAATCAAGGATCCAGAAGGACGTTATCTACTACTTACTGGTCTCTTGTTAGACAGTGAAATTACCATTGTTTCATACTACACCCCCAATAAAAACCCACTATCATTCCTCTCCCACTTGTTCTCTGTAGTGGAAACCCACAAACAGGGTACCCTCATGATATGTGGGGACTCAAATCAAGTACTATACCGAATTTAGATAAATCCCCAACTAATGGTTCATCGCCTCGCCTACCAACAGCTTCTTAACCAACACTCCCTTCTTGACTCATGGCGTGAACAAAATCCTAAAAGACTACAATATACACATTATTCCCATCCCCAGAAGCAATTCTCCCATATAGACCACCTATTTGTAAACATCAGTACCTCACCACTTATACTAATCCCGTTAATTATACCATGCGCTTGGTCAGACCATTATGCAGTCATGATGACTTTCTCCCCCTTAATCCCAAGACCTAACCTCCGAACCTGGTATATAAATGACAGTCTACTACCCAATTCAACGTATCGACAAGACACAGAAAAAGCTATTCAGGACTATATAAAAAATAATACATCAGTGAATGCAAACCCTCTGATGCTATGGGAAGCTCTTAAACCATCCATCAGAGGGGTTTGCACCAGCCAAGCATCCTACCAACGTAAACTAAAACAACATCTTCATAAGCAATTAGATGAAGCTTTCTACAAAGCGCCTGAGAATTTTCAAAACATGCCCTCTCCGTCGAATAAACTAGCCTATGATAAAGCAAAATTAGAACTTGATCTGTTCCTGACGGACTCGGCAGAAAAGATTCTCCGCAAATCTAAACACACTTTCTACATGAAAGCAAGCAAGCCGACCAAATTCTTAGCCTTAACACTACGTAGGACTGACTACATCTCAAAACCATCCGACTTCAAATAGCTAAAGATACCTACTCTAGTAACCCACAAAAAATCCTAAACGAGTTCCGCAGAAAACTCACTGACTTATATCGAGATACACATAAATTCAACCAAACACGCTTAGATACCCTATTATCCTCTATTCAACTCCCCTCTCTCTCCACGACTCAACAAGAAACCCTAGACATACCTATCACAGATTTAGAAGTCCAAACCGCAATAAAAACATTGAAACCACACAAACGCCTAGGCCCTGACGGCTTTTCAGCTACCTACTATAAACACCTTACTATGGTTGAAGCCTTTAATTCTCTCCTTGTAGGACATTCCTTTCGCACAGAATCCCTCTTAGCATCCATTTCCATGATCCCTAAACCAAACTCTAATGACACATCCTGGTCCAATTACAGACCAATTTCTATACTCAACCTAGATCTTAACATACTAGCCAAGATTCTCTCTAACTGACTTAACCTTATTATAGGAACCCTGAGTCACAAAGATCAGACTGGGTTTATTCCTTCCAGACAAACGGCTGACAACATTTGTTGTGCTACCCTCCTAGCCCACATGGCACAAACCTGCCGCATCCCAGCCTGCTTCCTCTCCATTGACATACAAAAGGCATTCCATTCATTATCTTGGCCTTATCTTAACTCTATCCTATGTTGATGGGGATTCGGAGCACATTTCCTAAAATGGATCTCTTCTCTGTATCAAAACCCTAGAGCATACGTTTCCTATTCAGGATTACGCTCTGACCCCTTCGTCATTGAAAGAGAAGCCCAGCAGGATTGCCCCCTATCCCCTCTTCTCTTTGCCCTGGCAATTGAACCCCTAGCCCAACTCATACACTCCAATACGAATATTAAAGGCCTTGAACTAGGTGGTCATCAGCATAAATTATGCATGTTTGCCGACGATGTGTTGATATTCCTCACTTCACCCCTGATATCAGCCCCAAACCTCATTGACACCCTTACTAAATTTGGTTTAATATCTGGCCTTAAAATAAATCCTCATAAATCTAAAGCCCTAAATATTTCACTATTGTCTCACTTACAGACACAACTACAAGACTCTCTCCCATTTACCTGGTCGACAACACATATTACCTACTTAGGAACCTCATTTACGGTGAATCCAGCGAACCTATACACAGCAAATTACCCAGCTTTGCTGATTCAACTCACCACTCTAATGAAGAAATGGTCTTCCCTGCCATTACCATGGATGGGTAGAATAACAGTGATCAAGATGTCTATGCTACCTAAGATCTTATATCTTTTTAGAGTGCTCCCAATACAGATCCCAGCATACTTCCTACGCATGCTTCAATGCAAAGCCGCCCAATTCATTTGGGGCAAACTTAAACCCTGTCTACCACAACCTACCCTATATACACCCCGAATCTGAGGTGGGCTAAGTGTTCCTAATTTCTCAAAATACTACTGCACCGCCCAACTAGCACAGCTACCCAAATACCATGCCACCAAGGAAATTCCTCATTGGGTCACGATTGAGTCGGTTGATTGTGACCCGCTTTCCATCGCAAACCTCCTATGGCTCACACCAGCTCAACACCGCACAATCATGAACCTTGTCACTAATCATAGCCTCTCAATTTGGGATAGGTTCAGAACTCGCTTTGGTCTCCAATCTCAACATAATCCCCTCCTCTCTTTCCTGAATAATCCTTCTTTCTACCCAGCTTGGACTTCTCCATCCTCCTTCTCTGCATGGACAAATGCAGGACTAATACGAGCCCATCATTTCTACAAACCCAATAATATCACACCTTTTCCTACGCTTTGCAAAACACATGATCTACCACATAATTAAACTTTTAGATATCTACAAATAAAACACTTCCTGTCCCAAAATGCTCCCCCAAACTCAACAACTCCAGACTACACAACCTTTGAACAAACTTGTACATCAGACCCTCATAGACATGGACTCATCTCAGATTTGTACGCCCAACTACTGTCACACACAATCTCTTCCCCCCCATCCTATACTACCAAATGGGAAACCGATTTGAACCTCCAATCAGACACATTAGATTGGGCTCAAATCTGACAAGTTACAAAATCAGCTACACCAAACATTGCAGCCCTTGAAACTAATTACAAGGTACTTACTAGATGGTACCTGGTCCCTGCAAGAATTTCAAAATTTCTCCCTCAATACCCCTCTCACTGCTTCTGAGGCTGTAGTGACCTCGGTACGCATCTGCATATCTGGTGGACCTGTCCCATAGCCCATGCTTTTTGGTCAAAATTATTCAACATACTCTCTACCATGTTCAAAACCACCTTACTACCTGACCCAATGGTATATTGAATAACAAACCACAAACCATAACACAAATTCAAACTCCTACTATATGTTACAACGGCAGCAAAACAATCAATTGCGAAAGCCTGGATATCATCCACACTATGCGTAGTGTTGGTTAAACAACGAGTAACACAGGCAATGATCTATGCTAAAACAGAGGCAATCTTACTGGATAAACTTTTCTAAATTCGAATCACTGTGACTCCCATGGATAAACCACTATCTACCACCGGGTTTTGATTTCTCACTTCTATTACCCTGAGGAAACTTACCATCCACCACACTATTATTCATAAACAATACTTGGCTAGTTGAAACACTGACCCCCTCTGGAGATACCTTCTCTCCTCCAACTTCCCTCCATACCCCGCTCCTCCCCACCTACCTATTATACATTTGTTCTCAAATCTCATACTACCTATGACCTATCGATCCTCCAATACATAAGAACCCAAATCAGTAAAGGTCACCCACCCATAATTTAACAATAAACCTACGATGGATACACTTGAGATAGTTGGGACTATTGATCCTATCTCCAGGACAAGCCAAGCCACATAGCCGGACCTTGGCCCTGGTTAAATGAATACCTCTTCCAACTATCCCATAAATAACCATTCTATTAATCAATAGGTTACTTTGTCCTCATCAGTCCCACGTTTTAAGATATATTATAATATTTTTTGTTTTAACTGAACTCTTTTAGTTATTTGTAACAGACATAGACTGAAGATATACCTATATTACCCACTGTATTGCATAACTTAATGGAAAATAACAAATAACATTTGTTTTGTCTTAATTGATTACCGAGAAGCCTTATTACCTACAACTGTTTATCTTTTTTTCTTTCAAAAATCTGTACTAATAACATGTACTGTGTTATTCTCAATAAAATATTTGAAAAGGATAAAAGTGATCCAATTATATTTCCAAGGTTCTGCACTGTTTTACCATAATAGGGACAGAGCAGTGATGCACCCGTATACAGGGGGTCCCCTACTTACAAACATCCGACTTACAAACGACTCCTACTTACAAACAGAGGGAGGCAACAGGAAGTGAGAGGAAATCTACCCCTAGGAAGGGAAATTCACTCCTGTAAGAGTTAATATGGCAAAAAGGTGTCTCCACTGATGCTTTATCACCAATCCTTGTTTCCCTAATAACCCCAAATTTTTAAAATCCAATTGTCATTGGGACAGAAAGTGATGTGAAATCTTCTGAACAGGGGCACAGACAGCAAAACACATGTTACAGGGGTGATAACCCTTCCCTAGGCTATCTAAAAAACTTAAAAATAGATCTTTTGGCTGGAGCCACACTTAAAAAATTTACCTGTTCCGACTTACAAACAGATTCAACTTAAGAACAAACCTAAAGTCCCTATCTTGTTTGTAACCCGGGGACCCCCTGTAATGCTATTTACTCTATTATATACCTACTCAGGCTAGCAAGTATACAGGGAAAATACCAGGTACTTAGTGCATCCAGTCTGCATCAATACATGGAAATAATCTGATGGTTCTCCAGATCTTTGTTTCCCTGTGGGTTTTCTAGCTCCATTCTAGTCCTAAAATGGCTGAGCTTGGTAAAATTTAACAGTGAAGCCTAACCAGATTTCAATATGTTAGTACAATATAGTGCTCAAATCTCCGAATTTCAGCAAGATGAAGCAAGGAGGAAACATCTAATTTTATTAGGAAAGTTTTATAAAACTGGTAGGTTAGCGCAATAATGTATTTTTAATTAGAATCACATTAAGTGCAATTTTATAATTTCAGAAGAATTTTTTTTCATTATACAAAAAAAATCTATTTTTCAAACATCTGATATCTCTAGGTAATTTCTGGATATGTGTGCAATTAACAAGGTTGTAGTGCTACTGCTTTCTCAAACGGCTCCTGGTGATGTGATAGACAAAAGAAAAATAATGTACATACGCAGCGGTAGGGCTTCAGCGATTTACTTCACTGCAGAAAACACACGTTATGAGCCCACAAAGGGAACAGAATCTGCCAGACAACCAGAGAGTAATTTAGGCTTTGCAGAAGCATCACTTAACAAGTGTTTAGCAGAAAGATTTCCTGAAACAAGTAGGAGGTAGCTCCACCAGTTGCTGGATCCATGGCTGCTTCTCCCTTTTTTTTCTTGCCCAGCCTTTCTCAACTGGGGTTCCTTATAAGATTGCTAGGTGTTCCTTGAGCTCTGGCAAATTGATTTCCCACCTAAAATCACCACCTATGCAAAGGGGTAATTTCCCACTGACCACCAAAATAAGGGGGATACCACATTTTCCACTATCTACATTTCATTTCTGTTTATAGTATTCATTTAATTGTACAATTATTACTGAAATTAGTTTTGTCTGATAAAGGCTCGTACACACTATAAGAAAATCAGGCGAACATTTTTGTCCAAAGAATTTTCGTACGATTTTCGTATAATGTGTACACAACTTTCGACAGCCGATTCCAAATTTTTGTACAAAAATTCTCGAAGGGGCAAACTCTAAAATACAGGAACAAAACAAACGATTTTCATTTAATGTGTACCATTTTTGTACGATTTCCATACAAGAAAAATCAGAAAAGAAATATTGCACATGATCAGAAACAATAAACAACAAAAAAGCCTTTGTCATACGAGAATATTCGTAAGAATTTCCAAACAAATTTTCTTTCATCGGTTCTGATTTGCTGTGAAACATATAGAAAAATCGGATGAATGTTCGCCCGATTTTCTTATAGTCTGTACCCCACTTAAGTCTCTTAACTTGTTGCACATTTTCACTTGCAAGTTATACACTTGCAGAGCACTTGAAGCACAAGTTTTAGTTGACACTTTTCCAATTTGTAGCAAATTTGCGTAGCAAGTCTCTAGCAAGAAGTTGCAGTGGTGAGTCTACAGCAGGTGCTCTACAGCGTGAAAATTCAGTCACAGTGACCCCTGTGGTGGGATGACTATTGCACAACATAACTGAACCAGAATTTGCAGCAGACTTGCAAAATGTTTGCAAAGAAAGTTGATCTGGAGTCATGCAATGTGGACTTGCTGCAATTGTGCAACAAACTTGTAAAGCCTGGCAAGTCTAGCAATAGCTTAGCAAGTCATTTTTAAACTTGCAGTTCAATTGCTTGCTATCTGGGTTCTTTATTATTATATATATAGTATGTTCTTCAAATTACCGATGACACTAATGTGATCTGTAAGTATATTCATTTTTAGTAGGGGATCCCCCAGACCTAAAAGTGTACCTTCAGGGTAAAAATATTAAGAAAGGCTACTCCAGACAAAAGCACTAAACATTAATTGTCTCACTGGCCATTGCTGACAAGAAATGGCAGCACTCATTCTGCCAGCGTAGCCACATACTTTCTTGCTGTCATTGCAACAGCTGTTGGCTTTCCCCAACTTGCACATTGCCCACATAGAAAACAGAACAAACGCATATAGACAAGAGTTAAAATTATTTTTTACAATGTGCTTTTCTCCAAGTCTAGAAGAGAACTCCAAATTAGAGCTATCCTTGAGAGGCAATTAGTATATAGCTAGTATGTTCATCAGGTTCATGATGGGCATGGTGTGAAGCATATATTTTTCAGTGGTTCACAGTTCCACGGTCCTAGGGACAAATGTGGAAGTGCTTTGCTCTACTGCATTTGTCTATTTCTTGTGCAGAATATCACAGACTTTCCCAGAGAGAAGTGATAACCAATGGCTAGCCGAGGATAGATTTATAACTATATAAATGCACACACAGCCTAACATTATTAAAATGTGTTTTCTTTTTCCATTACTTCTTAGAATATCCTGTTAGAACATGCAGTGTGACAGACTTAAAAAAAAAGCAGTATAGCGTTATTTTCTATCAAAGGGTAACAAATTACCTTTTAAACCTAGTGTCCCCAAGCTAAGAGAGTTTGCTTTAGATAGTCTGACACATTTCTATCTAAAAGCATATTTTTCTTCTCCCCAACGGGAGCCACTCTCAGCTGTGGCAAGCCTGTGCGTTCGGAGCAGCTATATAAATTATGTAAATAGTAGCGGATGAGGTATTAGGCAGAGCTCGACTTGAAGAGATATTCAGGGGCTTGTAGGCAGCTGTGATTTTATGAGCCTCATAAGATTTTTTTTTTTTTGCTTTTGTGTGGGAGGGATACTAAGATGAGAATATAAAATTAAGAAAAAAAAAGATTTTTTTTTGTGTTCTGTTAACTGACAGTTGGTGTTTGATTTTTCATGCATGACTTGGAGCATGAATCTGACAAATGTGTGTTTTAGTTTAAAAGAAAAAAAAGCATTTTTATTTCATTCCATTCTTTCTCACTGGCAAGTAGTCCTACTCCAGCTTGTCAACCTCAATCACAGCTTATTTATAAAATGTTCCACATTACTTATCAGCTATCTAATTCCAGTATATGCCATACAATATGTGCACATGGCTGTTTTATTAAAGGGAAAAGGGCAAATGCCAAGATAAGGGGCCCAAATCTTTGTTTTAAAAATAATAGGATGCATTTTCATTCTAAGAACATATATACTGTATATATATATATATATATATATATATATATATATATATATATATATATATATATATACACACACACACACACACAGTGCCTTGAAAAAGTATTCATACCTCTTGAAATTTTCCACAGTTTGTCATGTTACAACCAAAAACATAAATGTATTTTATTGGGATTTTATGTGATAGACCAACACAAAGTGGCACATAATTGTGAAGTGGAAGAAAAATGATAAATGGTTTTCAATTTTTTTTACAAATAAATATGTGAAAAGTGTGGTGTGCATTTATATTCAGCCCCCCTGAGTCAATACTTTGTAGAGCCACCTTTCGGTGCAATTACAGCTGCAAGTCTTTTTGGGTATGTCTCTACCGGCTTTGCACACTTAGAGAGTGATATTTTTGCCCATTCTGCTTTGCAAAATAGCTGAAGCTCTGTCAAACTGGATGGTAAGTATATGTAAACAGCAATTTTCAAGTCTTGCCACAGATTCTCAATTGGATTTAGGTCTGGACTTTTACTGGGCCATTCTAACGCATGAATATGCTTTGATCTAAACCAGGCATGTCCAAAGTCTGGCCCGCAAAGGCCTGACTGGTAATTTGGACATGTATATCATTTGTGGCCCCCAATGAATCCCCGAGCGCTGGGGCTACAAAAGACATATATGCTGACTTCCTTGGAGGAGACAGGGAGGGGGCAGGACGACTGTCGTACCTACAGGAGAATTTCCTGTTTACACGGCAGCCTCTGTAATAGGAAGTCCCATCTCCTGCGCTGCCATTGGACGGCTGTTCAGTGCATCATAGGAGGTGGGACTTTGTATTAAAGAGGTCGCCGAGAAAACAGATTCTCCTGTATGTAATCTGTCGGCACTTGTCTCGCCCCCTCCTTGTCCCCTCCGAGGTTACAGATGGGCATGGATCAGGCTGCACTGATGGTAATGATGAGTCTGCAATCATTTCAATGGGGGTGCTGCATTCATGGCAATGGGGGTGCTGCATTCATGGCAATGGGGGTGCTGCATTCATGGCAATGGTGGGGCTGCATTCATGGCAATGGTGGGGCTGCATTCAGGCAATGGTGAGGCTGCATTCATGGCAATGGTGGGGCTGCATTTATGGCAATAGTGGGGCTGCCTTCATGATAATGGCGGGGCTGCATTCATGGCAATTGGGGTGCTGCATTCATGGCAATGGTGAGTCTGCATTCATGGCAATGGTGAGTCTGCATTCATGGCAATGGTGGGGCTGCATTCATGGCAATAGTGAGTTTGCATTCATGGCAATTGTGGGGCTGCATTCATGACAGTGGTGAGGCTGCATTCATGGCAATGGTGGTGCTGCATTCATGGTAATGGCAGGGCTGCATTCATGGCAATTGGGGTGCTGCATTCATGGCAATGGTGGTGCTACATTCATGGTAATGGCAATGCTGCATTCATGGCAATTTGGGTGCTGCATTCATGGCAATGGTGAGTCTGCATTCATGGCAATGGCGAGTCTGCATTCATGACAATGGTGGGGCCGCATTCAAGGCAATAGTGAGTGTACATTCATGGCAGTGGTGGGGCTGCATTCATGGCAATGGTGGGGCTGCATTTATGGCAATGGTGGGCCTGCATTCATGGCAATGGAGGAGCTGCATTCATGGCAATGGTGAGGCTGCATTCATGGCAGTAGTGGGGCTGCATTCATGGCACTTGTGAGGCTGCATTCATGGCACTTGTGAGGCTGCAGATGGGCAATGATTGGGCTGCATTTATGGGCACTGACCCTTATTTTGTTTCACAGTCCCCTTATTTAAAATTTAAGTTTTTTTCCTGAAACTTCGCTCTTAAAGTGAAGGTGCGTGTTATATGCCGATAAATACAGTATATCCAAATAACACGCCCAAGCTCATCTCTTCACCACACACAGCCACAAAGGCAAGAGAATTCTTGTTGGGCAGTGTATTAGTGCTTGGACGAACACACTTAGACCGAATTTTAATGGTTCAAAGAATGTCAGGCAAAATGGTCGGCCCTCACGCATGTTCACTTCAATAAATTTGTCCCTCTTTGAAAAAAGATTGGACACTCCTGATCTAAACCATTCCATTGTAGCTTTGGCTGTGTATTTAGGGTTGTTGTCCTGCTAGAAGGTGAACCACTGCCCCAGTCTCAAGTCTTTTGCAGACTCTAACAGGTTTTCCTCCAAAATTGCCTTGCTCCATCCATCTTCTCATCAACTTTGACCAGCTTCCCTGTAGAAAGGATAAAAGCATCCCCACAACATGATGCTTCCACTGCCATGTTTCACGATGGGGATGGTATGTTCAGGGTGATGTGCAGTGTTATGCCGCGTACACACGGTCGGACTTTTCAGCTACAAAAGTCCGTCAGCCTGTCCGACAGACTTTCGACTGACTTTTGTCAGACTTTTGGCAGACTTTCTTATGAACGGACTTGCCTACATACGATCACACAAAAGTCCGACGGATTCGTACGTGATGACGTACACCGGACTAAAATAAGGAAGTTGATAGCCAGTAGCCAATAGCTGCCCTAGCGTGGGTTTTTGTCCGTCGGACTAGCACACAGACGAGTGGATTTCTGGGTCCGGCGTAGTTACGACGTAAAGATTTGAAGCATGTTTCAAATCTAAAGTCCGTCAGATTTGAGGCTGGAAAAGTCAGCTGAAAGTCCAGGGAAGCCCACACACAATCGGATTGTCAGCCAGCTTTAGTCCGTCGGCGTCCGTCGGACTTTTGTAGAGAAAAAGTCCGACCGTGTGTACGCGGCATTAGTTTTCCGTCACACATAGTGTTTTGCTTTTAGGCCAAAAACTTCAATTTTGGTCTCATCTGACCAGAGCACCTTCTTCCACATGTTTTCTGTGTCCCCCACATGGCTTCTCGCAAACTGAAAAGGGCACTTCTTATGGCTTTCTGTCAACAATGGCTTTCTTCTTGCCACTCTTTCATAAAGGCCAGATTTGTGGAGTGCACGACTAATAGTTGTCTTGTGGAGAGATTCTCCCACCTGAGCTGTGGATTTCTGCAGCTCCTCCAGAGTTACCATGGGCCTCTTAGCTGCTTCTCTGATTAATGCTCTCCTTGCCTGGCCTGTCAGTTTAGATGGATGGCCATGTCTTGGTAGGTTTGCAGTTGTGCCATACTCTTTCCATTTTCGGATGGTGGATTGAACAGTGCTCCGTGAGGTGTTCAAAGCTTGGGAAATTTTTTTAGAACCTAACGCTGCTTTAAACTTCTCCACAACTTTATCCCTGACCTGTCTGGTGTGTTCCTTGGCCTTTTTTGGTGCTGTTTGTTCACTAAGGTTCTCTAACATGCCTCTGAGGGCTTCACAGAACAGCTGTATTTATACAGAGATTAAATTACACACAGGTGGACTCTGTTTACTAATTAGGTGACTTCTGAAGGCAGTTGGTTCCAGTAGATTTTAGTTAGGGGTATCAGAGTAAAGGGGGCTGAATACAAATGCACGCCACACTTTTCAGATACTTATTTGTAAAAAAAAAATGAAAACCATTTATAATTTTTCTTCCACTTTACAATTATGTGCAACTTTGTGTTGGTCTATCACCTAAAATCCCAATAAAATAAATTTATGTTTTTGGTTGTAACATGACAAAATGTGGAACATGTCAAGGGGTATGAATACTTTTTCAAGGCACTGTATATATATATATATATATATATATATATATCTTTTTTTTTTATGCAAAAATAAGCTTTAAAGCAGGGGTCTCTAAGCTTTCTTAACAAAGGGACAGTTTACTGTCCTTCCTAGATAATGCCTTAGCCTTGGTAGCTGGTGGAAGTTAAAAAACTACATGCACTGTGGTTAGGATTAGTGCCCAATTATTGACATCAGTCAGAGAAATAGTGCCCCATCATTGGTATCAGTGGGAGGAATAATACCCCATTGCTGAATCAGAGGGAAGAATAGCATTCCAAGGGCCAGATAAAGATAAGAAAAGATGCTGCATTTGGCCTACGGGCTGCAGTTTGGAGACCACTGCTTTGAAGGATAAGTTCACCTTTCTTACTTACATGTTACAACTATATTTAGGGTGTAACCTGTAACATATTCTGCATCAGACCCTTTTCCCCCCTGACCCCCCCTATGACGTATGGGCAGACAGCTTATACTGACAGTCTGCAGGAGACCTGCATGGCATAAGCGATCTTTTGATCGCTGGTGCAATGCTTTCCAGGCTCCTAAAACAAATGAAAAAAATTGCACATTTTTTCACATGCAAAAAAATGTGCATTTATGCTTTTTGTTAAAAGGTGAACTTATCCTTTCTTTTTCAAATTTTTTTTATTCAAAAATGTTTTCTCAAAACAAAGTGTACAAAGTATTTGAAAAGAACATGAACAGTATAAAATATATGCTATAGGGATGGATATCCGAACATTTTTAGGTAGAATGTTACACCTACAGTAGGCATTCCTCCAAATGGAGACTTTTGTTGGTGATATAGTTTATATTAACTGTGTCTCCATGGGGGAGCCCCCATTCCCATTTATTATTCTTAATGCGACATTACATAATGCATCTCAATCACTGTATACTATCGGCGGCAATATCTCCACCTTTAACAAAGTCAAAGTAAATCTAAAATTAAAACTCTCTGTGGATTGTAGGTGCCCGTATGATTCACCATATGTGCGAAAGGAGGGGATCCACATCACCTTAGAGAGTGCACCTCCTCCCTCACCACATCAGACTCAATCCCAGATAGGGACAATCCCCATTCAGGATTGTTAGGGACTAGGCCTAAAAACCCTTGTTATACTGCAACAAAGACTAACAAGAAGAGAGAGAGAGGTCAGAGAAAGAGAGAGAGAGGAGAGGTTGGAAGAAGAGAGTAGGGAATGACCCTGTGCTCCGAGTCCCACAGCTCAGAAGTCGATCTAATCAGACAAAGATCTAGGACAGTGATGGCGAACCTTGACACCCCAGATGTTTTGGAACTACATTTCCTATGATGCTCAACTACACTGCAGAGTGCATGAGCATCATGGGAAATGTAGTTCCAAAACATCTGGGGTGCTGTCAGGAAAAGCCCTCTTGCAGTTTTCCCAGCAGATTGAGGGTTAAACGAATGCCTGTGCATAGAAGCGCCATCCGGCGTTCGCGCACGCGCAATAGCGCCAATAGCGCTAATAGTGCTAACAAACGTACGCGCATGCGCAATAGCACCAATAGCGTTAACGTGCGTACGCGCATGCGCAATAGTGCCACTTGGCGCCAAAGATAGGCTATTTAAAGAAGACTGTTTCAATGCTGCCTTGCTGTCCGGTCTACAGCGTTTCCTGAGACCCCTGCTACCTTGTTACCAGTTTTCCTGTATCCAGTACCTACTTGGCTTGTTCCTGACTTGCTTGCTGCCCGCCCCGATCTTGGCTTGGACTCTGACTATTCTCTTGGTTTGCCCTTCTGTACCTGATCTGCCCGCCAGTACCTTGATCTGGCTTGTCTGCACCTCCCTGCTGTCTGCAACCTGCTACAGGACTACAGTGCACCTCCCTGCTATCTGCATCCTGCTACAGTACTACAGTGCACCTCCCTGCTGTCTGCAACCTGCTACAGGACTACAGTGCACCTCCCTGCTGTCTGCAACCTGCTACAGGACTACAGTGCACCTCCCTGCTGTCTGCAACCTGCTACAGGACTACAGTGCACCTCCCTGCTGTCTGCAACCTGCTACAGGACTACAGTGCACCTCCCTGCTGACTACAGGATCCTGCCTTCTACTTCAGTGTTCCAGTCAGGTACTTGTGCCCCTCTGTACTTTCGAGTCCCTGTTCACACCTTCAGGGGTTCTTAAGGCAGAGGCATACGAGAGGCCGTTCTCTGCATTCCGGGCTCCACCTACCAGGTACGTGACAGGTGCCAAGGTTCGCCATCACTGATCTAGGATCTCCAGAGAGATACCTGACCCATGGATCCCAGACTTTGTCGAACATCTCCATTCTATCATTTAAGATCAATGTCATACGCTCATTAAGCAAGATCCAGGAAAGTTTATGTTTAAGCTGTTCGAAGGGCACTACAGCTGATTTCCATGATTTTGCGACTATAATTTTGGCTAATATAAAGATAAATGTTATGAGGCGTCTCTGAGATTTTGATGCTGTCTTACAGCCTAGCAGCGCCTGTCTCGGAGATTTGAAAAGGTTTATTTGGGTGAGAGTGTAAATAAAGTTATACACCCTAATCCAATACCGCCTTACCTTAGGGCAGTGGTTCTCAACCTTTCTAGTGCCGTGACCCCTTGATAAAATTTCCCAAGTTGTAGGGACCCCTAACAGTAAAATAATTTTTGTAGCGTGGGTTGTCGGCACCCAAGACAAGACAAGTAATTTGCGCCCCTAACCCCACATACATTTAGCGCTCCCTGAGTCCCTTCCACTCGTACAGTATTAAAACCCCCTTATGGTACATTTTAGCATGTGCCACTCTCTCTCTTTGTTCTCCTTTCTTTCCCTTTTATCTGTTTCTATCCTAAATCTCTTGTTTTTTTCCCCCCATCCCTCTCTCTAGCCATTTTTTCTTGTTCTTTCTCTTCCTTTTTCTTTGTTTCTCACCCTCTTTTCCTCTCCCTTCCGTGTATTCTCTATTTTTTGTCCTTCTCTTACTCCTTGGTGGGGTTGGGGGGAATGGGATGAGTGGCAATGCTGGGGGGAGTTCTGATCAGCCAGCTTAGGTGCTCTTGATCAAGGTCATCTGCTGATCTGAGAACTGTAGTGGGGACTTTTACTACCCGATTTATAATAACAGGTATTGTTACTCACTGTGTCTCCGGCTTCACTGTGGCTCTGAGTTTGTGATGTCTCGTAGCAGTGACACCAATGCCGAAATCAGGAGATAGGGTCTCCTCCAGCCCCTCCCACTTAACATTCCTCACCAGTCAGCTGACCTCTAGTCTCTGCCCCCCAGCTATGCCTTGAATTGATTGGGCGGCTGCGAAGAGGCTAAGTGGGCAGCCGCGGGCTCAAGGATCAGCCCAGCTAGGTGGTCACAGGCTCCAGGGACAGCCATGCTGGGTGGCCGCAAAAAGACTGGGAGATTTGTGCAGGCATCAGGAACAGCCCAGAATTCGGTGACCCCTGACAAATCACCATTCGACCCCTGAGGGGGTCCCGACCCCCAGGTTGAGAACCACTGCCTTAGGGCATCGCCACAATATATGGTACACTGTTGCCTCCTGTCCGCATCCTCGGAAACACAAAGGAGATGCGTCCGGTACATAGGATGCCAGCCTAGTGGGGACCATGTACCACATTAGAAGTACTTTATAATTCGCTTCTATATTAGAAGTATTTATGAGTGACCGCAAGGCCCCCTGGGCTATGTTGTGCCACTCGTCCAGCTCAATACTCTCCTGGAGGTCCGCTTCACATTTTTTCATGTAGCCCTGTTTAAGAGGGGAGCTAGTCAAGATGGTGTAAATTTCTGAGATATGCCCCCCATTTTATCAAACCTCTGGCATAAATATTCCATTGGAGACATGGTCGCTATATCAGAATTCTGCGATATAGCATTTGAAAAATGCTTTTCTGCATATAGCGGAAGTACTCTGAAACCGGCATTTGATACCTCTCTTCTAGGAACTTACGTGTCAATATTCCCTTATTATCACAAAGATCTGCTATATGTAGCAGACCTTTGTTTGTCCACCATTCGAACGTCCTGGGGGTGAGGCCTGGGGTGAAGTTCCTATTTCCAAATATAGGGGCTAATGGGGTATGCAGGGATTTAAACTTGTACGTTTTGGTTAACCTATCCCAAATATTAAATGAGATGGAGAGTTTTGGGCATAAAATTGGGGGTCATTCCTTTGGCGGCAGCCAAAGGATATGAGAAATTGACCATCCTCGACATGCATAGGCCTCCACCTGCATCCAAATTGGATGAAGCTGAGTAGAGTGAGATCTGGCTAGTTGGGCCAACTGTTCCGCATAATAATATTTTTGCAAATCAGGAGTCCCCAACCCCCTTTCTTTTTGAGTGTAAGTAGTGTGCACTTGTTCACCCTGGGCCTCTTATCCCCCAAGATAAAGGATACCAGTTTTGTCTGAAATGCTATCAACTCTGAGCAAAACAGTGCCACTGGTAGCGTGCGGAAATAATACAATACTTTTGGGAGGATATTCATCTTCACAGAATGTAGTCTGCCAAACCATGACGGTGGATGAAGCAACCACCTAGCCAGGTCAGCCGTTAGTCCATATGTAACTGTAGGAATGTTTCAGGATTGAGAGTGTGGCTTCATCTAGGGAGTTGTTCATTGCCTGTGATTTGTCGTGGTTTATGTTAAGACCCGAGGTGATGGAGAATGGTTTAAGTATAGCATATAAATTGGGGAGAGTGGGGATAGGGGACGAGACCATCATCAAAATGCCGTCTGCATAAAGGACACATTTATGTTCACTATTACCGCATTCTATACTCCAGATGTCAATAGAGGAATTAATTTTTATTGCTAGCGGCTCTAGGGCCAGGATGAAAAGTAGTGGGGGCAGCGGGCAACCCTGCCGGGTTCCTCTGAGTATGGAGATGGGGCTTGAGGAGTAACCCTTTATCATCAAGGCTGCTGAAGGGGAGCTACACAAAACCCGGAGTATGGACATAAATTGGAACCCGAAATCCAACGTGGTCAAAACATAGTAGAGGCAGTTCCAGAAAAGGGGATCGAATGCCTTGTGTATATCTAAGGACAAAAGCATTCCCCGTCGTGGCCCCCTCTCATCCAAATTAGATTGTATTGCAGATATAATATTTATTACTCTTCTGGTCTGATTCGTAGCTTGGCAACCAGGAACAAACCCCGCCTGATCTGGGTGTATATATTGCGTTCAGTCTAGCCGCCAAGACTTTTGTCATCATTTTTAAGTCAGTGTTTATCAAAGAAATTGGATGATAGTTAGCACAAAGCTGGTGATCCTTGCCCGGTTTTGGAATAACATGTATATACACTGTGTTTTCCTGAACTGGGAGGTTTGTGCCTAGTCGGATTGCATTAAAAAATGTACGGAGATGTGGGGTTAAGATCTCTTGAAATTTTCGGTAGTATTGCCCTGAGAACCCGTTGGACCCAGTGCTTTGGAAAGGATTCAAACTTTTTATTGCTTGTCCGATTTTTATGTCTGAAAATCCCCTGTACATGAGATATGAGTGCTCTTGTGTCAATTTGGGTAAAGAAATACTACTGAAAAAATCATCTATTGTGCCTTGATCAACTTTTGCTGGTTGGCTGTATAGTTTGGAGTAAAAGTAAATTCCTTTAAAATGAGCTCTGGGTTTTGGGTCAAATGTCCATTTTTTAGTCTGAGTTTAGGCAAAGCCGGTGTGTAGGGGTGTGGGACTATTTTCCTTGCTAATAACGTGGTAGGCTTATCCCCCATCGTATAATACCTGTGTCATGCCCAACGTATACGTTTTTCTGCCTGTGTGGTAAGGCTCAGGTTCAGTGCTAATCTAGCCATATCAATTTTGTGTCTGTCTATCTGTGGTGATGCTCGCTGTTCATAAAGTAGATTGTTTAAGTCTTTCTCTTGTTGTGTAATTGTACTGTCCCAGGATCGTTTGATTCTGGCCGCTATTTGTAGTAATTTGCCACGAATAGTAGCCTTATAGGCTGCTCAATTGATAATCGGGGACGTGTCCGAAAGCAAATTCTTCCGGAAAAATGTGCGCATCTCTGCCCCAATCTCTGTTGTTTAACAATGTCACGTTGAGGCGCCACGGGGATGGCTAAGGTTTTTTCCACAAGTCTGAGAGGGATAACCGGACTGGAGCATGATCTGGCCAAGGGGTTGCAAGGATCTTGGTGGAAGTCACGTATGGTACTAATGGGGAACCTATAAAGATATGATCTATCCGTGAATACATTCCATGGACGTGCGAATAGTAAGTATAATCTCTGGTGGAAGGGTTAACTTCCTGCCAAACATCAATTAAGTCATTATTGTGTAGCAAACATGCTAATTTACTACTATTTCTGGGCACATTTTTTAATTGAGACTTATTGGGCAATGATTTATCCAAAATTTGGTCTAATGGTAAAGTACTGTCTCCGCCTAGGATCGCCTGTCCCTTTGCCTTCGGGAGCAGTACTGCTAACATGTCGTGAAAAAACTCCAACTGACCTGAATTGGGAGTATAGTATGATATGAATGTGATTAGATGGTCATTAATACGACCCGCTGCCATTATGTGTCTGCCCAGTTTACCCCTCACTATGGAGATGGGAGTAAAGGGTACCTTTCTTGAAAAACATATGGCCACTCCTCTTTTCTTCTCATTACCCGAGGATAGGTAGAACTGTGGATAGCAGGCACTGAGGTACCTCAGGGTACCTCAGGGTCGAGGTTTTTGAGAAGTGGGTCTCCTGCAGAATCATTATTTCTGCTTTTTGTTTGTGATATTAAAGGAAAGCTTTCGCTCTCTTTGGAGGGAAATTGAATTCTTGCATATTGTGTGTAACATCATGGTTTGGCAGAGCACACTCACCTTGACCCTGAAGTAGAGGTTCCAGGCTCCCATGGCTTGAGAAGAAGAGCAGCCCAGGATTCTGCATGGACATGGTGGGACCGGAGCACGAGGTCGGAGTCCAAGGAGAGAATAGAAAAGCAAAGAAATTAATCAGAAAGTGAAAGGAATAGTGATGTCTATAACCTTGCACAATGTGCAACATGGTACCTAAAAAATGAAAGCAGTGGGACAAAGCCCTCCCTAGGTCATAATCCTGGGAAATAAAACATGAGGTTGCCCCCATCAAAAGATAGGAGCAAGGTCCCCAGAGTGGCTTGCGAGTCCACCCCGACTCTAAACCTTGTTTTCAATAAATGAACAGCAGGTTAGGCACGTAAATCTTCAGCTATTAGTGTTAATTACACAACAGAAGTGCCACGGCCGCCCCCGCCCCCAGAACTTTCCGGGCTAGTGGCGGGGGGCCGGGCAACCCTATCACCCAACTGTTTTATTCCAACTCAGCCGACCTAAGAGTGAATATAATATTATAACATTATAGTAGCTGCTAAATGGCGACAGCAGTCAGTAATAAGCATGGTAATACGACAGAACATTGGAACCATAAAGTCTGTCAAACAGAGGAGATCATCTTTCTCCAACTGCGGAAGCTTACGCACCCTGTCTGAGCACGATTCCGCTTGCAAACCTAAAAGGAGGAAGATGGAAAAAGAAAAACATCAACCCCTTCCAAGTAGGGGGGGATCGATGGCATCTCAGGTGTGTGTTGGGGTTCTCCCGTTCCGTCTAGTGCGTTGGGAAGACCGGATCGAGGACAAAGGGCGATTTGTTTGGGTAGACGGAGAAGCAGTTAGCCTATCTTTTGATAGGATGCCCAACTGCAGCAGTAGATCTTCACCCTTATGGTAATTTGCGAAAGAGTGGGATTTGCCCTGGTAGGTAAAGGAAAGCCGAAATGGGAAAGACCAGCGCTATTTTATCTTACGGTTCTGCCGCTGCTGTAGTAAAGGCTTCAGATTGCCATGCTTCTGCACAGTTGAAGGGGCGAGGTCTGCAAATAACTGGATGGGTGTTCCAAAGAGCGTCAGATCCTGGCCATTCCTGGAGGCCGACATTCATTTTTCTTTGATCCCGTAGTAGTGTGGCTTCACTATTACGTCCCGTGGAAGGCCTTTTAACCTGGGAGCTGTCAGGGCTGTCACCTCCAACTGATGGGGCGATATGTCTGGAATCAGTTCTTTCATGAGAACATGTATAGCATCCTCCAGGTCTATGTGTGTTTCTGGTAGGCCCCGGACCCACACATTATAATGACGGGACCTGTTTTCCAGGTCTTCAATTTTTGCGTAGGCCTCTTCCAAATGCTAGTGAAGGTTTGTTACAGCCCTGGTATTCTGATTCACTCTGGTTATCGTTCCTTTCACCTTTGTTTCAACCGTGTCTAGTCTAAGCTCAAAACTCTGTATATCCTGCTTGAGTTCATGGGTGATAATAGAGCAGGCTTTAGACAGTTCCTGCTGCAACATAGTAGAAAAACGAGCCAGCAGAACTGTGTCCCCTGCATATGGAGAAGGTTAAGGCAAGGATGAGGGATCCTCATGAACAGGGCTGGATTGACTGAATATGGACTCGGCTAGCTCAGCCATCTTTTTGTCCATGGAGGAGCCCTGGAGAGCTTGCCTGCTCTGGTGGTTCCAGGGGCGCTCTAGGGGATGAGGACAGGGAAATGGACTCATCCTGGGGGTCCCCATCTTGATCCCCTTATGACTGGGAAGAGAAGGGTTGATAGATCCACTGGTTGCTGCGAGCGGTGCTGCTTGTTGCTTTGTCTGCCTTGTGTGTCTGGCTTACCAGCCGCCATCTTGAGAGAAGGAGTCTGCCCAGGGGGAGGGGGCCGCGCCTGTCCTTGCTGATTCTTCAGCTTATACTGCCTCTTTTTCGGTTGTCCCAAGGCCCGACGCTGCATGACAGTCTCCCTGTGTTCCGCAGCCCCTTGTGAGTGATTGCCTGGTCCTCCTGTGAGAATGATAGCTGTATTAGAGCCGGCGGTGTGTGGAGCATGGTCAGAGCATGACTGTTCCCGCGGCCGCGCGCATGCGCACTGTGAACTTATCCTATAATGACGCAGACCTATATCATATTCAGGAATTGTTGTGTTAGATCTTTTACATGGCTTATGCTAGAGATCTTGCAGTCAGCATCTCTAGCTTCTATCTCACCATTTTCAAATGTAATATTCAGGGAGACACAGGAGGACACAGGAGCAGATCTCATGCAGTATTTAGGTGTCTTCCTAAATACCACATGCGACCCTGAGAACGTCAATTCACTTTTGCTTTATGCGGTATTTATCGCTTAGTAAAACGCTTGGTAAGTACTGCATAGAAGAGGAATTAAAGTCAATTCACAAAAGGAGAAAAAAATAAAAGCATCTGGAAAATAAGTAGGGGTCCCGGCATGCAATATTTAAGGAACAGCCAGCCCCCAGCATTCTTCACAACCAGTAAACAACATGCTTGTTAAGGAGCGAGTGGCGGCTGCGTCCTTAACAGCTGATGAGTCATCAGCTGTCAGCAGGGCTTCCCGGTTGGTTGTTAAGGAGTGGACGGACACCACATCCTTAACAACCGATGAGCCATCAGCTGTCAGCAGCTGAATGTCAAAAAAAGAATTGCATGTCCCCCCCAATCCATACCAGGCCCTTCTATGTACTTGTGTAAAGATGGCCATACACTATACAAACTCTGTACAATTTCCTTTAGATTTACCAGAACTATGGAATTGGAGGACCCATCTGACCAATCCTTTCGATTTGAATCAAATCAGGCAGGCCTTTCTACTATATTGCTGATGGGAGATCTAAAGGAGATTGTACCAGTGGCGGAATTACCGGGGTCGCAACAGTCACACTTGCGACGGGGCCTGGAATTCCGCCACTATGGGGGGGGGCCCAGTGGGGTTGCTATTCACAGGGCTCTGAGCGGAGAGCGTGTCTCTCATCTAACAGCAGCAAAGAGACACCGGCATTGACAGTTTTATTTCCCTCTCCATGCGTCCTCTCTCGCACGGGATGACAGAGGACACACAGCGGAACTCTCCCCCTTCTCCCCCCTCCCCTCTCCTGTGTGCTCCGTGGGAAATGTGAGCTCCTTAGCTTCACACTTGACTGCTCGCGGAGCTCACAGGAGAGAGGAGGGGGAGAAGGGGGAGGGATCAGCTGTGTGTCCTCTGCCATCCCGTGCGAGAGAGGATGCACGGAGAGGGAAAAAAATGTCACTGCCGGTGTCTCTTTGCTGCTGTTAGATGAGGGACACGCTCTCCGCTCAGAGCCGTCCTGTCCTAAGAAAATAGAGGACTCTGATGGGCACTGATAGACACTGATGGACACTGATAGAGGGCACTGATGGACACTGATAGAGGACACTGATGGACACTGATAGAGGGCAATGATGGGCACTGATAGACACTGATGGACACTGATAGAGGACTCTGATGGGCACTGATGGACACTGATAGATGACTCTGATGGACACTGATAGAGGACTCCGATGGACACTAATGGACACTGATAGAGGCCTCTGAGGAACACTGATAGAGGACTCTGATGGGTACTGATGGACACTGATAGAGGACTCTGATGGGCACTGATGGACACTGATAGAGGACTCTGATGGACAATGATAGAGGACTCTGATGGACACTGATAGAGGACTCTGATGGACACTGATAGAGGACTCTGATGGGCACTGATGGACACTGATAGAGGACTCTGTTGGGCACTAATAGGGGGCACTGATAGGATTTACTGATGAGCACTGAAGGGGAGGCACTGATAGGGGACACCGATGGGAGGCACTGATAGGGGACACCGATGGGAGGCACTGATAGGGGACACCGATGGGAGGCACTGATAGGGGACATCGATGGGAGGCACTGATAGGATTTACTGATGGGCACTGAGAAGGCACTAGGGGGCACTGATAGGGGGCACTGATGGGAGGCATTGGTGGGCACTGATAGGGGGCACTGAGAAGGCACTAGGGGGCACTGATAGGGGGCACTGATGGGAGGCACTGATAGGATTTACTGATGAGCACTGAAGGGAAGCACTGATAGGGGGCACTGAGGAGGCACTAGGGGGCACTAAGAAGGCACTGATAGGGGCACTGATAGAAGGCACTGGTGAGCACTGAAGGGGGGCACTGATAGGCTGCACTGATAGGAGGTATTGATGGGCATTGATGAGCACTGATAGGCAGAACTTATAGGCTGCACGGATGGGCACTGAGGAACACTGATAGGCAGAACTAAGGCAGTATTGATGGGCACTGATGGGCAGCATTGAAGATTACCGATAGGTGGCACGGATGGATGCTGCAATAATGAGCACTGATAGGTGGTGCTGATAGGCAGATTTGATGGGCACTAATAGGCGGCATTAATGAGCACTGATAGGTAACACTTGTAGGCGGCATTGATGGGCACTGATACATGGCACTGATGATTGAGGCAATGATTATCAATGTAAACAATTTACTGACATTCTTGACAGTTGATGGCAGTCCTTTCCTAACACAGACACAGCGTGGGAGGAAAGGGCTGTGGATAACCGGCAAGTCTGTTTACATGTGATTAGCTGACATCACACGGTAAAGGGCCACTGTGATTGCGCTGGATGCATGTCCCAGGGGGCATGCGGGAAGCACTGTTTTGGGAGGATGTCCATGGACACCCTCCCAAAATTGGAAGCCCCGAGCTCTGATGGAAGGGGGGGCCCATCATGGTTTCTTGCACCGGGGCCCTGAAGATTCTAGTTATGCCTCTGGATTGTACTATCAGGTTGTATAGAAAGTGGGTAGAAGGTGGTGTTGTAATGTGAGAGGTGTAGTCCAGAGTGGTAAACACACCCTAACACGCCATCTTCTGTAATGCAACAAGGAAGTGAAGGCTTCTGGGACATGACCTACAGGAAGTAAATGCTCAGAGACGGTCTACAGGAAGTGATGGAATCTGAAAATCATCTAAACAATGTAACCAGGCACTTAAACCCCCTTCCTGCTCAGGCCAATTTTCAGCTTTCAGCGCTGTCGCACTTTGAATGACAATTGCGTGGTCATGCTACACTCTACCCAACCAAAATTTTTTGTCATTTTGTTCCCACATATAGAGCTTTCTTTTGGTGATATTTTATCACCTCTGGGGTTTTTCTTTTTTGCGCAACAAATAAAAAAAGACCAAAAATTTTGAAAAAAAAAAAAAAGTTTTTCGTTGTCTCTGTTATAAAATTTTGTAAATAAGTACGTTTTCATCTGCACTGACGGGCACTGATGAGGCGGCACTGATGGGCACTAATGAGGTGGCACTGATGAGGGGCCAATAATAGGCTGCACTGATGGGCACTGATAGACGGCACTGATGGACACTAATAGCTGGCACTGGTATGCAGCACTGATGGGCATTGATAAGCGGCACTGATGGGCACTCATTGGCGACACTGATGGGCACTCATAGGTGCCACTGATGGGCACTGATAGGCGGCACTGATGGGTAATTATGGGTGGCACTGATAGGTGGCACAGATGGGCACTGATAGGTGGGCACGGATGGGAACTGATAGCTGGCACTGATGGACACTGATGGGTGGCACTGATGGACACTGATAGATGGCATTGCTGGGCATCACTGATGAGTAGACATCTGGCAGGCATTAGTGGTGGGCACTGACTGGCACCGTATGTGGGCATTTTTTGGGCACTGTGTGACATCCCTGGTGGCCATACCTGGTCATCCATGTGTGGTGGGCATCCCTGGTGGTCCTGGTGGCGTCCCTGGTGGTCCAGTGTGGGCATCCATGGGGGCCTGTGCTGATAAACAATCAGCGCAGACCCCCCCCTATCAGAAGAGTCACCGATCAGCTCTCCTCTACTCGTGTCTGTCAGACGCAAGTGAGGAAAATCCGATAAACGGCTCTTCCTGTTTATACTGATCAGCTGTGATTGGACACGGCTGATCACGTGGTAAAGAGCCTCCGTCAGAGGCTCTTTACCGAGATCGGTAGAGCAGTGTTTTAGACTGACACACCGCACCACCGATCGCCGCACTGCGTGCCCCCACGTCAGATTAGCTGGGCGGGAAGTGGTTAAATAGACTTACAAGATTTTAAACCTCTTGTGGATAAGGTAAGTGAGAGAAAAGCACATTTTGATGGCAGGGCCAGAAATGGCATTGGAAAACATTTTATTATAAAATGTAAAATTTTGCTTGAAAAGGTGAACTTATCCTTTAAAACAGTAATTGTAAGTAAAAGCAAAGAAAATGTTTATGTAACATTTTCTATTGGTTGATCTGGATGGACTTGTCTTTTTTTCAACCAGACTAACTATGTAGCTATGTGACTAATAAGTGGAAAATGATTTCATATCAGCATGCAGACCTGTATGATAGAGTGATCTTTAGTAAAATGTGGGAAAGGTTTACTTTAACAACTTCTACAAAATAAAAATATCTTACTGTACCTATAAAACAAATAAAAAGTATTTTTGCAGGAACAATCTAGGTAATATGATACAGAAACATAAAATAATATAAATATAGAAAATGTCTTTTACAAATACAGAGCTGCAAAGTACTACCCTTCTAAAATCATTTTGGGTAGCACAGCTACTAACATTTTTTTTTTTTGTTATAGCCACTTTAGTTTATAGGCTTTAAAGAGGACCTTGTCTCTAGAAGTTGTGCCCAAAAGAAGTTGGCATAGGGCAAGAAACTAGATTTCAGCATTGTCCAGAGGGGGACCTTCAGGGGCCGCAACTGTGACCTGACCTCATTCTGCGCCTGGATAGGACAAGCGGCGGGGGCAGCAGCATATAGAGGAACTGATCTCTCCATTTTCCTCCTGCACTTGCTGAATGCCTAATGGCAGGGAGAGGAGGAGAAGCGGGCATTCAGTGGCTGCAGGAGGAAAATAGAGAGATCGCTTCCCCTATATGCAGCTGCCCCCGCCGTTCCTCCTATCTACCTTCTTTCTGCAGCCCTCTGGGTGATCTCCAGCCTCCATGTGTTCTCTCCTGCCCCCATCCCCCACAACTCTGCTGGGTTCCCCCCTCCCCTCTCCCCCCGGGGGCTGTGGGGGATCTGTCAGGATGGACAGCGGGGAAGGGGCCAAGTAAATCTGTGCAATTGTTAACTCCTTCCTTTCTGTACCATGTGACCAGGCTATGGCTCTCCGTAATGTGGTTTGGGTCCTGGTTGCTGTGGGGAACTGACAGCTGGGGGGAAGCCACAACACCAACCCACTGGCTAGCGGATGACCTGTCATTTACACCAGGTACCAAGCTTTATGACCGGCTGCAGCGTACCTTGCACTAGATCTTGGTTAACCATAGCAACTGCATTACTCATCCTGCTTGTCTTGCTGAGCAGACCTTTTGTAGTGGTTTGGCTTCATACCCTACATGTCCTTTCCTGACCTTAGTCCTTTCATACGCCAGGATCCACCATGCATCCCTTTCAAGAACTTTAAACCAGGCTTAGAACAGTTGATGTGATTTTTACTTGAATTATCTGCATAGTACAGTCCAACATGAACAATTAGCCTAGAGTGTCCTTAACTATCTCTAGCAGGCTCCCCAGGCATACCTCCATAAAGGTACTAGTCCATGTAAGGCATTCGCCAGAACTGGTAGATCTCAGACATCCCCGGTGCCTCTGATGGACTGCAAGTCACAGCAGTCCTCCTCTGCAGCAATCATATCATTCCTTAGAATGAGAACAAACCGGACTCCCGGACTTCCCCCTTTTTATAATACTGGGCAGATAGGCTGGGAATAAAAACAGGAACTGTAAAGCATGGCCTTAACCACTTTCCAGCCTGGGTCAGCCACTGTCTAGCTAGAAAACTCCAAATGACCTGGCTTTGTATACTTTGATAATTGTTGCAAGAGGATTCCTGCCAGGCAGGGGCGTTGCTAGGTCTACAAAAGATCTGGGGCTAGAGCCCATAGCAGCGGTCACCAACCTTCTTGCCACTGTCACCTGTCACCAGATGCAGCGTTTTACTTCCCACCGTCACCTGCCACCAGATGTGGATTGTCACTTGCCACTTTCACCTGACAGCAGATGTGGATTGTCACTTGCCACGTCACCTGCCACCATTTGCAGATTGTCACATGCCACGTCTCCTCGCACCATTTGCAGATTGCCACATCTTCTGCCATCATTTGCAGATTGTCACTTGCCACGTCACCGGCCACCAGATGTGGGTTGTCACTTGCCAAATGATGTGGATTGTCACTTGCCATGCGAGCCAGTGCCACTAAATGTGCATTGACGCTGCACTGATGGCAGGCTGAAAGCACTGGTCCATTTAGTGAGAGAAGGAGAGCGGTGATGCGGGGTGGGCAGTGAGAGATGATGTCATCTCGCTCCTCCCCGCCGCACCTCCGACATTGAAGCAAGGGGATCTGGCTCCAAAGTGGAGCTCACGATGACAGGAAGCACGTGACCTCCACTCCGCCGTGGTGTGAGGGTGGAAGGGGGTTGATGTGTGGCGGGCAGTGAGAGATGATGTAATCTCTCTGTTGCTCACCGCAACTCGCTCCCAAAATTAAGAGGTCCGGCTGTGAAGATCACTGATGTGGAGCGGGCGGAGAGATGCTCTCTAATGCAGCCAGTTCGCCCACCGCAGCAGCCTCAACCCGCTGGTTAGGCAGGAGCCCTGCGGCAAGAGACTCGGAGCTATGGGCCCCAGATTTGGGGCTATAGCCCCAATAGCCACCCCCTAGCAACGCCCGGAATAAGGGAGTCATTATTAGAGGAAACATAGGTTTTCTGCTTCCCTCTGGAGTTGTTCTACCAGGTACCCCTTTCATGCCACTACCATTGTCTGACATGGCCAATCCTGTTAATCAATGCCAAGTGCAACAGGATGGGCAATCAGCCAAATGATCAAACAGAGTAACTGTAATTTTCAGTTTATTAAACAGGTGCAAGGCTAGGATTATATGAAAAACAGGTCAGAATGGCAAAGAGCATGCATATACTACAGAATAATACAAAGCAGATCATGAAAGCTGCACAAACATGGATTCTTCAGAGCAGGGATGGCCCGTCCATTAAGGGCATATGGGCCCCTTGCAGGATGCCGGATGCATGAATTCCAATGGGGGTGTTTTTTGAAACACCTGATTAGAGCCAGAGGCTCTAATTGGCTTCAAAATAGGGTGGGCTCGGGAAGCAGAAAATGCGAACCGAGCCCACCCAGGTGTGTTACAATAGCAAATGAATATTCGCTATTGTAACACCTCCTTGGAGTTGTGGCTTGCGGCGCATGGAGTAGGATGCGCTGACTGATCGCTCTGCCGAATCTTCTGTAAATTATCCTGATTGCCTCCATATCTGGCACCGTACCTTAACCACACACATCTCAGAGGGTACAGTAAGCACTTGGCCTTCCTCCGATACTTGTATCGCCCGTCGGCGTTATGTCCCGAAGGGGTAAAGATCACATTAGAGCGCCGTACCATGCTGGCGCTCAGCTGCCCCGCTCGACTAAGGCAGCTGCACAGAGGCTGTTTGCTAAAAACAAACTTTAAAAAGCATTGTGCCACTCATGCTACACCACTTTCCAAGCTCTCTACATCGGGGGTGGCTATCTCCGACACGGAGGACCTGGGAACGGGCTGGGCAAATGACCCTGAAGAACCTGCCATCTGGGACACTGTGAGTACCGCAGCCATCTTAGCTTATAATCAGGAGCCTGATATAGAGGGCTCGGATGACCCTGAACCCAGGCTCTGGGAAATCTTTGCTGCAGTAACCTCCTGCAATCACACTTTGAATTCCCTGACCTCTGAAATTAAGGGGGTGAAACTGGAATTAACTTTGGTCAGGCAAGACATGCAGAAGTTAAGAGACCACACAGTGGCCCTAGAGGGTCGCATGAGCACTATTGAAGATGATGTGGCACCATTACAGAGTGAAGTGCGCCACGTGCAATCACTAACTTCTGCACATGCAGCCAAACTAGAAGACATGGAGGATAGACTGAGAAGGAATAATGTCCAGGCTGTGGGAATTCCAGAGAGGGATGAGGGGAAAAACCCTGAGGCATTCATCAATCGCTGGCTGATGGAAACATTTGGCAGGGATTCTTTCTTGCAGATGTTTGCTGTGGAGAGGGCCCATAAAGCAAGTGAACCACTAAGACCCTTTTTGTTTAAATTACTGAACTTTAAAGACAGAGACACTATCCTGCACCTGGCTAGAACAAAAGGATAAGCACTGAAAATGGACAATGCTCGGATTTCATTTTATCCTGATTTCTCAGCTGAATTACAATGCCGCAGGGCCAAGTTTACAGACGTCAAGAAACGATTGCGATGCTTTGATGTTACCTACGCCTTGCTCCACCCAGCCAGGCTGAGGGTAGCCGGCAACAACGAGACCCACTTTTTCGACAACCCGAATGCTGCTGCTGCTAGTTGGATCGTATGAAACCTACTTTGAGAAGGATGGTGGGGACCTGAACCTAAACCTTTCCACACCAGGATGGGATGTTCTACTACTGAGGATATCTTCCTTGCTTACATTGTTTGCCTTGGATCCTTTAAGGCGGTACATACTTCATGGTATTTTGTTTAAGTTACAGCCACTGTTGTTAGTGGATGTGCAAGTTCCTTCAGATTCCTGGTTTCACCAGAGACGTTGGGGCCCCCATGTATAACTGTCCTGCGAGGACTTACTGTTTTTGTTCCCTTTACCCAAGGATGTTTTTATTATTTTTTCCCCCCTCTTGTTGTTTTTTTATTTTTCTGTATGGGCTGTGGCTCCAAGTTAAGGCAAGCTTGAGCTCCTCCAGCCCATGGTCAACCCACGGATGGCTACATTGGAACTTTATGTGGTCTACTGCAGTGTACTCTCTCTACATATTCACACAGACTGCCCATGTAACACTTATATCTGCTGTATGGTATTCCTCCTGCATATGGGGTCAGCCTCGGGCCTACTGCTACTAATTTTTCTATTGCTTTGTGTGCTTAGGTATTGCCCTGCTCTAGATGCCTTGGAGGTGGGATTCTATCCTTCCCTGTCTAGGCCATTGCTGCTGACCGGTTACTATGGCGGCTAAATATGATCTGTTATAATGGAATGTGCTGGGGTTGAGTGATGGAGTGAAACAAGTGGCACTGTTTTCTACACTGAAGCCATTCCCCAATGCAGTGATGTATTTACAGGAAACTCATCTTCAATCCAATACTATATCGTCGCTTCGGCACCAAGGCTTTTTAACATAGTTTCACTCCTTCCATACCGCCAATTCCAGAGGGGTTAGCATTCTTGTTTCCAATAACATCCCGTTTCACTTGATACAACCCCAGGTTGATACCCAAGGCAGATATATTTTCTTGCTGTGTAAACTTGCGGGGGTAGTGTGTATTATAGCAAAATATATATATTCCTCCACCCTTCTCTCCAGAGTGTCCGAGCTGCCTGGCCCAATTTATGGCTTCCCACTCTAACATACCTGTATGGGCTTTAGGAGATTTTAACAATCTTCTGGACAAAAGTAAATGTAAATTCATACCGCAGGGGGTCGGACCCACAGGTTCGGTGGGCCCCACCCCATTTGCCAGACTGGTCTCAGAATTAGGGTTGTGTGATGTGTGGAGAAATAAACACCAGAACGGGAAATGTTATTCTTGCTACTCTGCCACACATAGGGGTTTATCACGTATGCTTGAGTAATTCACTGGCACTGTCTGTGGTGCATCTGGTTGAATACTTTCCAAAGAATATCTCTGTCCACTGGCTAGTGAGAGTACAAATATCTATTGCTGGAGCCTCCAGTGCTAAATTATGGAGGGTCAACCCCTTTTAGTTTAATATCTTTCTGGCAACAGACCCACTGCATGCAGAGACTCAATTCTTTCTCCACTACAATAGGGGCTCTTCCCAGCAGAGAGTAATCTGGGACACTCTTAAGGTGCACATACGAGGCCTTATAATCCAACAGATTTCTAGCATTAAGACGACTACCATGGAGTGGGGAAAACGGAAGAGCACTATATTATGAATCCCTCACCTGCTTCCGAGAGAAGTTGGCTTGCGACACAGACATTGCACCAACAGGTCACCCTTACCACAGCAGAGAATAAGCATTTTTTCATACAGCAGAAATATTTTGAGGAAGGGGAGAACACTGGGTACTTGATGGCAGTGATCTCTCGGGCACAGTAGGGAACAGCACAAATAGAAGCCATTCGGAATCCGGCAGGGGCTACGGTACAGGATGTAAATTAAATCATACAGGTTTTCAGTTCTTATTTTAGGGAACTATATTAATCCAAGGTCACTCCCACGGAGGATGAGCTTGGGCACTTATTGGTTCAGTGCACTTTGCTGTCACTGTCTGAGAAGGGTCATAAACTACTCAATGAACCCATAACAATTGAAGAACTAACTGAGGCCATTGCTACTAGGGATAACAGTAAGTCCCTGGGGACCAACAGATTACCTATGGAGTTGTATAAACGCTATAGTGAATCTCTTTTGCCCACGCTTTTGGCAAATCTGAATGATGCAGTTCGCAGGAGAGCATTACCAGCTTCTATGAGAGAGGCCATCATTGTAGTGTTGCCCAAACCGGGTAAAGACCCCTTGCTTCCTGATTCTTACAGACCAATCTCATTAATAAACATGGACATCAAACTCTTGGCCAGAGTTCTAGCTACACATTTGGCAAAGGTGGTACCTGGGCTGAGACACCTTGATCAGTCAGGCTTCATTCCTGCTCGGTCAATGCCATTGAATGTTAGAAGGCTATTTCTAAACATACAGCTACCGGTAGCTAATCCGGGGCAATAGGCCAGTTTTCTCACTCAACGCTGTCAAAGCTTTTGACAGCATTGAGTGGAGATATCTATGGACGGTCCTCCGTAAATTTAATGATGGGAAATCCTTTCTTACCTGGATTGAATTGCTATATATGGCTCCCAGTGCACGAATTTGCATTAATGGGGTTCTATCCGAGGCTTTCCCATTGCTCAGAGGGACTAGGCAGGGATGCCCGCTGTCCCCCTTGCTCTTCGACTTGGCGCTGGAACCTCTGGCAGCCATGGTGAGAGCAACCCCCGAGGTTGTGGGCTTCCATAGAGGGGAGAGGGTAGACAAACTCTCCCTCTATGCTGAAGATACCCTGATATACCTTGGAGATACAATGGGGTCCCTTGAAGTTGTCATGCGACTTATTGAACAATTTGGGTGGTATTCAGGTTTTGCCATTAATTGGCATAAGTCCTCGCTATTGCCATTGGACCCCTTACATGGCCCTCTCCCTCAAATAGCTTCACAGGTGGATGTGGTTACTTCATTCAAGTATTTGGGGATTACTGTGAGGGGGGGAGGTTGGAGAATATATAGCAGTGAATCTTAAAACCATCCTGCAAACATTTAAGCAAAAGTGCACCAGTTGATGTAAGTTACCCCTATCTGTTACGGGCAGGGCCAATCTCATTAAAATGGTCTGAGCCCCCCAGTTGCTGTATGTCCTCCACAATGCCCTTGTATGGATCCCAAAATATTGATTCAACCGTATAGACTCACAGTAGAGGGAATTGCTTTGGAAATATTGTGTAGCGAGGTTAAACTGACTACCTTACAATATCCCAAAGACCAGGGAGGGCTGGCGGTTCCTCATTCTCTCACATACTTTATGGCCACCCAGTTGCAGCATTTGACTGGCTGGGACCTCCTTATGGTGACGGACCCCTCGAGGACTTTACTGATACGATCCTTAGTGGAGTTCTCGGTCTTGTCTCAGCTTGCCTTCCCACTGCCCCACAATACAGCTGCTATTGAAACTTTGAACGGAACTGAAGCGCAGGTTGGGTCTTGGGTTGGGTTGGCTTTCTTCCTTGTACCCCTTTGGTGCAATAGGTCCTACAGGGAGCTGGCTAAACTTGGAAATTGTACAACCTGGATAGCTGCCAGAGTTAAATACTTATCACAATTTTTTGTGGGGCAAGACATGAAATCCCTTTGACCATATGTGTATAGAGTTCCCCTTGCTCCAAAATAGATACTACTTGTACATGCAACTGCGTCATGCCCTCATCACTTCTGATGTCAGGAACAGACAGGAAGTTCCGTGTGAGAGGTAGTAGAGAGGAGACATTGCTGGAAAAGGCAGCAGAGGGGGGTTTTATGCCATGTGAGCCTTTGTTGTTTTATGGGGATTTCACAACGAATCTGAATTGACCCACCTGTTGACTATTTCCATTGAGGCTGAGGAGCCCACTGTGTGCCAGAGAGTTTCCAGGCTGAGGTTACAGCCATCTGCTTGGTGTGGTCCCCTGTAATAAGGGACCACCGTGTTCCGGTAAGCGGCAGTGTTTTCTGTGGTGGAGGCATTTTCACTTGTCACTTTCTTTAGGAAATCCAGCGATATATCACCATTGAAGAGTCACCAGTTTTTTACACAGATTTTTGTTAATTATTTTCACACGTCATGGTCTTTGATTAATTTATACGATCATTATCATCACTTATGGACTTTTTTCACTCAGTCACTTGATTGGTTTATATAGACTCCATTCTAGTTGTTATCATTTATGTCTTCAAGTGACAGTACATATTTATTGATTTATACCATTATCAATTATTGATGTTTCATCACTTCACCAGTTCACCACGGTTCACATTTATTCCATTAATTTTATTGCAACATATTCTTTGTTCAATTTGTTGAATATGGAGTATCATTGTATTTAGCGCAGCTTCTTTTTTTGTGTCCTAGGGAGTGATTCTAACTGTGAGGGGGCTGGGCTTTAACACACAGGACAGTCATCATTGCTCTCGATGACAGAGAGCTGTGACCTCTGTCCTGTCACTAGGCAGAACGGGGAAATGCTTTGTTTACAAAAGCATCTCCCCGTTCTTCCTCTCCGTGACACGATCGCGGGCACCCGGCGGACATCGAGTCCACGGGACCCGCGGCCAAGGTCACGGAGACCACGGCGGGCGCGCACCCACGACACCACTTCTTAAAGGGGACATAATTGTATGCCCTTTTGCCTACCAGCGCCATTCTGCCAACGTACATTGGCGTGCGCTGGTCAGCAAGTGGTTAAACAGGCATAAACATCTCTGTGATTTTCACCACGGCGAAGGAAGAGATCCTCTGGGCTGGATGGCTTAAGTAGGCAGGACTGACGAGCAGGATATTATTAACAGGTGAGTAACTGAGGAGAGATAGGACCTGGCAATTAGCCGACAGCTGAGCGGACAGCTCAGAGAAGGAAGGGCTGAGCCCAGCCCTGACATCAGGATTCTTTCATGGAGGAATATTTTTTCAACTATATTATGTACAATTTGACAATTACATGCTGATGGTTTGTAATGTGCTGTTCATGTGTTTACTATACTCTATGTATCCACTGCTGCAGGTCATTGTTGTGTGTTTTAGACAATAAACACATCGCTTATTACCTGGTTTTACTTGTTGAGTCCCATCACAATACCTCATTCAAAGTCTCAAAACCCCCTCTATGTACTAGATTTAGGGATGGAGACGCATCGCAACATGCATCTTGTTCAAAGTCCCAAAAAACCCTTTTTTCTTTTCATCCCTCACAGTGAATTCCAGGGTAGCTCTGGTGAAAAGCTGGAGTAATCTAGGGCCTGAGGATAAACGCTACGCCACTGAAACTACAGTACCCAGGTAGAATTTGGGGGAGGGGGGTGCTCCCCACAGTAGTTGGGTCTTTTGGAGAAGCTATTAGGCTCCGGCTAGACTGACACCACACTGGTTTGGATGTGGAGGGCACAGATCACTTGCTCAGCTACCTATGCTTCATCAGTTGTGGCCTCCTTGAGCTGCTGAGGCAGGGAAGCAAAACACATTTTCTTCCCTGGGTGTGCAGGAAGGATCACCTCCCGGAATTATGAATTTTAATCTTACCCAGTCAATCTCTGCAGGTCTGTATTCAGGAGTATGGCTTGGAGAGATGATAATGTTTGGGAGTACTATTTGAAAACTCTCATTTCCTCTGGGGCTTCTCCCTGGGAGGATCATTGGGCCTTGTCCCAGGCTGAGGCATGTGATGAAGGCCCAATAACTTGAACTAAGGATGAAATAATTTTCTGAAGGACTGAAGGAAGCTAGGCTGAGAAGTGGATAATCTTGCTGTGGAGTGTTGCAGAGGAGCTGGGTAGAAGCTACCATATGGACATTATGTAAAGTATTTATTACCTACAGTTCAAGGTAGATGTGACTACTTCCAAAGTGACTAAAACTATCTGCTACATCTACAGAAAGACTGTGACTGCTCTTACAGGGTCATAGATTTGTTTGGCTCTTCTTTTGCTTCTATCATTTACCTAGAGGCTCCTGTTAAAGGGCTTCTTTCTAATTTAGTACATCTTTTGACCATTTTGTGCTATTTTTCATGCATCTTGCACCCCTAAAGCCTCTCTCCAATTTTGGAATTTAACAATAAAAAGGTAAGAAACCTAAGTGACTGGCACCCAACCAGGGGCGGACTGACCATTCGGGCACTTGGGCACTGCCCGAGGGCCAGGGCCACTAGGGACCCCATCAGGGTTGCCAGCCTCAGTAAAAGCAGGGACAGTTTGTAAAAATCAGTGTATTTTTACATCTGTCCCTGAAATGGCCACAACCGACCTGCTTTTGCTTTATAGCTGCCCCGCCTCTCCACTGCCTCCTCAGCCAATGGGAGCACAGTGCACATGTCCCCTTCTCCAGCACGGCTTCTTTGACATAGGAGCAGGAGATGCCGACTGCTGGAGGATAGGAGAGGGAGGAGGGGACAGCCTGCAGTGTGGGACGGACGAAATGTATTCTTGTCAGTGCTTACCCTAGTGAGAGGGGGGGTCTGTATTTCCTCTAGCAGGGCTCCTCCTGTCTTTTAGGCTGCTGTTAGATCGATGTTCTGTGTGTGAGAAGTGCCCTGCTTCTGGGGAAAGAACTTCTCCTCCACTCCCTGCTACACCTCCCTACTCATTACCTGCCCACCAGTACACAGGCACATCGTCCTCCTCTCCTGTATTACCACATCCAATGTCTGTGAGCTGCTGGGGCACTATAAGTACCAGCATGCCAGGAGATGGGGGCAGCAGCAGTGTGTTCTATCAGGCCGATTTTTGGGTGAAAAGTGCTGGTGTGTATATATGTATACTGTATATGTATACTGTGTGTATGTGTGACTGTGTGTGTATGTCTATGTGTATGTATACTGTGCATATGTGTGTATACCAGTGGCAGCCCGTCCATTGAGGGTGCACGGGCACCACCCCCTCTATCACACCACCCCCTATATGAATAATAGATAGATTCATGTATAGCATGAAACTATTCACGACCACCGTGGCCAGCCCTTATTCATGCGTCCGGCCCCTTTCAGGATGCCGGGCGCCTGAATTACATTGGGAGGGGTTTGAAGCACCTGATTAATGCCATAGGCTCCAATAGGCTTCAAAATAGGGTGGACTCAGAGCGCAGAGCATTGCACTAGGAGCACACCCAGGTGTGGTAGAAAAGCAAATTAATATTTGCTTTTCTAGCACTGAACCGTCTTTCTGCCAATCAGAAAGTGCAGGTCTGATATCCATCACCTGATTGGCTGAAAGAACAGATGCTCCTATTGGACGCCTAGCAGGAAGAAGAGATGCATGGTGGAAGCATGGAGGACACAGCTCGCTGCTGCCTGACCCACAGCTCACCGCCGTCACCCGATGCCTGACCCGCCACCTGGTGCCTGACCTGCCACGTAGATGGCGTAAGTGGTGGTCAGACAACGAGCTGGCAGATGGGGTGCTGGTTAAATGCCGCCGGGGGGGGCTCACAGTGGCTGAATTTGATGGGCACAGTGGCTGCAATTGATGGGCACAGTGGCTGCATTTGATGGGCACAGTGGCTGCATTTGATGGCACCGTGGCTGCATTTGATGGGCACAGTGGCTGCAATTGATGGGCACAGTGGCTGCAATTGATTGGCACAGTGGCTGCATTTGATGGGCACAGTGGCTCCATTTGATGGCACAGTGGCTGCATGTGATGGCACAGTGGCTGTATTTGATGGGCACAGTGAGGCTGCAATTGATGTTTTTTTTTACCAGTATTTTTCAGAATTTTTCCCATTTTGTTTGCGTTCCCCTAAACATTTTGAGCACCAGCTGCCACTGGTGTATACTGTGTCTGTATACTGTATGATCAATGTGTGCCCACAGCTGCTCAACAGAAATCTCTCTAAGAATCCCGTGCCCATCAAAAATCCACTTGTTGCCATTAGGGCCCATCTGAATGGTGCACTGCAGAGCTCAGCCTTGGATCAATTAGCAGGGCAGGTCTGGGTGCACACCTGTGCAGTGATATCATGGCACACACCAAGCATGACTTTTATTCACAAGCCCCACTGCCCGATCTGAGGTCAACCACAGCTGTTCATTATTCCGCTGACTCTACGGCTTACTTGCGCAGTTCAGAGCCTGCAACATGTGGATTTTTTTTTAAAGCCTTTATATTCAGACAAAATTTTTGTTATTCAGATGTATAACGAAACAAAAATTAATTTAAATTTTAAAATGTATTTGGATTTGAAAATGAATTCAAATTTGAAATGGAAAGATGTTGCAATAAATACAGTAAGATATAAAAGTGAAACAATACGATTGTATAAAGCAATTCTATTGCTTTATACAATAGAAAATAAAACAACAGAATATAATAGAATAAAAAACAACAGTTTATGGTAAAATAGAATAGGACAGAATAGAATGGAATAAAATAGAAAATAATCAGAATAGAATAAAAAATTAAAGAAATGGAATAGAATAGAAAGAATAAAATAGACAAGAATATAGAACAGAAATAATAGAATAGAATAAAACAGAATAGAATAGAACATATTTGAATAGAATGGAATGGAATATTTTCTATTCTATTTAATACTATTCTATTTTATTCTATTTCCTTTTTTCTAATCTATTCTATTGTTTTATTTTCTATTCTGTTATTTTCTTTTCTATAAAGCAGCCCAAGTAGGAATCATCATCTTATTTCACTTTTATATCTTGCTGTATTTATTGCAATATGTTTCCATATAAAATTTTAATTTATTTTGTAAATTCAAATAAATTTTCAAATTAGAATTTAATTAAAAAATAACAAATATATGAAACAAATCCAAATATACAAAACAAATTCCAATAACAAATCATTCTAACATAATGAATGTGATTAAACAAAATTATTAACTTTGATCCTCCGTCAAATTTCTATTGCTTTCTATGTCCTTGTAGAAGAGATTCATTCATCTATTTGTACTGTGACCACTGAACAGAAAGTGATAGGAGTTCTTCCATTTGAACTACCTGTTTCAGGGACAGCTGTCTAAAGCGGTGTACACACGGTCGGACTTTTCGACCGGACTGGTCCGACGGACTGAGTCCGGCGGACAATCCGATCGCGTGTGGGCTTCATCGGACCTTCAGCTGACTTTTCCAGTCGAAAATCTGACGGATTTTAGATTTGGAACATGCTTCAAATCTTTACGTCGTAACTCCGCCGGACCCAGAAATCCGCTCGTCTGTATGCTAGTCCAACGGACAAAAACCGACGCTAGGGCAGCTATTGGCTACTGGCTATCAACTTCCTTATTTTAGTCCAGTGTATGTCATCACGTACAAATTCGTCGGACTTAGGTGTGATCGTGTGTAGGCAAGTCTGTTCGTTAAAAAGTCAGTCGGAAGTCCGTCAAAAGTCCGTTGAAAGTACTTTGGAAAGTCCGTCGAACCAGTCCGGTCGAAAAGTCCGCCCGTGTGTACGCCCCATAAGAGGGAAATTCTCTTCACTTTAGAAGATTTCCTCTGATTTCCTCTTGTATTTTGGGACAAGAAGTAAAGGGAAATCTCTTCAAAGCTAGGGAAACAGCAAAATATTTGCTGGCATGAGTTTTAACCTTTTCCTATTCTATTTTAAAAAAATGTTTTGCCATATATGCACATTAAAGAGGAAGTAAAGTCCCATGCATAGTTTGTACCTATAGGTAAGCCTATAATAATGCTTACCTATAGGTACTGTAAATATTTCCTAAATGTGCACCGTTTAGGAGGTATTTACTATATATGCAGCCATTGACTTCATCGGCGCATGCGTTCCGAAGGAACAGCCACCCGTGCCGTTCCTTCAGAATCCTGTGATGTGAATAACGGTTCCCCCGCGCGTGCGTGGGAGTGATGTTATCGCAGCTCCTGCCAGTCACACAGCTGGAGTCAATGGACCCGGAAGGAAGATAGGTGTTCAGGTAAGTTTCAGATAATGGGCTAGTATGCCATGCATACTAGCACATTATGCCTTTACCTTGCAGGTCCGGAAAAACAAAAAAAACAAAACAACCAGTGGTTTACAACCGCTTTAAACACTACATTTATCTGGCACTAAGAGTCCTACAAGGAACGAAAGCACATTCTGATATATTTATATATTATTGGAACCCCAGCAACAAGATCCCTCAACTGCATTTTGCTTACTATACGTAAGGATACCTCTACGTATTTATTAGTCCACCATGTGTACGAGTGATAGAAAGGAAACATAGCCTTGTAGTTTCTATTTCAGATTACCTTGCTAATAGTACATGAGTGATCCAATACAGTTACATGTATATTTTCCTTTATTGAGCACACATGTTTCCTTTTAATTATGCAATGCAGTCTCTCTGGCTGGTCCTGGGAATCCCCCTGCATTCTATGGTCCATGCCAACACATAGACATCTGCTAGGTGGCAAGTAGCCATATGTTTATTGCACTGCCAACTTTGAATGGAGAAAACTTCTAAACAGCCATAGGTTAAGATAGAACTGGTGCCAAATTATATATCTGGTGCCAACTGATCATCAATGTTTGCAAACAGTATGGAGTCAAGAAATACTGCAATAATATCTTTTTCTTTAACCCAGTAAAAGAGCATACTAACTATATTACTCCATCTGTTTACCTAAATTCTCGAGATTCATTAAAATGCTGCATTACTAAGTTTCAATTCCATGTCGCAAATACTGCCATTCACTATTTATCAATAACAGCATAATTCATTGTTTCATTTTGATATGTTCATATTGTAAAGCAGTTGACCTGATTGGGCCCCACAATTACCATAACCATGTCTCCATCCCTGTATATACATTAAAAAGCAAAAGAGAGGGGCAGTGGGACTTTAAATGAGGCATGGGTAGGTCTTTGAAAAAGTCTAGGATACCTTATGTTAAATTAACTATCACCACCCCTTAAGGGGCTTAAAAGCTGTATAGCCATAGAGAAATGCTAATCAAAGAAATGCATAGACATCAATTCATGAGTAATATAATAATAATAATAATAATAATATAATGCATCATAATATACAATACATAAATCATGCACATCGAGGCACAATAAAAATAGTAGTCATGTTGATAGAAACGTTGTTTATAAACGCTGTTTGAAAATAATTGATACAAGCAATCACAGTTCTAAAATGGGTATACAAAAAAGGTGAACAAGGTATTCCGAATAACAATGTTAGCGAGTATAAATGGTATACGATAAAATTCATAGATGAACCAAACTTGAAATGGCAACCCTGAGTGTAGACTCTACGCGTTTCATGGCGTTTAAAGCCAATCATCAGGAGTGGGATGCATCAAGAGATGACTAGAAAAATAAATAAAACAAATCAATAAATAGATCATTGAAGTCTCAATTAGAATCATGCTTACACAAGGTAAAGCAGGTATTTTAGAATATATAAATACACATTACCTTTTGGCAACAACCCAGTGCATAACCCAACAGTCCAATTGTGGAATAATGAAGTATTCTAAAATACCTGCTTTACCTTGTGTAAGCATGATTCTAATTGAGACTTCAATGATCTATTTATTGATTTGTTTTATTTATTTTTCTAGTCATCTCTTGATGCATCCCACTCCTGATGATTGGCTTTAAACGCCATGAAACGCGTAGAGTCTACACTCAGGGTTGCCATTTCAAGTTTGGTTCATCTATGAATTTTATCGTATACCATTTATACTCGCTAACATTGTTATTCGGAATACCTTGTTCACCTTTTTTGTATACCCATTTTAGAACTGTGATTGCTTGTATCAATTATTTTCAAACAGCGTTTATAAACAACGTTTCTATCAACATGACTACTATTTTTATTGTGCCTCGATGTGCATGATTTATGTATTGTATATTATGATGCATTATATTATTATTATTATTATTATATTACTCATGAATTGATGTCTATGCATTTCTTTGATTAGCATTTCTCTATGGCTATACAGCTTTTAAGCCCCTTAAGGGGTGGTGATAGTTAATTTAACATAAGGTATCCTAGACTTTTTCAAAGACCTACCCATGCCTCATTTAAAGTCCCACTGCCCCTCTCTTTTGCTTTTTAATGTATATACAGGGATGGAGACATGGTTATGGTAATTGTGGGGCCCAATCAGGTCAACTGCTTTACAATATGTTTATTTGGGTGGAAGACACCCGTTTCCCTCTTTGACCTGTCATGCCCCACTTCACTAACGCAACTACTTAATCTGGGCTTTTAGTCCCAAGAGCTATTTTTACGCTGGCATCCGCTTTCTTACTTCCTCTTCATTTGGTCCATTCAGTAACCTACTCGTTCTCTGGATCACTGGCTATTTCAATTTAGTCTCTACCCTCTGTTAGTTCAGAGATACAGTCCACTCTTTATCTCTTCCTTTTGTTTTTTCCATTGCCTGTTTGGCACGCCCCACCCACAGGGTGGGTGGTCCTTTTTGATTGATCTCTCTTCCCCCGGGGTTGCGATGCGCCCAGCTCCTTCTCCCCCCACCCATCTCTTCAGCGATGGGGGCGGGGCTGGATCTTGGCGCATCGGCGTCATGCCCAGCATGCCGCTGGTGCGGTGTCCTTCCGACGCCGACCTGCGTTTATGCTCCCTCCATCTCACTTAGGCTTGATGGGCGGGGATGAACTGCTGCTGAGATCTCTGTGCCTCAGTTGGTTGTCTGCCCCGTCTATTTCTTTGGCCAAACGTGATTGCATGACGTTGGCTGGGACACGCCCCCAGGCTGAGGATACAAAGGTCGGGATGAGCTGGCAGTTCATTCCACACTTTTTTCTCAGGAGGAGAGGATATATGGGTCTTCATCCACACCTCAGGTAATCAGGCTGTTTCTCTTCATTATCACACACCTATTCACATCATGCTTGATTTCTCTTTACACAGGTGTGCATTATTTATTTATTTTTATGCCTTTCATTTAAATACCAACACATTGGCAACATGCTAGTATACATTATTTATATATATCTTTTATTTGTTGGTTCTCACCACCCAGTTATTTTTGGGGCAGGTTTTAGACATACACTCTAGTGCCAGCTTGGTTTTATATTTCACTTTCCTTCATTCACAACATTGTTCTATATTTTATTTTTTTATTTTTATTTTATTTTTATTTTTTTTTGACACACTCATCCCCATCTCTTTGTTACACATCTCCTCCTCATTATTCTTTTTTCTTTCATTTATTGCAGAACTTCATCTGTGGCCCATACATGTATGCCTCCTACTTGGGAAGTGTGTTTTGGCTGTCTGGCTCTCTCCCTGGCTGCTGTTCCTCTCTACCCCCTCTCCGATTCTCCAGCCCCCATGGAGACTTTCGGTTTGGGGGTTAGCCTTGTGTGTCCTTGGCCTCAACCCCGGGGGAGACAGCTCTCTCAGGGCCACCTTCATTATTCCACAATTGGACTGTTGGGTTATGCACTGGGTTGTTGCCAAAAGGTAATGTGTATTTATATATTCTAAAATACCTGCTTTACCTTGTGTAAGCATGATTCTAATTGAGACTTCAATGATCTATTTATTGATTTGTTTTATTTATTTTTCTAGTCATCTCTTGATGCATCCCACTCCTGATGATTGGCTTTAAACGCCATGAAACGCGTAGAGTCTACACTCAGGGTTGCCATTTCAAGTTTGGTTCATCTATGAATTTTATCGTATACCATTTATACTCGCTAACATTGTTATTCGGAATACCTTGTTCACCTTTTTTGTATACCCATTTTAGAACTGTGATTGCTTGTATCAATTATTTTCAAACAGCGTTTATAAACAACGTTTCTATCAACATGACTACTATTTTTTTTGTGCCTCGATGTGCATGATTTATGTATTGTATATTATGATGCATTATATTATTATTATTATTATTATATTACTCATGAATTGATGTCTATGCATTTCTTTGATTAGCATTTCTCTATGGCTATACAGCTTTTAAGCCCCTTAAGGGGTGGTGATAGTTAATTTAACATAAGGTATCCTAGACTTTTTCAAAGACCTACCCATGCCTCATTTAAAGTCCCACTGCCCCTCTCTTTTGCTTTTTAATTGATATGTTCATAGTTTATTTTAGCTACATGCAAACATACTGTTTATTCTGGTAGAAAAGTTGCTGATCTTGTGCTGTGGCCATTAGGGCCACAAGAACATTTAATTGTACAATGTATATAAGGGAAAAGTTCAGGTTTCCACTGTACAAAGAGAATCAGCAATAAAGATGGAACATTAAATACTTTTTTGTACCTGGAACATGATTACAAGAACACAGGACTTTGCCAAGAGGGAAATAAGCACTTTGTTTAAATGTGTATGGTGTTACAGTTCCCGAGAGAAAGTGATGCAACATAAGTAATTATAAATAAGCACCCACAATGCAAGTCACAGGTTTTCCCAGGACGGCCTTGACATTTGAGTAGGAATGCTTTACTGTGAGTAACAAGTCTCTCTGCAAAATCTGTAGCTGTAAAACAGACCTGTCATAAGGGAAACAATGAGGATGCTTCTGCTCTCCTCTTGAAAATGCTTTCTGTCTGGCTTTTCTCTGACTCTCTTGCTTCAGTATTTTAAATTACTGACCAGGTTTGCTTGAGGCTGGGTTCACATATTTGCGAATTGGATGCTGGGTTACCCCGCATTCAATTCGCATGACGTACGAGTGTGCCCAGCTCGCAATGGAGCTGGTTCACACAGGTCCGGAGCGGCCGCAGTCCGCATTCCAGAAGGGTTCTGTGCGTATTTGGGTCTGGTTCAGGTGCGAATTTAGACCACAATTCTGACCTGAATCACGCCTGAACCGTAAATGGAAACGCACCAGACCTCATGCTGGGAACCCCGCCCCCACATATGTGAACCCGGCCTAAAAGTTAGTAGGTCAATTAGCACTTCGGAGATTAGCAATGGCAACCCCCGTTCTCTCTGACAAGTATTTTAGCCATATTGCAACAGTATGGGGACTTCCTATCCTATTCCCAGAAAAACAATAAGTCAGGCTGAGAACTGCTCAGCCATTCACAGGGAGCTTTGTATTTTTATGAAGAAATACAAGGCTTCTTCTGATTGGCCGAGATGGAGAGGTAAGTGGATGATGGCACTATATCCACCCCAGCCAATCAGAGGAAGCCTTGTATTTATTCATCAAAATACTAAATGCCCCGTGAATGGCTGAACAGCACTCAGCTCAACTCAATATTACTCTGGAAATGGGACGTGAAGTCCCCATACTGCTGCCGAAAACACAGTGCTGCATACTATATGTAGTAGAGGTTACATACAGTTTATACAGCACTGACTACAGGTGCATTTCTTATTATTATACAGGATTTATATAGCGCCAACAGTTTACGCAGCACTTTACAACTTGAGGGTAGACAGTACAAATACAATACACTTTAATACAGTAGGAATCAGAGGGCCCTGCTCTTTAGAGCTTATAATCTAAGAGTAATGTAAATAGTTTGTTTGGGCCTGCCTTTCCCAACTGAACTATTTAAAGTGAAATTAAATCAGGAGTTAAGTTTAAAGGGTAACTTCACTTTCACGGAAAAAAAAATTAAAAAATTAAAAAAAAGCAAAAAAAATAAAAATAAATAATATAGCATATACAATTACGACAAGTCATATTGTAAATGAATTTTATTGATAATTACCTTTCCTTTTCAATCTGCAGCTCTGTAATGTTCTGTAAAGTGCAATGCAATATGGCTACCTGGAGGTGTTCTGTATACAGAATGTGTACAGAACGCCCCCCCCCCCCAGAAACATGATTTCCTGCTTGTCTGATTGGCTTACAGATTTTTCCAGAAGATACAAGTCCAATTTTTGGCATCCCTTGCAACAAAAATGTAATTTTAGATAAGATACTTCTAACGTCTAAAGGGATGCAGACCCTGCAACTTTCCTCATTAGAGCCCTAATTCTGCAGCAGCTGGTTGATAATTATGAAATCATTCCCATTATGCCCTGTACACACAGTCGGATTTTCCGACGGAAAATGTGTGATAGGACCTTGTTGTCGGAAATTCCGACTGTGTGTGGGCTCCATCACACATTTTCCATCGGAATTTCCGACACACAAAGTTTGAGAGCTTGCTATAAAATTTTCCGACAACAAAATCCGTTGTCGGAAATTCTGATCGTGTGTACACAAATCCGACGCACAAAGTGCCACGCATGCTCAGAATAAATTAAGAGACGAAAGCTATTGGCTACTGCCCCGTTTATAGTCCCGACGTACGTGTTTTACGTCACCGCGTTTAGAATGATTGGATTTTCCGACAACTTTGTGTGACTGTGTGTATGCAAGACAAGTTTGAGCCAACATCCGTCGGAAAAAATCCATGGATTTTGTTGTCGGAATGTCCGATCAATGACCGACCGTGTGTACAGGGCATTAGACTCACTTAGCACAGGAGCACAGAGGAACAAACAGTGATTTCTTCAGAATAGCAAAAGGTAGTAATCTGCAACAAAGTTTGGGAAAATCCATGCGATGTACATAGATCACCCAGAGGGGAATGTTTTTTTTATTCTCAACAAAAGTGGAGTTATGCTTTAAGGATTGGTAAGCTGCAATATATTGCATTTTTGTTTTGGGGTTTATTACCACTTTAACGTGAAAAAATATATATCTGATGCTTGGTTTACTTTAAAGCAGTCTAAGTAATTTATAAACAGATGTTTACATAGCATTGATATATAATTGATGTAACTGATGTAGATCTAAACAGAGATAAGTGAACTGTTCCATAAAGATCGGGATCCAATTCTAATCCGGATTGTATTCCATCGCCCTGCACTAGGGACTCTCTTGTTTATTTAACAATTTGCAGTATAGTATGGTTCTTGCATGTAAATCGGGGTAGTGCTTATCCCCCAGTTTACGTTCAGGTGTATGAGCCTACTCAATGCATGTATCTGGGGAGTCAAGCCACCTATAACAGACTTTATTGTATTTGGCCGGACAGCCCCTGTGCCGGTATATGACTTTTTTATATGGTAGATTTAAATTTATTTCCCCAATTCAGGCCTGGATAGTGAGGGGGGCTGTCCTCATCCAGTATTTGGCCACTAGTTTCCTTGCGCTAAAAAGGTTTTGTACAGGAAGGTGGCTAGGAATTTGTCAATTGTGACGTTCGGGAGTAGCCCAAATAAACAGGATTTAGGGTCCAGTTGTAGGGGTGAGCCCATGTGGTCATGAAGAAATTGTATAATTTGTGCCCAGTAACTCTGAATAACTGGGCATGTCCATAGTAAGTGATAGAATGTGCATGGGTGGCCTGCAGATCTTGGGCACTGTGGGTTCTGGTTTGGGTGGTACTTGGCGATTCTTACCGGTGTAAGGTATGATTTGTGTATGATATATAATTGGGGTGGAGAGTCTGGGGGATACCTTCTTAGTGTTTTCTAAAATCTCATCCCAATCTGTTTCTTCCATGGGGCCTGCATCCTCCTCCCATCTGGCTCTGGCCGTGTCTACAATCCCTGACACCGAACGAGTTCTTAATATATTATATAAAGTGGATATCAGTTTAGATGGATCTACACCTATGATTACATCTACCATGGCTAGAGTTTGCAGGTTTGGGAAGCCGTCTGAGAATTGGGTTTGGAGGGCATGCCTTATTTGTATATATCTAAATAACATGTGTGGAGGTAGCTCGAACTCGTCCTGCAGTGATTGGAAGTTTCGTACTCCAAGTGGGGTAATTACTTGGTCTAGAAATATTATGCCCTTAGATGCCCAAATGTCAATGCCCTGGATTACTGACAGTTCCCTTAGTTGGGGATTGTGCCACAGGGATGTGTGTGAGTGGAAGAAGTCAGTGCCGTTCAATTTAAACGCGATCTCCCATATGCGTCTGCGGTGAGATAGTAGGGGATTTCGGCTGTCAACGCCCCCTCTGCCTCCCTTGCCTCTGAATATTACTTGTAAGGGAGAATGTGTGTTGCTACTTGGCTTCTTACATGTTAGGGTTTGATATCTAGGTCCATCTGTTTTGTGGAGATGATAGAAGTGGGAAAGTTGGGCTGCTATATAGTATGAGTGGAAGTCTGGAAGAGCTGCTCCCCCTGAGGAGGTTGGGTTTTTAAGAGTGTTCCATGCCAACTTATGTCTGCTGGGTCTCCATATGAAAGTGTTAAGAATGTTGTCAAGCATTTTGAAGGTTTTTAAGGGGATTAGTACCGGAGAATGCCAAAACATGTATAAGAACTTTGGCAACAGGATCATTTTAGTGAGGTTCATCCTTCCCGTCACCCCCAGTGGGAGTCGTGCCCAGGATTGCGTACAAGTTTTCAGGTAAGTGAATAGCGGTTCTATATTGTTTATAATATATCCTAAGGGTTCTACAGTAATCTGTACTCCTAGATATTGAATGGAGGACACCCTGTGCAATGGGTGGGAGGCAGTGAAGTGTGTTGGTGGAGAGGGGTCTATGGGTAAAATTTGTGACTTGTCCCAGTTTATGTGCAGTCCTGAATGTTTTCCAAATTCCTCAATGGTCTGGAGGGCAGTCTGTAGGGATGGGCCAGTGTCCTCTAAATATAGGAGCATATTGTCCGCGTACAGGCTCACTGTTTCCACTAGGGAGCCCAACCAGAGACCATGGATATTCAAGTTCATTCTGAGTGAAATGGCAAGTGGTTCTGCGGCGAGAACGTATAGTAGTGGGGATAGCGGGCAACCCTGCCAGGTCCCACGCCCTAGGGGGAAGGGGTCTGATGTCCGCCCGTTCACTGCTATTCGGGCCTCTGGAGAGAAGTACAGCAGCTTCACCTATTTGATAAAATTAGGGCCGAACCCGAAGCCTTCCAAGCACTCCCAAAGATATCCCCATTCCACAGAATCAAACGCCTTAGCGCTGTCCAATGCTATCACTGCTCTGGTTCCCACTGTCTCATGACACGCTTGGAGATACATGTGTAGTTGGCGAAGATTCATGGCTGTGTTTTTCCCAGGCATGAATCCCGTTTGGTCAAGATGGGTAAGGGATAAAATAATTGGATTCAAGCGAGTGGCTAGTACTTTTGCCAATATTTTTATGTCCACCTGGAGTAAAGAGATTGGAAGGTAAGAATCAGGATATTTGTGGATTTTTGCCTGGCTTGGGAAGCATGACAATCACTGCTTGTTGAAGGGATTTGGGAAGGGATTCAGATTCAAAAATATGATTATATAGCTTCAGTAGTTCAGGGATCAATACCTCCGAGTAAGTTGCGTAAAAGTCTAGTGGTAGGCCATCTTGTCCTGGAGCTTTAGAGGGTGCCAGGGATGCTATTGCCAATGCAATTTCATCCGTGGTGAGGGGGGCCTCGAGGTCTGTTACCTGGGTTTCAGATAGCTGGGGGAAGGGTATGCTTTGCAGGAAGGCCTGAGTCTCCTGTGTAGTGGCGGTTTCTCGTGAAGAGTATAAGTTAGCATAATAAGAGCGGAAAGCCGCAGCCAACGATGATGGGTCCGTTATGGGTGTGTTCTGTGGATCCAACAGGGATACCACCACCGATGGTCTGGCATCCTGATTGGCCAAATAAGCCAAAAGCTTTACCACCCGCTCTCCCAGTTCGAACACTCGCTGACTCCAGAAGAAGTGCTTCTGTTTGGCCTTTTCATAATGTAGTTGATCGACAATGTGTGTTTAGAACTTAAGCGCCGAGACGTTGGCCGGTGTAGGGTCTGTCATGAATTCTAAGTGGATAGTAAATAAATAAATGTAGCACTATGTGTAAAATTATAAATATAAAGTGCAAATCCCTAAAATACCGTATTTATCGGCGTATAACACGCGCCCCAAGTTTAGGAGAGAATTATAAGGAAAAAAATGTTTTAAGGAAAAAAACTTACATTTAAATGCCCATCAATGCAGCCTTGCACAGCGTCCATCTGCATGCTTGTCCATTGTCATTTGCAGCCTTGGTGTCATTTGCAGCCTTGCAGTCATTTGCAGCCTTGCAGTCAGCAGCCTTGGTGTCATTTGCAGCTTTATCAGTGTCCATTTGCAGCCTTGCACCTTTGTCAGTGCCGATCTGCAGCTTTTCTGTGTCCATTTGCAGCCTTGCCCAGGCTGCAGTTAAACTGCAGTGAGTTGTCAGTGTCACTGCAGTTTGAAAATGGCACCGCTGGCGCCGAAATACACAGAGCCGGTCCTCGGCTCTTCTCGGCTGCTCTTGGTCACTTTCGGACACTTTCGGCTCCACTTGTAGTCCCGCCCGGGATGGGCGTGACTGTGAACGGAGCTAGCCGAACCTAGCCGAGTACACTCGGCTATCTGTATATGGGCGGCGCTCAAGTGGAGCCGAAAGTGGCCGAGAAGAGCCGAGGACCGGCTCTGTGTATTTCGGTGCCGGCGGTGCCATTTTCAAATCGGCGGCCGGCGATCGCTCCGCTCAGTCAGCGGGGGATCACAGGGGATCGGCGTATAACACGCACCCGGGATTTTCCGGGAAAAACGTGCGTGTTATACACCGATAAATACGGTAAATAAATCTACTGAGGAAGGCCTGTGATTGGCCGATACGCGTCTAGAAGGGAGGAGCTGATAGTCACGTCCAGCCAGGCACTGTGTATGTGGACACGGTGGTGCTACTCTGGAGGTTTTTATGTAATTTTAAACGTTTTTATCTTGTAAGTGCAACTTGTCTGTTTGGGGGCTTTGAATAAATTTGTATACGGAGAACACTATGGTCTCTATACTTATTATTTACATGTCCTGAACTCATGGAATATTGAGCCAAGCTGGGAGATGATCCGCTTCTTTGGATATTAATGAGCTGAGTTACCATTAAGAAAAGAGCCATCTGGATTACCCACTATTGATTGGGAAGAGGAAGTGAGAGCAAAGAGCTCGTGGGGAGATCCGCATATGAGTTTTGACTCATCTGGGAGGTGAGCGCGCATTTTTACTGGTGGTGGTGTGCACTCCTTTTGAGGACGAACAATCACTGTGGTGGAATTGTCTGGATACACTGATCACAAGAAGAGTTTGTCATGTTTTATTTCTTAATTTTTTCATTTTATGGACTATTCATTTATATGTAGGATTTATTTATTTTAGAGATTTGCACTTTATATTTATAATTTTACACAAAGCGCTACATTTATTTATTTACTATCCACTTTGAAATTGGTGTGGTGTACCACTTGGAATGTATAGGAGCTGTGCACGTTTATTATTAGGTTATCTTATTTAAACATCACAATATTTTTTACTTGTGGCTCTGATTGTTTCATCTTATAATCTGGCATGAATTCTACTGTCGCTGATGCTAGTTTCTCTGAGGCCTGTTGGAGCAGTATTTTGGAGGATGCTTTCAGCCTATTTATGCGTCTGGATAGGCTGATTTGGACACGTAGTTTAAATGCTTCCCATACTAGGCTTATATGTCCTAGTTTGTATTGAAATACAACTGCCATTCCCTCTGTATATCATCTTGGTCATTTAGAGCAGACAGCCAAAAAGGGTGAAGGCGCCATGTGCGGGGCCCTGTTGGCGGTGCAAGTCTTAAGGAAGCCCAACATGGAGCATGATCAGACAGGGACCTGGTGTGATAACCTGAGTCCTCAAGCAGGGGGAGTATAACATCTGAGACCAAAATAAGATCTATACGGGACATGATGGAGTGTGTCGCCGAGAAACATGAAAAGGCCTGAGTGTCTGGGTGTTTGAAGCGCCATGTTTCTGTCAGTGAGAATTCTGTCAATGTGCGGCTCAAACGGGTGGTGGTAGGGAACTGGACAGTCTGGCTCGATTGTAGTCTGTCCTTGGTTGGGCTTAGAACCATATTGAAGTCCCCAAGCCAAATGGCTGGGATTGTGGGGTGCTGTGCCATGTACAAGAATCCCTCATTAACCATAGTAGAATTGTAGAGCGGAGGAATATAGTAGGCCAGGATAAGATATTGCGTACCATACAGAGTACAATGTAGAAAGATGAACCCGTCCTGGGCATCTGTTTGCACCGAGATGATTCCGAATTGGGTTGTTGTAGCAATTAAAATGGACACGCCACGAGAATATGGAGTGTGGGTGGCGTGATGCATCCACCCTATCCATGTGTTTAAGAGCAAGTTGGAGTTGGCCAGTGACGTGTGTCTCCACCAAGACAATTATGTCAGCCCGGTAGGATTTGAGACAACCAAACACTGCTGTGCGCCTGAGCCTGTCCCGAATCCCACGGACGTTCCAGGTTAGGAATTTTATGGTGGCCATGCGTTATTTGGTTGGGTAATTTTTAGGAGGATTGGCGGATCAGTCCCCAAAGGAGGGTCATCTACATAATACAGTGGTGTGTGCAATCCTGAGCATCGCAATAACAAAGTGTACCATGCTTACTTACGTCTTATGTGACTCATTACATTACAAATTGTTAACCTTAAGCATAACTTACAGTTTGCCCTTGCCCCCCATCCAGCCCTCAGCTTCCCCAACTTAGCTGGAGCATAGTTCCCGTAACCTGTGCGAATTTGTCTTAACGACAAACTAACTATGAGGGCAGACAAATCCGCACTAACCATACTATCACCCACGGGGGTCTGCCAGGCAGTGTGGGTGACTGTCTATCTTCCTGGGGGGGCGAACATTCGCTGGTTGTAGATCCAGCTGTAGGACTTGTGGCTTATGTAATTTACCAGCGTTCGTTGGTTAGATGGTAATGTTCATACGCTCACTCACGGTATAACGTAGTGGAAAAGTTCAAATTATTAGCAAAACATGAAAAGAAAAAACTCCATATTTGGGAAACGAGAAAAAATAAAAAAGTGGGAAAAAGGATAACAATAAAATGAAAGTAAGGGGAGAAGAAAACCCATTTTGGTTTCAGTACAGTGTCTCCAGTGCAGTATTCACATGAAGTATGGGTCTGAGTCATCGGTTGATGACTTCGTATAATCTTGGTGCCCATCTTTCTGAAGTCCACAGAGGGCTGACGGCACGGGCAATAAGCAAAAAGAGAAAAAAAGGGGGGGGATGGGAGACATATGGGCCTCTAAAAATGTGAGTATAGTACCATATATGTAGTACAATGCGGGAGGTGGACATTTCCAAGGTTAAGGCTCTATGTGGGTAAGGCTTCCGTGGTGTAAGCGAGTGTATAGAGGCTTACCCACAGTAGATGGCAGGTGGAAGTTACCATCATGCAGGTCGGTTTCTCTCCGTGTCTCGCTGATCTAGCCAGGCCAAGGCGAGCACCGGGTCCTCAAAAAAATATGCTCGATCTTCTCCCACGATGCGTAGACGAGCTGGAAACAACATGGCATATTTTAAATGATGTACTCTCAGGCGGCGCTTGACATCCACAAAGCGATCTCACTGTTTCTGGACCTCTGCCGATAAATCGGGAAATACCGATATGTGGCCAGCCTGGAAAGAAATGTTCCCCTTGTGACGGGTCAGGCCAGAGAATAGCATCCCGGTCCCGGTAATTTAGGAGCTGCGCTATAAAGGTGCATGGTGGTGCACCCTCGGGAGGGCGGCGTAAAGGTATGCGGTGGGCGCGCTCAACTACAAATGTTGTTGAAAGGGCCTCCCTGCCATATGTTTTAATCAGGAGCCTTTCCAGGAAAGTTGCCGGGTTTGGGCCCTCGGAGCCCTCAGGGAGACCGATGAAGCGGAGATTTCACCTGCGAGCCCAGTTTTCAAGGTCATCGTGCTTTTGGGCCAGTTGTTGTAGTTGGCGTTGCATGTCCTCGTGGGAATGTTGGAGGGGGTACAGGGTGTCCTCCGCACAGCTAATTCTAGTCTCAGTTTCTGCGACCCGCTCCCTGAGTTTATTAATGTCTTGCCTTATGAGGGATATGTACACCTTTACCTCCTCTATTTTAGTTGTCAGGGTGGACTGGCACATGGAAATAGCTTCCAGGATCCTGGCTGTGTCAGCCGCAGCATGCTCCGTAGGTGAGGCTGATGGGTCGCCATCTTGCTCCTCGTGGTCTCGTTCCTGCTGCCGATACCTGTCCAGGGATGAGGAGGCTGTAGTGTTCCTCTTTGGCAGGGACATGATGGGTATAGTGTGATAGTCTCAAGCCATCCGGGGAATAGACAAATATGCAGTAGTGGGCACTAAGGAGATCGGTTTCAGGATACACCAAGAGCAGAGCTCAGCTCACACGCGTCCTATTCCATCGCTGTCCAGGCCACACCCCACTTAAAAATTATTTGTGATTGTACAACTTTTTTTATTTTATTAAAATAGCAAAGATGTTATACTTACCTGCTCTGTGCAATGGTTTTGCACAAAGCAGCCCCGATCCTCCTCTTTTGGGGTCCCCTGCTGGTGCTCCTGGCTCCACCCATCCATTAAGTGGCCGCATAGCAAGCTGCTTGCTATAGGGACACTTGTGCGTTCTCCCTCCCGAGCCTCTCTCTGTGTGTTCATAAGACACACAGAGCAGGGCATAGCTCTGGCCCCCACTCCCTCATCACTGGCTCTAATTGACAGCAGCAGGAGCCAAAGCCAATGAGGATCAAGAGAGCCGAGAGTGTCTCGGCTCTCGTGCACATCGATGGATAGGGATCAAGTTCAGGTATGTATTTAGGGGGGCTGAAGAGGAAGCTGCATGCAGAAGGTTTTTTACCTTGCCATGCCATAGCATGCAACAAAGTATAAAAAAAAAAAAAAAAAAAAGAAAACTTCTGCCCTTACAACCACTTTAATGCTTTATCTAAAGTAAAAAGCTTGAGAATGGTTGGTCCAGCTTATGGCACCAAAATGATCAGTAGCAAGCCTTCTGATCAGTAAATGTAAGATTAAACAGAACACAGAGAATAGAATAGAAGGAGACCAATAAACATTAATAACAATTTAAATTGTCTCTCTACAAGTTTATTAACCAGACAAGAAAGTATTTTCCGTTTCTATTGAATTCTTTATCAGAAATATCAAGGATTTCAAAACTAGTGACCCATTTAGATACAGAGGCTGCATTCAAAGGTTTAACAAATAACATGTAATAAAGGTGTAAGGCTGGTAGAGATAATATATATATATATATATATATATATATATATATATATATATATATATATATATATATATATATATATATACATATATATATATATATACAGAGGGGACGGAAAGTATTCAGACCCCCTTAAATTTTTCACTCTTTGTTATTTTGCAGCCATTTGCTAAAATCATTTAAGTTCATTTTATTTCCTCATTAATGTACACACAGCACCCCATATTTACAGAAAAACACAGAATTGTTGACATTTTTGCAGATTTATTAAAAAAGAAAAACTGAAATATCACATGGTCCTAAGTATTCAGACCCTTTGCTCAGTATTTAGTAGAAGCACCCTTTTGATCTAATACAGCCATGAGTCTTTTTGGGAAAGATGCAACAAGTTTTTCACACCTGGATTTTAGGATCCTCTGCCATTCCTCCTTGCAGATCTTCTCCAGTTCTGTCAGGTTGGATGGTAAACGTTGGTGGACAGCCATTTTTAGGTCTCTCCAAAGATACTCAATTGGGTTTAAGTCAGGGCTCTGGCTGGGCCATTCAAGAACAGTCACGGAGTTGTGAAGCCACTCCTTCGTTATTTTAGCTGTGTGCTTAGGGTCATTGTCTTGTTGGAAGATAAACCTTCAGCCCAGTCTGAGGTCCTGAGCACTCTGGAGAAGGTTTTCGTCCAGGATATCCCTGCACTTGGCCGCATTAATCTTTCTCTCGATTGCAACCAGGACAGTCGTCCTGTCCCTGCAGCTGAAAAACACCCTCACAGCATGATGCTGCCACCACCATGCTTCGCTGTTGGGACTGTATTGGACAGGTGATGAGCAGTGCCTGGTTTTCTCCCACTTAGAATTAAGGCCAGAAAGTTCTATCTTGGTCTCATCAGACCAGAGAATCTTATTTCTCACCATCTTGGAGTCCTTCAGGTGTTTTTTTAGCAAACTCCGTGTGGCTTTCAAGTGTCTTGCACTGAGGAGAGGCTTCCGTCAGGCCACTCTGCCATAAAGCCCCGACTGGTGGAGGGCTGCAGTGATGGTCGACTTTCTACAACTTTCTCCCATCTCCCACCTGAATCTCTGGAGCTCAGCCACAGTGATCTTTTGGGCTCTTCTCCCTCGATAGCTCAGTTTGGCCGGGCGGCCAGCTCTAGGAAGGGTTCTGTTCATCCCAAACGTCTTCCATTTAAGGATTATGGAGGCCACTGTGCTCTTAGGAACCTTAAGTGCAGAAGAATTTTTTTGTAACCTTGGCCAGATCTGTGCCTTGCCACAATTCTTTCTCTGAGCTCTTCAGGCAGTTCCTTTGACCTCATGATTCTCATTTGCTCTGACATGCACTGTGAGCTGTAAGGTCTTATATAGACGGGCGTGTGGCTTTATTAATAAAGTCCAATCAGTATAATCAAACACAGCTGGACTCAAATGAAGGGGTAGAACCATCTCAAGGATGATCAGAAGAAATGGACAGCACCTGAGTTAAATATATGAGTGTCACAGCAAAGGGTCTGAATACTTAGGACCATGTAATATTTCAGTTTTTCTTTTTTAATAAATCTGTAAAAATGTCAACAATTCTGTGTTTTTCTGTCAATGTGGGGTGCTATGTATACATTAATGAGGAAAAAAAATGAACTTAAATGATTTTAGCAAATGGCTGCAATATAACAAAGAGTGACAATTTTAAGGGGGTCTGAATACCTTCTGTCCCCACTGTGTATGTATATGTATATATATATATATATATATATATATATATATATATATATATATATATATATATATATATATATATATATATATTACAAAGGAGATACAACACAGTAAGTATACACTTGTAGCCAGTAATATAGCAACTTCAGGCATCCCTGCCCTTTATAGTTACTAATGTGCACTATGCGGAGTACCACTTGTTAACCCTTTCCTATGCCAAACTATTGCTTATATAATGGAGATTCTTAGTTTCCGCATATTGCAATACATGTTCAAGCTAACCAACTGCATCAAAGTGATCCCTCTCTAGCCAGTCCTACTCTATGTTGCAGATTTACCAACTCTTATTTGCTAAAATAGCTGCTCTAGAGAGTATGGACATATCCTGTGAATATGGGGCAGACAGCTCTGGACCAAAATCAAGCTGTGCATATCCCTAATGGGACAAAATACAAATGTTAAGAAAGTTGACTGCACCAGCAGGTAAAAAAAACCTATCTATTCAAGTGACCAGGTGGATTCCAATATAACCACCAAGCTAATCAACATTTATTACAAAGGAGTTACAGCACAGTAAGTATACACTTGTAGCTAGTAATGTAGCAACTTCAGGCATCTCTGCCCTACCAACCTGCACCATGCAGTAGAAATGGAGAAATTAAAGAGTAAGTAAACCCTGATGGGTTTTACTTCCTCTTTTGCTCCCTGCAAAGCCTGCAAAATAAAATCATAATGGGCTAGTATGCACCGCATACTAGCCCATTATGTGATACTTGCATGCAAACGAATCCATCGCTGTCCCCTCTTCCTTCCGGGGGCCGCGGACTCCGGCTTTGCGACTGGCCGGAGCCATGTGATGTCACTCCCGAGCATGTGCACGGGAGCCGTCAGTCACGGCACACGCTGGGGGAAGAAACGGCACAGTGCTCTGTTTCTTCACAGCGCATGCACCGATGACAACATTGGTGGATTACAAGTGAAATATCTCCTAAACAACGCACGTTTAGGAGATATTTCCACTACCTATAGGTAAGCCTTATTCTAGGCTTACCTATAGGTAAAACTCACACAAAAGGGTTTACAACCACTTTAATGCTCTGGCCCAAAATTGCTTCATATACAGGCTGCTCCTTAAAAACAACCACACCATCTTTTTCCAGAGCAGCCTGTATTTCTCCCGAGGTTACCTGTGGGTTTTTCTTTGTACCCAGAACAGATCCTGTGGCAGTTGTGGCTGAAATCTTTCTTGATCTATTTGACCTTGGCTTGGTATCAAGAGATCCCCAAATGTTTCACTTCTTATTATGCAATTGAACAGTACTGACTGTCATATTCAAGGCTTTGGATATCTTTTTATAGCCTTTTCTATCTTTGTAAAGTTTCATTACCTTGTTACGCAGGCCTTTTGACTGTTCTTTTCTACCTCCTCATGGCTCAGTGTCTAGCCTTCTTAGTGCATCCATGTTAGAGCTAACAAACTCATTGACTATTTATACACAGACACTAATTGTGATTTCAAAATCCACAAATGTAGGAAATTAACCTTTAATTGCCATTTTAACCAGTGTGTGCCACCTTCTGTGTCTGTACCAATCCAAACATTCCAGTGTATGTAGACTTTTTATCAGGGTCATTTGGGTGATTTCTGTTATCATTAGGATTTAAAAAGGATCCAAAAAACTATGTGGTAATAAATAGCTTCATGTGATTGCTATCCTTAAATAAAAGACAGTTTTTTGGCATGATCAGTCATATTTTCAATATTAATGCCAAAATTTCACAATTTCTGCCAGGGTATGCAAACTTTTGAGCACAAATGTATCTCTCTCTCTCTCTCTTTACATATATATATATATATATATATATATATATATATATTCAATTTTAACCCAACTTTTCCCATGTGAATTAAATGTCCAATCTATAACTCATGATAACAAAACTGCATTGCAATATCTTTTAACATCAGGTAAAGTTAATCCACCGTGTATTTTATCTTTGCTTATTACTGCAAATTGTATTCTCGGTTTTTTGTGCTGCCATATGAACTTAAGTATCATCTTCTTCAATGTCTTAAAATACACCTGTGGAAAGTGTATAGGGAGCATCTGAAATTTATAGAGAACTTTTGGCAGGATTCCCATCTTGATAATATTTATACGTCCTATCCAGGAAAGTGGCCTCATTGATATTTTTTTTATTTCCTCTTAAATCTCGTTTAATAATGGTATGTAATTCAATTGATACAGGTACTTTGGAGATTTTGTTAATTTTACACCTAAGTATTTTTTCTGCCATGTAAACAGAAACTGTTCTTGTAATTGTTGTTCATCTTTCTTATCTATATTAATATTTAAGATTTCAGGACTTTGAGGAGTTATTTTTTAAGGTTGATAGTTCTCCATAATCTTTAAATACTTTCATTATATTTGGTAATGTTGTTCTTGGACAGGAGACATAAAACAAGATATCATCCGCATATGCCGCCAATTTATGTTGCTCTTTTTCTGCCTTCACTGCTTTTATATCTACACTATTTCTAATAGTGGCCAATAAAGGTTCCAATGTCAATATAAACAATAGGGGTGAAAGAGGACACCCCTGTCTCGTACCAATAATTAACTCAAAAGATTGAGATAGAATCCCATTGATCTTTACTGCTGCCGTTGGATGTTGATATAGTGTTTTATTCCGTCAAGTCATTTTTGGGCCAATCTTTATCTCTTCTATTGTAGCCATCATGGATCCCCATTCTACCCTGTCAAATGCTTTTTCTGCATCTATTGACAGGAATAGAGCTGGGGGTCCATCTCTATTTATTTTTTGTAGGAGTAACAATGTTCTTACTCCGTTGTCTCTTCCTTCTCTCCCAGGTATGAACCCCACCTGGTCTGTATGTATCCAGTCTGGCATTAATCTCTCCAATCTAGTGGCTAATATTTTGGCATACAATTTTGTGTCTACATTTAATAATGATATTGGTCTATAACTGGCACATTGCATTATATCTTTTCCTTCTTCTGGTATTACTGTGATATAAGCCAACAGTGATTCTCTCCTCATTTCTGTCCCTTCATCTATGGGATTCCAGTAGGAACATAATTTTGGAACTAATTGGTCTTTAAATTTTTATAGTAGATTACAGAGAATCTATCCGGCCCTGGACTCTTTCCCGTGGCTTCTTTAGTGCTGTAGGGATTTCCTCTTGCGTTATGGTTCTCTCTAGATCTAACATATTTCCCTTACTTAATGTAGGTAGTTTGGCCTTGTTTAAATATGCTTGTATATTTTCTAATTTGTTTGCTTGTTCCCCTTTTGATCTTATTGAGTAAAGTGCGCTATAAAACTTTTTGAATACTCTTGCAATTTCTGATGTAGGATACACCAGTTCCCCTTAGCTGTTTTACATTTTTTCTATAAAGCTTCCTGACTTCTTTTTCCATAGTGCTCATGCCAGAAATGTACCTGATTTATTTCCCCACTGGTATCTTTCTTTACTCCATTTATTGAAAGTTCGCCTTGTCTCTTGTTCCATTAACGAGTTTAACTCATCTTATTTTAGCACATCAGATGTTGTATATATATTCTTTTCACTTTTTATGCCTTTGTTCTAGTTCATATAGTTCTTTTAAAATTTAATTTATTTTATTCAGCCTCTCTTTCTTTTTTTGAGTTCCATTTGATATCAGGATACCCCTTATGTAGGCCTTAAAGGCTTCCTATGCCTTGGCCTCTGATAACTCCTGAGTCTTATTTATCTTAAGGTATTGTTCTAATTCTTTCTCAATTTTTTCTATTATCTCCTGATCCTGTATTAGTGTCTCATTTAGTCTCCAAATATTTGTCTAAAGCTGGCCATACACCATACAATTTTCCTGTTAAATTTTCTTTAGATTTACCTTCAACTATGTAGTACAAGGGCCTGCCTGATTGCATCCAAATTGAAAGTGTTTAGGTTTGACCTCCTATTATATGGTTTTGGTAAATCTAAAGGAAAGTTGAACAGGAAAATTGAATAGTGTATGGCCAGCCTTATTCTGTACTTTTGTAATCTCCATTTCCATTGTCACTGATGCATAATCAGATAAAGTGATTGCTTCAATAGACATTTTACCTATTATTTCCAATAATCTATGTTCTACCAGTATATAATCCAGTCTTGAATACAACGTATGCACAGAAGAGTAGAATGTATAATCTCTCTAGGGTTTTGAATTCTCCAGCTATCTATCAATTGACATTGCTAATGGAAGGAAATACCTGGGGCTGCCCCAAACATGCCCCTGTTAGTTTTGGAGAAAATTGGACTATCTCGGTACCCAAGGATTTAGGTGAGAGTATGATAAAATATAACAATTTATTAAACAGTAAACATGATTAAAATGGGGAGGGGACAATAATACAAAAATTATATACAATCAGTAGTTGCATGCATAGTTGCCATGCATTGTTAGTTCATAATATTCAAAAAGGTTGATGAATCCCAAATAAACACAAGGGGTTCATCAACCTTCTTGAATATTATGAACTAACAATGCACGGCTGTATCTATTGATTCTGTATAATTTTTGTAATATTGACCCCTCCCCATTTTAATCATGTTTCCTATTTAATAAATTGTTATATTTTATCACACTCTCGTCTAAATTGTTGGGTACTGACATGGTCCGAGATAGTACCCGCCCCCATTCCTAGACTACTCAGATTGAGGCATACCCTGAAACCATTATCAATTGACATTGTTATAGCATTTATTTTTTTAAGTGACTTAAGTTGGAAAGCTTCACTTCTCCGGGCATGGGTCGAAATAGCGTGTTGTGGGTCCATGGGGAGATTGAAATCTTCTCCCACTATTACTTTACCCCTTTTAAATTCATTCAATTTTCCCGAGGCCTGTCTTATATAGACCATTGTATTCTTATTAGGTTAGTATATGTTTGCAAACGTGCATTTCGTGTCGTATAATTTTCCTTTCAGGAATAAATATCTTCCCTCTGGATCTACCATCCTTTCCTGCACCATGAATCTTATGTCTTTTGCAATTCCCATTGCCACTCCTTTCGCTCTTTTTGTTGTTGAGTCCCCATAATACCATGTAGGATATTTCTTTGAGTAAAGTTCAACTTTTGTATAGTGTGATATATGTGTCTCTTGCAAAAAAACTACACCTGCAGAGTAATGTTGAATTTCTTTAAGGATCTTATGCCTTTTAACTGGAGAATTTAGACAACGAGTTATCTGAGGACTATTCCCTTTCCCCACCCCGGCCTACCTCCACCCACCCCTCTCTGCTCTTATTCCCTGTGATTTTATAACTAAAGTTCTTTCAAGTTTATCATCAATGTATAGGGGTATTCCCCTGTTGTTTGTTTACTGTCATTTATTTCTTTGTCTTTTTAGAAATTTTTGCCATTCTTCTTCTGCAGATGTTTCCTTTATCCCAGCTGCTGACCATCCTGGGATATCTGGTATTTGTAGTTTTAACCTATTGCAGAACTCTTGTAAGTCTTCAGGGTATCTAAGGCTCACTGATCTACCATCTTTATGTTCTACCAGGCATGCAGGAAAACCCCAGCTATATTTAATATTCTTTGTCAGCATCTGTGCAAGCAATGGTCTAAGGAGTCTCCTTCTTGCCAAAGTTTCAGGGGCTAGATTTGCAAATATTTGAAGCTTTGCACTGTTATGTTCCAGTGTTGATATTCCTCTCATCTTCTACCAGATTTGCGCTTTGCCTTCATAGAACTGGAATCTTACTATTACATCTCTTAGGGCTTCTGCTCACACACTTTAAGGTTTTCTGATCCTATGTACTCTTTCTATTTTCAATAGTTCTTCCACTGGTCTGTCCAGTAGTGGTTTGAACATTTTGTTGATTGTACTTTTCAAGTCTTTCATTTCCGCCTCTGGTAGACCTCGACTCCTTAAATTTTTTCTCCTATTCCGATTTTCTTGATCTTCTATTTTGTATAGCATTCTCATCCATTCCTCACTTGTTTTTTAAGCTTCGTTATTTCATGGGCGTGTTTATCCACTCTCCCCTTTGTATCTTCTACTGGTGCCAGTATATGGCCCAGATCTCCATGTTATGCTGCGATTTCCGTTTTTATAGAATTTTCTAATTTAGAAAACATATCTGCTATTTCTCTTTTTGTTGGCAATTAGGAGCTGGCTCCTTGTTCCTCTGTTCTTGTGTCAGTGTCACTGTCAATTCCCAAGTCCTCTCTTGATTGATTTGAGGTTTCTCCGAGCGACTGCCTCATATGCTTTTCTTCACTCTTTCCTGACCCTTTTTTCTTACTAGTTTCTTGCTGTCTCTCTGTTACCGGGCTTCCAGGACTTCCTTCTTGTGTCAGATATTTTTTAATTGTGCTAGTATTTGCATTCACTTTTGGTGTTTGCACCTCGCTTCCTTTTACAGTTTTACATTTTTTTACAGTTTCTCATTTTGAACTCCTGCCCCAGTCTCATTTAAGCGCTTAGAATTAGCTTTTTTAATACCCACTGGGAGTATCCAATTTATATGTATCTTTCTTTTTGTACGAGTACAGCACTATACCGCACAATGTGACTATCTTTTTCTCCTCTAATACAGTCCCTGGCATAAACACCAGTGGACAACACCGTATGACAATTTGTTTTCCTCCAGACACTCTTCAAATATGATCAGCCTTGTGCGACATTTTACAACCATGGGTTTCCTCTAAATCAGGCTTTAGAACTGAATGGCTCTGTGCAACTCTGTATGGCAGTGTAATTCATCTGAGTCAGGCTTTGTGTATGGACACCACTGTGCGACTTGACGGTAGTGTATTTCCTTTAAATCGGCTTTTAAAAATAACTGCACTGTGTGACACTGTATAGCAATATATTTCCTGTAAGTCAGCCTTTAAGTATGGACACCTCTTAGCAACACTATACAGCAGTGTCTTATCTCTAAATCAACTTTTAACCATAAACCGTACTTTGCATCACTATATGTTGATATGTTTCCTCTGTGTCAACCTTTAAATGTGAGCACCGCTGTGCGACATTGCATGGTGGAGTGTTTCTTCTGCATCAGCCTTTAGGTATGAGCTGTACTGTGCAACACTATATGGCAGTGTGTCTCTTCCAAGTCAGTCTTGGATATAAGTAACACTGTGCAATGTGTTTCCTCTGAATCATCTTTAGTATATAATCAACACTGTACAACTGTGTATTTCCTTATGGTCAGCCTTTGAATATATGCAGTCCTATACGATCGTGTGGCAGTGCATTTCCTTTGAGACAGCTTTGGGAATTAAACAACACTGTGCGGTACTGTGCGATACTGTGCAGCGGTATGTTTCCTCTGAGTCAGCTTTTGGATATGGACCACACTGTATGGCTGTATGTTTCCTGTAAGTCGGCTTTTAAATATGGACTGCACCGTGCGCCACCGTGCGGTTGTGCATTTCCTCCAAGTCAGCTTTTAGGTATGGTTTGCACCTTGCTACTCTGTGCAACTGTGTGTTTCCTCTGAGACAGCTCTTGGTATGGACTGCACCGCGACCCTTTACAGCTGTGCGTTTCCTTTGAGTCCATTTTTAAGTATGGATTGCACTTTGCAACACTTTGTGGCTGTATGTTTCCTCTGAGTCAGCTTTTAGCTATGAACGGCACCGTGCGACACTATGCGGCTGTATGTTTCCTCTGAGTTAGCTTTTAGGTATGGGCTGCATCTTTGCAACACTATGTGGCTGTATGTTTCTTCTGAGTCAGTTTTTAGGTATAGATTGCACCCTGCAACACTCTGCAGCTGCATGTTTCCTCTGAGTCAGCTCTTAGTTGTAAACTGAACAGTGCGACAGTGTGCGGCTGTGTGTTTCCTCTGAGTCAGCTTTTAGTTGTGGATTGCACTGTGTGACACTGTGCAGCTGTGCGTTTTCTCTGAGTCAGCTTTTAACTGTGAACTGCACTGTACGATTTCAGGTATGGACTGCACTGTGCGATATTATACGGCAATGTTTCCCTTAAGGCAGTCTTTAACTAGTCAAGGACTAGGCCTATTTTTCAGACTTGGTAATTAAAAGTTAAAATCATTTTTTTTGCTAGAAAATTACTTAGAACCCCCAAACATTATATATTTTTTTTCAAACACCCTAGAGAAAAAAATGGCAGTCATTGCAATACTTTATGTCACACCGTACTTGCGCAGCGGTCTTACAAGCGCAATTTGTTTGGAAAAATATACCTCACATGTGTGGTTTGAACACTGTTTTCATATGCGGGCATGACTTACGTATGCATTCGCTTCTGCGTGCTAGCTCGGAGGGACGGGGGCGAGAATTTTTTTTTTCTTATTTATTTTACTCTTTATTTTATTTTTTTACACTATCTTTTTAAAAAAAAAAAATTGGGTCACTTTTAATTCTATTACAAGGAATGTAAACATCCCTTGTAATAGAAAACAGCATGACATGGCCTCTTAAATGTGAGATCTGGGGTCAAAAAGACCTCAGATCTCACATTTACACTTAAATGCAATAAAAAAAATTAAAAATAAAATAAATGTCTTTAAAAATTTTTTTTTAAATTTCCCCTTTAAGAACATTGGGTGGAAGTGACGTTTGACTTTGCTTCTGTCATCCAATGATATGAAGCTGAGTGGAGGCCATCTTTCGCTCACTTGGCTACAGGCTGTTGAGGGGAGAGGACCAATGGACTCTGCCGCTACCGATGGCTCCGTTAAGCAGCAGGGACGACTGGAGCATGGTGGGAGGGGGGCCCTTGTGGCGAATCCACCACAGATACCACTTTTTTTTCTGAAAGAGGACCATCCGCCGTTGAAGAGGATACCGGGGTTTTGGCAGCTATCTGCTGCCGTAACAACGGTGTCCCTCTTCAAACAGCCGCCGTATAATGACAACGGGCGGTTCGCAAGTAGTTAGAGACAGCACCATTTGGCGCTATACAACAGTTTGTTTCTTCTCAAATGGTCTTTAAACCGGCACTTTAGCTATTATAATAACAAAGTTCAGTATATAAATCGTAGAGACTCACCCCCCTCCATTGATTCCTGCTTTTATCTCTTGTGTGGGAGTTTCAGCTTTAAACACACACATCCATGTGAACTGGTCATCCATTCTCAGCTGCTGCAATCCATTACCTTCCCACCCGACTCCATTGGAGTGTCTCTTTCTCTGCTGCAGTTCAACCCCATCAGCCACATCAAGCCTCTTCTCCCTAGGTGCACAGTCAATCCACCCACAGGCCGTATCGCAGCGGGAGTCTCAGTTTTCCAGAGGGATTTGCGGTAGCAAGTGCGAGGGCATGCGGCTTGTTAGCACACCATGACGGGGTGCTGCTCGGTGCTCCTAGAAAAACCCACCTAGTCGGCACCATGTTCAGGTCCCTCCCTCTGACAGGAAGTCAGAATAATTTGTTTTAATCAGCAGAAGGTGCCTAAAACCTAACTTCTTAGTGCCAATTTTTTACAGAAGCAGAAAATGACGTTTCCATGGGTGATCTGTACACCAGCTGTGTACAAAATGCCCCCATCAGATCAAAAATCATGTATATATAGACATTATGTGCCTAGCAAAAATGATTTTTATATTTTGGAATTTTTGCAGCCTGCTGTGAAACAAAAGATTTTTTCAACTCATAATTTTCATTATTGGGTTGATTTACCAAAGGAGTGGTGTATAAAAAATTACCAAAGCCACCAGATACCGCAGGCACTCACTAGCAGTAAGGCACAAGCTAATTGTAAATGCGGAAACTAATGTATTTTTGCTTGTGTGGCAATAGTACAAAATGTTTGTAAATGTCTTACCAGTACAGATGGTGTGTGGAATATCTCTGGTTGCTAGGAAATGTTTCTCAAAATACTTGTAAGTAATGGAGTTTCAATGACTTTTATAGGGATTAGCAAATCTAAGTGGCCCCTAAGGTTCTGTTATGTATTGTGGGAGATGTTTGGAGAGATGTGTGCTGCCTTTTTTTTTATGAATCCAGCAATTAACTTTTCAGCTATACAAAGGAAGGGGCAGAGGAACAGAGCAGCGGCGTACCTGCAGGGGTCGCAAATGTAACCCTATGCGCCCCCCTGTACACCTGGATAGGAGGGGCAGTAGGGGTGGCAGCATATAGAAGAACAGATCCCCTCCTGCAGCTGCTGAAAGCTTGCGTCTCCTCCTCTCCCTCCCACAGGCATTCAGTGGCTGAAGGAGGAAATTGGAGGGGATCGGTTCTTCTATACTCCACCCCGCCGCCCCTCCTATCCAGGGCCTGCTGCCCCTGTGTGCTCTCCTGTCCCCCTGTGTGCTCACCCAGCCCTCTCTCACTGTGGATGTGTCACGATGGAGAGCAGGGAAAGGGCTGGTAAATGTTATTTACCGGTTCCTTCCTTTTCTGAAAGGACAGAGTCAGTGATCCATACTGTTTGAACTGTGTTTACTATGCTTCGGTTTGTGAATGAACAGGAAGCTCTGTACAGAGCTATTCCTGTCCATTTATTCTGTGCAGCTGAGGGCCCTAGCATTCCGCCACCATGGGAGCCAGAACATGTGAAAGGGTCCCACTATGGGACCGTAATAAAGGGTCCTGTGATGGGATTAAAAGGCACTGGGATCAGTGGGAAGGGCCCCCAGAGGGAAGGGCCCCGGCTGGGAGTCAGGGGGACCCTTCACGGTTTCTTGCACTGGGGCCCTGAAGGCTCTAGTCAGGCCTCTGGGGCAGAGATAGCGGTGACGTCATTATCTAAATATGGCTATGTGAGACACTGCAGTTCCACAGACACAGATGCTGCTCCCAATGTACATCCATGTGGGAGTGGGTGCAGGGCACAGAACACACCCAGGGTGCTCAGCTCATGAACCATAGTCAGAGAAGAAGTGGTGCAGATCAGGTTTTCTGTGCTATACCAGGTATAAAGTGCAAGGGTTACAGGTTATCTATAGACTCTAAGGAGTGAGGTGCAAGTGAATTTATTCATCTACAGGCCTTAGACAGAGGTTGATGTTCTTTCTAATTTAGAAACATGTATCTTTCAGTTCTGTCTAACTTTTCTTTTTGCAGAATTTGAATTTTTTCTCAGTTGGTATAATTCAGCATCCTCAATTTTTATAATATACTAAATGCTAGTATTATTTAACAGCTGTAGTCATCCATTTCAAAGTTAATTCATATTTATATATTATATTTATTATACGATACAAATGTCAAAAGAAGTCCAACCACTATAGTTTTATTTTTTTTATTTTAAAACTGTAAAGCTCATTTGGCAAGATGATTCAGAAATTAGTATTATTCATTTTTCTAAAAGAAATTTGTGAAAATCATCAGGTTGGAACATATAGTTATTGGATTTGTTGCATCACTGGTATGAACCAGATTATCACTGAAGAGAATGACAACTTCTACCCACACATTGTTGTTACATTGAATATTTCCTTAACTACAGCTTGTTTTTAAACTACAAACAGATTGTAGACAATTGGGTATTCAGTAGTTGCAATGATCCTAAATTCCAATCTGTATACTTTGTCTTTCCTTCAAAGGCCTCATGCACAGGACCTTTTTCTTTCTTCCTATTGAGCAAAGATGTCCACAGCTGAAGAAACCCACCCAAGGCCACTTTCGGCACGTTTTGCATGCGTGTTAATGCACGTTAATGAGCGTTTATGCATGTTTGCATGTTTGGCATTAATGCATTCTATTGGCCAGAATAATAATTCAATCCTTGTTGAAGCGAAGCGCCACCCAAAAGGGGAAGCTCTGCTTGTTTGCTTCCTCCCCCCTCCACTGCCACTTTTGGCACTTTTTAGGGGGAAGGGGGGAGCAGATACCTGTCAAAACCAAGTATCCGCTCCCACTTCTGGGTAAGATTGCCCCAATCGTTGTGCGGTGATCTACGAAACTTCTGGCCCCTTCTCCTTCCCCTTGCTGCCTTCTGGGAGACACACAGGTCCCAGAAGACAGTGGGACCATTTCAAAAGTAGGAAACAGACTGTGAAGCTGCACCCGGAGCCGATCAACAGATCGGCTTGGGATGCCCATATCGCGGGCTCCCTGGACAGGTAATTATTTGTAGCTGCTGACATTTAATTTTTTTCCCCCACAAGCTGGAATTCCTCTTTAATGCACATATATATAAAAGGTGCATCTCAAAAAATTTGAATATCATCAAAAAGGTAATTTATTTCAATAATAAATTCAAATCAAAAAGGGAAACTCATATATATATGGATTCATCACACACATAGTGCTCTATTTCAAGCATTTCTTTCTTTTTTACATTTTGATGATTATGGCCTACAGCTAGTGAAAACCCAAAATTCAGCATCTCAGAAAATTAGAATATTACATAAGACCAATAAAAAAAAAGATTTTTAATACAGAAATGATGGCTTGCTAAAAGTATGTCCATGTATAGTATACTATGCACTCAATACTTGGTCAGGTCTTCTTTTGCATGAATTACTGCATCAATGCGGCGTGGCATGGAGATGGTCAGTCTGTGGCACTGCTTAGGTGTTATGGAAGCCCAGGTTGCTTTGATAGTGGCATTCAGCTCATCTGAATTGTTGGTCCTGGTGTCTCTCATCTTCCCCTTGACAATACCTCACAGATTCTCTATGGGGTTTAGGTTAGGTGAGTTTGCAGCCAATCAAGCACAGTGATACCATGATAATTGAACCACTTTTAGCAGTGTGGGCAGGTGCAAGTCCTGCTGGAAAGTGAAATCAGCATCTCCATAAAGCTGGTCAGCAGAGGGAGCCATGAAGTGCTCTAGAATTTCCTGGTAGAGGGCTGCGCTGACTTGGGACTTGATAAAACACAGTGGACCAACACCAACAGATGACTTTGCTCCCCAAATCATCACTGACTGTGAAAACTTCACACTGGACCTCTCCACTCTTCCTCCAGAATCTGAGACCTTGATTTCCAAATGAAATGCAAAAAAATGCAAAATTGACTTTTATCCGAAAAGAAGACTTTGGACCACTGAGCAACAGTCCAGTCCTCTTTTTCCTTTTCCCAGGTAAGACGCTTCTGACGTTATCTCTGGTTCAGGAGTGGCTTGACACAAGGAATGCAACAGTTGTAGCCCATGCCCTGGATACATCTGTGTGTGGTGGCTCTTGAAACACTGATACCAGCTGTAGTCTACTATTTGTGAATCTCCCCCAAATTCTTGAATGGCCTTTTGCTTCACAATCCTCTCAAGGCTGCATTTATCCTTGTTGCTTGTGCACATTTTCCTACCACACTTTTTCCTTCCACTCAACTTTCCATTAATATGCTTGGATACAGCACTTTGTGAACAGACAGCTTCTTTAGCAATGACCTTTTGTGACGTACCCTCCTTGTGGAGGGTGTCAATGACTGTCTTCTGGACAACTGTCAAGTTAGCAGTCTTTCCCATGATTGTGTAACCTACTCAACCAGACCGAGAGACCAGTGGTTCTCATCCTCAGTCCTCGAGTACCCCCAACGGGCCATGTTTTGGGAACTTCCCTTAGATAAAATAGCTCTTATCAATACCATGTCATTGATATTGATTTAAAGCAGCTGTGCAAAGCAAAGGAAAACCTGAAAACATGGCCCGTTGGGGGTACTTGAGGACTGAGGTTGAGAACCACTGATTTAAATTCTCAGGAAACCTTTCCATGTGTTTTGAGTTAATTAGCTGATTAGAGTGTGACACCATGGGGGTGATTTACTAAAACTAGAGAGAGCACAAAATCTGGTGCAGTTCTGCATAGAAACTAATCAGCTTTCAGGTTTTATTGATAAAGCCTAATTTAACTCTTTCACAATGTTCCAATTTTCTGAAATACTGAATTTTGGGTTTTCACTAGCTGTAAGCCATAATCATCAAAATTAAAATAAAGAAGTACTTGAAATATATCATTCTGTGTGTAATGAATCTATAATATATGAGTTTCACTTTTTGAGTTGAATTACTGAAATAAATTAACTTTTTGATGACATTTGATGATATTCAAATTTTTTGAGATGCACCTTTATATATATATATATATATATATATATATATATATATATATATATATATATATATATATATATATATTATATATATATATATATATATATATAAAATATATATATATAGATACATTTATTGATACAAGCACATGTGACTTTTTTTTATATACAAAAAAAGTTAAAAACACATTTTACATATCTTAAAAACTAAATGTTATAGACAATTCAACCAATGAATGTAGAAATATAGAAACTTCCCATGTATCTCTTAAAGTGGGATAGTGGGAAAAATGGGATTTTATTGCGCCACAACAAAGATTAAAAATAAACATATTCCATAAAAGTATATTTTTATTTTAACATTAAAATCAGCACCACCTAAAACATGTATCCTCCTCTGCAATTTGGTATAAGAAATATGTATCTAAGCACTCATAGAAGATGATAGGTGGATCGATATGTTTCGCTTAAAAAAAAACTTCCTCGGGATCCACTTCGTTATTCGCTCTTTAAAATCTCACAGCTAACAAATGACACAATAAATCAGTCATTACAAAATATAAATACATTATGTCATTGACATCACACACCAAATATTTATCAAACAACAAAAAGAAAAATGTAATCCAACCATGCAGCTGTTGAAAATTTGAAGGGAGAAAAACAACAAAGGAAAAGGAGCAAGAAACAAAAGGGGGGGGCAGAAAGAAGGGGAGAAAAGGGGAGGCAGAACACCTAAACAGCACTGAACTGACCCTCAAGGGCAACCATAGTCAACACAAAGGGGGGATTTAAAGACAGGAAAAAAAGTGGCAAAACCACATCCACACACTTACCCTTACTTTCCTGGGTTGCAGGGAAGAAAATCTCTCGATTCCCCCATCAACACAGTCAGTGTTGATAGGGGAATCCCTCCTTCTGAACTATTGAGTTCTCCCGACACGAGGAGCCGTCCCTGCTGGGAGAATACAGTGACTACTGCTAGTGGCTATAGACACTGTGTCGGAGATGTGCTCACCCCTTCCTTCTCTGAGCTGGCCGCTCAGCTGTCGGCTAATTGCCAGCTCCCATCTCTCTTCAAAGTTACCCAGCTGTTGTTGATTCTGCTCCTCAGTCCTGCCTACTTAAAGTCGTCCAGCTCACTTGATCTCGACCTTCGCCTTTGTCAACATCACAGAGACGTTCTCCTGTGTTCCTGTTGAATACTTGCTCTGCTGACGTTCCTTCTGGCTCCTGATCCTGCTTGCTGTACTACTACGTTTATCTCTGGCTCTCTGACATTTGCTTGGCTGACTACCCGATCCGGTTACTGAACTCTGGCTTGTTTTGACTACGTTTACTCTGTTTACATTATTATTATTATTATTATTATTATTATTATTATTAACAAACAAGTGTGATTTAACTATACTTCTGTCTCGGTCTGATTCATGGTTCCTGACACACTGTCAATAATTGCATGCTAAAAATCCAACATGCTGGTTGTACCCAAGTCGATCAATGGATCGACTTGGGTACAATCAGCCTGCTCATAGATGGATCGAATCTTGGCTGGTCCCTTCTGAACCGGCCAAGATTCGAACCATCTATGGCTGGCCTAAGTCTGGATCAATTTATCTCTAGATGAAATAAAAAGTTTAGAGCAGTCCTCAAAACAGTCTTCCCAGTTATGTCTTCTCCGTTGTCCCCACAATCGCTCAATCTTGGGAGAATCTACACAGAGAAGAGTTAGTTATAGGGAGGAGAGGGGCTTCAGAAGAGAGTTCTGAGAGAAAAGACTTTCAGTTGGGTCTGCTTCAAGCACAGGAGGTTGTGGAAACTTAACCCAACCAGCATGCGTGAATTGAAGGTAGCGGAAGTGCATCTATACATAGAGGATGAGTCCTGAAATGACACTAGCGCACCAACAGGCATGATACATTGTATAGAAAAACGAAAAAAGTACTCTTGCGCACTGGTGTGTTAGCTAAAAAAGTTCAAGAAGGACTATGGACTTCGGCTTTGCTGCTCTCAAAGGATGGGATTATCCTAATAGTGAAAGACAAAGAGAGAAACAAGAGAGCGCACCAGCCTAGTGCATTATCCTTGGTAAGTTTATTGGATTAAAAACAAGGTAAAAGCTACTCACAAAAGTCGCAGGTAAAATTGCATATCGAACGCACAAAGGCAATAGTTCCAGTGGTAGGCAGCTGTCCAGGTCCCAGGAGGGAGGCACACGGACCGCCGCTGGCTTACGCGTTTCAAAGGTTTGACCTTCTTCCTCAGAGCCTTAGTGGTGGCAGTCTCCTGCCGACTTTTTATATACACATGTTAGGCTGAAGCAGACTGATCAGGTTGGTATCGGGGCTCCTCCCTTAATTGATGGGCGGTCCTCTGGGGGGAGGGGGGGGTTTTGTTTTGGATCTTGGCTAGGTTAACATTGTGTTAGTTGGTATGCTTCCATATCCATTATTGTTATCGCTAGTAAAGTTTATCTAACCCATAGTGGGTGAGCTGATAGGGTCGTACCAGTAGTTACCCATATGCAATCTGCTCTTCTACCCTCGCATTCATATATCACATAGATGATACAGAGTAATGTGCAGTGTTCAGAGGGTTAGAAGTAAGAGAAAAGGGGGGTGTACCTTATCATCTGTGGATCTAATGGCATCTCCTCTGCTTGAGTGCGTTTGTCTCTGCAGGGGCTGTGTCTGTGTGAGCTGCCATTGCTGACACGTTCGCTCCTATGCCCCATGGAACCGGGTGGAACGCACACCGCCGATTAACTTCCGGGTTGCGGTCCACAGGGCGGAAGTGCGGTCGTGATGTCACATCCCGTGCGCCTTACGGCGCCTGGGATGTGACTCAATAGAGTAAACAGTGGCCTCCATCTTGCCGTAGACACAGATAGAGGTCAAAGTCAGACTGATAGCGTCTGACTTCAAGCTAGAGAGAGTGGGAATGATAAAAATGTGTAACTAGATTAGATATAAAAGAAAAAACAACAATAAACAATAATAAATAGTAGTGAGCAATAGTATGTAATGATAACAGGGAAATTCAAGGGGGACCAAGGGAGGGGAGTGGTGAAGTCTGGTCTGAAACAATAGTTAAAGATGGCAATGCTCAAAACATGTGTATTTGGAAGCCGGCAGGAGACCCACTTACATTGTATTTAAAAGGTAATAAATGGTAATAAAATACATATAGTATATCTTCTATAGAAAGTAATAATATATATATACATATATATATAGAAAGTAAAAGTCTTATACACATCAATCGCATATCCATATATGTGCATACGGTGGTTATTATAAAAGACAAATCTTTTTAAAAAAGGAATTTTTTGTTAAAAATAGAATCCGTGTATAAGTACAACGGACTGTGTACTTTGCCTATCTAATCTAGAAAGAGAGAGGGGAGGGGGGGAGGGGGGGGGAGGAGGATTTTTGTTGTTATCACCTCATATAGACATTCATATAGTGGTTTGGTATATTAGAGCAAATAGCCCAAAGGTTATTTTAGTATAAATCGGTGAACGAGATATTGTATGGGGGGGGGGGGGAGGGAGGGGGGGGGAGGGGCAATCAACAACACTTAATGCCAATATTATTATACTATTTTATGTACTTCTGGATCCTCATTTAGGCCTCCTGGAGCGAGACTACCGAGAGTAAAGATCCAGAAGGCTTCTCTTTTGCAAAGCCTCTGGTACCTTCTTCCTATATCCAGCTCCCTTCCAATCGACTCGATCCCAAATACTTTCATACCTGCAGGGCCCCCTTGATGGACTTCTACAAAGTGTCTAGGGACTGGGTATTTGTCTCTTAAGTTTATAATACCGCATTTGTGTTCACCAATTCTCACTCGCATAGGGCGTTGTGTGCGGCCTACGTATAGACGCCCACAAGGACATACTATACCGTACACCACATACTCTGTTCCGCAGTTGATAAATTGCTTAATTGGGTGGATTTTTCCGTCTCTCCCTACTACCGTTTTTTTCCTATGCCACATGTACATGCATGTGCCACAGTTCTTGATGCCGCATCTATAGCAACCTTTTTGGTCAAAAATTGTTGCCCAGCTATTGGTTGGTTTGCTAGTACATGTTTTTACCCTGCTTGGGGCTATCAGGCTCCTAAGATCTTGGGGTTTCCGGAAAACTATATTAGGGTGATCAGGGAGTGTCTTACCCAAAACAGGGTCATGCTTCAGAATATTCCAATTCTTTTTGATAATACTCTGGATTTCGAACGCTTTGCTTGTATATTGGGTAGAGAAGCAGGCCTGTTGAATAACTGGGGTGGTCTGGTGTCGGGGTTCTGTGTTGTTCGAATCATTACTAGATTGTTCGTCGTAGAGAGCCAGATATTTAGAAAAGGCTGATTCTATGTGGTTGGCTTCATAGCCCTTCTCACTGAATTTCTGCATAAGGAGTTTGCTCTGTTCTAAATAATCCTCTTTCTTGGTACACGTTCTTCTGAGGCGGCAAAATTGGCCAAAGGGGACATTCTGTATCCACCTGGGGTGGTGGTTGCTTTTAGCATGTAAGTATGAATTGCCCCCGCTGGGTTTAAAATGAGTTTTGGAAAAGATGTTACCATCTTGGTCACTCTGTAGTTCTAAATCCAGGAAGACTAGACATTTCTCATCTAGGACATGAGTGAATTCTATTCCAAATGGGTTATTTCTGCAATGTTCCAGAAAGCTCTGGAGACTTTGATCTGACCCATCCCAGATGATCAAGATGTCATCAATGTATCTCGCATATAGGACCAGGTTTGCCCCAAAGGGATTGTTCTTCCATATGAAGTGTTCTTCCCAGAATCCCATAAAAATATTCGCATAACTGGGGGCAAACCTGGCTCCCATAGCTGTACCTTTTATTTGCAAATAATGGTCACCTAAGAAGGAAAAATAATTGTGTGTGAGGGAGAATTCCACACAATCCAATAGGAACTTAGCCTGCCGAGGATTCATCCTGTCATCCTTTAATAAGAAATGGTTAATGGCTCTTAGGCCAAATGTATGATTTATTGATGTATATAATGAAGCTACATCCAAAGAGAGCCATCTGTAACCAGGTAGCCATTTGTAGTTTGACAGTATCTCCAGCACATGGCCAGAGTCTTTGACAAAGGATGGCAACTCGAACACTATATCCTGCAGGAAGTGGTCAATGTAGCACCCCAAGTTACTAGAGAGGCTGTCAATCCCAGATATTATAGGTCTACCTGGAGGATTAAGAAGGCTTTTGTGTACCTTCGGTATGTGATAGAAATGCGGGGTGGCGGCATGTCTATTATACAAAAAGAGGTACTCATTTTTGGTGAGGACCTCTTTGGATAAAGCATCATCTAGAAGTATTTTAAGCTCCTTAGTGTATTCCAGAGTGGGATCTCTTTTTAATACAGCATATGTTTGAGTGTCACCCAGGAGTCTTCTTGCCTCAGATAGATATTCGTCTCTATTTTGAATGACTAGACTCCCACCTTTATCAGCCTTTCGGATAATTATATCCTTATTTTGTTTGAGGGCATCTATAGGTACAGCATTTTTGTCTATATTCATATTAGTCTTCATAGGTTTATCAAACTTTGTTTTAAACGTGTTAAAAACCGTATCATAAAAGGTGGAGATGAATCTCCCTTTGGCCCAATGGGGAAAGAAGGTGGATTTTGGTCTGAAAGAGGTATGGACAATAGCACTTTCACATGGGGGGGCACATTTGGGTTCGAAGATTGTTTGACCCTCAAAGTGTGCTTCTTGGTAGAGCTCTTCGAGAATATTAAGTATGGAGTCCTCTTCCATACTACTATCGGATGGTAATGGCTCTTCCGACTCTACTCTTACATTAGCCGTGCTATTCACATTCTTGGCTTCTTTTAATGTGTAGTATCTTTGTATAGTAAGCTTACGTATATATTTATTTAGATCTATAAATAGTTCAAACAAATTTGGTACACTAGGTGGGGCGAAGTTAAGGCCCTTCCTAAGGAGGTCTAGCTCGGTTTCAGAAAAAACAGAGCTAGAAAGATTATAAATCTTAATAGTAGAGTGAGCGGTTTCTATAGTCTGCCTCTTTTTGTATCTCTCTCCTCCCCTTTTTCCTCTTCGTGTTCTTCTTCTCTTTTCCTTATTTTCTTCCCCGTGGACAGTATATGTAATAGAGGATCCGGTAAAAGGTTTGTTGCAGACCCCCCCAGGGTTGCAACTGCTTGCTCTAAAAAAACAGTAGTGTTCGAATAGTGTTCGAGTTGCCATCCTTTGTCAAAGACTCTGGCCATGTGCTGGAGATACTGTCAAACTACAAATGGCTACCTGGTTACAGATGGCTCTCTTTGGATGTAGCTTCATTATATACATCAATAAATCATACATTTGGCCTAAGAGCCATTAACCATTTCTTATTAAAGGATGACAGGATGAATCCTCGGCAGGCTAAGTTCCTATTGGATTGTGTGGAATTCTCCCTCACACACAATTATTTTTCCTTCTTAGGTGACCATTATTTGCAAATAAAAGGTACAGCTATGGGAGCCAGGTTTGCCCCCAGTTATGCGAATATTTTTATGGGATTCTGGGAAGAACACTTCATATGGAAGAACAATCCCTTTGGGGCAAACCTGGTCCTATATGCGAGATACATTGATGACATCTTGATCATCTGGGATGGGTCAGATCAAAGTCTCCAGAGCTTTCTGGAACATTGCAGAAATAACCCATTTGGAATAGAATTCACTCATGTCCTAGATGAGAAATGTCTAGTCTTCCTGGATTTAGAACTACAGAGTGATCAAGATGGTAACATCTTTTCCAAAACTCATTTTAAACCCAGCGGGGGCAATTCATACTTACATGCTAAAAGCAACCACCACCCCAGGTGGATACAGAATGTCCCCTTTGGCCAATTTTGCCGCCTCAGAAGAACGTGTACCAAGAAAGAGGATTATTTAGAACAGAGCAAACTCCTTATGCAGAAATTCAGTGAGAAGGGCTATGAAGCCAACCACATAGAATCAGCCTTTTCTAAATATCTGGCTCTCTACGATGAACAATCTAGTAATGATTCGAACAACACAGAACCCCGACACCAGACCACCCCAGTTATTCAACAGGCCTGCTTCTCTACCCAATATACAAGCAAAGCGTTCGAAATCCAGAGTATTATCAAAAAGAATTGGAATATTCTGAAGCATGACCCTGTTTTGGGTAAGACACTCCCTGATCACCCTAATATAGTTTTCCGGAAACCCCAAGATCTTAGGAGCCTGATAGCCCCAAGCAGGGTAAAAACATGTACTAGCAAACCAACCAATAGCTGGGCAACAATTTTTGACCAAAAAGGTTGCTATAGATGCGGCATCAAGAACTGTGGCACATGCATGTACATGTGGCATAGGAAAAAAACGGTAGTAGGGAGAGACGGAAAAATCCACCCAATTAAGCAATTTATCAACTGCGGAACAGAGTATGTGGTGTACGGTATAGTATGTCCTTGTGGGCGTCTATACGTAGGCCGCACACAACGCCCTATGCGAGTGAGAATTGGTGAACACAAATGCGGTATTATAAACTTAAGAGACAAATACCCAGTCCCTAGACACTTTGTAGAAGTCCATCAAGGGGACCCTGCAGGTATGAAAGTATTTGGGATCGAGTCGATTGGAAGGGAGCTGGATATAGGAAGAAGGTACCAGAGGCTTTGCAAAAGAGAAGCCTTCTGGATCTTTACTCTCGGTAGCCTCGCTCCAGGAGGCCTAAATGAGGATCCAGAAGTACATAAAATAGTATAATAATATTGGCATTAAGTGTTGTTGATTGCCCCTCCCCCCCCCCCCCCCATACAATATCTCGTTCACCGATTTATACTAAAATAACCTTTGGGCTATTTGCTCTAATATACCAAACCACTATATGAATGTCTATATGAGGTGATAACAACAAAAATCCTCCTCCCCCCCCCTCCCCCCCCCTCCCCTCTCTCTTTCTAGATTAGATAGGCAAGGTACACAGTCCGTTGTACTTATACACGGATTCTATTTTTAACTAAAAATTCCTTTTTTAAAAAGATTTGTCTTTTATAATAACCACCGTATGCACATATATGGATATGCGATTGATGTGTTTAAGGCTTTTACTTTCTATATATATATGTATATATATATTATTACTTTCTATAGAAGATATACTATATGTATTTTATTACCATTTATTACCTTTTAAATACAATGTAAGTGGGTCTCCTGCCGGCTTCCAAATACACATGTTTTGAGCATTGCCATCTTTAACTATTGTTTCAGACCAGACTTCACCACTCCCCTCCCTTGGTCCCCCTTGAATTTCCCTGTTATCATTACATACTATTGCTCACTACTATTTATTATTGTTTATTGTTGTTTTTTCTTATATATCTAATCTAGTTACACATTTTTATCATTCCCACTCTCTCTAGCTTGAAGTCAGACGCTATCAGTCTGACTTTGACCTCTATCTGTGTCTACGGCAAGATGGAGGCCACTGTTTACTCTATTGAGTCACATCCCAGGCGCCGTAAGGCGCACGGGATGTGACATCACGACCGCACTTCCGCCCTGTGGACCGCAACCCGGAAGTTAATCGGCGGTGTGCGTTCCACCCGGTTCCATGGGGCATAGGAGCGAACGTGTCAGCAATGGCAGCCCACACAGACACAGCCCCTGCAGAGACAAACGCACTCAAGCAGAGGAGATGGCATTAGATCCACAGATGATAAGGTACACCCCCCTTTTCTCTTACTTCTAACCCTCTGAACACTGCACATTACTCTGTATCATCTATGTGATATATGAATGCGAGGGTAGAAGAGCAGATTGCATATGGGTAACTACTGGTACGACCCTATCAGCTCACCCACTATGGGTTAGATAAACTTTACTAGCGATAACAATAATGGATATGGAAGCATACCAACTAACACAATGTTAACCTAGCCAAGATCCAAAACAAAACCCCCCCTCCCCCCAGAGGACCGCCCATCAATTAAGGGAGGAGCCCCGATACCAACCTGATCAGTCTGCTTCAGCCTAACATGTGTATATAAAAAGTCGGCAGGAGACTGCCACCACTAAGGCTCTGAGGAAGAAGGTCAAACCTTTGAAACGCGTAAGCCAGCGGCGGTCCGTGTGCCTCCCTCCTGGGACCTGGACAGCTGCCTACCACTGGAACTATTGCCTTTGTGCGTTCGATATGCAATTTTACCTGCGACTTTTGTGAGTAGCTTTTACCTTGTTTTTAATCCAATAAACTTACCAAGGATAATGCACTAGGCTGGTGCGCTCTCTTGTTTCTCTCTTTGTCTTTCATGATACATTGTATCTTTCAATGTTTTAATTCCAAATCTTAGCCACACTTGAGGGTCAGGCAAAGATCTAAATTGAGATAGGGACGGGTTACTCCACAATAGGTGGTGGTAGTGACCAATAATTAGGTTTAATAAATTAGTGCCTTACTTGCTTGGTTTTTATAGCTTTGTGTGGATCAACTTTATACCACATTACTTGTACCAATTTTAAACTTGACCATACCACTTCTGATCCTAGCTGTTATTGTAACATGTTTATATGTTACAATAAAAGAAATCCTTGTTTGTAAAAAATAAAATTAAAAATAACAAAAAAAATCGTTATAGGTACAAATAAATATTTGACACAGGATGTACTGTACCTATGTCACTGGTGTCCCAGAGCTTTATGGGCAGTCTAAAAAGACAGGGCAACAGTTGCTTGTAGTTATTCACATTAACTTACATTTTTTATGTTTTTTTTTCTTATTTTTTCTATATTTTTCGTGTGGTGTGTTTTAGAAACACAAAATCCATTTCTAAACATACAGTAAGTTTTGAAAAGGGAAGGATATATCTACATTTTATGTACTCCTACCTTCTTTAAAATGCATGTAAAGGCAGTATATGAACATTTACGGTAATTGCATGTTCACTCTTTTGAAAGATGTGGTTGCTTAAAACTATGTCTAAGCCTCAGGGTGAAAGATTAAAAGCACATGAAATGTATGAGTTATGCAAACAATGGCACAGAATTCCACATGTAATTTAGGTGTAGATGTGTGAAAGGGTTTTCTGGAAACATATACAAGATATTAGTAGTAAAGTACATTTTAAAATGAACAATATTCAATCAAATAATGTATACAGTATTAAATCAAGCAGCAAATGTTGTACTAATCATTTTTATAATTTGGAAGAATATTATAAAAGTGCTGTAATCTAAATATTACCTTTCTTAGGTCAATGAGCCAAACTAGGCATTCACAAGTGTAACATTCCCAGCAAAGTTTAAAAATGGAGTTTTGGATTTTAATGGCTTTGCAATTCACCTGATCACAGAGTTTATCAATTATCCCTCTGCTGGATATGTGCAAATCAGAGATCCTGCAGCTGTTCATTAAAAAAAGATACATCATTCCTGTTTAAAATGCAATTATTGAAATGAGTTATTTTGCTTTGGGGTAGTACATGTAAGAATTCTGTTTTAATTGCATTATTGTAACTCAATGTCTAACTTATACTCTTCTATTAACTCCACATGTTTGTAATGTGTTTTTTTTACATACATTAGTTAAAATTCAGTGTTTTCTTCTTTACTAAAGACAGCATAAACCCTAAATGGCAACAGAAATGTGAAACTTTGGCTTTGATTTTTTATAACCATTATAACCATCCTAAATAAATAAAAATATATTTGTAATTGTGCATAACTATTCACCTCCCTAAAGTCAATACTTTGTAGAGACACCTTTTGCGGCTATCACAGTCATTTTGGATAAGTCTCTATGAGCTTGCCACATCTTACCAATGGGATTTTTGCCCATTCCTCCTTGCAAAACTGCTCCAGCTCCTTCAAGTTGGATGGCTTGTGCTTGTGAACAGCAATCTTTAAGTCTGACCACAGATTTTCTATTGGATTGAGGTCTGAGCTTTGACTAGGCCATTCTAACACATTTACATGTTTCCCCTTAATCCACTCAAGTGTTGCTTTAGCAGTGTGTTTTGGGTCATTGTCCTGCTGGAAGGTGAACCACCGTCCTAGCCTCAAATCACACACAGAGTGGTACAGGTTTTGCTCAAGAATATCCCTGTATTTTGCACCATCCATCTTTCCCTCAACCCCGACCAGTTTCCTAGTCCCGACTGCTGAAAAACATCCCCACAGCATGATGCTGCCACTACCATGTTTCATTGTGGGGATGGTGTTCTTTGTGATGTGATGTGTTGGGTTTGCGCCAGACATAGCATTTTCTTGTTAAATTTTAGTCTCATTAGACCAGAGCACCTTCCTCCATACATTTTGGGAGTCTCCCACATGCCTTTTCGCAAACTTAAACTTGCTGAAAGTAATGGCTTTCTTCTGGCTACTCTGCCATAAAGCTCAACTCTATGGAGCGTACAGCTTATTGTCGTTCTATGTACAGATACTCCAGTCTCTGCTGTGGAACTCTGCAGCTCCTCCAGGGTTACCTTAGGTCTCTGTGCTGCCTCTCTGATTAATGCCCTCCTTGCCCGGTCCATGAGTTTTGGTGTGCAGCCATCTCTCTTGGCAGGTTTGCTGTTGTGCCATGTTCTTTCCATTTGGTTATGATAGATTTGATAATTTTTTATAACCTAACCCTGTGTCAAGTCCTAGGTGCAAGGCCGGATTGCTGAGAGGGCGCCCCTTGCGGCTAAGTGCAGCGTACCCCTGGGAGTGAGACAAGGAGTACAGTGCCCAAAGGTGCATGGATTGCCGAGTGCTGCTGCTGGGTAGCTGGGTAGCAGAGGGCAGCTGGGGTGCGCTGGTAAAGCTGATTGGGCAGCCGTGCAAGGAGGGATCCCAGTGGAGCAAACAAGAACAAAATTTATAGCCAGGCCAGGGGTCATACACAACAGGATCAGTCCGAGAAGAGGTACAGCAGGACAACCAGGAACAGAGTCGGTAGCCAGGCCAGGGGTCAAACACCGTGCAGACAAGCAAAGGCACAGATGTGGAGACTGGAGAATAGTCAGATCCAAGCTGAGGGTCGGTGCAGGCGGAGAGGAGGAGAAGTCAGGCAAGCCGAGTAGTAAACAGGAATCAGATGCGGGTAGTAGGTACAGGAGACACAGGAAGCTGACGATAATCCAGCAACCTGCATGCATCTGGCCAGAGGGCGCCAACAATTGCAGGCCAGAGGGCGCCAACAATTGTCACAGTGCACGCGAGCGTCTGCGCGCACCCACCGTTGCACACCTTGCGCATGCGCACGGGGATTCGCCCGGCGCGACCATGACGGGTACTGCCAGGATTGCCAGTCCTACAGCCATTTTCCTGACACCCTGAGGGCCTTTCAAAATGGTGTGTAAATGTAATGACAGATCATGTGACACTTAGCTTGCACACAGGTGGATATCATTTCACTAATTATGTGACTTCTGAAGGTAATTGGTTGCACCAGAGCTTTTTATGGGCTTCATAACAAAGGGGGTGAATACATGCGCACATGCCAATTATCAGTTTTTTTATTTCTGAAAAATAGTTTTATGTATATATTTTTCTAATTTTAATTCACCAACTTAGACTATTGTGTTCTGATCCATCACATATAATTCAGATTAAAAAAACTTTGAGCTAAAGGCTGTAATGTAACAAAATAGGTAAAAAGCCAAGGGGGGTGAATACTTTTGCAAGGCACTGTATATTATTACTATTCTTATTATTCAGGATTTAGGCCCCTTTCACATGGGGTGGACTCCTGTGCTGATCAGAGCAGAGCGGACTGATGACAGGTCTGTGTCCATTCAGTTTCTGCAGAGTGGACATGGACAGAGCTCGCTCTGCTCTCTGGGCGGCTGGGTGTAAAAGGCCTCCACTGTTCATTTACACCCGACTTCCCTCCGATCCTGATCCACCTAGATGGAGGAAGACGGATCCCCTTTTGGACCGGATTGGATTGGAGGTAGGCGAGTGTAAATGGACACACGTTCCTTTACACCTGCCGGTCCACAGGGATGAATGGACCATTTCATCAGGTCCGCCTGTAAAACTGACAGGAGGATCTGATCAGAACGCTTGTGTGAAAGGGGTCTTATATAGAACCAACAGTTTGTGCAGCACTTTACAAAATGGATATAAAGCAAATCTATTAAAATTCCTTACAGTTCTGACCTCTGACTCATTTTATTATTAACCTTCTGGCCACAGGGGTGAATGGACGGTCCACGGGGTGAATGGACCATTTCATCAGGTCCGCCTGGAAAACTGACAGGAGGACCTGATCACAATGCTCATGTGAAAGGGGTCTTATATAGAACCAACAGTTTATGCAGCACTTTACAAAATGGATATAAAGCAAATCTTTTAAAATTCCTACAGTTCTGTCCTCTGACTCATTTTATTATTAACCTTCTGGCTTGTTATAATATATGAACAACATTACACCTTCCTTTCTCCTTCTGCTTCATTCAGCCTACACAAAGAAAGAAAAGCATGAAATCATTTTCATCTTTTTTTTTTCTTTTAATTTCCTTTTTTCTTGTACATGTTTTTCCTCTTTACTATCACTTTGTCTAGCTTTATAACGCCTTCATTTTTTTGTAATTTAAAACTTTAGTCTTCTGTATACAAGTCAGCAGCTATATTACTCGGTGACATAGAAGAAAAAAGGACCACACACAAAATGGCAGTTTTCATATGTATCTCATTATTTGTTATTAAGGAAGACTCTTTGATGGAGTGCACTGACATCTGTTGTCTGCCTAGGGTGTTATGTCTGTCTTCTACAGCTTATATATCATTTCGTTTGCTACAAGATATTTCCTCAATCTAATCAAAATACATTTGGATCCTTACCATTTTATATATTGTCTTCCTTATATAATATATAAAATAAAAATAGTTTTAATATATATATATATATATATATATATATATATATATATATATATATATATATATATATATATATATATATATATATATATATATATATATATATATAATTTGTGTATGTGTGTGTGAATTCTACCAGATTTGCTCCATTGGTGATCTGCCAAATACAGCCCTGCATAAGCTTTCACATTTTGACTAACATGAAATACTTATCTAGCTAAAATTTTATGTCAAATTACTCCTCTTAGAAGTGCTGTGCCATCTTCATACATATGGGGAGCTGGTTAGTTCATTTAGAGTGGCAGGAAGGATCTCTATAGGATAGGGAATGGCAGCCTTTATTGTTCCAATGACCCCTTTATGAGTTAATTGATGAGAAATTTGGCTGAATATAGATCACACAATATTTTAACCCCCCGAGAGAACATTCTGCGAATCCTAGGTCAAGCTGGTGAGTTCACTTATACCTAGCTAAATCCATACATTTTCATGAATTTACTATTATGTTGTACACCAAGAGGTTAAAGGACGCAGAAGTACACCTCTCAAAGTGAGCTTTGACCTCTGTTGTGCTAACTGAGTCTTTGAAAGGAAATGTACAGTATTTAAATGATTACAGATTTTGAGCTATTTTTGCATGCTTGCTGTTCCATATTTCATTATAGCATTTCATATACTTATTTCTTAGTTCTCCCTCTAGTGGTTGTCTGTCAGCCAGGGTATGTAATTACCATCTGTGCTGAACAGCTGTTGAGACAAACTCTGTTAGCCACATAAAAGGGATGATTTACTAAAAGAGAAGAATGATTTCTTGGCAAGTTCTCTTCACTTCAATCATTCATCCACATGCAAGAAAAGTTAATATTTTTTTAAAAAATCCCCTGTAAATAATTGGGTATTCAAAGTGAACCCACATTCAATGGGCTGAGATAATTTTCTTCTCACTTAATAAAATATTCTCATTGAGACTATTGTTTTCAAGCAGAATTATAATCTTGCATTGGTTTGGTAAATAGTAAAACACAATAGTCTCAATTCACAAAGCTAACACACCAGGCTAAAGATTCTTATTTTCAAAAAAAAGTGACAGTCATTCAGTTTAAATATATTTGAAAATTACAGTCACATGGCTGAAATGCTCTCATTTGTTTTTGAAAATAAAGAAAGACGAGAAAAAAAATTTTTTTTTCTTTTTTCAATTTTCAAAACTTTGTGACAAAAAGTGAGGTCTGCAAAATACTCACTATACCTCTCATCAAATAGCTTGGGGTGTCTACTTTCCAAAATGGGGTCATTTGGGGGGTTTTTTTGCCACCTGGGCATTCCATGGCCTCCGAAACTGTGATAGGCAGTGAAGAGTGAAATCAAAAATTTACGGCCTTAGAAAGCCTGAAGGCGGTGCTTGGTTTTCGGGGTCCCGTACGTGGCTAGGCTCCCAAAAAGTCTCACACATGTGGTATCCCCGTACTCAGGAGAAGCAACAGAATGTATTTTGGGGGGTAATTTCACATATCCCCATGGCATGTTTGAGCAATATATCATTTAGTGACAACTTTGCGCAAAAAAAAATAAAAAAATAAAAAATTGTCTCTTTCCCGCAACTTGTGTCACAATATAAAATATTCCATGGACTCGACATGCCTCTCAGCAAATAGCTTGGGGTGTCTACTTTCCAAAATGGGGTCATTTGGGGGGGTTTTGAACTGTCCTGGCATTTTATGCACAACATTTAGAAGCTTATGTCACACATCACCCACTCTTCTAACCACTTGAAGACAAAGCCCTTGAACACTTTTTGATTACATAAAAAAATAATTTTTTTTTGCAAGAAAATTACTTTGAACCCCCAAACATTATATATTTTTTTAAAGCAAATGCCCTACAGATTAAAATGGTGGGTGTTTCATTTTTTTTTTCACACAGTATTTGCGCAGCGATTTTTCAAACGCATTTTTTGGGGAAAAAACACACTTTTTTAAATTTTAATGCACTAAAACACACTATATTGCCCAAATGTTTGATGAAATAAAAAAGATGATCTTAGGCCGAGTACATGGATACCAAACATGACATGCTTTAAAATTGCGCACAAACGTGCAGTGGCGACAAACTAAATACATTTTTAAAAGCCTTTAAAAGCCTTTACAGGTTACCACTTTAGATTTACAGAGGAGGTCTACTGCTAAAATTACTGCCCTCGATCTGACGTTCGCGGTGATACCTCACATGCATGGTGCAATTGCTGTTTACATTTGACGCCAGACCGACGCTTGCGTTCGCGTTCGCCTTAGCGCGAGAGCAGGGGGGACAGGGGTGCTTTTTTTTTTTTTTTTTTTCTTTATTATTATTATTTTTTTTTATCTTATTTTTAAACTGTTCCTTTCATATTTTTTTTTTAAATCATTTTTATTGTTATCTCAGGGAATGTAAATATCCCCTATCATAGCAATAGGTAGTGACAGGTACTCTTTTTTGAAAAAATTGGGGTCTATTAGACCCTAGATTTCTCCTCTGCCCTCAAAGCATCTGACCACACCAAGATCGGTGTGATAAAATGCTTTCCCAATTTCCCAATGGTGCTGTTTACATCCGGCGAAATCTAAGTCATAAAATGCTCGTAGCTTCCGGTTTCTTAGGCCATAGAGATGTTTGGAGCCACTCTGGTCTCTGATCAGCTCTATGGTCAGCTGGCTGAATCACCGGCTGCATTTTCAGGTTCCCTGTTGAGACAGGAGAGCCAGAGAAAAACACGGAAGACGGTGGGGGGGGGGGCATTCCCTCCCACGGCTTGTAAAAGCAGTCTAGAGGCTAATTAGCCGCTAGGATTGCTTTTACATGAAAGCCGACCGCTGGCTGAAAAGAATGATACCAAGATGATACCTAAACCTGCAGGCATCATTCTGGTATAACCACTCAAAGTCGTGAATGGCGTACCTGAAGACAAAAAAATGGTTAACAATAAAGCACAGTAAACGGTAAAGTATAAAAAATTGCATACCTGAAAAACAAACATGATAAAACATAATAACAATAAAACATTTTTTTTTTATTTTATATTTTTGTATGTGTTTTTTTTTTTTTTTTTTACACTTTTTTTTGTAACTAACTTTTATAACTGTAACCGGTTCCAGGTTCGGGTCTCTCAAAATGAGATGGCATCTTGGGAGACCCTGTGAAAGTGTGCCTAGTCTGTGCAATGCTGTACCCTACGCTAATACTCAACTAGTGCATGGTCGCGTTCAAAACATTCACCAATGCAAAGACCAGGATTGTCAGGACAGGAGGGACAATAATAGCGGGTGTCATGCCTATATCCGCGCTTGCTGCAGACACAACATCTTTTTTGGGGGGGTTCGCTGGGTAGGGGTACTCGGGAGGACATAAAAATGCCTCTCATGCAGCCGACTGCATTTGGTTGGGGATGTGAATGGGGGAAGTACGGGCGCTGCAGAAGCGGTGGGTTCCCAATTAGGATTGGCGAATGCAGCAGGAAGGGCACTATGGGCACGACGGGCCTGTGTTTGTCTTTTTGGTGGCAGCGGGACACTACTTGTGCTTGCCACCTCACCAGCTTGAACTGCACTTATGGGACTCGCCACGTCACCAAGTGTTACTGCAGTACTGGTTTGACTACGACCGGGGTGTACTAGGCCGCTGGTGCTTGCCAGTTCACCAAAACGCTACAAAAAAAACTGTTAGCGATCGCAGGGATCAGGCCTGACTCTGCGAACGCTGCAGTTATGCGTGTAGTGTTTTGTAAGTGACAGTGATCGATCGATACTGCACTTGGGTGGGCTGGGCTGGGCCGGGCGGAGGGGCAAAACGCAGGTGCTAGCAGGTATCTGGGCTGATCCCGCTAACACTGCGTTTGTGGGAACCCTAAACTGCTGGGGACGCTAGTATAGATCTGATCGCTAGTATAGATATTGATCCTTTCAGATACTATACCACTAAGGGAGGTGTACGGTGTACGGTGCGTGCATGGGTGTTAGCGGTACTGGCGCTAACCTGACGCTGCCTGGGGCTGGTGCTTGCCAGTTCACCAAAACGCTACCAAAAAAACTGTTAGCGATCGCAGGGATCAGGCCTGACTCTGCGAACGCTGCAGTTATGCGTTTAGTGTTTTGTAAGTGACAGTGATCGATCGATACTGCACTTGGGTGGGCTGGGCCGGGCGGAGGGGAAAAACGCAGGTGCTAGCGGGTATCTGGGCTGATCCCGCTAACACTGCGTTTTTGGGAACCCTAAACTGCTGGGGACGCTAGTATAGATCTGATCGGATCAGATATTGATCCGTACAGATACTATACCACTAAGGGAGGCGTATGCTGCGTGCGTGGGTGTTAGCGGTACTGGCGCTAATCTGACGCTGCCTGGGGCGACGCATATCACCGCCGGGCGATCAGGGGGCTAAACCTTTATTCGGTAATAAACGGCGGGTGCCCTGACACTATAAAAAATAAACGAACTAACCAGCGTCACCCGTAACACTTATACGGTGATCAGTGGTGAAAGGGTTAACTAGGGGGCAATCAAGGGGTTAAAACATTTATTAGGTAGTATATGGGGGTCCCTGACGCTATAAAACGCTGACAGCGAACCTAAATATTTACCTCCCTAACTAGTGTCACCAGCGACACTAATACAGCAATCAGAAAAATGATCGCTTAGTGACACTGGTGACGGGGGGTGATCAAGGGGTTAAAACTTTATTAGGGGGGTTAGGGGGGTACCCTAGACCTAAAGGGGGGTAACACTCACTGCCCTAACACTGTAACTGTCACAAACTGACACCAATCAGTAATCAGAAAAAAAAAATACTGCTTGGTGTCAGTTTGTGACGGGGGGGGGTGATTGGGGGGGGATCGGGGGGCGATCGGGGGGGGGGGTCAGGGGTGTTTTATGTGCCTGGCATGTTCTACTGTGTGTGTGTAGTGTTGTGCACTTACATGTCTTCTCTCCTCGGCGCTGGAACAGAAACTGCCAAAGCCGAGGAGAGATGACATCACATCCTCTGCCTGTGTGAAACTACACACAGGCAGAGGAGGATTCCCATTGGCTGGGAGCGATCGCAAGGGGGGGCCACGATCGGATGGTCTCCCCCTCGCCTGCCAACGCTCACAGTGAAATGCCGACCGCCGCTGGCACTGGGGGTGGGGGTCCGATCGGGACCCCCCGCCCGCGGGAGGCAGATCACGTATGGGAACGTGATTCTGCCTGCCCGTGCCATTCTGCCGCAGTATATCTGCGTTAGGCGGTCGGCAAGTGGTTAACCAACCTGGTAAGATTGCTATATTGTGATTTATTGTTATTGAAGTGTTTGCCTCTGCTCTTGGGGTTATTTTCAGGTTTGGAATCCCCTGAAAGCAGCCTGAATATAGTATTGAGCTATATTGCTCTTAATGTCAGTTATCTCTCTCCAGTTGATTACTGTCTGTTACTTTTCCACAGAAATATTGCAGTAAAGACAATTTCTGTGTTTCTCGTTGGTCCTTGCACTTACACTATTGCCAGGTGTTCTGGAGGGGGCTAAGACTGTTATTGGGGTTGAGAGGCAGAGTACACAACCAAATCTACTTAAGTCGCTCCTGCAGGGATAGCGCTATACTTGTATGTACGTTGTATTGAAATATAAACCATACAGTGTACGTTAAATGGTAAAGTGGAATTCATAAGCACAAAATACCTTAGAGGATAGTCTTGCTAGTTTAATTATCTTTTATAATAAATAGCCTGCGGTGCAGTGTTGCCAACTGCCCGTAGATTTACGGGCAGCCCGTAAATTTAGCCCCTTTTTCGGGGCGCCCGTGAATGCCCGTTACGGGCACTGGTGCCCGTAAAAATGATGGCCGCAAGCCGGCCACGCAACTGCGCATGCGCCGTTCTGAAGCCGGCCGGGCTCGGGAAAGCTCGTACGCGCTGGGCCGGGCGGCGCATGCGCAGTAACATAATAGCGCCACCCGGCACCATTTTCGAATTGATTGAGAGAGAGCACGGTGGCCAGCTGACAGCTGAGCCAGGCGATGCGACTCTGTCCTATCATGCAGTGCATGACTTGGCTGGCTGCACACACAGGCGCCAGGCGGAGGTACGGAGAGTGAAGCTGTGGGGGGGATATTCATAGTAAAAGGAGGACATTACTGGGACTGGAGCTGGGAGAAGTAATATGATGGTGAATAGAGCACATCAGTCTCTGTCCCTGGGCCCTGGCTGCATGGCATATGCAGGGGACAGAGACTGATGTGCTCTATTCCCCATCATATTACTTCTCCAGTCCACATCAGATTCATCAGTGTGCTGTGTCCTCCTCCTTTACCCCTTTCACCTCTGCCCTGACCTGTGGAGAGATGAAAGGGGTACAGGAGGAGGACACAGCACACTGATGAATCTGATGTGGACTGGAGAAGTAATATGATGGTGGACAGGGGAGGAGGCTGCTGTGAGGATGTATCATGTCCGCAGTGTTTGTCCACCTCCTGTATCATGTCCGCAGTTTCTGTCCACCTCTTGTAGTATGTCCGCAGCCTCTGTCCTCCTTCAGTATGTCCGCAGTCTCTGTCCACCTCTTGTAGTATGTCCGCTGTCTCTGTCCACCTCTTGTAGTATGTCCGCAGCCTCTGTCCACCTCATGTAGTATGTCCGCAGCCTCTGTCCACCTCCTGTAGTATGTCCGCAGTCTCTGTCCACCTCCTGTAGTATGCCCGCAGTCTCTGACCATCTCTTGTCTCTTATCATGTCTGCAGTCTCTGAGGGGATCCTAGAAAGGATTCAAGAGTGGGAGCGCCGCCGGGATGGGGGTTACGGGAAGAGACAGACACATGTGGACCGTGGAGAGGAGACTATAGAATAGCCACCAAGCTGGAGCCATCTGACTGAGCCCTGCAGGGTGCACCTGAGAGGAGGTCAGTGACAGCGCCGCCAGGCCAGTCTGGGGGGGGTCACTGATGTAAGGCGGGAGTGAATACAATAATGTAAGGGGGCACTGATATAAAGGTTCCCCCCTATATTAGTAATCCCCCCTTACCTTAGTGTATTCACTCTGCGGAAGGTGGTCTCTGGTCACCATCCTGCAGACTCTGATGTAAGGGAGAACTCTCTGCTGGCTGGGTTATAGTAACCTGACCTTCATGTAAATTGAGAAATATGTTTTTTGACTTTTGTTTAACTTAAACACATTGCTAATAGCACTAGCTATGTGTTTATAGTTCAAATATTAATATTAGCACTGTTTAGCACTAAAAACAGTAATTTTAGGTACTTTTTTGCAGTGCCAGTAAAAAATGTGGATCTGCCAATAAGTTTTATGGTTTTTTTGCCAGTAAAAAATTGGCACCGTTTGTAAATTTTGACGTTCTGCCGGTAAATTTCACTTTGGGGGGTTGGCAACACTGCTGCGGTGCATATTATCAATGTGGTATTAAACCCAAAAATATAATATATTGCAGCTTACCAATCATTATATGTGGTGGCTACATTTGTTTTCTTTCTGTTAAATGGTTTGTCTCAGCACTCTGATAACTGGTATATTTGCAGAAGAGCTTATTCTTATTCTTACTAGCTGGATCACCAGATGAAAAAAAAGGAAAGAAAGCCTAAAAAATAAAATTAATGGAGCCATTATACACAAATAACTGTTAAGCTGGAATATAATAAATGTTTGCTTTTGGGTTTAATGCTGCATTAGGGTGTAACTAAAGGTACCACTTATCATTTTCATTTTGGATAGAATATGGAAGGGTTATAACCTGTGTCAGGTTTTTTTTGCCATCTGTGCCCCTGGTTGCAGGAAAGAAATTCGCTCTGTCTATGGCCTGCATAAGATTTCAGGAGGGCTCCAGTGCAGTGCAGAAAAATGCAAACATGTTGGATTTTTCCTCACCTCTCTCCTCCATTGTGGTGGGAATGGTGCAAATACTGTAGAAAACAATTGTTTTCCTTATGCCTTTACAGAGACCTGTTTTTCTCAAGTGCAGAAAAACGCAGGTCTCTGTACATGAACGATCCCTGAAGGCATATATGGAGGGAGCCATGGTTGCCATCCAGGCTAGACTTCTAATATGTCTGCCTTTGTTCATCTCACATAATGCTGATAGGATTAGTAGGTTACAGAAGGAAGGTAAGGATGCTTACTTTTCAAGTGATAGAAAGTGAAAGAACACTGCATTTCTACGGGATGAACAGGTATTTTCTGTACTTGCTAAAATGTTCTTAGCCTGAAAAATAAAAAGCAAATTAGCTAAGGACTAACAATGAGGTTCAAGTTTGCTGTGAACGTCACCTGCTTGCAGTTTGCCAAACAAGCAAAAATACTGGCCTGATTTCATTCATGCCAGTGTAGCCAAAAATCATTAATGTAGTGCCAGCATTGCTACCGCCACTAAAAAACAACTGCCAACTGTGTGGACTGCACATTGTTTTTGGTGGCTAGGACTCAAGCTGCTGCACAGCATCATTGGTTGCTAGGATGCAGGTGACTGTTTGCATTGTAGCAACCAAGGAAACTGTGTGGGCCATCCACCTGCATCCTAGCAACAGATGGCTTTGCTT